>OU612073.1:18932303-19557303 GCA_914767715.1 Membranipora membranacea
TATCACTGTCAGCATCCGAGCTGCCGTTGTGTTTGTTCGCAAGTGAATCATTAGTCATATTACGCCCTATATCATTCACTAATGAGTTGGACTTGTGCGAATGAGAATCTTGCTCTTTTGATGATGAGGTTTTCGCGATGTTATTTCTCAGAACTTGTTTTCCGATGTCATGAGCAACTTGCAGAGTTGTTGATTTATCAGCATTCTCAACTGCAGTGGCAGGATCAGCCGTATGATAGAAAGTGTTGAGTTTGACATCTATCTCATTATCACTGTCAAAATCCTGCTGTTCATCTATCGAGTCTACTTCAGAAGTTTTTGGTTCCTCAGTAGAAGTTGTCTCCTGACAACCAGTGAGGGCATTTCCTGAGGAGTTTTGTTTCTGCTCATTATTGTCATAAGAAGTTGTCTCCTGACAACAAGTGAGGGGTTTTCTGGAGGAGTTTTCTCTCAGCTCATCATCGTCATCATCAGACCAGAGATCCAGCTCAGGGGTGCTCTCTCTAGATTTAGTGCTGCAGAAACTGGTGTTTATACGAGCTTGTACATCATCGGTGATCATTCTAGGCTTTTTAGCACTTGGTGGCGCCACTACAAGGAACAAAAGGGGTGATAAGGTGAGATGACTTAATCTATTGATGTCAAAGATAATAATGTAATGCAATGTACGAGCCTATTGGCTAAGATCAAAGTGTCACTGCCGATGGCCGATTAGTGTCAGTTCAGTTTTGGCAGCTCGCTGCACACCCACGATTAGGAGGTCTTCTATGGCCTCACCTCTAGGATGCATTCTAGTTTTCTAGGATGTATCACATTCTCAGTATGAGGATATAGGGCACCTTTCGTGTTTCTTCAGGGGCAGCCAAATCTTTGTTTCTTACTAAACAGCAATGTACGAGTCCATCAGGAAGTTGAACCATATGATGTACACATTCTTGATAGGATAGTTTATAATAGGTATGTTGTTAAGATTTTAGGACTCTTATAATACATTCCATCTTGCAAAATTGCTGATAGCCCACAGTCTCAGCAGTTTATCAAACCATGTACCAAGCTGTACTCATATCCTCTTATCTTGACAATCTGCATCCCCAATGTTACAACTTTGTACTTTACATGACTGTCAGCAAGTATCTGAGCTCTACCTACCAACTTGGTCTTTTGTTTTCTTATCTAGCCACCACACACTGATGTTGTTGACAGATTTCCACGAATCCTGCTTCTCAAGAGCCAAGCTATTTTGAGAATCTGTCAGTAGAATTTCTTGCAACAACTTTTGTGTCTGTGAAAAAAAAAGAATATATGAGGGGTTTGACTGTAGTATAAACCTAATAACATAAGCTCAATTGATTGTATAACCAATAGAGACGCATGAGAATTAGAGATTTCAGGCACCAGTAAAGGAATGATGTAGTACCAAAATACTACGGGTCAATAGTCAATACACCACAGGGGGGGGGGGGGGGTTCGTCCGAGTAGTTTAATTTAGCTTAAATCTTTTGTCAGGTGTTCCGAATAATTCCGGGTTTTCCCATATCATATCACTCTGCTCACGTGCAAACTGTTGAGGCATACGCTCGTCTCTGCAGCATAGGGCTTGAACTAATCACCTAGTCTGAGTACCAAAATTTGGAAAAAAATGGGAACCCATAATTTAGTAATATTTGGGCCTATATGGAACACTGGTTTTGATATCTCATAACCTTGAACCTTGGGAGTTGCCTTCCTTGATGGAAGGCAGCGCCACCACAGCTGTGCTGCAGAGATAGACTATGTCACAAGGCTATCCTGCAGGCAGAGTGATATAATATAAAATCACCAGGTAAAAGCCTGACTTGTTCCGTTGTAATACATTTGATTATACATAATCAGTGTAAAATCCCATATAACAGCAGTGGCTCTCAACTGTGTATGGGATTTTACATTGATTATTGATCATTAGTTTTATTACAACGAACAAGTTAAAGAATTATAGGCTTTGTGCTGATATTATTGTGCAACAGGAATTACCAGCTGATAGAAAAACTATTAGATGATATGTCATCCATCCTGAATTTCAACAGCACGGCATAGAATGTATTTGTTCAATAACCATCCTATATTGATTGTGTGTAAATTATGGTTTTGTAGCCCTCTAGATATGAGCAGACCGTGGTCATCAACTCAACATTGCCGATTGCCTAAGGATTGATGATGAGTATTATTGTGAGAGTATGAAGGTTTTGAGATGACGATATAAAAAGGCCGGAGCCTATGATGACAGTAAATGACTCATGTTGTGTACCATATTAAGTCTACCCACCTTTTCTCTTGTAGACCTCATGGCTACCACGCTAGCGTAGACAGTTTTAGGATTTAAATATCTGATAAAGTCCTCTATCTCTGAGAATGAGGAATGGAACGAATAACAGCACCGTACTACAACAGTAAACAACAAACCATTTATCATCTGAACTCATACCAACTATAGAAGACTCAGGACACAGTCTTGAGATGGGGGGAGGGACTGGGTAGTGAAATAATTTTGCTTCTCTATTTCCTAAATTCATTACTAAAGATATTGCACGGGCAAGGCCATGACACGGCTTATAAACTTGGAAATGGATGGTAGATTACGAGCCTCTCCTACATTGTCTATTTCTGTGGAAGCAATTTGTGATTAAGTCATCATGTTGTAAAGCAATATTCCAAGAAAACCATTTGAGTGTCAGCAAAGTGAAACTATTGCGCTTGTATGACCGAATTGTTGGTAAAATTGATGAGTTATCAAATATTGCTGCTCCCTTCGAACACAGTCATGAGCATAATATTGCGTTGCAAAGGTTCGAATCTATAATGGCAGCATTTGGTGATGGAATTCATTTGTATTGTATAGCCTATTGCTGAATTTAAATGTCAGCAATCGGAATTCAATGCGCCCCCGTATGGGACTTACTTTAGTACAGATTATAATGGAATTTAAAACTGATAGCATATATTAGACTACATATTGTAAAGCTATAATTGTAATTTTTCTGATATTTTTCTCTATGGCATCATGCAAATGAAATCATATACCGATTGGTTCAGTTTTACTATGATAAGACTACAAATTTCACAAGAATACATGAGGCCGTAGTTCAAGTTTATATTGCACATTAATTATGCAGGCACAAAAACTAACATCATCGTGTAACACTGTATCGATATGGTATCTGAGATATGAAGTGAGGGTATGGGAGGGGACGGAGTGAGATGGATAGGCTATCCTGGCATTTGTATGTTCCAGTTTACAGGCATATATTAAATCCATGCTGTCCTCACAACTTCATATTTAAGAATCTATCATGTTTGCAATGATTATTTTCATTGCATATCAATCTGTTGCTAGAGTTGAGAAAAGGGTGTTTGACTAGGGAGTTTAGGATTCCAAATCATTCATGGTTTTCCCATAGGACATTCCACTCTGCTATATCAATAATGTTTTAGATGATCGTATTGTCTTATGTAAGAATCAATTGAAGTGCCATGACTTAACCAATGACTTGCTCCTGAAAAATCAGGTTATATGTGAAGCTAAGATCCAGTATGCGTTCTGGCTGTGCACTATGATGAGTGATGATAATGGAGAAAGGCAGCGTGGCTTGAAACTTTTCGGGGAAGCTCTAGAGGGTGACCACAGTCTTCATTACGTCACAAGACATCATTACCTTTACATGAAATGTCTAGTAAAGGAGACCTACATTCAACATCTGCTCAGTTATATTTTCCGTTTTTTTGAACAGCTGATCAAGCTTCACAACTGTGACAATGTGAGGTATAAGTTCCAGATGTTTTTGTGCCTTGCCAACGCCCAGCACGACAGATATATTGCCGAGACTATCAAATCCAATCCAGATATTTTACGGAAAGAGTTTGGACAATCTCCAGATACGAAGATTTGTGTAGAACAAATTGAGAAAGTTTTACAAGAAATTCCTGACATGATCCTGTTTGCTAATTCCTATGCTCGCATCGCTCAATGTTTGATGAATGCGGTTGCACCAAATACGCCCTCTGTAGTAACTGAGCGTTTCCAGAAAGCGTCCCAATTAATGGCCATTGAGGCAACATGGACACCTTGTCAATTTGGGTGACAGGAATAATATTGCACGTTAGAGCATGTTACCAATGAGAGTGTTGGGTGTTTGCAGTGGCTACTGTTACCTTATATTATTGGTTCAGCTCTATTTATCCTACAGTCAATGGAATGAATTCTATAGCAATTTGGGAATATAACTCTAACAAACAAAACCTTGTCCGTCACGAACAAAATCTGTAGTGTCGTGTAAATAGAAGGAATGCAATTACGCTGAAATTGATCCATTGTCTTAATATTGAGTTTCTCACATTGATAGGGAAACTTCCCTTTTTATCAGCTTAAGAACATGTGAGATCATACTTGAAATTATGTAATTGGGAAAAAGGCATCAGCATGGAAAACCAAATCGATAAGTATGTTGGTAGGTACCACGCCATATATAAAGGCCACTTCAAACATTCACAACTCATTAAACTGCTTAGGAGGGAACTGGAAACACAACTTTAGACGCAGCAAGATGGGTATGTATAGCTTTATATATAATTATAATTATATGTATGCGTTTTTAAAGCAGCCTGAAACCCGACAATTTTTTTCTGGTATAACGAAATGGGAGTTACTCTAAATTTGAGATTACATTTTGTAACAACCTTTGAGCACACTGTCCTGCATGTTATGGTTTACTATTGCACAAGTGAAGGCTTTCCGAGAGTTCTGATTGCACCAGTATGCCTGAAGTTTACATAGTTGCCAGCTGAAGCTACCTGGTTTTGTCAAAAAAAATATCCTCAACATTTCCGTCTCCTAAAATGTACAGGCTACGGGACAATTATATCGGATGTGGTTATGTGACTGTATTTCATTTGAGGAGTGAAAGTCCTCACCTGAAGTTCAGCTGCTTTGTATCTCAAGTTGTAACAGGGACCAGCTTAGTTCAGTAGTTAAGCCTAAATCAGCACTGTTGTATATGATAGTGAAGAGTAACAAATTGTTTAATTATTTAACACTTGACCTGACCTACCATTGTAATTTCTAATTTCAGCGAACCAACAAGAAACAAAGGAGGAGATAATCAAACGCATTAAACACCTCGGTTACTCTCTTTTCAATGATGAACCCACTGAGTTCAGCACTTTGGGACTTCAGGAGACAAACGATGAGACATGGGCTATGGACAGTAATTTCAACGCAGCGCTGAGCCTGATGAGATATCGCAAGAAGATTGACCCCAGTATGAAGATGGACCTCAAGGTATTCATCGAGAAAAACCTCGAAGCAGATCCAACTGATATCCATGCTTGGATCAACAAATGCATGTTTGAAGTCACGAATGTCCCGGCCAATTTGACCAGAGCAAAGGAGGCCTTGGATCAGGTAATATCTCTCCAGGGAAACGAGAGTGCTGCCTCAGCAGCCAGGATACAGTACGCGTTTTGGTTGTGCGCAATGATGAATGATGATATCGAAAAACGGAAAAGAGGTCTGGTAATCTACAAGGACGAGTTGAACGGCAAGGACAGCAATCCGAGATATCACTACCTGTACATGAAGACCCTGGGAAATCACATGATCAGAGAAGCTGAGGAAGAAGACCAATCCACTAAGAAGGAAGTAGCAACACTGTTCAGTGATCAAGTTCAAAGGCTTATCCATTCAGACAGTCCAAATTACCGACTGCAGATGTTCCTTTGCCTGGCAGATGTACAACGCCAAGATAGCGGTCGCAGAGTCATAAAAGAGCTAACAGACCGAAAAGAGCTCTTGTTTGACATCAGCGGTGATCCCAATACCCTATTTTGTATGCAACAGATGGACCAAATTATCCTCCAACATCCCGATATACCAGTTTTTGCGAACTACTATGCTCGGATAGCATTATGCTTGCTGAGGGATGCAATGGATGGGGATACCTCACAAGTGGAAGAAAATTTGAGGGAAGCTCTTTCATATGCCAAAAAACATGAAACTGGACGACCTAGCCGGGTACCAATGGGGCCCAAAGCATGTGCGCGAATCATCCTCTATCAATGGGCGATAGAGTACTTGGCTGTGAACCAGGAAACCCTGAGCTTTCCGTATGGCTTGCCTTATGGTGAGGATGCATTTCTCAGAACTTTATTTTGCTTTATTTTGTATTTTGATGATCTGAACATTCTCTTCAGAAGACTTGAAACAATATTACAGAAAACTTTGTGTTGCCAGAAATATCAAAATATCCGTAACCGTGCTGTAATGTTGTTTCTATGCTCCACATATGTCATTCCTGCTTACAACTCTTAGAACTTGTTTAACTACCAGTGAGACAACAACGATGACACAACAATCCAGTGATGAGAACAATCCTATGACCAACAACTTTTCATTTAACTAAGACTACTTTCTTTTTGTTTTAGCACAAAAACTGAAACATCTGGCAGAAAAATACCATGCTAGCCAACCAGACAATGACCCAAAGTCAAAGAAACTTTTGGAGGAGGCCCATCATCACCTAAAGGAGCACTACAGGCTTGGAGGTCCTTTTGTAGCAGATTACCCGAGAGTGCTGATATTATTGGGAGAAGAGCCAAGTATTGTTGAACCCATCTACACAAAAGGGCCATATGGTCTCCCCATCGACAAGATCAATGCATTGGAGCACAAGGGCCTCTTTCTTGAAATTCAAAACAGATTTCAAGAGGCATACGACTGCTGGAAAGAAGCTGAAACTGTAATCGAGGAAAATAAGATTGGTTACAAGAGTTCTATAATATTTAATGGGTTGCGCAGACGCGCTGCCCATGAATGTGACAGATCAGACAACTGGAGGAGACGAGATGAGACTGAAATGTGATTTCTCTCAGACGCTGATCCCCAAGTTTTATACAATCTCTTGACAGTATTGCTCAGTGAATTTATGAACTTTTCTTAACGCAGCATATCAACCATTATGCTTGATATCTCTCGTCTAATGCTATTGAATTGCTTGCTCTGTGTAACATGACGTACGTCTGTTACAGATGAATTCCATCATTTTATGTGCCTGGAGTGAAATGAGTCTTATTTATACTTTTTACAAGTACTATTTTCTTGTCTTGTGTTTGAACACTTTTGATTTTGGCAGACACCCCTGTTTCCGATAAGAGCAGGAATAGGAGATCCGCATATACTGCGCTTTCCTGCTACATTTCCATTTTTATATAATCAGCCAATATATTTATATTTGTCCCTGAGTTCAAACTATTATATGTTGAGAAATTTATGAACTGTTCAACAGACCATTATTTTGGAAGTGAAAAAAATTGCACCTTACTGAAAACAAAGAAAAGAAATTGGAAAGCCTATAAATATAATATGAAGCATAAAAATGTGTCATATGTCGTTCAGTTCTTTCATTTTCTCTCAACTTGAGGGAGATAGCACCAGTAAGAGTAAAGTGTCGGTTTAGCATTAAGTTTCATCTATTTCAATTATTTTACCAGTAATAACCAACCAATGGATATGTTTTATATGTTTGTCTTGATGACATTGGCTAACCTTCCTGCAACATAACTAAAAAGATTTCGGATAAATGAGGTCACAATTCTTCCTCGTTAAAGTCAGTGATATCACTGTCAGCATCCGAG
Source organism: Membranipora membranacea (assembly GCA_914767715.1). Lineage (NCBI taxonomy): Eukaryota > Metazoa > Bryozoa > Gymnolaemata > Cheilostomatida > Membraniporidae > Membranipora > Membranipora membranacea. The sequence goes on from OU612073.1 coordinate 18,939,966, forward strand.
CTGCCGTTGTGTTTGTTCGCAAGTAAATCATTAGTCATATTACGCCCTATATCATTCACTAATGAGTTGGACTTGTGCGAATGAGAATCTTGCTCTTTTGATGATGAGGTTTTTGTTATTTTATTTCTCAGAACTTGTTTTTCGATGTCATGAGCAACTTGCAGAGTTGTTGATTTATCAGCATTCTCAACTGCAGTGGCAGGATCAGCAGTATGATAGAAAGTGTTGAGTTTGACATCTATCTCATTATCACTGTCAAAATCCTGCTGTTCATCTATCGAGTCTACTTCAGAAGTTTTTGGTTCCTCAGTAGAAGCTGTCTCCTGACAACCAGTGGGGGCATTTCCTGAGGAGTTTTGTTTCTGCTCATTTTTGTCATAAGAAGTTGTCTCCTGACAACAAGTGAGGGGTTTTCCGGAGGAGTTTTCTCTCAGCTCATTATCGTCATCATCAGACCAGAGATTCAGCTCAGGGGTGCTCTCTCTAGATTTAGTGCTGCAGAAACTGGTGTTTTTGCGAGCTTGTACATCATGATCATTCTAGGCTTTTTAGCACTTGGTGGCGCCACTACAAGGAACAAAAGGGGTGATAATGTGAGATGACTTAATCTATTGATGTCAAAGATAATAATGAAATGCAATGTACGAGCCTATTGGCTAAGATCAAAGTGTCACTGCCGATGGCTGATTAGTGTCAGTTCAGTTTTGGCAGCTCGCTGCACACCCACGATTAGGAGGTCTTCTATGGCCTCACCTCTAGGATGCATTCTAGTTTTCTAGGATGTATCACATTCTCAGTATGAGGATATAGGGCACCTTGCGTGTTTCTTTAGGGGCAGCCAAATCTTCTGTTTCTTACTAAACAGCAATGTACGAGTACATCAGGAAGTTGAACCATATGATGTACACATTCTTGATAGGATAGTTGATAATAGGTATGTTGTTAAGATTTTAGGACTCTTATAATACACTCCATCTTGCAAAATTGCTGATAGTCCACAGTCTCAGCAGTTTATCAAACCATGTACCAAGCAGTACTCATGAGATCATGGGCGTATATTCCGAAAAATCTGACCCACCACTTTTCACCTCAGACACAACTCGCGCGAAAATTTCGTGAACTTATTCGCAATATTTGACATTTTTATGATCTTTCACCCATTAAATCCAATTTATACCCAGAAATGGGTGCTTTATATGGAAAGAGCATGAAAAACTACCCTAAGATGTTTTAAGGATGAAAATACAAAAGAAAAAATCCAAAAAATAATTTCTTTCAAAAAAAAAAAATTAAATTTTTTTTTTTTAAATTCTAATTGAACCCACGACTTGTCGTGAGTCGTGGGTGGTAATATACACCCATGTATGAGATACTTTTACACACAACCTGTAGTAAGTAATCAAAATGCAATTACTCCCAACCAACGCTTTCTACATTGATAATGACTGAGCCATTATCATAATTGCAGAATGTTGTTATTAACTTTATTTACTCTATGTGTAATTATCTCCTCTAGCCAGAAAAATAGCACACTATTTAAGTTAAAACTTTGAAAAGGTGGGGTGTAAACATTGGCATCTGGAAACTGGCGCGTTCTGGGCTGTTGCTGACACATAGTCGGAAAACCCTGACTGGCATGCTTGGATGCCGTCGGCTTAGCCGGGAAAGCCCATGACTGGTGGTATTCCACTACATATATCGAGCATGCATACAGATGGTCAACTGGCCATTACAAATAACTTGCTCAACTAACTGACCTAAACTAGGTTACTCACTTACCTTTCATGGTACTGATATTGAGCTCATACAGATGGTCAACTGGCCATTACAATTCACTAGCTCACTTATCTGACCTAACAAGGTTACACACTTATCACACACCATTGGTATCCATTCCATTCATACTCTCACCTGGACATACTGACAGACACAGTCGACATCTATCTCTCTGGTAATTATTATTTGCATCTAAACCTTCTTGCATACTGATATAAATCTTAGCTGGGCCACCTTGCGATTGCTTTCAACCACGTATCACGATCATGAGAATCATTATCATTTAATCCTACCTAATATTGTTAACTTGTATTTTTGTTTGCCACTCTCTGCTTCTTTTATTTTTTTTCTTTACATTCATGTATCATTATCATACTACTTACTATGTAGTATGTCACACCCTACACTTATATCTTTTTATTCAAGTCATTTTTCTATATCTATGTTAATGTGTGTCAGGTCAACAAGTTATTTGAATTTCCTTTAATTTAAAACTTTTAGAAAACCCCAATAAATAAATAAATAAATATTCACTGATGTAGCATCAAAGACTGTGCTGCAGGAGGCCAAGGTTCAATTCCCTCTATCCCACTCCATGAGAAGATTCAACCACCAAGTTATCATCTTTGTGCATACTGTAGACAGTCCGAAATTAGCACCACAGAGGCACAATGCAAGACTTGTAATGGGAACAACTAGATGAAAACTGATGCATTTCCTGTGGCTTCCACCCTTGAGGTTGTTTAGATACACAAAGGGCAGACAACTTTGATCCTGTTCTGGCCGCCTTAAGCTGAATTATCTACATACCTTACATTCCCAAACATTTAATTGCTACTAGAAAGCCAGCATAGGATCAATTAACTACTATCCGGTGTCAGTCAAGCCTGCTGCTGATGGTTTTATCAAAAGAAGAAAAGATTATGGATGGAAAAATGAGGACCAGCGATAATGATGAGCTGGTGAGTTTGGTTGATTCACTGACACCTACAAACAGTGTATTTTTATTCAAAACTTTTATTAAGATAATATTTTAGGTTAATATTCTGATCTAATCGACACTCCATGATTCAAGTCTCAAAACACATGATATGGACTTGGACAGGTAAGAGAGGAAGAGCAGAGATCATCAGAGCCGAGACCAACAGCAGAGATCATCAGCCAAGCCCAAAAACCATCCCAGAATTCCCAGCAAGATCTGGGTAGTCAGTTTTAATCATTGGCTTGATTTCGTTAGGAGTTTCATAAATTTGGCATTACTGGACGCATTTTACAATGCCCTACTGTACAATTCATAGTCCCTTATGTGCATATATGATGGCATTGGCAATGCTGATTACTTCCCGGCTAATATGATTTGCTTGGCAGAAATACATAATAACTGGAAATGTACCATTACTATTTTTCGTAAGGGCTAGGCCTCATGCAATATTGTGTGTTTTGGAGTCTCGCTCTTATAGTCCTCATCATGACCCCCAACGTCCAACAGGAACTGGGTGACGTTGTGACCTGTCTCCTAACAGCGATGAATAAACAAAACATAATTACACAACTTCCTCAGGAGCCTCACCACTATCTTATTTATGTTTAGATATTTTGTTGCCTCCAGAATAAATATGATGGACGATGATGTATGTATAGCCATGATGGTGTCACCAATAAACAACAGACGGTAAAATACACACCAAGGAACGAAGAACCCCACAGAACAGTGGGAATTCCAGGACACGACCAATAATGTAATTTTGTGAATCAGTTTATCTCAATTTTAGTTCTTGGACTAACTTACAGGTGATCCAGGTTTTGCCTATCATCATGATGTAAAAATTGTCTTATAATGTTTCAGTGTCATGGCATACAACATCTGAGAGAACGCAGTTGATTCAGATCCTATTGAGGTCAAAGGTAGGGGTAAAGGAGGCACAAACATAGCCCACGGACTATGAAAGAGCAATGGAGCCTTGTATTTGACCTTACACTATCTTACACTACCTTACACTTCCTTACACTACATTACACTACCTTACACTACAACATGCTCCCTTACTTTACCTCACACACATTACATTGTGTTACATCACATTACGCACCTTAATCTAAGTTACACCACCTTACACCACCTTACACTACCTTACACCACCTTACACTACCTTACACCACCTTACACTACATTACACCACCTTACACCACCTTACACTACCTTACACCACCTTGCCGTTCTCACACTACCTTACATTACGTTACACCACCTTACACCACCTTACACAACCTTTACACCACCCTACACCACCTTATACCACCTTACATAACGTAACACCACCTTACACCACCTTACACTAATTTACACTACCTTATACTATTTGACATTACGTTACGCCTACTGCACAGGCGACTAACCAAAAGCTCTGATGGATGAATGCGGACAGAATCCAGTCTACCTGGATGAATCACAGCCTATTTTCAGGACAGAGTTGAGTTCATATGCAAAAGGAGCAATAGTTATGGGAGTTAAATTATGATCTTCTTCAATACAGCTATGATCCACTGCAGGATACCTTCTCCCTAACATTGACCAAACAAAACACCAGATAGTTGGAAGGCATCATAGCTGCTGAACTTATGGTAGACAGCAAATTTTTAAATTTGTGTTATGACCATATTTATAACTTGATTCTCAATGATTGTTTGCCATAGTGATGATACGCAGATTTTCCCATTAGATGAGTTTGAACAGTTTTCAGCACACAATAAAATGCTGCTGATTGATTGTCTTGCAGTTGCACTTTCAGATGCGTCTTTATTTCTTTAATTGAAGTTCAGAAGGTCAACACAACCTACAGCATTCCCAGTGCCTGGTCCGGTTATATACCCTAATAAATATGACAATAAAAATAAGCAATTGTATACAGATTTATTAAGAGTTGTCAGGGGGAAATAATTAACACTATCCTAATACAAACCAGATTTGGATTGATCCACACTCCCTGGTTTAGATGAATTTAAACGTGACCTTAGATCGGATCTGTCCAATCCCAGCAAACTCTCACTAACACAGTTGCAATATTGTTGTGGGTACCGTCATTCACAGTCCATATCTTGAGATAATAATAGGCCAAGTTCATCTTTAGCTGATCTTTAGCTGAGAAATGATTCACATTTGGCTGCAAAATCTTGATACTTTTTACGCTCACATGCTTACTATGATATATTGGTGGACCATCTCTTGAAAAAAATTTGATCTGCAATGAAGGAATGGGACTGTAATATTAGGTGATGATTTTGTTCTGTTTGACCATGATTGGCGAAGCAACAGGGACCACACAAAGTTTATTTTTGTTGGGGAAAATTCTCAACCTTGATGATTTTGATACAGAAACATTTTTTATATTTTCTTGTACAGAATATAATTATTTTAAATGCATTGCCAAGCCCAGCGATTCATCCTGCTTTCTCATTAGTTTGACAACTCTCTATATATGATATGGTAATATATTTAGACGTTACTATTATGAGGAAACACTATCGAGCTATAAGGCATATATGGGATTGTTTTCCTGTACAGCCCTACACTATAAAGTAGAGAAGTCCCGATACTTATGCATATTGTTTTCATCATTTTCTACTGAAATATATGACTGGAGGTTAGACCCGAGCGCAAGGGTGGTCTCATGGATGAAAACAAATTATATGTTGGTTTAAATCGCCAGTTAAGTCACTCACCGCAATCCGAACAATGTGCGACAAAAAAGATACTGCCTTAAAGACAATGCCGCAATATCTGCGCCAATTTGCTCAGTTTGGAGGGTTGTAGCACACCCGGGGTCTAACAAATCCCAGTAGTCAGTGGATGTAGTGTGATGACAATTCACGATCTTTAACACTTGCATGCTGAAGACAGGCATTTTAACCAACTAGGCCACATCCTACATAGTCTTGGACTCGAGATGTGAAAGTTTCAGCCTGGAGGGAGTTCATTGTATGATCATTCATAAACATCGATGAAGGTGAACAGATGACATCACAGCCTCATATAGACAATTACCACAATTCCTTCCTCTCTGACACACCCCCAGTAACTCTCATAGGCTGATAAATAGCCCATAGTCATCATTCAAGATAAGCAGCAGAAGAAATAAGCTGTATAAATTCCATAATGATAAACACATTGACTTTATATTAAATACTTGACTTTGGATATTGAACTACTCCAATATCCAAAATCAGATCGTATCAGTCATTTGAGTTTTTTATGAGTCTTATATGAAAGATAAAAACATGTGGTAAACATTTGGTCATTATTTATATTCTTTACGAATGAGAAAGCCGATCAAATCCCAGAATCCTACATTTCTAACAGATTTCAATCATAATGGGTGAGTTATATCGCTAGAAACGTCTCAACCGTACCAAAAAATAATTGTCTTATTTATTGTATGGACTTTGTGATATAGGAGATTCCTACCGTTCAATTTTTTTGAAATAGTATTCATTCCTTCGGTTAGTACATACTAGATTTTGATATTTAATGTTGAATTACTCTATTACAGATGCGACTACCTCTGAACATGACATTCTCCACCTGATATCCGATATGCTGTACTGCCTCTTCAACGCTCTACCAGGAAATCTGCAGACTCTGAAATTCCAAGATACATCCAATGGTGTCGAGCTCGAAAAGGAAACTTGGATGATGGACACAAACTTCAACATAGCCATTAGTCTAATGAGGTATCAGCAGAAGATTGACACCAAGCTCTCTGACGACCTTGAAAATTCTATAAACAAGGTTTTGGAAGCAGATGAATGCGATGCCACTGCATGGATCAACAAAGCAATGTATGAGACCATAAAAGTCCAATCAGATATTGCTGCCGCATCAACTGCGATAGCGAGAGTGAATGGTCTGCTCTCATCAGAGGATCAGGTGTCAAACGAACTGAAAGTTCAGTATGCATTTTGGTTATGTACAATGATGAATGATGACAGTGAGAACAAGCAGCGGGCCTTAGAAATATTCAGGAAAGCCTTGGATGGAAACGTCGGCGATGTAAGATACCATTACCTGTATATGAAATGTTTAGCAAAGGAGCTTACCATAATAACAGCTGACCGTCATTCAACGCGCAGTCATTTTTGTGAGCAGCTGATCAGACTTAACAGCTGTGACAATGTGAGGTATAGGTTTCAGATGTATTTGTGCCTTGCTAAAGTGCAGCTTAACAGATATGTTGCCGAGAGTATCGAATCCAATTCAGATGATTTACAGAAAGAGTTTGGACAAGCTCCAGATACGGAGTTTTGTGTAAAACAAATTGAGAAACTTTTGCAACAGAATCCTGACATGATCCTGTTTGCTAATTCCTATGCTTGCATCGCTCAATGTTTGATGAATGCGGTTGCACCAAATACGCCCTCTGAAGTAACTGAGCGTCTCCAGAAAGCGTTATACTATGCCCAACGGTACGTACATGGACAACCAAGCAGGAACATAAAAGGCCCTTACGTGTGTGCACAAATAATTCTTTACCAGTGGGCTGTCAGATACTATGCCAAAAACAAACTCTTGTGGACGATGTTCGCCGAAGCAGAGGATACACAGGCAGACCAAAGCAAAGTAAGTACAGAGTTGTGCATCTTCAACCGTTTGACTGAATTGAAACAAGGACAATCAATAGAGTACAGTTCGATTGTGAAGGGCTTAGACAGGGCCTCAACGACCAGAGAAACTTCTTGGTGGGAAAACATGTATAAAACGAACCTTGGCAATTATTGACACTCATTTCAATTTCAATCCATTTTAATTCAAATCTGTCATGGTATGTTAAGGTACATGAATGTATCTGTTACAGAAAAGGTTTGGCATTTTTTGAGGAAGGAGTACTATGCACTAAAGGCTGATGATGATCCTGAAACAACGACACTGTTGACACAAGCTTTGCGTTGCCTGGAAACACATTATGAGTTAGGTGGGCCCTTTGTACATGAGTACCCACGAGTACTCAGCCTTCTAGGTGAGGATTTTGATACTGTAAGTGCAGCATATGGTCGCGGGCCTCAAGGTATACCATATGACAAGTACATTGCACTGACACACAAAGGTCTTTTCTATGAGTCTCATGAGCGCATTAATGAAGCAAAGATGTTCTTGAGCCAAGCCATCACAGACACTGACTACCATAACACCTGGCATGCACGAAGAGCTCTGATGAGATTAAACCAAAGAGACTGAACCAAATTAATGGCAGCTCAGTCAACCCTGTGGAACAAACCCTGACCGTATAATACAACAGAGAGACAGAAAACTCTGAAAACTGCCGCAAACTAGCTAGAAACACTGAGTTATCCTTCATCAACGTTTCAGACTAAGTTTATATATTTGTATTTGTTTCTAAGATATTAAGCACACATTTTTATTCCACATGATGCAGTGATACAAAATGTGTTCACAAATTTATTTTATTGTCATGTCCTTTTCTAAACTCGCTCTAACACAACACCAATATTTCAGACAAGATACTATGTAACACCGTCTTAGAATCTACAATGTTTTGAGAATCGTTATATTTATATTTTAAATTCCTTCAACCACAAATTTCAAACAATAAATCATGTAGTTCAGACAAAACAGTTATAGGCAGGGCGCTCCGATGCAGTATGTCTTTGAGAAGGGGCTGAGCGAGGTAACTCGGATCAACCTGGGTTCAGGTCTCAGGGACCCATAGAGCTCAAGCCTTCCATAAAACAAAGTTTAATCTAGCATCGTTGTTCAAAACGCTCCGAAATACGAATGAATCGGAGCAAATCTGAAACTGTGATGCACGTTGGCTTAGCTGCCCCTTTTAGGACGGATTGACCAATGGTTCACTGCCTCACCTGTTTGTAGAATTGGCATGAGGTTACAAAGTGAAGGGCTGTGTCTTTGTCTTGACCACATTTTGGACAGTCCTATTTCATCTGTTAGTTTTTGCAGGTGTACCTTGAATGGCCCGTCACCAGTTAAAACTGATATTAGGTTACTGATCTCTTAGCGTCCAAAGCAGAGGAGCCCAGTTTAAAATCTTAGATTCAGTTCACTAATGAATGATTTTGTATGACTACCAAGTTTACAATTTCTCCAATAAATAATTTTCGAATCCATCATCCACTCTTTGATTCCCTGCTTTATGAATGATTGGGTTACAGGGAGTGCTGGTTCTGGACCATAAAAGCCACGGGAAGAACAACATTCCCGAGTAAGTACGCTTGTTTATTTCCATAGATGCCAATGTGTCCTGGAACCCAAATGACCTTGATATTATTTCTATGTCCAAGTAATTTCAGCTTGTTTCGGCATTCTAAGACTATTTTGGAAGTGTGTATGTGTGATTTAAGCGCATGCGTCGCAGCCTGGCTATCAATATAGATGGCAATATTCAAACCTTCTAAAAATTGAACAGTTCTGAGAGCAGCAGTAATTTCAGCTTGGAATACTGTTACTGTGTTTCCAAGGCATTGAAACTTTTCTATATCTCGTACAAAAGGAGGATTATTATTACTAGTAATGTAGACACCTGATCCAACGCCGAGATCATTTCGTTAACCATCTGTTTAAACATTTATGTCGTAATCAGTTTTAACATTCCGTTCTATCCACCGCTCACGGTCTGGTACCTCAAATTTCACTTCACATGAATCATACCAAACACCAGAGTGCGAGGGATAGGGTCGGAAGGCATCAAGGCTGGTGAGCAGATGTTAGTTAGTAAGTTAAAAATTGTGTTGTGAGCATATTCATGATTTGAGTCCCACTGATTGCTTGCCATAAGCCTGTAACAGGTTCTCATAGCATGTGATTGAATTATAATAGGAAGAGGGGTGAGATCTAGCAAATATTCAAGGGCTGCAGTAGGAGTTGCCTTAAAAAAGTTTGAAAATGTTAATGCTGCCAGTCGGTTGAGTCGAGAGATGTATTTTTATTTCTTTATGATGAGCAAAACTTCCACCATACGATAACACCATGAAGGAAGATTGGCTTAATAATTGAGTCTGATCGCTCACTCAGTGAATGAGTGATAACTGCTAGGCTATCGCTTTCAGATCGCTCAGTCACTTGGTGGAACTATATACATTCTGATTGAGCGATTTGGGAGCGATTTTGTCTAATTGAAAGACCAAGTGAGTGATCATTTTGAGAGATGTGAAAGTGATAACTTGCTTTAGTAAAGGATCGCTCTTTCTAATTGAAAGACCCCCCAGGGCCCCATCGACTAGTCAAGTTCCTTGGTAGGAAAAACATGTATAAAACGAACCTTGCCAATTAGCGATACTCATTTCAATTTCAATATATTTTAATTCAAATCTGTCATGGTATGTAATGGTTAGATAGGATATGAGTTAGCTAAAAATTGGCTTATCATGTGTTCTCTGAGAAAAACATCACTATGTGGTTATCATAGTATAAACCAACTGTGGGTAAACATGCCTTGTTCAGAAGTGCGAAAAGATCGTAGTGAGCCTACTTTTGGGGTTAGCCAGTGCACGCATACGCAGGTTCCTATTAGATTGGACCAGAAAGACCAGGACAAGGTGCAAATCCTGTTGAATAATATATATTGAATTTGTATCAAGCACAGAATCAAATCGGACAACTCACAACTATTGCAATTTCTTTTCGAGTTGTCCTCTCTTGTAAAATGGATTTACCCAGGCTGTCCACCCACCCCTTACAGCCTGCCCAGGCTAAGGAGGATTATCATATGGTACCAAGAAGTTAGACTAACTCCTTGATTATACGAAGCCATTCTGTGCAATGTGATCACACAAAATCCAAACCAAACAAATTTTTGCAGGGGATAGCCAGTTATCCCAAATTTGACCCAAGGGAATGCAGATGCTTTCTAAGTTTCATTTTGATAATCACGAATCAAAATATATGGTGAAGTGACACCTTTGTAATGTACTGTTGAGTCTGGGTTACCTAACCCATCAGGGTAACACTTCACACAAAGATAGCACAATTAACATGTGAACTCTACAGGTGCCGATAAACATAAAGGCTTAAAAAAATTAAACAGAAGTTTGCTGTTGTTGACATGTCTACCTATTCCAGTCTTACAAGGTTAGCTCAGCCCTGTAGCTGTAGGTTTGAGGAAATAGCTTCAGGACAAAAGAGCTGGTCCAATACCTTTGCGTGCAACCTTAGACTTTAACCTACTTTATGGAGAGCATTAGCATTGGTGCACTGAGTCATTTAATTGTGGGCGATGTCAAGACATCAAATTGTGTAGTAGCATTGGTGTTATCATTGACTTGCAGCCCATATACCAGGTTTTTTTATACCTCAATCAATTTTAATCGAATTTTGATTTCGGAAAATAGCAATCGATTTAGCAGCTTTCCGTAAACAGTTTGATACTTATTTTGGTCAATATGAATTTTCAAAGGGAAAATAACATCAAGTCAATAACAGGATGCTGCTGATTGCAAAGCAATTTACAAAAACAGAATCTGATCAAATTAGATTGAGTTATCAACAATTAACCTGGACTGTTGACAGTAAATCAATGTAGCATTTGCTTCTACACCTTCCAATGTTGTTACCTGCTGGCTGCTGCCTCACTTCAGCTGTATATTGTGTCCTGCCTAGGTTTATTATTAATTTTATGTGTTCAACTTCATGTTTGAAATACATACAGATTCATATGACCAGCAGTTTTTGATAGGGTTTCCAAATCAATCCAAGGTTTTCCCAAAACATGAGTATGACTCATTAGTATACATTCTTTGCCAGGGTTTACCGATTGTGTAAATAGAAGGAATGCAATCACGCTGAAATTGATCCATTGTCTTAATAGGGAATTTCTTACTTTGATAGGGAAACTTCCCTTCTTGTCAGCTTAAGAACATGTGAGATTATACTTGAAATGATGTAATTGGGAAAAAGGCATCAGCATGGAAAACCAAAATGATAAGTATGTTGGTAGGTACCTCGCCATACATAAAGGCCGTTTCAAACATTCACAACTCATTAAACTGTTCAGGTGGGCACTGGAAACACAATTTTAGACGCAGCAAGATGGGTATGTATAACTTTATATATATATATATTTATATTTATATGTATGCATTTTTAAAGCAGCCTGAAACCCGACAATTTTTTTCTGGTATAGTATAACGAAATGGTAGTTACTCTAAATTTGAGATTACATTTTGTAACAACTTTGAAGCACACTGTCCTGCATGTTATGGTTTGCTTTTGCACAAGTTAAGGCTTTCCGAGAGTTCTGATTGCACCAGTATGACTGAAGTTTACACAGCTGCCAACTGAAGCTACCTTGTTTTATTAAAAGAACTATCCTCAACATCTCCGTCTCCTAAAATGTACAGGCTACGGGACAATTATATCGGATGTGGTTATGTGACTGTATTTCATTTGAGGAGTGAAAGTCCTCACCTACAGTTCAGCTGCTTTGTATCCCAAGTTGTAACCAGGAGCAGCTTAATGCAATAGTTGACACTGAATCTGCACTGTTGTATGTGATAGTGAAGAATAACAAATTGTTTAATGATTATTTAACACTTGACCTGACCTACCATTGTGATTTCTATTTTCAGCGAACCAACAAGAAACAAAAGAGGAGATAATCAAACGCATCAAAAGCCTGGTTTACTCTCTTTTCAATGATGAGCCCACTGACTTCAGCACATTAGGACTTCAAGAGACAAACGATGACACATGGCCAATGGACAGCAACTTCAACGCAGCGCTGAGCCTGATGAGATATCGCAAGAAGATTGACACCAGTATGAAGAGGGACCTCAAGGTATTCATCGAGAAAACCCTCAAAGCAGATCCAACTGATATCCATGCTTGGATCAACAAATGCATGTTTGAAGTCACAAATGTCCCGGCCAATTTGACCAGAGCAAAGGAGGCCTTGGATCAGGTAATATCTCTCCAGGGAAACGAGAGTGCTGCCTCAGAAGCCAGAATACAGTACGCGTTTTGGTTGTGCACAATGATGAATGATGATATCGAAAAACGGAAGAGAGGTCTGGTGATCTTCAAGGACGAATTGAACGGCGAGGACAGCAATCCGAGATATCACTACCTGTACATGAAGACTCTGGGAAATCACATGGTCAGAGAAGCTGAGGAAGAAGACCACTCCACTAAGAAGGAAACAGCAAAACTGTTCAGTGATCAGGTTCAAAGGCTTTTCCATTCAGACAGTCCAAGTTACCGACTGCAGATGTTTCTTTGCCTGGCAGATATACAACGTCATGATTTCGGTCGTGCAGTCATAAAAGAGCTAAGAGACCAAGAAGAGCTCTTGTTTGACATCAGCGGTGATCCCAATACCCGATTTTGCATGCAACAGATTGACCAAATTATCCTCCAACATCCCGATATACCAGTCTTTGCGAACTACTATGCTCGGATAGCATTATGCTTGCTGAGGGATGCGATGGATGGGGATAACTCACAAATGCAAGAAAATTTGAGAGAAGCACTTTCATATGCTGAAAAATACAAAAGTGGACGACCTAGCCGATTACCTATGGGGCCCAAAGCATGTGCACGAATCATCCTCTATCAATGGGCGATAGAGTACTTTGCCGTGAACCAGGAAAACCTGAGCTTTCCTTATGGTTTGCCTACTTATGGTGAGGATGCATTTCTCAGAACTTTATTTGCTTTATTTTGTATTTTGATGATCTGAAAATTCTCTTCGGGAGACTTGAAACAATATTACAGAAAACTTTGTGTTCCCAGAAATATCAAAATAATCGTAACCATGCTGTAATATTGTTGCTATGCTCCACGCATGTCATTCCTGCTTAGAACTTGTTTGACTACCAGTGAGACAACAACGATGACCTATGACCAACAACTTTTCATTTAACTAAGACTACTTTCTTTTTGTTTTAGCACAAAAACTGAAACATCTGGCAGAAAAATACCATGCTAGCCAACCAGATAATGACCCAAAGTCAAAGAAACTTTTGGAGGAGGCCCATCATCACCTAAAGGAGCACTACGGGCTTGGAGGTCCTTTTGTAGCAGATTACCCGAGAGTGCTGATATTATTGGGAGAAGAGCCAAGTATTGTTGAACCCATCTACAAAAAAGGGCCATATGGTGTCCCCATCGACAGGATTAATGCATTGGAGCACGAGGGCCTCTTTCTTGAAGCTCAAAAGAGATTTTAAGAGGCATACGACTGCTGTAAAGAAGCTGAAACTGTAATCGACGAAAATAAGATTGGTTACAAGAGTTATATAATATTTAATGGTTTGCGCAGACTTCTTGCCCATGAGTGTGAGAGATCAGACAACTGGAGGAGAGGAGATGAGACTGAAATGTGATTTCTCTCAGACGCTGATCCCCAAGTTTTATACAATCTCTTGTCTTGACACTATTGCTAAGTAAATTTATGAACTTTTCTTACCACAGCATATCAACCATTATGCTTGATATCTCTCGTCTAATGCTATTGAATTGCTTGCTCTGTGTAACATGACGTACGTCTGTTACAGATGAATTCCATCATTTTATTTGCCTGGAGTGAAATGAGTCTTATTTATACTTTTTACAAGTACTATTTTCTTGTCTTGTGTTTGAACACTTTTGATTTTGGCAGACACCCCTGTTTCCGATAAGAGCAGGAATAGGAGATCCGCATATACTGCGCTTTCCTGCTACATTTCCATTTTTATATAATCAGCCAATATATTTATATTTGTCCCTGAGTTCAAAATATTATATGTTGAGAAATTTATGAACTGTTCAACAGACCATTATTTTGGAAGTGAAAATAATTGCACCTTACTGAAAACAAAGAAAAGAAATTGGAAAGCCTATAAATATAATATGAAACATAAAAATGTGTCATATGTCGTTCAGCTCTTTCATTTTCTCTCAACTAAAGGGAGATAGCACCAGTTAGAGTAAAGTGTCGGTTTAGTGTTAAGTCTCATGTATTTCAATTATTTTACCAGTAATAACCAACCAATGGATATGTTTTATATGTATGTCTTGATGACATTGGCTAACCTTTCTGCAACATAACTAAAAAGATTTCGGATAAATGAGGTCACAATTCTTCCTCGTTAAAGTCAGTGATATCACTGTCAGCATCCGAGCTGCCGCTGTGTTTGTTCGCAAGTGAATCATTAGTCATATTACGCCCTATATCATTCACTAATGAGTTGGACTTGTGCGAATGAGAATCTTGCTCTTTTGATGATGAGGTTTTCGTGATGTTATTTCTCAGAACTTGTTTTCCGATGTCATGAGCAACTTGCAGAGTTGTTGATTTATCAGCATTCTCAACTGCAGTGGCAGGATCAGCCGTATGATAGAAAGTGTTGAGTTTGACATCTATCTCATTATCACTGTCAAAATCCTGCTGTTCATCTATCGAGTCTACTTCAGAAGTTTTTGGTTCCTCAGTAGAAGTTGTCTCCTGACAACCAGTGAGGGCATTTCCTGAGGAGTTTTGTTTCTGCTCATTATTGTCATAAGAAGTTGTCTCCTGACAACAAGTGAGGGGTTTTCTGGAGGAGTTTTCTCTCAGCTCATTATCGTCATCATCAGACCAGAGATCCAGCTCAGGGGTGCTCTCTCTAGATTTAGTGCTGCAGAAACTGGTGTTTATACGAGCTTGTACATCATCGGTGATCATTCTAGGCTTTTTAGCACTTGGTGGCGCCACTACAAGGAACAAAAGGGATGATAATGTGAGATGACTTAATCTATTGATGTCAAAGATAATAATGTAATGCAATGTACGAGCCTATTGGCTAAGATCAAAGTGTCACTGCCGATGGCCGATTAGTGTCAGTTCAGTTTTGGCAGCTCGCTGCACACCCACGATTAGGAGGTCTTCTATGGCCTCACCTCTAGGATGCATTCTAGTTTTCTAGGATGTATCACATTCTCAGTATGAGGATATAGGGCACCTTTCGTGTTTCTTTAGGGGCAGCCAAATCTTTGTTTCTTACTAAACAGCAATGTACGAGTCCATCAGGAAGTTGAACCATATGATGTACACATTCTTGATAGGATAGTTGATAATAGGTATGTTGTTAAGATTTTAGGACTCTTATAATACATTCCATCTTGCAAAATTGCTGATAGCCCACAGTCTCAGCAGTTTATCAAACCATGTACCAAGCAGTACTCATATCCTCTTATCTTGACAATCTTCATCCCCAATGTTACAACTGAATAAATTACATAGGAGACGTTACTCTTTGACAAAGAGTGATAAACTTTGTACTTTACGTGACTGTCAGCACAGTATCTGAGCTCTACCTACCAACTTGGTCTTTTGTTTTCTTATCTAGCCACCACATCCTGATGTTGTTGACAGATTTCCACGAATCCTGCTTCTCAAGAGCCAAGCTATTTTGAGAATCTGTCAGTAGAATTTCTTGCAACAACTTTTGTGTCTGTAAAAAAATAAATATGAGGGGTTTTACTGTAGTACAAACCTTATAACATAAGCTCGATCGATTGTATAACCAATAGAGATGCATGAGAATTAGAGATTTCAGGCACAAGGAAAGGAATGACGTAGTACCAAAATACTACGGGTCAATACACCACAAGGGGGGTCGTCCGAGTAGTTTAATTTAGCTGAATTTTATTGCCAAGTGTTCCGAATAATTGGCCGGGTCATTATCATGAGAGTATGAAGGCTTTGAGATGACGATATAAAAAGGCCGGAGCCTATGATGACAGTAAATGACTCATGTTGTGTACCATATTAAGTCTACCCACCTTTTCTCTTGTAGACCTCATGGCTACCACGCTAGCGTAGACAGTTTTAGGATTTAAATATCTGATAAAGTCCTCTATCTCTGAGAATGAGGAATGGAACGAATAACAGCACCGTACTACAACAGTAAACAGCATTATATTTATCCTCTAAACTCATACCAACTATAGAAGACTCAGGACACAGTCTTGAGATGGGGGGGAGGGACCGGGTAGTGAAATAATTTTGCTTCTCTATTTCCTAAATTCAATACTGAAAACATTGCACGGGCAAGGCCATGACATGGCTTATAAACTTGGAAATGGATGGTAGATTACGAGCCTCTCCTACATTGTCTATTTCTGTGGCAGCAATATGTGATTAAGTCATCATGTTGTAAAGCAATATTCCAAGAAAACCATTTGAGTGTCAGCAAAGTGAAACTATTGCGCTTGTATGACGAAATTGTTGGTAGAATTGATGAGTTATCAAATATTGATGCTCCCTTCGAACACAGTCATGACCATAATATTGCGTTGCAACGCTTCAACTCTATAATGGCAGGATTTGGTGATGGAATTCATTTGGATCGTGTAACCTATTGCTGAATTTCAATATCAGCAATCAGAATTTATTGCGCATGTATGGCTAAAAATATCAGAGTACAATCAATTTCCCATTCTGTATTGAATTTCCCATTCTGATGCAGTATCCAGAAGTTCTTCCATGATATGATATGTGAAGCTGATATTATTGTGTATAGTATATAGTATATTGTATTGTATATAGTATATTGTATATTGTATAGTGTAGGGACTTACTTTAGTACAGATTATAATGGGATTTAAAACTGATCACAAATATTAGACTATGAATTGCTGATTATAGCTATCAGTGTAATTTTTCTGATATATTTTTCTCGATGGAAATGAAAACATATACAGCTTAGTTCAGTGTTTCTGTGAAAAGACAACAATATTATCAAGAATACATGAGGCCTTAGTTCAAGTTTATATTGTACATCAATTATGCAGGCACAAAACCAAACATCATCTTGTAACACTGTATTGATATGGTATCTGAGATATGAAGTCGGGTATAGAAGGAGATAAGTGAGAGGGATAGGCTATCCTGGCATTGGTATGATACAGTTTACAGGCATATATTAAATCCAAGCTGTCCTGATTATTGTCATTACATATCAATCTGTCGCTAGAGTTGAGAAAAGGGTGTTTGACTAGGGAGTTTAGGATTCCAAATCATTCATGGTGTTCCCATAGGACATTCCACTCTGCTAAATCAATAAATAATGTTTTAGATGATCGTATTGTCTTATGTAAGAATCGATTGAAGTGCCATGACTTAACTAAATATTTATAAAGCGATCTGATCTTTTGTTCGCAAAAAAAATTTTGTGAGGTGGAATTTCCATACTTCTCCTTCCCCTTAATAAGTTTCATTGAGTCATTACGATGCTGTTGTGATGACTGCATATTTCTGTGTATTTCTAAACCAGCTACAATGCTAGCCATTCAATGTAGACAGGACAAAACTAGTCAATTAGACCTAATACCATGGCTAGGGTTTCCAAATCAGTCAGTCAGGGTTTTTCCAAATCATTATAAAGTCAATATTTAAGTGGGGTCAGTGCTTTAGAACATGCGTATGCATACTGGCTGTACATAATGATGAATTAAAATTTAGGATAGTGAAGGCAAGGTCTGGTTATGGTAAAGAAGTGAGACAAGCCTATGAAAGAGGACCATATAATTTCCTATGAACAGGATCCAAGCATAACAGCACAAAAGCCTCTTCTTTTAAACAAACGAGAGAATAGTGGTTACTTAAGTGACATAATGACTGATGGTTTACTAAGACTACCAGATCTTGAGTCTAACAGATCAGACAACTGGAGAAGCCGAGTCTAAATGACCATGTGTTTTATATAGTGTTTGTTACACAGAACACTGCAGCCGGGTTGAATGTGAATATAAGCAGAGCACATTGTGAGATTATCGTTAATTCTAAGCAGTTTTCATAATATTTGATTAGCATTGATTTCTTTTAATCTACAATCAGAGATATCACAAATTTAAAAGATCTTACTATGAATATTATTGGTTTTTGTAGCTGTTTGCAACTTAGTACTCTTATGATTATTTCTGTTATTTTCCCTTTGTATCGAGTCATTTTGATTCAAAAAGTGACTCGTCTCATATCTCCCCTACCCTGTCACATCTCCATCACTTGACCCTTATACTTGGCTCTCAGCCACTAACTAAGGTGGATTATCTATGTTCTCTATATTTTGCTTTGATTTTCATTTTCGTTGAGGTTCTCTAATTCAGGCAAGGTAAGCACATCATACTTCACTAGCTGAGAGAAGCCTTGAGTGTGAGAGTGTATTGACTAATGACTCTGTATATAAACAGTCCCGCTCACCTGTGTTATGAGATGTTTGCTTGTAAGTTTCCTTCTCCTCCATGTGGACAAACCACATGGTAGATAAGTGTAGAATCTTCACATGATTGCGTTTATCGACTAGAGCTTTACATCGTGTGACTTGTTTATTCTTGGTTAATTCAATAGCTTCCTAAAAAATGAAGCGATACAAACTTAGCAATTTAAATACAGTTTTATAGAACTAGATCAAGTTTGGTCCATTTCCCTGCATTTGGAGTTGCTCTCGCTCCACTGGTCAGGCCCCTGGTGGACTGTGGCATGAGCAGTAGAAGGGGAGCAATCGGGATGCAGGCAAATGGACCAAACTTGGTCTAATACAGGACAGTGATATCCAGTACCTAAAACCCTCAGATGCATCGTCAACTCCTGAATGTTATAGATTAAGGACTCTCAGGATATTATTTTTGTACACATAACTATCGATGAGCCGACAGAAAACGCATAGCATGGGTCAACTTTGGAATAAATACCAATCAATTGCTCTTCTTAGTGTAAAACATCATCATTCTTTATTTTTAAGGCTTCAAACAGAACAAATTTTACTGCCATCATTAAACATTCTGTGAAGATATCTTCAGTTGACTGACACAAATTCATTTATCTGGATTGTATTTACACAAAGAGTAGGGGGTTTATGCACTCGGTTTTAAGTCTTATTATCAAAATTAGACAGAAGAAATGGTTGCAGAGAGCGTTGATAGGCACTCAGGAATATGGAAACTTTGTGTCAGCCTGATAACATAGGTAAAATAATAATATTCCCTTCGTCAAAAGTTTTCCCTTAACTGTAAATGAAATCAAGAGCGACTTTGAACTGGAAATAGGATTCGAACATGCAAACACAAATTTTGATGTAGATTGAGAACATTGGCGTACTTTACCTCACTTGTGACGATATATCTGCAGCAGGCATGTACCTGTGAGTTACAATCAGGAGTTACAGTCTGTAGTATCTCTGGGAGTTTAGAATAGAGAAATGCGTCTCTAGGCTCTATATGTGTCTGTAGGAGAAGAATATGATTAGTTGTCACTTCATTAGCCTGTCTTGACAACAAAGCTTATCCGGACAGGCAACTAACAGGAGACAGTTTCCTTTATCTCAATGGGTGCTCTATGCAGTCTCACATACATGTTTGCACGACCATCTGCGTTTTGATTTACAACCCCTGACCTGATAAGCAGGAGAGGACGAGCAACTGTGAATGCAGACAAACTGAGCCAAACTTGATCACATTTGATACTGCATCAAAAATCTTACCACTTATCAAGCAAATCTACTGTCATCTAAGCCGGTAGAATTCTTACCTTTATACCTAAATTATCATATAGAATACGAAACACGTTCTCATATCCTAGTTTAGCTTTGATTTTTAGTAGAATGTGGTAGTTGTCTCCCTTCGATGTGTGCTCCCTGACTTGGTTTATTATCTCCTCTTCACAATCTGATCTACAATCAAACCGGTAAAGCGAAAACACATAATGATAATCTGTCTTGTCTAGGTGTATTTTTACCAAGTCTATGAGTGTGGCTCATTTACATTAGTTAACGCTCCGGATGAAATGTTTCACCAGAATTCTCACTGAATAATTATCCGATTTAGATTCAATCTTTATCCCTATGCATAAGGTGCAATCTGCTATCAATCAATGAGAACTTGTTTGAAACCCTGGTTGCCCCTTTAATAGGAATCATTAGAAATAACACCGGCAATCATCTTCTGTGAACATAGATATAAATCATCACTGGGTTCAGTTCATTGCTATCATAATATTTGAAATCAGTAGTCATCCTCCCTCTGACATAAGGAAGACAACTCTTTAATCTCAATGTTTTTCTTATTCAAATCTAACTGGTATGTCAGAATTGCAATCAGCTCCATTTTGTTACCAACCACCATCCAGTAGAGATTGACAATGGGGTAACAATGAATGTGGCAAGGAACAAGCTTGAAGCAATCAGAGTAACAATGGTTGAACATTATTTGCATTTTATTCACCCATCAATTTTCTACCCTTTTTCCGCGAGACTTTTCATCAGAAACGTAGAGATGAGCACAACAAATAATTATACCCGTATCATAAGTATCAATCAGGCTAATCAATCATATGTACCTTGATGGAATTTTTAGAGCTCTGAGGTTAAGAAATGTTGTATCACAGTACAGAGCATCTATGTGTTTGACATCACCAGATGAGTCATGAAGTGCCGATATATGTGGTGTCATCCCCATGTCGAATCTGAAATCTCCTGTATACAAGACTGTGCCTTCTTCTCCCTCAATGAGTAACATAGCAGATCCAGGGCAGTGCCCTGCTGTTATGGCAGTCAATGTTACAGTGGAGCGCTACGAAACTCATAGAAAGTGGTAAATATTAAGGCTATAATATCAGATACGATGGTTGCATATCTACTCTTATACCCATATCACAAGTGTACATTTTTTTTCCGCTGGTCAGTTTGACAGCCACTTATTCAAATCTATGCTGTGTCGGGGGTGATAAGCTCGAAATTCTGTTGCTATTCACAATGAGTACTTGCTCATTTGATGTACCTATGACGTGAAAGACAAAACCAGCTCACCTCTGTTGTTTCACACGAGGGTAACTCAATTACTGTTGGTTCGTCAACATTCAAACTAGTCTACAAAGGAAGATTGAAGATGAGCTAGTTTTACATTCAGATTTTGAAGGTTCGTCACATTCCATCATACATGAAAATGAACTTCAAAGAATTTCAACTTGGATAAACTCACACGAAATGACAACCTTCTCATTTTGATTTAGAGAAATGAAGGCCCAGACTATGTCATCGATGGTATCATGTATAATCAGAAATCAGGGTTTTATAACTCTGAACCAATGAATACTACAAATAATATCTCTCCAACATTGTTTGGACCTGACCAACAAACTACATAACCTACCATAAAGAATTCAAGATGACGTAAGTTCTTCATGCATGACACAAGCTTCTTCGTAGTTTCTGTACAATAAATTCTGATATTTTTACTGAAATAGAAGTAGATTAGAAATAAGTAGGCCTACCATTAATATTGCTCGTTCAAGCAGGGAGAATGGATTCCATTCTCCATGGATCAGGTTACTGTGACCCTGATTTCTAACAGCTATTATAGTTTCAGTTTCTGGCAGTTATAAAAGTGAGTTTAATTTTTTGTTAGGTGATTATTCTGAACTTCTTGCACTGGGTAATCAGCTCGTCACACTGTACGAGCTGGCCTGGTCACAGCGGCTGCGATGAGGTTTAATCGAGTCAAATACTTCTGTATGTGGTATCATGTATGTCTGTCAAGTTAATGATTATGTGGATTGAGATATGATTGATACGGTGATTAGCCAATGTTTTGGCTCTCGTTGGCTGGTAGGAGAGAGTTTTTCCAACCTAACAATGAACCAATCACATCAGAGCAAACACATTGGCTAATAGTATTGGATTTACTCACTTGCATTTCAGATGAGCTGCAAACTGGTTTGATGAGAGGCCAACCATATGATCTGAAATTTACAAAAAAAATTATATTGTATGTCTGCTTCAACTAAAAGGCATGCAAATAACCATACGCACTTAATAATTAACAACTTATTTATATATATATGTGAATACATAACCCAGGTGTGCTACTCAGTATAAATTCACTCCAAACCTGAGTCATGGAATTGATGCAGTAAGTATTACTTCTTCTCTGTACTTTTATTAACTGAAGTATAATTATTATAATACTGTCACTGCAAGGAGTCTCTAAAAAAAAGTCTAACCTAACTAACATCTATCTAGACTTTTCTTTGATTGAAAACAACCAACCTGAGTGTGCATGTGACAACCAGTATAAGGTACTTTTGAGATTATCATGATCAAATCTGTCTAGAGAAATTCTAGAATAGACTCCATTCAGATGGCCATCAAAGCTTGACATATCCTTAGAGGTAACACCAGAGATTTAGAAACGCCTGCACCTCCCTGCTAACTAGTTTGCAAGTACACAGCATAAAAGCATTAACTTGAGCCACTAAAATAATTAGACCTAAATGAGCACACACAGGAAATAAAACATTGTAGTCAAACTTCCTCACAAAGTTTAATTTCTTGTAGGACTATCATTTCCGACACAGAAGAGTGAAAGAGTGAGAAAGCTGAAATTGATAAACATTCCTATAATTTATATAATAATTAGATGAATGGTTTGCATCTTTCTCGTAGATACCCAATGTAGATATTTGAAGAGATGCGAACAAATGAGTCTGTTGAAATCATGGCCATATCTGTGAGTATACAACCTTTTATCACCATATACAAATACCCCAACTTCTGACTTAGTTTGTGTGTTTTCATTTTTCTTGATTGATGTCACAGCAGTGAATGTGTGTGGAACTGCAACCAAATGACTCTACAATAACTGTGTGAAAGTCCACAGCAGGTTCTATGACTGGTGATTATAATAAGACATATCTAAGAAGAAGATACCCTAATCTATTGAATTGAGAGCACAGATGTAATTCACTTACTATAACACCTGCCAGAATGATATTGAACTTGTCACTCATTTTTTCCATGGCAAAAACAAGACATTGCTCTGGACCGGCCGCCATTATCAAGAGTATAGTGAGACTTACTCACCATCTAGTTTGTAACTTAATTTGCTTTGGAACAAGTTATTAGGGTCTTTGGTCATGTAAGAAGATAAGTTCCTCAGCTGCTGTGGTATAAACTTGTAAAGGCTGACTTTGACATGGCTAAGAATGACATGAAAGGCAAGCCCCTGGGCCTGGAGTAAATTGTATTATCTATGATATGATCCTTGGTGACATTTTACGTTATCATGATCGAGTGAATGTTGAATCTCCTACCTAAGGACCATACAACCATACAACAGCATATGAACTACTTTGGTTACATCCCATAGATCAGTGCTAGACAATTTGCAGAGTGGCTTAAAGACCTAGAAGGCTAGGTTCTCGCCTCCATTGATAAACTATCTTGATGTGACACTGCTCCTACAATCTGAAGACCAACATTGTTGAACTCTTACCAATATCAAGCCAGCTCTCAGGCCCCCGCAACTACACACTCGATAGAATTTCTACTATGTTCTACAAAAGAATCCACTGGTTTTCAGATCAATGGTCAACACTTCTGTAAACCTCAGACTCAATATTACCCATCATAAGCAGTGCACAAAATGTTGATGTATCTGTTTTTCTGTTTGTGTTGTCTTTGGTGATGGATTCAATGGTTATTTCTAGCCTTATAATGTGAGGTTTGGGCCTATCGCTGCGTAGGCTATACATACATACACACACTTATGAAAATTAGGCCTAACTGAATACAAGGCATAATGCATAAAGCTGTGTGAATTGACCTCTTGATCAGATTTCATCTTGTTGCTTTCACATTTAGATATGTGCATAGGACATTCAACTGTATGTTTCTCTACTTTCAGGAACGGAATCAGTCTGAGGAGCCAAAAATAGTCTGTGTAATCAGAGACTTTACAAATCACGACAACTGTGCGCCTCGGCCAGTAAATCTACCTGCCTCATATACTATACTCGATCTTCTACAGTATATTTGCAAAGATTATGGTTATCAGATCGACTCTTTCAAGCTGCTATATGAGTGGAATGCCTCACAGAACGTATGTTGGCCTATATAAATTATTCCCAACATTAGATCTCAGTATTGGTTTCTGGTTAAGGCCAGTGATTTACTATGAGGAAGTATTGAGTAACTTTGCTGCAGCATTCTAAACGGGGAAGGCACTGGTAGTCTAGATGTTTGCTTCATCTTGCTGTGACACAAAATAAGGTGACACTTATTCCAATCCATGTTAGAATGATCCATTGCCTCAAATGCGCTGATTTGTTCATCCTGTCTATCGTGAATTTTAATTTAAACATTTATTTATCATAGCTGATAGCAAGACAACAATGAGAATTTTGGATTTTTCAAACTCTAAATTCCCAACAGCATGGTCCTAGTCCTACTTGTTCTAACAATTGCGTTTTGAAATGTGTTGCCCTTTGACCATGACTTGTCTTAACCTATAACAACAATAACCACAAATATATCTGCTTGTCTGGTTGATGTTTCATTAGTCGCGACCATTCTTTGATGAGTCAGGCATATATTCATATGTTCTGATTATTCTCGGCAGGAGGAGGTTGGAAACAAAGAGCTCAAATTGGGTGATGTCATATCCATGGAGAACAAAAAACACAAGTTTCACATCACTAACATCGAAGATGGCGTAGCTCCAATAAAAGTTCAGGTTAGTCTATACTTGCAGATCTCTACAGCTGGTCAATTTTGTTGCACCTCTACTTTTGTCATCTATAACTTGTGGTCCAACACTACAGCAGAGTGACCTGTCCGCACTCTGCAGTGCCGGCATGCTCTAATATGTATCGGATGTATATGTGAGGCTTGGGAATGAATGAATGCTATGGAAACTGATATTTCATTGTGAAAATGCTGATAGTTCAAGAAAAAGTGAAGCGGTGGGCTTATCAATTTATAAAGAAGTTGTGACAGGGGATATTTTTAGATGGCTCCTAGTTATTATTATCTTATCAGAGCATATGAACTCCCTATGAAGCAGTACTAGCTTACCAATGTATTTGTTAAGTCATGTGATCCTTATCTACTAAGTCATAAATGAGTGAAAAGACTTGAGTGTAGAATATGGCGTAGTATGGAAATCCCAGTATGGAATTCAGTTTCTATTCATTTCATACATGTACCTTACAAATTACAATAATTTTGCTTCTGCCAATTTGGCAATCATAGACATACCTAAGCTTGCGGTGGGTGCTTGCATTCCCTGTTTAAATTACAATCCATATTACTCAGAAGTTTTGTATTAATCCCATTACTCAAAATTTTCTCCTGTAAACATGACAAGACAAATACAGCACAGTCTGAATAGTTCAATACATCCGCAATGTTCTGATAAATGATGAATGTTTTCTCCAGTGCATGAAATGTTTCTGATCACCCATACGTACTGCACTGCATCATGTTTAGTACATGTTTGGAAATATTCCTACATAATTTTTTTCTCATATGACATCTAGGCCTATGTGTGCTGTATATAATAGCTCTTGCGTACTGATGGGGCTGGTATTTTTACCTGGATAATTTAGGCCTCGTTTAGGACAAATTCAAATATGACAGTGATAAGTCAATATTAGAGAAAATTACTAAGTGATACTACTAGTGATAATTATGCTGAAGCGATAACATTTTAAGTTGGTCACAAGCTCCCTGTGCTTGATGTCACTGCGGCAATGACCTATGGGACACAATGTAATACCTGATCTTACTGCGGTTGACCTGAGATCTTCTTCTTTTAGAGTGAAGTGAAGAATTCTGGTAGCCTACAATTTGATGAGCTAGCTATAGGTGAAAGTGAATCACAGAGCCGGGACGCTGACAATACTACCTCAAATCTGTACAACTCTGGCGGGATCCCAGGCTACAGTTCTAGCACTAATAGATATGGAGGTGGTATACAGCCAACTACCAGCTCATATGACTTAGTCACACAAGAAGCTACAGGTGAGCATACTACTGCTGCTGCTACCTCTCATCTCTCTGTATTACTGAGAGAAAACAACATAGAGTCCAATAAAAATGCCAACTTCACCACCTATGTAGTACCTGTAGGCATTGTCAGGCTCTGAACTATTTAGTCCGAGTTTGTTAATGCTGACAAACCAATTCAATAATATAAATGTCTGTGACTACTCTGAATTTTTACTAAACAGTTTCTTAGATGTAATTCTCAATGTAAAGGCCTGTGATAACTCTGTATAATTATTGGGTATAGTCTTTGTTAGTAATGTGCAATTTGGGATTAAGTAATGTTACATTATTTAGTTTATAGCAGTTCACATAGAAACTTTATATATTAGCTAGGATTAGCATACCTCTCTGTTTAGGAGCTTACTGTGAATGAAATGCTTATTTTGTGTTAACAACATCATTTTGCGATGTCGCTACACTATTCATAGTTTCCCTGCCAGTATCCCGCACAAACCTCCAATACCATCTGCTGGGTATTCCCTGATAATGCATAGCCATCAAGTGTGTCAGAACCAACAACAGGGTACCATATACAAATAAGCCTAGTGCTTCAATGAGAGCCTGGAGTTGTGTAAGTGAAGTTGTGAAGTGACATGATAAGATGATGAATGATTGTCTTTTTTGTGCGTGCAGGTTTTTGTGGACTAGTTAATCAGGCTATGACATGTTACCTCAACTCACTTCTACAGACTTTGTTTATGACTCCTGAATTCAGGAACGCCCTCTACAGGTAAGTAATTTTATATACCTGTAAGTTTTGTTGTCAAGTAAGTGAGTCATTTTACTTAGTAGGTAAGTCGTGTTATTTCGCTTCACAAGCATTGCAGTACATAATTGAAAAGATTTTTTTATGAAGCCACTAGTATGCCTATTCCCTTGACATTGAGAAACAGACGTTGTTGATTGGTATGAAAAAAACTTCTCAAATTGTTATGTCGCCACTGCTCACAATAACTGCGAAATTGAGCTTGTAGCTGGAGAAAGGTTAGTTCAGTTGTAATCTGGTCTGAAAAACAGTTCCAGGGACTGTTTCAAGCATCACACAAAATTTTGGGTGTTTCAGTCTGCTATATTTCCTGGATGAAGGTTTTTTTAACACCTACCTGCCCGTTGTAGTCATACTTACAAAAAGAAATTACAGTGAAGATTAACAAATTTTGTATTTTATAGCTGGAAGTTCAATGATGATGACTCGAATAGAGGGGGCGCGGGAGAGAAGTGTATCCCCTATCAGTTACAGAGGCTATTCCTACAGATGCAGACGAGTAACCAGAGATCAGTGGAGACAACTCCAGTTACTCGAAGCTTTGGCTGGGATAGCAGTCACTGTAAGTATATACTGGGGGTATATCTATTAAATTTAATTTTTTTCGTTGACTTCATGAAAACCTCACAACTATATATTGTTTTCGTTACCATGAACGTAATTCAAGCTTAAACTGCTCGTTTTAATTGTTTAAAGCTTCACCTACATCCAATGGTTGCCCTTCAATTTAATTCCTATTCAAATGAGGATTAATGATGTTGACTTCTGCCTATTTTTATTGGGAGACTTGTAGGTCTAGACTTTAGAATTTGAGACGCCATTTCTCTTTCATTCTTTGTTGTATGCACAATTAATCCTATTGTGTTACAAAAGACAAACATCTCTTCAGATTGTAAGCCCTATAGACAGTGTGCTCAGAGGGCCAAGACAATCCGATGATATGAACCTGAACATCCTCTAATAGATTATGTGTTGATGTTGTGTGAGATGGATTTGGAGATACAAGAAGACAGCGATATTTGATTATTTGATCTTGTGTTTCTTGTGTACAGCTTGGCAGCAGCACGATGTGCAGGAGCTGTGTAGAGTTATGTTTGATGCTCTGGAGATAAACTGGAAGGATACACAACAAGCTAACCTTATCAATGAGCTGTATCAGGGTAAACTCAAGGACTATGTCAAGTGTCTAGAGGTACGCATAAAATATACTTACTCCCTATTCTATCAATGGAAGATTTGTTGCGGACAACTGCAAAGTAAACGATTGTAGCTATATATAGGATGAGTCACAACCTGAAGAGCTGCCGTGTGATAAATTTCTCGAGTGAAATGGAACAAGTGTATTATATTGAATCAGAAAGTTGACAACCACTAGTAAAAGCCCTCAAAAAAGTACCCAATGTTTTGGGCAAAAAAAGAAATAGAAATATTTCAGTGCTATCAATCCAAAACATTAACAGATAGAGACATTCATCTATGACTATATTCGCTGTATTTATTCTGTAGTGTAAGAATGAATCGTTTAGAACAGACGCATATCTGGATATCCCTCTGGTTATAAAACCCTTCGGAGCTCCCAGAGCCTTCAGGAGTGTGGTGAGTTCTTGTTTGTTCTGAATTACAACACTAGTTGATCAGTCTTCTTGTACCAGTGTAAATTTGGCAGTGGCGAGTATACTGTTCACTATATGACCCTTCTTTGTCCCTCTTTTAATACTGAAAACCATAGCAAGTGATAATAACAACATGATATTCAGTAGTCCTTCTCTGTTCTTATACTCCTTCCATCAAAGTGCATTTGTGCCATTAAAAATCAAAGCTCTTTGGAGAAAGCTCATTACCAAACTCACCACCTCTGCCAGCTAAGAGCAGTGATATAGTCTATAAATTTCAACACAAACTTTCTCTTTTTATTTTAGGAGGAAGCCTTGCAATCATTTGTAAACCCTGAAATCCTCGATGGAAACAATCAATACCAATGTGATAACTGTAATAAGAAATGTGACGCTCATAAAGGTCTGAAGTTTGAGAGTTTTCCCTACCTGCTCACACTGCAGCTGAAAAGATTTGACTTTGACTACGACACTATGGCTCGAATTAAACTCAACGACAGGTAATTAAAGTTCCTGAATCGCTCGTTCCTGAATATGGCTATGTGACAATTCGTTTCAGTGCTTTGGTTGACTTACGATTAAAAACAGCGAAAATTACAATCTTAGCGCTCACTTATTGATGGAACTATATTAATTCTGAGTGAGCGATTTTGGAACAAATTTGACTAATTGAAAGACCAAGTGATCGATAATTTTGAGCCATGTGATAGCGATAATTAGCATCGCTCATTCTAATTGAGAGACCTCGTGCATCATCTATATAGCATCTAGGGGACTGCTGTTAGAATGCAGTGTTCCTACGTGTTCACCTTAGTTAAGTATTTGCGTCACCATCCATATAAAATGCTGTTGTTTTGTTTCCAGAATGACATTCCCGAATATTCTCGACTTAAACAGTCTGATCGACGACACAATGCCAGCCACACCAGGAGTTAACGATCACCCATCAGGTATGTCTAGCTTAGAATGTTTCACATAGCTCACTCAATTCCCACTAAATGTAAAGTCATATTCCATTTGCATGTATTCGGTGTTGCACCCCAATGAGGCAGTGGTAGCTCATTAGTAGAGTGGACTGCCAAAAGGCCGACAACCACCTCGGTATAGCATAAGAGCAAGCCACTGACAGAACTAGCCCAATTCAGTGTGAAGTGAACAACATGAGTGATATTTCTTATCTTCATTTCTTCTTAGACATCACCACCTCACTAGTGACACACTATATAATGAGTATTTGTATATATTACACAGGAGGATTCCCCTCCATGTATAATGAGATGTCGGTAGATGGTGACACAGCGGCAGCGTTTGATCAGTATGCTGGAGATGATGCCTTAGATGACTTTGTTAATGATGCCGAGGCACAGCAGCTAATAGCGGACAGAGGAGAGTATGTGTATGAGCTGTTCTCTATAATGATACACTCGGGTAGTGCGGTCGGAGGTCACTACTATGCCTATATCAAGTATGTATGTCTTAAGCTTGTCCACCTCACCACCATTGTGAGAAGGCAGAGATGATATCAGCTTGTCAATTTTCTTTAGATTTATGATTGATTGCAGGCACATTTATATAGCTTTTACTTATAGCGATGCACAAGATAATTTCCTCCAAATTATTACAGTCGTCCTTTTCAAGGCGGAAGTTTGGCTTTGAATATGTGAAATAACCATTTCTCCTTTCATTTTTGCAATTGATTTGAGATCAATTAGTTATAATTCAATTTATTTTCTTGGTTATCATTCCATTTTGTTGTTTGTTTAGATAACAAAAACTTATGGCTCAATACTGTGGTAGTAATTCTCTCTCTGAACCATTTTTAAATAAGTGGGACAACTCCAAATTATCATCATTTGGAAAGAACCATAAACATATAAATACTCTATATACTATATAAATATATACATATAAATACTCTATATATGTTGATGGAAAGCACAAAACTTCAGTCTATACACACAAACCTCCTTGATTTATAACATACTTTCTAACTTGATTATTTTAGGTGTTTCAGTGACAATGAGTGGTATAGTTTCAATGATCAGTCTGTGACTCGTATAACTAAAGATGATATACGTAAAACATACGGAGGCACAAGCTCTAGAGGTCTATATTCTACAACATACACCAGCTCAACCAATGCCTACATGTTAATGTACAGGAAAGTGGACCCATGCCGAAACAAAAGTAAGCATTACCACTGCAATTTAAGTTACAGCTTTTTAACTAGACCAATACTGAATCATGAAGCATGTAACATATGAATAGCGGTTCCCCCAGAGAAAGGTTTGTGAGCACAATTTTGTTATGCTGCCTTAGTCGTGTCACGCTGCTTCTTTCTCGTTTTTTTTGGTAAAAAGTAGCCGCATGACAAGGTTAATACTGCCTGCTTTAAAGAGAACCGAAATAACCGATATAATGCAATTCTTGTTGAGGAGTTTAGTTGCCTCTTATCACGACCTTGTCATTATATAATATACTTAATATCTACACTAATTGTTGTGTAGATTTTATGGGGGTCGATCAGTTTCCGGAGCATATCCTCCAGTTACAAGAGCACATGCAGCGACAGTCTGAGGAGTCTAAGATAGCCCGAGAACTAGAGAAGAGTATGTGTAAGATTAAAACATACTGCTTCCCTCCCTCTGCTGATGGTACCGGTGTTAAAACCACAGCTAAACTAGAGAGTAAGACACTGGAGATACACAAAGATATCAGTGTGATAGACGCTACCACCGAGGCACTCAAGGTACATTTATTAATATCTTTTTAGCCTTTCTTCACATTCTCCTGATTGAGGAGATGATCTGTTAGACTGCCCCTCGTCTTAAAAAGGTCCGGAGTACCTTGGGTTTTGACTGTTTCACGATGATAAATTGCCAATGAGAGAATAAATCATATTTTGTCTATGGATTAAAAACATCCTCCTGTGACTATTCTCTGCTTTATTTGTATGTGGCACTCTACGTTCTATCTCTGAGTTTTCCAGCAAGGCATCACCTATCAACTCCTTCCCCATTCCTATGTTTTTCAACTTAATGATATAACTAAGCTTTCCTCTACCTATAACACATTTTAATGGTATCGTTTCAGTTATTTGAGTTGGATGGAGTTGTTCCCCTTGAACGCTGTCGACTTGTGAAGTACGATCACTACACTGACTCCATAGAGAAGAGTTTTGACAATGAAGCAATGTCCATGTGTGAGGCATTATGCGGATCTAACAAAACTATCTATGCTATGAAGCTCTCGGACCTTTACCTTGAAATCAAGGATGACTCGACAAAACCGTGGCAGAAATATAAGTTTGGAGGTTTGTCACTTTATCATTGAGTTATTCACTTTTGCAAATTTGGAATTTTTGAACAAAATGAGTATTCTTTCTCTGTCGAAGGAGTGGATAACATGGATATGTACAGTGCATTGCTCTGTAAGAGAAACGATTCTGAACCTCAATACCAAACTTTTTGGGAGTTGTTTCCCCTTACATTGAGCTGTGTATCATTCTCATGGTTATTTGGTTATTTTGTCAACTTCAAATTTAAAGTCCTATTGTGGCAGTGTAACCTTTGATTACAAGCATTGTATAATTTCATGCTTGGGATTGCAGGAACAACATATAAAGTTCACCCGCTGAGCCTGAACGAGAACTTAGTCTATCCAGCTTTGTCAGTGCGGGCGGAGGCTGAGGACACCGTACACGAGTTGAAGAGAAAAATAGTAGACGTATTGAACATCCCTTCAGACATTTCACCTGAGAAGCTGAGATGTGCTACAGAGAGGTATGGTAGTGATCCACAGGAACTCACTTATGACGATATACTACTGAGAAACGCTGGCTGTTCTAAAGGCACCAAGGTATAGGGAATTATACTGTCGTTTTATAATAATAATATCAATCTTATTTGCTGATCCAGTCCTAAATGACACGTAAGACCGTGAGCATAAAACAATTATTGTAATGCCTCAGGTGAATTTTTGAGATATATTATTCAGTTTGACACAGATTGCACCCATTATCTCATCATATTATGCTACATTGTCTACAATTTGTGAGAAGATACAATATGATTGACGATTCACTTACTTCTACTAAGATTCACGTGTCAGTTTGCACTGGAGTTGTCGCCCCCTCTGTTAACGACACCCTATTCGGAATTATTGACTCAACATTGAAATGCCTGCAATGCTTTACTCACCTATAGATATATGTAGACACATCAGAGGAGCCACATGATGATGCGGATGGTACGTTTGAGATGAGCAATATGAGAAAACTGATCGAGATACATCTAAACACAATAAGGATATATATCACTATACCATCTACATCGGAAGTAGTCAAGTTCATGCAGAAGGAGCGTGACAGAAAACCAATACCTGAACCTAGTTGTAAGTACAAAATTCAACTTCTGCGCATCAAATAGCTTTATTTGGAATTTTATACGTGCTTAAATAAGTCGACGCTTACCAAATGTAACTTTCGTTCTGAAAATTTGTATCATATTAGAAACTAAACTTTTAATTATGCATCTATGCGTATTGATTAAACTTGAATAAACTTAAAATTATGCCAATAAAATTTGAAAAACTTGCTTTTAGATGGCGAAGACAATACTGATGCTGGTTTTGATGAGATATATAATCGTCACCAAACTGGAACAAGTCCAAAGAAAACTACAATTAAGCGCCACACACCAGTAACAGGTGACAGCGAACAACAAAACTCCACTGTTGACAACCCGCCTCCCTATGAAGAAGCGATTGCAGCCTGCACTAAATGTCACAGTGATAGTAATACTTGTGTTTGTGGAGTCAATGCCTCAAACTCAGCCGGTGGGGACACTCACACAGGAAACGGTGATGTCACAACAATAAACAATGACTCAAACACAGACACAACAGTTATCAAAAAGACGGTTGCTTTTGATGTAGAATCTGGTGATGTCACTGGTAAAGGGGATAATGCAAACACAAAAACTGATGATGTCACCAATAACTGTGTGCATAGTGATGGAACAAATTT
The DNA here is from genome assembly GCA_914767715.1 of Membranipora membranacea. Classification (NCBI taxonomy): domain Eukaryota; kingdom Metazoa; phylum Bryozoa; class Gymnolaemata; order Cheilostomatida; family Membraniporidae; genus Membranipora; species Membranipora membranacea. The sequence continues at coordinate 18,973,954 of OU612073.1, forward strand.
AATTGATGACAGTACAGAAGATGATGATGGTATACCATTAGGTGCTAGTGCTGACAATGTTTTCATTGAGGATGCGAGTCATCAGAGCGGGCAATCCTCTACAGGTCACATGGTTTCTCCTTCACCATCGACTTCCCCAATGGTATCCCCTTCAAGCGTGGAAAAAACAAACGAGAAACCATCAACTAGTAACTCACATCGTGATGATGAGGTATGGGACTACTCGGGTACAGAGAATAACGCTGTATCTACAGAAAATCAGAACCAGGGCCAGGAAATGGACACTATGACATCATCAGATGACGTGTACTTCAGGGAGGAGTCAGAGGAGGACAATGATAATAAAACAAAGGGTAAGCTACTGTTTGTTGCTATATAGTATTTGTTTTATACCTCAGCTTTACAATTGCTTGCATTGCTTGTAAGTTATCATTCCTTTGATTGCAGGTTTTGACATTGTAAGGGAATTTAGAATCCATCTTTCAATAGCTCTTATTAGTAGTATGCTCAGACAATAATTAATTTATTATTATTGTTAGTGGTAATATTTACATAAGATACAGTGATAAATTTGTTGTGAGGCCTGCACACCCATCCCCCAGCTGTATTCAGATTTGTTGAACTTACACTGAAGTGACAGGGAGATTAAAGCTGTGGTTTCTATTTTTCAGTATTGCGGGTTTGTGTGGATAAGAGAATCACACTAAAGAGGCTGAAGCACATCATACAGAAGAAGCTGGATGTGCCCATCAACTGCTTCAAGATGTATAAAGTCTACTCCAACAATCAGGTAACAAATGGCTATAATACCCATTTGGCTGAGGAAATAGAGATGGCTTCTTCAAAAAATATGATCTTGTTCATGTGATTTTAAAAAGAAAACTTGTATTGTTTCCATTGATGTATGAGTAAGCTCATCTTTAATTCAATGAATAGTTGGTCCATCCAAATGCTACTTACAAAACTGTAATTGAAGTAAGATGGTAATATTTCAGTTTAGGTTTTCTCCATCTCACTATGTTGATCTTATTATTTTATAGGAATTTGAATGCTCCAGTGCTACAGACACACTGAGTAGTATGATGGATGAGTCCAAGATGTCAGCCAAACTTGGACGAGTGCTCCGTAAAGGAGAATACAAAATAAAAATCTATGAGCTTGAACTTAATCCATCCAACCCCTCTGAGGTAAGAACATGAAATACAAGATGTGCTATCTCTTAACCTGTATAAGCAGAATAAAAGCCATGTGTGGTGCAGGTTTCATAGAACTGATATTTGAATCACTTGAGATTTCCATCATATTTTTCTTTTATATAAGCTACCATTGAGAGCAGCCAAAAATCTGAATTTTGTGACAATGTCACAAAACGCATGTTTCTGGTTGCTTACAATGGTAGCTTGCAGTGTAAGTGAAGCTTTACAACCCATACTGACAACATAGGGAGTGAGATATCTCACTTTTGTCATAACTTGAGTTTTTATCATCCACCACTTTGTAGCCATACCTGTTGCTGTTTGACCTGGTGGTGAGTAAGGGAATGACAGTAGCTCAAGCTAAGGAGCATATATCAGAGGAATTACAGTCAGAGCATGAGCGTACTGTATCACCTCAGAGGTAAGATATTTGTCATAATCAATAGTGCATTCTGGGATATAAAGTCGGGATCTTCTTTTTGCGATACTTTCCTCAGTCATTCACAGATGCGACCATAAAGTAATTGAATTAGAACAATTCTGAGCCACTTCTCAATATAGACCACTGTTGAGCTGGTGTTATGAAACATATCTACTTATGTGACTTCTATTGTTCTATGAGCTTGTTTGCCTCGAGAATTAGAAGGTTATACTTGTTTTACAGGATTCGATTGCGGAAGAAAACTTGGAAGAATCCAGGAATTGTGTATAACAACAGTCAGAAAGTAGAGGACGATATCCCTATGTACAGTAACTCAGAAATGTTCATACAAATCATCGATGGTATGTCTTACTGTCTATATATACAAAAAATCTTATCTGATCTGTGTACCCTATGAGTTTTCTATGGTGCAGATTCTGAATCAAAAATCATTTTTATCCTATTATAAGCGGTTTTTAAGATAACCCTCTTTTTGACTCCTCTTTCCTATGCGACGTGGGTTAAAAGTACCAAACTAAAGTGAGGACAGGAATAGAGTCTCAAATTGGAGCTCAGAAAACTGTCTATTATCAAACAAAGCAGAGTTTCAGTAATATCACAGATGATGTGATACTGCACTCTCATTGTTATACACCTTACAGGAGTCAATATTTGATAGAGTTTAGCCAGTTCAGTGATAATTTAATGCTAGTGAGTGCCAATCTTTTGTTATCTAGCAAGTTTATATAAGGTCATGAAAAACTGTTTGCTAGCCATAAGTATCCCTATTTGAGACCTGTGCTAAGGGAGCATTTCCTTCTGCAAAACTTAACTCCTGTATTGTACGTGGATACTCTTGACATAGATAAACAATAATGTTATTGCTGGTAGATGGAATCTGGTATTGGTACTGTTTGATTATTTGTAGAACCTGATAGAGATTACCTACCGGAGGAGATGCACATATTCATACAGCACTGGAAACCTTCTCTACATGAGTTTAGTAAGATGTCTGAGATAGTCGTACCATCTTCTGCTGATGTTAACAAGCTCAAAGATGAGGTATGCATCGAATATTTATCATATTCAAAGGTGAAGTCTCATGCCAGCATTTAATGTTAACATAGCATTTCAAAATTGATACTGCAATGTATGTACGCTTATGTACGTGATGCGTTGTTTAAAATTATCTTTGAGTTAGGTGCAATATTCCTCTGGGTTTGAGTCAGTGGTGATTTTAAGTTGACTTTTCTATACCATGGATGGTATATATTGAAATCCACCTACTCAACACTCTTAATTACCTTAAATATTTCCCTTTGTCTCGCAGTGTCATTACATGTATCTGACCTATTTACAGATATCAGCGGTGAGCGAGTTACCCACAGATCGTATAGAGATAGCTAAGTCTCGTGGTACGTTCCCTGGTGATGTATCAGTACTAGACGCTCACACTACAGGTCTAGACTGGAACCCGTCAGCATGTTACCTCACATCCTGGCCTGTCTACCTGGATAGTGGCAGCATTATATGCTATAGGTGAGGCAGATATTCTGTTCTAATTCAAAGCCAATTTGCATCCTAATATTTTTGCTTACTGTATTACAATCCAATACATACATTTCAAGGTAGATTGAGATTGTGCCCATATAAAATGAAAATCAAGTTTAAAACTAAACAGGCGTAGGGCCTACTTACATATGCCTGCATTATATCAGAGGTCAGATTTCTATTTTAAGTTTTCATCGATGTTTTGCAAAACACACTGATTCTAAATTATCAAACTTGAACAAATACCCTTCTCTGTGAAGAAATCATGGCTCTTCATTCAATTTTTGCAAATTGACAAGATTTCTGTTCATTTCAGGGACAAGGATGAGATGCTAGGTACACTGACGGCAGAGAAAAGAAAGGAGATAAGTTTAAGGGAGGCTAGTACACATCATAGACCTGCTTCAAGCATGTACTCCAGAAAAGAGAAGGCACTCAAAATCTACACCCATAACGATATAGTCCCCAACACCAACACAAGTTCACGGGATGATAGAGGAGGGGCATCTAACTACCAAGCCAATGATCTAGATTGATAGGCTCTCAGGCTTTAGGTATAATTTCGGCAGCGCATGATTGAGGTGTTTGAAGGATGTCAGGCAGCTGAAACCAATCACCTGACTGCTTATCAATCCCTGTCAGCATGTTGTAATAGTGATAATGTTCTGAAGAGCTATGCTATGTTATGACATATTACGTTTCTACCTGGTGAAATAAGTGTGTGCCATTGCCGTTTCTAACGTACTATTGTATGGGTATCCAGAATATATAGATAAAACTGTATCCTGGTATTTCAAATCTGAATGATCCTTTTTTATCTCTTTTCCTTGTTTCATTGGTGACCATAGACACACACATGGCATTCCTGGTGAATCCTTTATTCTCGAACACTGCAACAAATTGATATCAAGATATTGATCTTTTTCTGGGCAATGTAGCGTAAAATTGGACCTGTGATCGTTATTTGTGAATGCACCTCTACCAATATTAACACCCATGATTTTCTGCTCCTATAGTTTAATGAATTGGCAACTTAACAATTTAAGTTATAGCATTGTATTTGAGAGGTTAGGATAAAAGAAATGCATGGATCCTCAGTCAGCTTTATCTTATTTCCCCTGAATTTGACTTGACTAAAATTTGTTAATTATGATTTTCAAAATATATTCTCAAATAAAATAAATATTTATAGCTATTAAAAACTTCACTTCAAACAAAAGGTTGCATACCACATTCTTGATTACATTTGAGGTTTTTTTGCCGCCAGTCTTTGAAGAGAGAATTTTCAAATAAAAGCTTCACATTTTGGTTAGCCATCTCTTCTTTTGTATTACAGTAGTAAATCTTGAATTGGTTACCGAACAGAGACCGTGTTTCTCGGACGATCATGGTCTAATTGGTCAAAAGATCGTAGTCTGAGTTTATCAGACGATACTAGGCTGATGATGTGACAATCATAGGCTGAGTTGGTCAAACGACAGTTTTGTGTATTTATCTGTCGGTTTATCAGCTCTCTCCGTGTCTCCTCTGGTCAGAGACAGTCTGTATGCAGCTCCTCTTCCTGTGAGCTTGTCATCAGCTGTTTGTCCTTCTGTCTCTTCGTTACCTTCAGATAGCGCCTTCTGCCTGGCTGTCACCTGATGATTCCTCAGGATAGCACCTGTGTAATAAAACAATCCAAAACGAAAATAATAATACACAACTTTTTTTTAACATTTTTTATTAGCAGTGTATTTCATTTCAATAGTGGAATGTTTTGTGAATAGACTTAATCTATGGGAGGACACACATCACTGTCCTCTCTCGGTTTCTGTATTCTAAATTTAATTTTGCAAAATCAGGTAGACAAAAATGCAAACTCTTGAGCGCTGTGATGAATTATCAAATTAACTTAACCAGCACTGTTATCAAAACTCCACAGCCCAAATTTATGTTAAGAAACACCACAACATTGTTCTCTCCTGGCTTCTGTATTTTTAAAATCTATTTTGCACAATTAACTAGTCACAAAAGCGAATTCTTGAACGCTGTGTAAAATTATAACATATATTACCTGCTACTATCAGAATTCCACATGCTATAATTCATGTTAAGAGACTTGATCTATATGTTCAGGCCCGTAGTTCTAGGGAAGGCATGGAGGCACTGCCTCCCCTAGAAAACTAAATACAGTGACCTAAAACACTATAATTGAATAATCCATATCAGTTATGGCTCCTCAGGATTTCCATTTGCTAATCATATGCCTTAAATTGCTTATGGAAGAGCTTACAGCACCCCTCCTGGTGATGCTTTGAACTCGACTCGGACTTTCGCCGCTCCTTCCATTTTTTTCTACTACGCCCCTGATGTTAGGACACACCTCATTGTCCTCTCTTGGTTTTTCTATCTTGAATTTATTTTGCAAAATCATCTTGTCATTGGAGTTATCTCTTGAGCGCTGTGTTAAGTTATCAGAAATCTTACCCAGTACTGCTATCACAACTCCGAAACCTAACATGGTAATGAGGACAATCTGAACTGCAGCGGCTGTGCTGTGCTTCTTAGCTCTGGTATTAGCCTGAGTGGATTCTCCGGCAGCCCCAGCTCCTGGTATAGGATGGAGGGTAGCATAGGGATCCCAAGGCAGTCCCGTATCCGAATCACTGAAAACAATCATCATGTAGATTGATTAGAGCATATTTATATTGTTCATTCGGAGAGTGTTTCATTTGAATTCATGGTTGTGATCACTAGGTAGGGCAGGGCATAGCAAAGTCTTGGTTATAGGTCTAGCGCTTCATAAATACACTTGGACACAATAGCTCAATATAAAAAACATTGAAATTGTCATGATTTACTGAAAAGGTATATGGGGGCAGAGAGACGTGGCGATGGCGTAATGGATCGCTTCTCAAAGATTCTTTTTACAAGACTTGTGCTGTCAGCATCATTTTTTGGTCGAAATTCTTTCAATCATAAGACATTCATAGATACATAACTTCAATTTATGATTAGATGATAAGGTGAGTTCTGGTCTCTTTAAAAATTAATTGATCAAGGTGTTGCGGAGAAACTGAAAGAAACTGACGCCCATCCAGATTGCTAGCGGTATATAATAAAGGAAATTATGCCTTGTTTGAGCATTCAAATGATGATACTTGTTTCCTTTTCTTAACCACTGCCCACATAGCTGTGGTCTAAAATGGAATGCCACTCCCAGCCACATGGGTAGAGTTTGAACACTTAAAATACTATAATACCATTCAGGCAGTGAAGCCCAAGCTATTAGCAATAAAAAACTGATGCAAGATGGTGCTGAAAACTGTGATGTAACTTTGATCACCTTCGTACCCAATTCCAGACCTCTATGTAAAAAACTGCAGGCATGTAACGGCAGCTAACCCATGATGATATCACAGGCAGGTTTGAATAGTTTTGACTAATCTGACTGATGTCAGACATCTCAGGATCATAACAAAATGGGTGAGTACACTCTGATCCGGACTCACAGTTTCTATAAATGCTGAACAATTCATAAATTTCCTCATTCAACCCTTCATTGCTGTATTGAAACAATACACAGTTTGCAATTATGAATAGCTGGACACTTAACGCTGCTCTTAGCCTACTCTATATTATGACGGTTAGTTTCGCTTAAATAATTTTGGATACATAAGCTTTCATTGAATATGGCAGCTTGAAGAAAGATTTCTACAAATCGTTTTAATTTGAGGTTAAAGTCTTAGCTAAGATTGCCATCCATTTTAAAAAGCCTTGTGAGTCAAAAGGCTTTACCTTCACATTATGGCATAACGGCATTATTTTGTAGTTCATTTCAGAACATTTCCTCACTAGTTTTAAATATTACTCTGGTTTGTTCAGATTGTCAGCGCTCAGAATAATATTGGTGGTGGAGGTAATAATGTGGTGAATGATCAGCACAGATCAGAAGGCTGTCAGTATACGGTGCATGACTCAGCTACTATAGTTGTCTTCTGTGCTTACGATACCCCGTGTCTCAGAGATGTGCTTGAACCAACCCACTGTCGATGTGGTACAAACCCTCTCGGGGTAAGTGCTAAATAGTTTTGTATAAAATGAATTAATTCCTGCTTAAAAATACTTCCACAAGCCAGATTTAAAAGCAAGACTGTTCAAAGGAGGGAAATATCAGCACAATTTTGACCCAAACAATCTGTCACTAGCACCTTCAGCTTCCCGGAGTTAGACCAATTATTGTAAATAATTATTGTAATCATACAATCAGCCGATAGCCCACTGCCTCAGATTGAATTCAGAGATTTAAAATCATCGAATAAGATATTATACACTATTATAGGGATACTTTTGCATAGTTGAACTCAATTCAGTTTACGACCCTACCCTGATGCTATCCGCCAGAATTGTAAAGCAACAACAGTACTATATTCTTGACCTAATTCTTGCCCGTTTTATCAGAATATAATGATCATTGCCACTGTCACTGTCATGTCTCTGCTACAGTAACTGTCACTGTCACACTCTCTGTGACTGACAAAGGCACTGGAAGCGGCACTGTAACTGTCATTGCCCTATAATTTATCCGTGTCTTATTTGCAGGAGTGGGGCACTTGCACTACAGGCACAGGTACAGAGTAAATCTACGACAATCTATGAGGATGTATTGAATCCAACAACAAGTGGATAGTAATGAAAATTAACCAAAAAATAACGCAACTAACTTTTTATACAGTAATGATAAAAATACAAAAATATCTGTCTGTTATGCTTGTTAATTTGAATAAGAATGCAATAAATGCATTAAACCTGTACTATCCTATGCCATAGTGATTTTCATTTCCTTTCAAATATTATGGAGATTATTTAGACATTTTGTACTGAACCCTATCGTGATTTTTGTCTCAATAAAGATAAAATCAAGATGTGGCTGGCGGCTTTTAATCAGACACCATTCATAAGAAATGAACAGAAATTGACAGGCGAATAAGCTTAATTAATTTGTCATCAGAAGAAGAAACATTAATGTCTGAAATGCAGCATTTTTGAGGTATAGTATCGTATATAGTATATATATCGTTTTAAATACCATTAGAAAGCTCCTGATGTCAGGTTCGCAGAAAACCAATTTTCGACAACTTCATTGACGTAATGTAATCATTCCACATATAATATTATTGTTTTAGGGATAACTTTCAAACAAATGAAGGTAGAATCAAAATTTTTGTCTGTTATTGTTTTCAATGACTTTTTGGGACGTTGTCGAAAAGTAGCAAATTTGTGCAAAGAAAAACACATTGAGCAACCGTTCGTTTACCATAAATTAATGTATGTGGGTAGCAACTTCGATATTGTCAAGCTGCAATCACAAGATGTGCTTGATCATGTCCAGGCATTGGGATAACTTCTAATGTCGGAACGAAAATAACGAAAAAGACTACCATGTTTGTCCAAAAAAAGACATGTTCAAATGAGTTATTTTTCTTCCGACATAGTATCCACGGTGGTTTATCAAATGCATAATCTTAGCTGGTTACACCTTGACATAGTGAGGTGGCCAATTTTTAATATCTCCAAAGGGCCAGTTTCAGCTTATTTGTGATTGGTGCATACCTATTTTTACTAAAAAATAGTTATGATATCCTAATTTCGCAAAATCAATAACAATATACCCTACAATGAAAATAATCGAATGTATTCTCGAGCAAATATAGTAGTCCAGAAGCCACCAGACTCTAGCATTCAGTTCAATAATTCCTCTTTGGATGGACAATCTGTTTGTGTAGTGTACATGAATGGGCTTAGCTGTGTTCAAAACCACAAAATTTACACCTCTCAGTGGTCACAGTTGTGAGCTGGGGCCCCTTTTACGGGTTCACTAAAATGCGGAAATCCGTGATCACGCAAATTCACGTGCGTGTTGCGGGAATTAGTGCGTATTTCCGCATTTTAGTCAATCCTGTGTGGGATTGACTAAAATGCGGAAATCACCTTGTGACCTACTTGTGACCTTGAAAAGCATTTTTCCGCATTTTAGTCAAAATTGACTAAAATGCGGAAATTTCATATTTAGCTTTTTTTACCACTGAATGTGGCCTATAAGTATAAAATTCATATGTGTTCTATGAAAAAATCTCATAGGCCATGTGTATGGGCAATCTGGGTTAGAAATTATGTGTTATAGTACAGCTGTAGCACTATTTATGTAAAGCGGAATTCCCAGTGAAATATGTACATGAGTATTCAGGGGAAGATAATTCTAATATGATGATTTGTCAAACAAAATTCCCATGATAGTTACTATTTCTGAAATGCAGATTTTGATAGAGGCAAGTTTTATTGAGCAGAAATGCTTTTATGGGCATATTATACATTGAGAGTGAAGCTATAGGACACTAGTATACATTGAGAGTGAAGCTAGATAATATATGCAATTAGCAACCCGGGTGTTTACACATCGATAGTTAACCTGATATCTTACAAGTGGTGACGTTAGGTGATTATCATTGTAGTAGCAAAAAAGTCATCGGAGAACATAGGAAGACATCTGTGAAAACATGTAGATCAGTCTATTGGTGATCAAGTCCTTCGTAGCGGAACCGTATACAATAGAGCATAGCCACCCACTTTGACACCAAAGATCATTTTTCGGGAAAGGCAGGGTGGTCCTTGTCACAACAATTCATAGGAGTGTTTTTGGTTTTTCTATCTGCTCTATTGAAGTGCAAATGAACTAATTATAACTTATAATATCTAAGCACATAGTCAAGATTACGTGATGAGACTGAGTAATTATAATATTTATTTTCATAAGCCACACAATAATCATATTGATCAGCCTGTATAAAAGCACAAGTGAGTCCAACAATGTAGTTGGTAGATATTTATAAAACAATTCATTGTTTCAGGTATTGATAGTGTAGACGCGTAATATCAGCCAATGTTTTACTAAAACCAGGGGTAGTTTATAAGCATACATACATCTGTAACTTTGTATTTAGCAAGATTAAACCTTGATTCACTGTGGTGTTTATGAAATAAAACTGACCTACATTAGATGAGTTGAATTTTGGCAGGAGGAAAAGTTTGACATTTCACAATCTGAACTTTATCGATAGACTACATTTCCTTTGAAATGCTCTCTATCGTTTCTATGAAGGTACCAGCTTTGATGGCTGTGTCTTTCGGCTCAAAGACACAATTTATGTTGATTGGAGAGTCTGTTGTGACCTTCTGAACAAGATGGACTAGAATCTATCGATCATGAGGCAGCTTCAGTCCATAGCAAGAGTTATTCTCAGCAATCACAGAACTCCGTAGATGCATCCCTAGAAGAATATATAAAAATGCCAACTGTCAGCTGAGCAGTCTGGGGGCAACTTATCACCGGTTGTCCCCTCATTGAACATACATGTCAAAGAGAGAACAACTCTATGATTTGTCTCAATTTGAAGTGAAAAAAGCAGGGAACAGGGAGGGTATCCCACCCGTCCTCCCTGCCGAAAAGGAGACTCCATGATGAGACAGAAACAAACAGACCGCAGCTTCTTCCCTAATGATATTGAAAATGCTTTGACCACCCCCTAGCTAAAAGCTGATGGTTGATCATTGTGCGGGTCTCTAAAGGTCTAATGTTTCAGAATTTATTTCATATCTTTTACCTACAACTAGGGCATATGCCTCCAATCGGACAAATCATCCTGTCACAGTATCATATGACATAAGGTTATGCTTTAGATACACACAGACCATCCTTGGTATTAAATCTAACTGCTAACTGCACGGTAGGTAAGTCTTTTGGACAAGAGCGATCAACTTCTAGCATGTCATGGCAAGATTGGCAGTCTTTTCTCAAGATCAGCTTCCAATATTAGAACTGTTTGTTTGACATGCTAGCTTCCTAGTCACTTTTGGTTCCGCACCACATGTATATCTTCCCACTCAGTTGTGAGATGCCTAGCGATTTTGGAGGTATTGAAACATGTTTTTTATGCACATTATACTCATCAAGCCCAAGGGTCTCGCAGTTATAAAACTGAAATTAAGACAGGTTATTTGTAAAATAATATTTGCTGCAGCAGGCCTGTATAATGCAAGTCCCTGACCAGCAGTAGTATGACAAAAAATTTGAAAGTGGGATTCTGAAGTATTGAACAATGATGTGGTTTGATTCAACATATGTCTCAATATATATATATCACTGACCTTATTGTACACAGTTCTTCACCATTATAAATAAACATGCTGCATAACATCAGTATACTAAATACTGCAAACGTGACCAAGGAGTCTGGAAATCATCTGAAAAAAAAAAGAAATATAAAATTTGTGGGGACGGTGAGATGGTGCGATCGGTCAGCGCGCTTGCTATTCACTGCCAGGTGATTGGTGCCGCAGCATTTGTGAGTTCAAATCCCGTTGGGGGAGCTTTCAAGGTTGATTGTTCCAGCCCCCAGCACCCTCGGGTGTATACCTCTTCTATAATATGGGGAACCATTGTTACTGCCTGTTAAACACATTAATAGTTTGTTTACACAAACCCTAGAATGTAAGGAAGGGTAATTTTGTGGCAGCAGGGAGGGTACATGTGATAGTCCGTTACGTTACTCAAAACAAATTTTCAGGCCATGCAATGAGTACTACTGAAGCTGGATTTTTAGTCACATTGAAGAGCATTTCTAGCACCTTACTTCTTAGGGGTGTATATCCTCTCTACCCAAGAGCACAAAAGAACCGTGTTTGAAGAGGATAGCTTCTTTTGAACTACCCAAGAGGAGTTTTAATAAAATGGCTTTGTGGAAATTGGGGTGTGCTAACATAAAGTCACCTCCTAACTAGTATTTTTATTTACTTCTCTTGGGTTATTTATGAAGGATGTACACAAATCAATTTTCAAAACTTAGGCGTTGCGCGAAGTGACATTATGAGATCGTACTGTTTTTTTAGCTTGTCTTCAAAAGCTAATATTTATATGGGTTATAAGGTAGTTTGAGTTTGAAGTACTGAACGATGGTTGGATTTCACACATGCGGCCACGGGATAAGTTAAGTTTCACATTATACTTCTTTCTGACGGGTATTTCTTACCTGAATGTTATTCATCGCCATAACACATAAACATGCATCATAACATCAGCACACTTATAACTTCAACCTGAACTGGAAATCTGGGAACAACCTGAAATATAAAATATGTAGGAACCATTGTTACCGTTAGTGGTTTGTTTACGCCAACCCAACAATGTAAGGGACTTGTGTGGTTGGGGAGGGTATAAATCAGATGGAATTACTGTAAGTAGTCTGTAAAATTACTCCACATACAACTGTGTGTGGGGCTTATCAAACTTGCTAATTACCAGTATCAATCCTTTTCATAATAGCACACTATGTGATGTGCTCCGTATTTCAGGCTATGCAATCGACACAACAGATTTTCAGAAGTCATGGACCGGTGGGTAGGGCACTCACTTATTTGAGGTATTTTGGACAATTGCTGTTATAAACTACCTGCTGTCAACCCTCTGTATCAGACTAATTATGTTGTCAGAAAAGTCTTGATCATGGGGCAAGAGCTATGATGAACACCTACTCCCACCATGTGATCATTCAGGGATTATGAGGCAACTGAGATAGGTCTAGAACATATCACTCGCAGCACGTAATGCCAAAAATTATCAAAATTACCTCAACATAAAGTCTGTTTCCCATGTTTCCCACTCTTTGGATAGTCATGATCACGCATGCAGGATTGTCCTTGCATGGTATGATGAGAGTAATCGACCTGTATTCACTCACAGATTGAATTAACTTTTAGTGACACTCAGTTCTACAAGTACCAATAACAAACAAAATCAGTGCCAAGCTACTTCAAAAAACGCCTGCGATGGATTTTTGAGGCAAGATACAAACAATTAAACATCGTTGGACAAACTGATCAATGATGAGGATACAGATATATTAGTTGTTTCGCAATTGATGAATCAAATTGAATTAAGGGAGCTCAATGGGGAAAAAAATGAAAAACTGCTGATTTTTCACTTCACATAATATGACACTAATTACCTTACCACCAAGCAACTCAAGCTTTCTTCACATTATTCGGCAATTTTTTAAGTTTTATGACTAGGTCAACTTACAATGGCTTTTGCTTGTTAGACCAATGAACTCCCTCATTGGTTAGACAGGCACACTGTATAGTGTTGAGTACTGCAGACGAAACAGTGGCATTGCCTGTGAGTAACCAGTGAACATCTGACATCTTCGCTACCGCACATCTAAAATGGCAAGTGGTCTTCACCTTCATTTCACTTAATTACTGATGCCAAATTCAATTGTACATGGACAAGCAGTGCAACTAAATATGCTACTTCGCAGCAATATGTTTAGAGATAATTTTATATTTTCAAGGCAAAGAGCAGCGAGGATGCCGCTTTTTTTTGTAGTGCAAGTATTTCACTTAATGGTTATCCATTTAAAAAAAAAGACTATTGGGATTAATGCACTATAAGCTGTCTAATAAATAATTCTGTGAGCCAAAACCAGAGACCTAGGATCTCCATGACAAATTCATCAGCTTTAATGATGAAAGAGGCGGTAAGTACATTAACACTAAGCTGTTCAGTGTAGGCATATGGCCCAAGTGTCATTTATATTCCAAACAGTGCACTGTCTAGCGTGCTGGTCTATGAAACTTAGTAATAGCATCTGAATGATGTGGAGCACAATTAAGTCAGGTCTAAATGGGTGTGCTTACAACCTCATGACCTATCTATAGGCGAAAGGGCTCGCACCACCCTCACCCTGCCTGCACTCTCACTGCTCACACATAGCTAGCGTTAAATTCCGTTAAAAGTTACCTACTCAATAAGTGTGAGCAGACAACTCAGCAAACAAATCATCTAAAGCATATTTCTACACAGGGTCTGAAATATGATGAAGTAATCTTATGGGAAAAATAAAAAGCCCACAGACATCTTTGTCATCTAGACTTGATTTTCCTAAAAGACTAGAGGTAGCCTACTCACACTGATCTTTGTCTCAGTCGCAGTTCTCAATGAATAGAAATGAGTATGAAGACCACCAATCGCTCTTCTCACAGTAAAACCATCGCCAGTAAGAGAAAAAACCTTTTTTCCTGCAACAAGCAAATATCATGCACTTACAGGCCCAGGTAATATCCATACTGTACATTGTTTTTTCTGCATATTCTTTCAATGCAATGTGGGTTATGATCTTCAGAAGTAATACATTCAGAAGCAATACTATGGATAAATTGACAAATTTCTAGTAATCTAAATACAACTACATGTACATTTCTAAGAACCACCAAGCCTCACTACTTTCAGCTTTCTAAAGTGGAGATCATAAGAAGGAGGGGTGTATAGTATATGATTAAGTTAGCTTGAAAAATCTTTTTTTTTCATTTAGCCATATGGCATAAACAAACCAAAGCTCAATTTTGGTGTGATATGGAGTGTATTTGTATGCATATCATCACAAAAACTTTTTTATCACACATTCTAATGTAGGCTACAGCAACTGTGCTTGATCAAACCAGCAAGTAAGCTAGGGGAAAAAAAATCGGTATTTTGTAGCTGGCAACAGTAGTGTAGTGTTATTATGCCCATACATAGCTATAGGAATTACAGGAGCAAACGAATTTTGAGAATTCCATCGACCATTGATATATCTGTGGTCGAGTACAAAATCAATTACGACACGGACAATGCTTAAGGATATGTCCCCATTGATTCCCCAACAACCAATGTAAGAGGAATTAACTGAGCGTTAGGCGATCTACTGACCAAGGAAGCCTTTGAAGCACAGCACATGTTGTTTCAAATGAGTACAAATAAATGGCAATTTTATATCGAATTAATATTAATTAAAGTCACTCATTGTTGTGCTGTTGTACGGTGAGTGAGTATAATGCAACCACACGCAGATCCCATGTCCCAAGGGCCGTAACATCCACACACAACTCATCACAACCCAGGGTTAATGTGTTGTGCGCCATGTGACGCAGGGGGTTGGATCAAGTTGAAGTTAAAAGTTTAGTTTGAGCGCACCAAACCAACCAAGACCTTGACAAGATTATGGACTTGAGTTCCTACCTAGGCTTATATATATAATGTAAAATAAGGCTTGCAAGTAAGTCCCAGGCCAGGGGCACCATTGGACTATCGGCATCTGGAGAACTTACAAGCATGCAATTGTATACTTCGCCAATCCGATGTCCATCGGCAAAGTTAGCCTGTCTTGAAAAACTTTTTGATTGAGGGTGGGCGCCGAAAAAAGCTTGTCAAGATAGGCTATGGCAAAGTATACATGCTTATAACCTCCACACAGTCACTGATCATCACACAATACAGCACTGACTTGAGTAAGTGTAATGTGTTGGTATATAACAGCAGAGTATTGGTTTAGATTCAGTGAGTGGGAAGGCTACTAGACTTGTAACTAGTAAGCTGAGTAAGTAGTAGTAATAGTACTACCTACAGTAAAGTCATAGGCATCTGGAGTTACAATACAAGCATGTATACTTTGCCAATGTCCATGATCATGATCATGGACATTGGTCACCCATCCTTCCTAGTCCTTTCCAAGCAAGGTATAGGAGTATCATAGGCATCTGGAGTTACAAGCATGTCCAGTATCAACCATACTGGACATGCTTGTAACTCCAGATGCCTA
This sequence comes from Membranipora membranacea, assembly GCA_914767715.1. Classification (NCBI taxonomy): domain Eukaryota; kingdom Metazoa; phylum Bryozoa; class Gymnolaemata; order Cheilostomatida; family Membraniporidae; genus Membranipora; species Membranipora membranacea. Next base: position 18,989,793 of record OU612073.1, read on the forward strand.
TAGGGCCTATGGTAAAGGCATTGGCCCCTGGGACCCATGAGTAAAGTAGAAGAAGAAGTGATTAGTTAGTGAAGTAATGATGATGATTATTATTATCTATCTATACATACATACATACATTACAAACGTTGGAAATATTTAGCTAAATTAGTGAGTGCTACTACTATACAAGGATGGAAACTGTTACCTGAAACTTGCTGAGACTGGAAAGGAAAACACTAAAGCAGTATAGTCTTCATTAGCAGAGTAGAGTATGCAGCTTTACAGAGCTTCTTCACGAAGAACAACACCAGGCATCAACCAAAATCCTGACCATGTTTTGGATTAGGCAGAAAATGAGATGACTACCCCTGATTGGCTTGGTGGGATTCAATTAACCAATTAGAATGTGTTTTCCAAATTTCCGCATTTTAGTCAATTCATCGTAAAACTGAGAAACACGCGTGCTAACGCGTACTTTCAAGAGAAATTCCGCATTTCCGCGTTTTAGTGAACCCCCCCCTTTTAGGGACCGAAATTAAGAAAACTTTCAAATACAATGGGAAATCCTAGTGATCACGTGAGAAAACCTCTATTATTGCAATAGAAAACCAAGGTCACATGGTATTGTTTACATAACAATGTCTTAGAAAATGGAGGCATGTGTGCTGCATTGGTATGAGGACAGCAATGAAACTGTAACTCCTGTCACCCAGAGAAGATGGACTACTATAGTAGAATGTGCAAGGCACTGGCAAGAGGTTGAGGATCATAAATATAAGGATCTGGCAGCTCAAATATTACAAAACATTGACTATAGAGAAGATATTGTCTGTCACAAAAAATGTGTTGATCGCTTTTGTAACAAATAAGTTCTGAGTAGAGCTCAGAAAAGGAAAGCTGATGAAGATAGCCAGGTAAGTGACTATGAAACAACTAAGGAGTAAAATGATTGCCTAATTAAAGGGAGGAACCGCATGTTTATCACTCCTTGCTAAATCTACTGTTTGTTTTGATCGATTTGATGAAGAAAAGAAATCCTCATGTCTTATCTATGGTGCTGTGTGTTTGAATTTTGTTTCTACATCTATCATAAGCAAAGTACTTTTCCTATATCTATGAGAGAGTTTGATGAAGCAAGGGGCAATTAATACGAATGTATCTTTCACTGTTCACACCACATTTGTGTAGTGAATCACCCTCACCGGTAAGAATCTTATTGTTCACTGTGCTGGTGGATGTTTGGTAGCTATTTAATTGGATGATGAATTTTTTCTGTAGGCCCCTGCTAAGAAGACCACGCGTGCTTCAGCTGGTATCCCTGACAAAGGTGTGGTGTTACCTCAGATTTGTGTGATTTGTAAGCAGAAGGACAAGTGGGTGATGGGTAAGCGTGATCACCTTGCAAAGGCAGAAACAAAAGATGGAGGTAAGCCGGGAAGCAGACTTTAGTAGCAAATATGTTTTCAATACATGTTGAGTTAAGTTTAAATGTATTATGTGTTTATGTTAGGAGCGCACTAACTAAACAGCAGCAACATTTTTCTCTCGAATATCAAACAATTGAATCAAAGACATATCCTAAGGTAGCAAACACATATTGTGTTGCAGGTAAATTGAGGGCTTGCGCCACTGCTAAAGCTGATCATCGAATACTAAGACTTATTGGCTATACCTCAGACTGTGTTGCTGCTACAGAAACTTTACTAGAAAGACTTATGAGAAGGTCACAGCGTGAGTAAAGTCCTGATGGTTGTTGACACTTGTATTGGGTGATTGCTTTTTTGATTGTCAAAGAAATAGTTCAATAATTTGAATACCCTAGAAGAGTAAAGCACCATTTCACGCATGCTAGCCAAAATTTCTTGCTAGCTAAAATTAAATCACCCCAAAACTAGATAAGCTAAGTTGAATTTACTCCTCTAGGGTAACTGCAGGGTATTTCTGTATACTGTTATGTCTATTTCAGCATCTATGTATTTTGGTAAGTAAAGACTGCCCGTACGATTTGTGGTGTGGTGATGCCATAGGTCTAAGCTGTTGACACCCCGTTACCAGAAGTGATAATCCTCCCCGCTCCAAAGCTTTGCTATCTTATATATGCTTGCTTGTAATACAAGTAATATGTTCCTCAACAGAATTTTTTTTGTAAGCTTTTAGCTTAGCTGCAACATGTGACGTGAGATAGAAACATCTTTAGTATGAAGATAGTTCTACCTTCCGCTGTTGTGTCGAAATCCAGCTAAGCAATTTTTATTGCCACTCATTAATCTTAAATTTTTATCATTTATCCAGTGAAACAGCAAAGGATAAAGAATTATACACAAAGACGTACAATGACGTATTTCGACCCAAGATCATCGGCGAAAAACTGGTGAAGAATAACAAGATATACAAGATGACCACGCTAGCCAGGATATTCTCACGCCAAGTGAGAAAACATGAGTGCGCTGATGCTGAGGACATACTGTAAGTTGTGATATGATATGGTTGTTTTTTTTCCCATATATGAGTTGAGCTTAGATAGGCCTTCGCCAACTTAAAATTAACTAACAAGATCTTGACAAGCTAGAAGGACAAGTAGCATTCATTGCCATGGTTGATAAAGTTGGCTGATAAGATGTTGATGCCTCAGGGTTTCTGGGGCCAAAATGTTAATTATGAGCTTTTTTTTTCAGGCCATCTATGGTGAAGCGGAGACTTCAAAGAGACTACCCCCAGCTCATAATTCACAGTCAGTCTAAGAGGGAGGGAGATATTGCGTTTCACAAAGGAGCAGTTTGTGGTGATAGTGGTGAGGAATCTGATGACTGCACAGGCACAGAAGATACAGGTGGTTCAACCAGTGAGTCTATCAGTCCCTTATTGATTGGACGCGGACAGTCATCCACCCCTTTGTCACAAGTCTATGCCACACATCTAATGATCCGCAACTCCATGCATGAACATACAAGGACATACGAGCTCCCATGGCCTCTGACATCGTCTCATATAGGCCAAGAGTCCTTTGAACAGTCCGTCCCAGGGGAATTGGTCAGCTTTCTATCTGGCTTGGTACAACTGCAGTCAGGGCTACCTATTCCACATTCTGATAAAATGAAAGTGATATCACTCTGTCAAGATCTTATGAGCCTTATGACCCAACAGCAATTAGCCTCACCAAAAGCATTGGCACTAGGTCTCACCATCAAACACATCACGGGATCAAAGGAGGTTATCAATATGCTTCACAAATTTGGACACTGCTCATCATATGACAGTATAAGGAAATATGAAACCTCATTAGCTCATTATTTGATTTCCAACCAGAATTCAATACCAGATCGATTTGCCCATGGGTCCCTTATAACTATGGTGTGGGATAATATAGACTTCTTGGAGGAAACTTTATCTGGTCATGGCACAACCCATCACACAAACGGCATACTCATTCAATCTGATCACCATATCCCACAGTCGGTCCCTGGTCCCCAGTCTTCAAAGCATGGGAGCATCAGATCCATGAAGCCTGCCACTGAGACTATTACTCCATTATCATCGCATCCTCGCTGTAAACCCCTTCATCTTGTTGGTGTTGCTCTCCCAATCATTGGTGACCTCTCTCACATTGATGTTCTAGAGTTTGTGTTTGCACTTGTTCGATATCAGGAAGAAATCGGTAAGCCAAGTTGGACCGGATTCAACAAACTAACAAGGACACTGCAGTCATCACCGAACTCAGTTATCAATTATCTCCCTGTTGTTGAGGCGCCACCCACTGATTTAGATGTTGTCAATCATGTGCTTCAGAAAAGCATAGAAATGGCAGATAAGTTTGGTGTTGACACAGCGGTCGTGGTGTTATTCTTTTGGTGTGTACTGCATATTCTCATGGCTTGTCACAGTGTACAATCAAATATCATTTTATTAGATAATTTAGTGTTCTTTTTATTTTTGCAGATGTGTGAGCGTAGAGAAAGAAAGGGCAGGAAAGAAAAAGGAAGTTCTAGGCAATATTATTATTACCTCTAAAAGCATCAAGGTCAATGCATGTTTTCTCATGTAATATGAATACTATTGCGGTCTTTTTTTGCACAGGTCATATTGTTGTTGTACATTTTTTTCTGTATAAAATGTTTAATTTATACAAGTCTGTGCATTTATTCTTCCTGCTCATTCAATACATTTTATTACCTAGAATGTAGAAAACGATTATACAGGTTTGCACATGTGTATTTGACATAGAAATAATTGTCGTCAATTTGCTTTCTTATGGTCACATTTGCTTATATGTTTTATACTGTTGTATATATTTTAATTTATACAGGTTTGGATATGCGTTAGTCAATAGAGAGGATTTTTTTGTGCCTCAGAAGTTAATACACATACCAAGTGCTAATCTGAACAAAAACAACGGATTTTTATGTCTTTCCATCTTTTTTTTGCCATTGAAGAAAAAGGGGCAACCTGAGAGCTGCAATTTTTGCATATTTGAGTTTGCAGCAAAATTCTGGTCTAGGTTCATTTGATTCAAGGATTTGTTTGTGCCTCAGAAGTTAATACACACCCCAAACGGACATCTGAACAAAAATTTTTTTGAACACTTATTGCCAAGTAGCTTCTGGACTATAGGTGTAAATGCTGAAAAGATCATGATTCTATCACCAACAGTTCAAAAGTAATTATGGAAAAAAGATTGCATCTTCAGGATTATGATGGCTGTGACATCCATTCTCTTTTCTTCATCATCATGATAATATGATGATTTTCAGGTTTTTAGAGGATAATGACTTCACTGATAGCTGTTGAAGGTTGTCATTTTAAACAGCTGCCAAACCTTTATAATATTATCAGCCAGCAATCTCAAAGACCAAATTTTAATCTCTTGGTGTGGCAGGTTGTCGACAGGCTAAGCAAACCATTACTAAAGATTATCTATCATCCCTATTGTTATTGCAGCTTCTAATTCCCCAGTCAAGCAAAGTGAGATGGCCAAACACTGATAGCATTGGCCTATGAGAAAGGCCAGATTGTGCAGTCTTATAGTTGTTATGATGTCATGGTTTAATCTTTAGCAAATGTCAATGAATATGACTGGCCTCAGTTGGCCTGTCTTTCTTGACAATCTTTGTGCGGTTGGTGTTCCTCACCACCCTGAGCAAAGCTTGTCAAAACTTAACGGCTGAGCCTGTAACATGTACAGATACAACTCGCGGTCAACCACACACCACCGACCAAATACACAAGCTGTCGGTCATAGATAGCCGAATGGACATAGTATACGACTGCCTACATCATTACCCTGTGAACTTCCATAAACTACAGTCACATTACTTATACTATAAATATACTATCTTAAGCCTGGCAACCTCACCATGTTCAGGTTTGTAACGCAATTTTACTTTGAGTTAGTGCAGTCAGTTTTTTTTAAATTGTTAAGCTGATAAACGTGATAATTTTTCAAGCATGAGCACTCGATCTCTTTGATTTCTTTGATTCAATTGTTTTTGCCAGATTGTTAATTTTGACATTCATCTTAATCGTGAAAGTTGAGAGTCAGCAGTCCGTGGTTGTTACAACTCAGAGCGGACCAATCAGAGGATATGTTGCCGATCCAACCCTAACACCCATTCACTTTCTCGGAATACCTTATGCTAAAGCACCAATCGGTGAGTGCCGACTGGTGACTATCCTTACATTATACTATCAAAAGCTTACAATTCATATGACCGGCAAGCTCAACGCGCCCATTTTTAATTTTTATTTACATTCTCATTCACATCTATCGCCTAAAGTAAATGTGCTGCATGGTCAATTCAATCAGACAGGGAAACTTTCATATATATGTGAGCCAAAAAAAGGGTTGATACTCCTTGTATCTTTGACTTATCTAGCAAAGACGAAGCACACCTATCTATAGGAATATGTCCAGTAAGGTAAAGTTACAAAAATGCTAACTTTATAACAAAGAAAAAATACCCACTGCACTTGGCAAAGTTTAAAAAATATTTCGGTTTCAGGTGAATTGCGATGGCAGAAAACACAGCCTGTTGTTCCCTGGACAGAAGTATTTGATGCTGAGACGGATACTAAACTAGGAGTAGCATGTGTCCAGAACCGAGCTGGGTCGAGAACAAACCTGAGCATGTCAGAGGACTGCCTTACTCTCAACATCTACACCACTGGTGAATGGAATGCGTCAGACTGTTTTTTTTTCAATAACACATCAAACAAATGAACTGTATTTGGTGGGAGTTGCCTCACATGACCTGAGAGTTAGTTACATCGAAGTAAATAAAGAGATAGGGTCAACTTGGGGTGCTAGAAGTTGAACGCATTGTTCCCCTAGTGAACATGTTTTTACTATGCATTTTATTGAATGGTGATTGTAAGAGAATGGTTTTGCTTATAATAAGTTCAAAAAAAGGTTGCTGTCAGAATACAGGTTCTCACCATACTTAAAATTCATAGATATCAGTATATTATCACTGACTGATCTGTTCAATTACCAACTGGTGGTTTATTGCGTGTTTTTCTTGGCACTAGAACTTCCATCATCAACATGATACAGATTTATTATCTCTAGTATAGTTCATCAACAATTAGCATTCTGAGCATGCGTTTACAAATATTGTGAGTTCTCCATGTTTTCAGACATCTCAGGTAAGAAGGCTGTGATGTTTGATATCCATGGCGGAGCATACAGACAAGGAACAGCCCGAGAGCATGAAGGCAAGTACCTAGCAGCCAGGGAAGATGTGGTAGTCGTTACAATCAACTATCGACTGAGCATATTCGGTTTCTTCGACTCTGACGGAGATGGTGTTTGGGAGAACTATGGATTCTGGGATATGAGAATGGCTCTACAGTGGGTTCAGGATAATATAGAAGCTTTTGGCGGAGATAAAGATCGAGTGACTATTATGGGAAGTTCTTCTGGCGGAATGACCGTAACACAACTCGCTGCATCACCAGTCTTTGAGGGTTTGTTCCATAGAATCATAAGTCAGAGTGGAACGATGCTATGTCCCAGACTACTGTCCAAAAACTCAGCTGACATTCACGCAAGAGTCTTGGAAGGATTCAACTGTAATACAACTGATTGCCTAAAACAGGTACTAGTTGTTCTTATTCAAATTGCATCACCGCTAGCTCAATAAATTGAAATGTTCATTATCTCCAACACCAATATCTCCATTTATCTCCCTTGCCAAGAAGACTCATGACTCAAATTTGTTTTTGTGAAGGTAGATGCAGAGCGGCTCCAGATGGTAGCAGGGGAGATGGAGCAAGGAGACAAGAACTTTGAGTACATGTACACATTTGGAGCATATAATGATGACACAATTTTGCCAGCCAATCCTCTGGAAGTTTGGAGACTATACCGAGATGGCTCACAAGTCAGTGGTAAGGAGGTAAAACCCAGGCGGGTTTACACAAATATTTTGATAGCATACACTCTGCCTGGGTTGCTCGTAATGGCAATCCATCTATTTGCCCAATGGTTGCTAGTTAGTTCCAGCATCAACCACTGACCAAGCTGCTGTAGTGGCATTCCATTATAGGCAGAATAAATGCCGTTACCAGCAGCCTGGTCTGTGGTTGATGCTGGAATGCCACTATCAACTATTGGGTATAAGTTTGTGCCAATGTAACACTATGTTCTTGCTTGTTCCATTAAGTAATAGAATGAGAATACCTAACCTGATGACCAGTTCAGTTCTTATATTTTTGGCAACTAGGGTTATTTCAAGTTTGGTTACAGCTAGACCTGAAGAATTTTAAATGTAGATTCACTGAGGAATGAGATGGTCACACGGTTCCAGTCATATGACTACATGGGTGGCTTCAACACCCAGGAGGGCAGTAAACTCATCAGAGTAATGGAAATGTTAGCTCGTCAGCGAGGGTTCTCTCTGGAGGATGGAGCCAATGATGAAGTCTTAGAAATCTTCCTCAAAGAATATCTAGAGGCATATTTTCCCAAAACATATAACGACAAGGCAGCCTACTTTCGACAGCTGTTTTTGGAAGGCGTAGAAGTGAGTAAAGAGCCATCACCGGAACTAGCTCAGATAATAATGAACATGTATACTGCTCTGGTGTTTGCTACACCCACACTGCACCTGTTAGACAGCCATTCCAAGCAGACCAAAACATCAACATATCTGTACACTTTTACTCATGAGACGCAAGATGCACAAGCCGTATCCCCGAGCTGGTAAGCATATAAAACACTATGTTCTCCCTTTGATTAAAAAAATTAGGATTTGCTATGAAACTTTAAGATGCCTGCTAGCTATGTAAAGTATACCTGACCATTTTATACAATTTTTGCGAACCATTTTAAACAACACCCTACCCAAATGCCCGTAAAATTATTTCAGTGAGTAGAACTTTTTCTTTTGTCAAGTCAGTTATATTAATTACAAATAGAACTTATTCAAAAAGCTAACATATATGATAAGGTAATTCAGAATGCCTCTCTTTGAAGGTTTAGGGGGTCCCGACACACAGATGAGAGGACCTTTGTATTCGGAAAACATCCTGCATTCTACCAGATAGAGAATTATAACTACACCACAGAAGAGCAGAGAATAATGGACCAGATGATGGCCACATGGGCTAACTTTGCTAAAACTGGGTTGGTAATGCACAAATTTAATCTTCTGTGACTTCACACTATGGCTAACAGTACAAGTGGAGAATTAATAAGATAATATAATGGGTTAGCAATATTTATAAATAAGTAAATGTATTTTAGCAGAATTCAATATTTTTACTGCTGCTGTGAAGACCGTTTCCTGTTTGACATGTGTCAATGAAATAGTAGCCTATCAGAGGCATGTAAACAAACAGTTCTTCAAAGTTTTCCAAGGGCAGAAAAAAAACTTTTTGTACCAAAAACTTTATTTTTGTTTCTTCTACTGTAGAAACCCCAATGGACTGAACTTGGACCGCACGATAAGACAATATTCTGTATCACACCAATACTTCACACAATTTGGGGCTGACCAAGTGGACGTCTCCTCGAGGTTTTACAACATGAGAAAAATTCAGGCTATCAGATCGGGAGAGCTCATTTCTAATGGCGAGGACTCGAACCCTTCAACCAACAAATATGATGTTTATAACACCTTCCTCCCTATCATCGTACTGTGTACACTCAGCCATAAAATCATACAATACATTTGGGAATCGAGGTAAGCTAGCCTTGAGACTTGACTGCAAGTGGGCTGGGGTGACTAACCCCACTTAAATCATCAATCACTTGTATAGTAGGAGAGAGCGTACCCAACAACATTCATAACCATAGATAACATTTTCTTGGAACAAACCTTATTTGCTTGGTTTAGTCTGAGGGAAGAGCAAAAACTATGAATTTACACATTGTCATTCGCAGAGCTGCATTCATTTTTGGAAGTTGATTTGTATCGACGTGTAGCAGGTTTTACTTTTTGTGGTTTCTTACTTGGGTTTTCACCATTGCTGAAAATGGTTAAGCCAAATAATTTTTTGTACATTTTTCGTACATAATAGTGAAATTATTTCCTAGCTTATAACTCATAGCTCAGAACATATTAAGCTGAGTTATTACATGACATGCAGAGGCACTCACCTTGCGCAGTGTGGGCTTGTTCTGGTTGAGCAATGAGTCACGACTTCACTAGTGAATTCCCATTCCTTTGGTTGAACACAGCGACTATGAATGACTTCGGCTTTAGTCTTACTTATCCACATCAGGTGACATCCACAGTACATGGGATTAGTACTCATGTTAAACGTTATCAGCTGTGAGCTGTTTTCAACTAGGGGAGACATCAGGCAGTAGTTAATAATCTACAATAAACATAAAATTATGCCAATTATACATAGTCAGAAACCCTGACAGTAGTATCTGTTTTTTTGTTGGGGTTTTGCCCAAATATAGAGTTTGATCACTGAGTAATACCACCGTCAATAATTTCCTTACAATCTGTAATGTTTATCTGTTTATGCTTCTTACCTTGATTTTGTTATATGAGACATCCACTGATCTGAGGTGTGTCTTATTGTTGAATGACTTTGGAGCGATCATCTTCAGTGAGTTATCTGCAATAATACCATTTACATCTATGCAGCTTGGACCAAGGCTTGGTCCCAAATTTGACAATTTCTCTATATCCATTATCCTGTAAGGAATTATGCCCTCTTTTTGCCAGGCAGAACAACTCATATAATTGATCTTTGGTATTGGTGCAGACTTGATATGTAAGCCATCCCACTTGAAACCCTTGTAAGAATTCTCACATTCAAATTTCCGATTCACAAGTTGTCACTTATGTCTTGTGAGCATAATAAGGAAATTTCATTAATTCCTATCACCCTACTCGGGTTTTTCATGTTTTCGCTTCTACCAGCCATGCAAACAGATGTCGTCAAATCGTCGAAACATCTAGTCAGATCAGACCCCCTCCCCAGTATGATACAGAGGTTGTTAAGTTTTTCTGTGTAGTACTCAGAACTCATTACATTGTATATTTTATCTTTTAACGATTCTAAAACAAATATTTTTTACCTGCTACATCCAGTGTACTGAGAACAGATAGGGTGTTCAGCAGAAAGTTTACATTGATCAGTCTATTTCCTCTTAGCCTAAGCACCTGCAGGTGATCGAGACCTCGCATATCCAACACAGATACCATCATAAGCTTGTTATTATCCAGATTCAGTTCTCTGAGGCTAGTTAGTCCTCTGACAAACCTTAGCTCTGTGAGTAGATTTTCACTCATGTCTAGGATGCCGACTTCGCCTGATGATGCATAAGGAAAACCTTAATTATTAGTTCATATAGATACATATTATGTTTGATTGTACTTAAGAATGTATATGTGTACTTTATAAAGTCAATCATAAATAAAATTTAAAAAACGATCTCATTACTACAGTAATGGTGTTACTCAAATTTTCTGAAACTATTAAAAAGTTCTCCTCTCACACCGAACAAAGACCCATGTTGAATATTATGGTATCACTGCTAGATTTTGCAACAAAGGAGTAGAAAGCGGCTCAGTTGGTTAGACGCCGGTCTTTAGCATGCAAAGTTGAAGGTCATTGGTTCGAATCTCACTGCAGTCCACTGACTACTAGGGTTTGTTGGACCCGCAGGTGTGCTTTGACCTGCCTACAAACTGAGAGGAAATTGGCGCAGACATTGCAGCCTTGTCCTTAAGGCAACTCTTATATCTGCTACCCATTCTTTCAGATGTGGTAAGTTACTAGACCAATGTAATTTGAACCAACACTATTAAACCAACAAATAAATAATGTTAACCCACCGGCATACACGAAAGCCTCATCATGGACTTTGCTGAGATTACTGCAGCACAGTGAGATATTCTCCAGGTTAAGTGCTGAGAACACTTGGAACTGTTTCGGTTCAAGTTGGCCCTCTGATAATGCGCTGTAACTGGCATCAAGACTGGCTACAGCAACTTTAGGCGTCTCTTTGATACGATTTGTGATAATTTGAGGAAGTTTATCTGATTGTCTGACACCTCCAGCACTAGCAACTTCAATATCAGAATGTAACTAAAATAAAATAGAATAAATAAATTAGGAACTCACTATTTACATTGTTACTGTACATCAAAGCTCAAAAGCACACGTCCATACCTTGTGATACCAGAGGAGAAACCTTGATGCTGCTTTGTTTTTTTGTTTCGGTATTAGTATGGGTCTACAGACTGTATACTAATGTGGCAAATGAGCGTTTCAGTTCCGATGCCCTTCCTTAAAGTAGCACCGTGATCCAACGAGAATCCAACACAGGACCTTTCGATTGAGAGACTAATGCCATATCCATTGCACCATTACGCCAAAAAGAAAACTGCTCTTTTGGTTTACAAAGATGCACTGTGGTTACAGTAATGAGTTGCATTATTCATATCTCTTGCCACCCATGGCCATACTAACCTTAAGTACGCCCCGAAATAGGTCAGCACCTTTACAGCTTATCTCGAGTGTGACGTTTGATGTGGACGATTTCTCGACGTCTTTACAGTGGCAGTTTATCGGACAATCGAAACATGCTGCCAAATTCAGCAATGCACATTCAATAAGGAGTAATTGAGCTAAAAGCTTCAACAAGCTGCAGGACACCATTTTGAAAAGTGTTATGGTTTTGACAAAGTGGTCATTGCACAGTGTATCACATCAAGACTTACTTTACGAGTCTGCGATAGACAATGGTGATAGCGAAATCAAGTGTAATGCCCCCATCATCAGTCCTATGTATATACTGTTTATTTTGGAAGACAAGACACTATTATCATCCTGGAGTGATTTTCCCTTACCATACAAAAAAACTAGGCAAAATGATGAGAAGGTGATAAAAACAAAGGAAGGAGGAAAACAATTACACATTATACATAAAGTCTAAGATACATTGCATACCGTGTTTAAACTAATTGCTTCCCAGTCTATGTGTTTGCTTACACACACACACATATATATATATATAAATATAAACTTATTTGTTAAAATGTTTTTCAGAATAAGACAAAAAAAAACTTTGAAAAAACACAGCAGTTCACATGGAATGAGTTGTTGTCAGTGGCTGATACATTTTGTATGGTGAGGTCACTCGGTGCAAGAAATGGCAATGGCATGCGCTAAGGGTTTATATCTCATTTAAATCTGTAATTTCTATTATGATCACCAAAAAAGGAAGAAAACTTCACCTAGCCATAAATCTGAGAATTTTTGTTTCAAATCCACAAGAGAAGACCATAGCCTTCAAATTCCTACTATTAATTCAACTCTACTGTTGCCACAATACTTAACTCATCGCCAAAATGCTACGTGTGATTGGATGGATGGATTTAGTATACTCACTAAGAAACAAGCTGTGAAATAAGGTGTAGACACTGGCACAGGTAAAAGACAAAAGCAACGGAAAATTAGGCGACTGTAGAAGAGTTAAAAAAGTATATTGTTTAGTGTGAGATGGATGTCAAAAAATCAATATCAGGGTTCTCAATGCCTAGCTTGATAGTGTCCTTAAAAAGTTTACTAATGCATTTCTTATCACTTGCATAGACTTATGCAAATAGTATGGGTAGACAGAAAGTAATTAGATATACGATGAAACTTTTAAATAACATATTAGAAAGATGCTTGGAACTGAGATACACAAATCTTTTAACAATGTACATATTTTGGGAGGCTGTCGCTAACACTGATTGCACATGTTCTTGAAAGCATAGTTTATCATCAACTGTGATGACAAGATATCCCCCTTTTTCACACGATAGCGATCGGTATGTCATTGTCTGCCTAATGAAGTATTGAATGTATATATATTGGATTAGCAAATTTTTCAAGTCAAAAGTTTTTTTGCACTTCTGTTTTTCAGAATATCTTTATTTTGGAACTGTGAGGGTGTAAATAAATGATGCTAATGATATCACAGTACTAACGAGATTCGAGTACTAGGAGCTGGGTGCAGCGCATCTCTTAGCAGCGTGTCGTAAAACCACCTTTTTCAATCACAAAATCTGAGGCAAAAACTTTCAAACCAACTCGTTTTTCATTCCCGTGGTTCGAGGCAAAAATTTCACCCCACTTTCCCCAACAAGATCGAGCAATGAAGAACAAGTAGTTGAGTTTTCATATTAGTGCTTTCATTGACGTCTTACTATACTTTAAAAACTGTTCACAATTAAAAGCTTTCAGCAACAAGAATTTTTAGCTGACGAAATGTGAAACTTTTCACCACGTTAATATTGATGGAGCATCCCATCGGTCAATAAAAAATATAAAGGATCTCGGGGGACTGCAGGGCATTGCATTGTTTTGATGCTTATTTATGCACAATATCACAGCAGACTTACATAGCAGGCTGATATCTTATTCCTTAGATTCAAGTCGTCTTGTCAGTGATTTTTTGGAAGAGAAGAGAAGAACCCATACATTTGTTTTATTGTGAACATTTACAAAACTGTGTTTGCAATTTAACAGCATGGTGAAATTCACGGCATCATTCCTTCTACTCGGGACGACAAGACTTCTCTCAGGTAAAAATACTAACCACTACGAATGACTAGTTGTTCAGTTGTAGGTGCTAACCTTTTCAGGTGATTCCATAGAAAGTAGTCAATACCCTAGAGATAGTATAATATTTCTGTATGCCATGTCAATTTTAACATCTATAAATAATAATCAGGGGTTCACTAAAGATCTACCTGAGGGTGCATTATAACCTCCATCTTTGTAAATGATTTTATCAATCTCTTTCTCACATAAGAAATCCACTCCACAAGTTAAAGTCTATAATTTGAATTTTTTACATAATCAACACGTTCTCTCCAAAACATGTGTCAACATTTTTCTTGTTAGCCTTGGCAATGAGCGGCATTTGGTTAAAAGCAAGAAATTGTCATCAGCCCTGCATCTGGGATCAACACAATCATACTGGAATTGAAAGCTTTTTGACGACTTCTCCGTATCATCCTGAATGCTCAACAACACCGCCAATGTCAGACTGTGCCGAGAGTTATCGATTCTTTGTCGATTATGATGAAGATATGTACAAGTCTGTCATACTATCAAAAGGTAGACTACCATTTTTTTAGCAACTGATACAGGGTCATTGTTATCTCAACAACCACCATAAATAGATTCATGTCAGTCTTATTTATAAGATATGAATGAGTGGATAATTGGTTTTGTATTAATAATAGACTTGATAATTGTAACAGTTGGTGGTGAACACAGACCGAGTTCACTTTGAGAATTCCACAGTGAAGCCTTTTATTATGACTGAACGCCCTTTATATCCTTGTATTGTCTCTGTTTATCAGGCTTATATGAAGTGTTGTCCCATCTTGCTAATAATGTAGATGTATCACACTTATCCTCATTAGAACTGAGTTATATTGACATTTTTAGTCCTAGCAATCAAAATTTCTCTAGTTGGTGGCAATATCGATATCAACCTTCTATTCAAGCGATTTAGAGTTACTAGTTTTTTTATTGGGCTAATCCGACCATTTGGTGATAGGTATGATGCCGTTAATTCAGTTAATTTCATTGTTTGTGGCCAAAAAATTTTCCCATCATGGCAACTCTTATGAGACGCGTCAATTAGTTCAATTCTTGGTCATGTTTCTAAGTTCCCATACCACCCCTCTCCTTTCCAATACCCTCTCTTACTTCAACAATTATTTTTCTTTCAATATCTGAAGATCATATTTATCAATTCATCAGCCAGGGTTCCCACGCTGCTTCTCTATTTAATCATATGGAGTTGCCTTTCCATATGAGCAAAGCGCAGACCACACCCAAAAATAAACAAACCGCACCTGATTGAACTTTTTTATGCCAAGTGCTCTCAAAGTTGAATTGTTTTTTATCCGACAAATCGTTCTGTATTGTGAAACTTGAACCAGTGGTCAACCTGATTTGATTTGATAGATGTTAATGAACAATCCCACCAGGTTGAACACTCCTGGAAGTTGTAATTTGTTAACAGATGATGGCATCTCTGTGTTTCCTTTTAGCTTTCTAAAGTATGTCACATTTACCTTCTCTTATTCTGTAATGATTTTTTTAACTTAGGGCTGTCACAGAGTTCTTTGAGCTGGTCATCAGCATATTCTACTGGTCCTGCCAACAAAGCATTTGATGGAGATACTGAGACAATGTTTCACTCTCATAGCGAACAGGTGACATGGCTGAAAGGTGATCTTGGCAATAATCATATGATAATCGGAGCTTACTTCACCAGCAGAAACAGTGACACCGCAGGTATGTTTGAGCCTTATCTAATCTGTAAACATTCAGTATACACATAGCCAACGTGTTGGCTCTGATCGGTGGGTTGGGAGAAGAAGGGCCAATGATAGGTCATACGGTACTTTCCTGGAAGCTTGTTATTCACTGCCAGGAGTTCAAGGTTGACTGTTCAAACCCAGAGCACCCTTGGGTGTATATATATATCCAATGCCAACAAAATAATCCCTCCTGTTCCTCATGCTTATTTGGTTTTCAGATCGTACTGAGAACCTGCACTTCCAGGTAGCTGTTACTGATGAGGACTTAGATGACTACCCAAACAACTTGTGCCATGTCTATCCTGGACCACCGCTGACACAATCTCAAGTAATATGGTTACCCTGTCATCCTGCCAGAGCAGGAAGATTCTTCAAAGTAATGATGATTTTAGCAGATCATGCTAACTTTCTTCAGATCGCAGAATTTGATGTGTATGGATATTTGGTGCCTTCTTGATTCAACTGACTTCTGGGCAGCCTTTCATGAATAGGAAATGACTAATGAATACACACATGAATCCTACAACAATACAGGATTATCCATCTATGGTTGAGATATTTTTTTTGTATAGTGGTACATATAATTTGTTCCATTAAGAAACAGTATGTTTGATTCGCTCAGGGTCATGCAACTTCAAACAAATCAACTAAATAAAATCGTAGTAAAAATATAGATAAGACAATTTTGTTTTTAACAATCGTCACTTATACAGATCCTCTGTAGATCTATGGGGCTCGGAATGCTATGATGGTAAATGGTTTTTTTGACCCAATTCATGATTGAAGTTTCCGTTAAGTGTGTGCCGTTTTGGCTTTAATGATAGTCTGTTTTGAAACGGCTAACAACTATCTTGTTGGTAATGTTGACACCCTTTTCTTAAGCTGTCTGCTGACCTCTAAAAATGTTGTGACATCTTGGCAATTCGAATTTTATCGTTATGGTCTGAACACACTTGGTGGTTGTGCAGCGGAGCGGTCAATACGTATTCGGCAGCGGATCCGTTCCACGACCGCCACGAAATCTGCTTAGATGTGTTTAGACAATCAGAATTAACACCATCTGTAATAATATGTAGCCTTGACCAAGTCAATGGTCAAGTCAATAAATCTTATTAATTTTATCACTAGTGTATTTTTTTTTCTTTGTATCTCCGCTTTTCTTAATGTTTAAGTGATTTGTACTGTCACTGCATGGAAAGCATTTATAAAGATGATTGTAGGATGACAATAAAAGTATATATGTATAATGGTGTAGTAAGATAGTTGACCACATTCAGTTGCTATGGAATTCATGACACATCAAACACCAAAATGAGACAGTTATCGCATTTAATTATATAAATTGTACAAAAAGAAGAAAATAGCTGTAAAAATTGTGCTTTGTTGACATTTCTGCAGTTTTCGAGAGGAAATAACAAAGCATTAAATATCATAACTTCATAATTGAAGGAAAACTCCAGGATACTAATAAAATCTCGATAAAATCATGCAATATTTTATTGAATTAATAAATTAATATAAATATTAGATTTTTATAAACAGAATTCAGTGTAGAACCAATGAGTGGTGGCAATCACTACTTATTCCCGTTTGTCTGATGTGATCGAGGTAGTTCAAACAGTTGAAACAATTCTGTAATATATAATGACATGGAAAAATGTCAACCGATCCCTCGATGCTATTATTAGAATTTTACCAAAGATCAACATGGATGCATTTCAATACATAGTTGAAGGGAACTGAGACTTTCGGTTGTTGATAATGTAACATCATGATGGCACCCAGGCCTCGGGCGCATATGGTGTGTCTTCTATATCTCTTGTTTCTTTGACTTTTTCTTGTGATATCTTACCTGCCTCGAATCTATTCATGTGCCACTCATGGAAGCAGAATTTTTTGTAGATGGTGAGTGATCTTGAATATAGTATGAGGCAAAAAACAATCACGTTAATGAGTAAATTTAATGACACATGATACAAAGACAAACATAACTTCCTTATTATGTCTCATAGCCTGTGGATCTTCACCTTATTATGTTTACAGTGTGGCATCTCATCGGTCAACATTACAAATATATTTGGTGAGAGGGGGGGGGGGTCAAACAACAAAACTCACCAAATTATTTTTTATAAAATTGTGTTCCAGTCAGAGGTTCAAAGGCCGAATAACACATTAGTGAGCTATAGATTTGTCATTTACCAACTAGTAACTGTTGCATATTTACTTACACCATACTAGCAACAATAATCGTCTTGTCTATTTTTCTGTTTTTGGAGTCGCGCCCTCGAGTCGCCAGATTTTATGCAGTGGAATAGGAGTAACCAGAACTGCAGGCAAATTTTATCCAATCCAACTGTTTAGTTTAGTCTTAGCTTTATAATGCAAAATCCATCGTACTTTATCCCTACTAGAGAGGAAGAAGTTATTATTGCCTCACATCTAGATCTCATCGTATAGTCATCACGGTGATGTCACCTTTTAAGTTTCATTCCTTCATTTCCTTTCCCTAGGATTGGCTGATCATAACATGACTTGTGCAAAATCCACTCCAAGGTTTATTGAGCTACAAATAGATCATGTGATGGAGCTGATTAAATGAAAGTGAAACTGGAGTAAACTATCACTTCTCGCTATGCTCTCATCTTTGGATCAATTTGAATATTACATGACATCATTTTCTACAAACTTCCCCTTAAAAAAGATTACTCGTCCATTCTAAATAAGGTCATTGTACATATCTTCCTCATTCATTTTCTGTGGACATAGTTGATAGAGATAGATAGAGAGATAGAGAGATAGAGATAGAGATAGTGAATAGTGATAGCAGATAAAATGGCTCAGAATAATACCACAATTTGGACGAGATATTCCTCAGAGTTACCACGAGAACTAGCTGTTGTTCCTGTGATTCAGAATGTATACATACTGTTGAGTAATGTACTTGTCATGCTCACCTTTTGGAAGATGAGAAAGTTTAGTCTGCGGCATCTCTTTATGATTGGACTCGTTGGGTCAGACATTATAATGGTTGTGATAAACTCTATAGGCGCTGGAATTACAATAAACGGCAGCGCGACTGTTACAGATCTTCAATGTAATCTGTTGGGGATTGCTGCCACCTCAGTCGTGGAGATTACCACCTCTATTCACAGCACTATGTGTATCGATCGTTGGTACTCTGTGAGGTCACCATTAACATACAGAACATTTAAAGAGAAGAGAAGCTCACGGATTATCGTAAAAACAGTTATAGTATTTTGTTACTTGACACCGGTAGCGTTCAATTTTTTATTTCTATATTCAAACTTAGTAAGTTTTTATTTTGAACCATTTATTCCCAACTGTGTAGTAGGCCCAGCTAATAATGGGATTACTGGACTAGCTGTCAGCGCAGGACTGTTTGTTATCGTCCCACTTCTCATTCAAGCGTCTACCAATGGACATATATTGTACAAGATATCAAAATTGAGAGGCACCACCAAGAAAAGACTCTTCAAATCAATCAGAACAGTTCTTGTAACTGTTCTGGCATCTTACGTTTGCTGGCTACCGACTTCTATCTGGTTGCTATGGATTATAGTAAATGGAGAGACATTAAATGGCTGGTATAGCTTTGTAAGCGTACAACTGCTTGTCGCCAATTCTGGAATGAGTTTTCCGATTTACGTATTGACTTTACAAAACTTTAGAAAAAACTTTCTTGCCCTCATGCACTGGCCACGGGTGATTCCAGTTATGTCAACAACCAACCAAATTGGAACAGAGTCTTCGACTCCCAACAAAAGCAGAGAAGAATCATATGTAACAACAAAAGTATAGAAAGCGCTTTTTCATTTCCTCAAAGTTTAGGGAAATCACCATCAGATAAGTTTGGCATTGATTCTAAATCACTATTGTTGGAATTGATGCTTACGTTGTAAAAAGAACAAGAATATGTTTTCAATGAATAATTGGTTTGTTTCAGGCATATTAATTAACTTCGTCATCAATTTGTTTTGTTCTATGCCTAATTCGAAACCTCTCAACTGGAGGGACTTAGCTTGAGATACATGCTAACCCATCACTGCTTTTAACCTTAATGTGTCACAGATTTCTTACAGTTTTATCACCTGTTTTGGTCCAGCTGCATAATATTATTTCATATCCGTATTAACAAAATAATTTTGTGTTTGTGATAAATGCATGTACATGAAAACATTTACCAAATGCCTCATAAGACATTAACCAAATTGCTTTTTTTGTTGTGGAAAATGTCAGAATTGGCACAGTTTGTACGAAGCAGACAAAGGTGAAAGAAAAAGTAAGTTTCACCATCATCGGCAATGATTGTTCGATGGCTCACTTTATTTCTTTATAAGTGTAGATTTACTTTTCACCTGTATCAGCCCAACAAATCATATAATACAGCACATGCGATTTGGTTTTATGCGCAGTTTGCTCCTTTCATCATCATTTTTATAAAGAGATGAGATTGTGTGTGTTATGATAAAATCCGAGACAAAGAAGGTTCTTAGAATTGTTAGATATCCTTGCACAACGTAACGGTAACAACGTAACTCTAGGGAAATCTATTGTTTCAATACCAATCTTTTATTATGAGTTTATATAATAATACAATGATGAATAATATTCAAAAATAATTATATGCGTTGGAGAGTACGAGTCTCGACATTTTTGAAATTATCTATCCAACTTTTTAATTCTTTTTGAAACTGTAATATACATGAAAACACACTATAGGGTAGAGCGTGACATATTAATTATATATGAAGACCAATTTCCTGTGTTTGCTGGCAGACTGCAAGTCAGGTTCACTTGTAAGAGGGACTCTCACTATACAAAACTTGCATTGGTCTTGTTATTTCCTCATGGTTACTTTGATTAAAGGTGGACCAATCAATAGATAGATTGATAGATTGATTTGACAGACTTCAGGTCATTCAGAGCCACTTGCAATTGCTCTTGGTTTAAACGGCTATTTGCTTGAAGACCATTTGCAACTGATGAAAGAGTATCTTTGCTCTGTTGGAGTTATTCCACGTCAAATGATGGCTATAGAATCATCAGTTTCTAATGAAAGCAGACTTTGGACTGTATAATAATTGCATTATCACGTGCATGATCTGATAAAAAGCGGTTACAAAGGAATATTACATCAATGCCTGCAGTTTTCTGAAGTTAAGGTGTCAGCATGCCAACCAACTTAAGATGTACATGACCGTATATAGATCATTCATTCAAACCAAATTGTGAATGTCTTTAGCTTTTACATTTTGCATTTTGCATCTGGGAATAGGAGCCTATAATAGAGGAGCATATAGGCGCGGCTATCATTTGAACCATTTTTATATTTGTCTTGGACCAAAACCCGCCTTACAAGCTGGATGAATAGAGGCTGAGTAGGTTGAATAGGCTGAATAGCTGAATAGGCTGAATAGGAACAAGAGGCTGAATAGCTCAGTGCCTTGTAAACATGATGTTGTCAGTTCTCCTTTCAAAGGCATGCCTATTAGCTGTGGGGTGCCTCATAACTGGAGCATTTTTATTTTTTCTGAGGGAGGTGGTTCACTTATAAGGCCGGTGCCTTATAAGTGAGGTATTACGGTAGATATGTGTAGATATTATGGAAATCAGGATTTCTGAGTCTGATTATTTTTAGTAAAGTGACTACTACGAACGCCACTGTAATATTGATTTTAGCAGACAGGGTATTTGCCAAAGTATAAAAATTTGATGTTGGTAATATTGTGCAGAATTGATAAACAAACAAACAAACGCCATAACCAAGAGATTGTTAGTATCTCAACAGTGAACAATGTATAAGTTGGTGACATAAAGGTGGGAGGAAAATTTTGTAGAAGTTACTCATGTTTACAATTGACATCAGTAAATCAGGCCCAACCAGAGCCAAATATCAGTATGCTGATCCCAGAATTTGTAGCAGCTAGCCTACCTAGCCAGCCAGCTAGACAGCTAGCTACAAATTATATAGAAAATGGTGACCGGATGATGATTATTAGGGCAGCTTGGCATGTTACTTTATCTTATTATGAAAAGCAATCTCCTCCTTCGATGAAACTAACCATTTTGCTAAGATTGCTTTTCCGGAGAATATCGATAGTTCAGCAGCACTGACTTATAACCTTAATTGGCTAACTAACACATGACAGAGAATGCTGACTGATCGAAATTTAACTTTTTGTTTGAAGCTAATTTGATTTGCGGAATCATGATCATGATGTCATGGTGTCAGGTATATCAATCAATCAATATCAAATATTATTTTGACAGCGCCTTTAGACTCAACTTCTTACCTAAGAATCGAATTTCTCAAAAGGTGAAGAACCAAAGGGACCTTGTGTGCACCAAACCTGCCATAAATTAAACGATTGTAAATTTTCTAGAATGTGTGGGTTGATCACGGGACAATCTCACAGGTTATTTCCCCTGCAGAAAGCGGACGCAGAAGAGCAGAGGATGCAATGGGTATAAAGCAACACAAAAAAGGAGCTATAATCATAAAAAGGCCATATAATACTAGATCGCTTGAGATTGTATATGATAAGTGCCTCCACTGCTGACTTGGACTCTTAGTTGACGGGAGATTTCAAAATCAAAAATCAATCTATTTTAATTCTTTCGAATTCCAGTGAACTTGTCAGCATCTTGAGAACCCACGCAGTCGTATAACTTCTTGAGCTCTTTGAAGTGATATACGGTAACCCTGCACTTGTAATTTCTGCTTTATCCTCTCCCTTTTGTTGCTCATATTGTATCACAGATTTGAAGTATCATGTTTCAGAGTTCAAATATCAGGAGAAATGATAACGGTTAATGATAATGATTTTTCTTCCACCTTGAATCGCTCCCAAGGGTCCAGATTCAAAGGATGAAACGAGATGTTTCATTACAACAAATACATACAGACTTATCATAAATAAAATATATATATGTGCATGCTTTATTTAGTTTCTTGTATAGTGTATTGGCTATGGGAAGGCAGTCTCAAATGCTTATGACCAACATCTAAGATATTGTTCTGATAACATGTTAACTCTGTCTGGATTGTTGTCCCGGTGC
Organism: Membranipora membranacea; assembly: GCA_914767715.1. Classification (NCBI taxonomy): domain Eukaryota; kingdom Metazoa; phylum Bryozoa; class Gymnolaemata; order Cheilostomatida; family Membraniporidae; genus Membranipora; species Membranipora membranacea. The sequence goes on from OU612073.1 coordinate 19,012,646, forward strand.
ATTCAGCTCTTGTAGCCCCTTAGCGTCAGATATTACCTTAGAACTGGTAGATCGGTAGATTGGGTAGGATGATTGACAACAATTCAGTGTGGTGTTAGTAAGGAACAAAGCAGGTCAGAACGGCCAGTCAACTATTAAATTAGTCGTAGCCTTCCAATATTCATGCCGCTAGAGACCAAAAGGACCACCTCTCCTGTCAGAGTAGCCAAATGATTGAGGAGTAAGATGCTCCAATAGAGCTTAAATGATGTACTACGACAGCAGCCCTGATGAACTCCCTGTAAAGACGGCAGCCTATCAGGCTAAGAAAGAGGATATCACAATATAGAACAGCGTGTCACACCGCCCAGAACAGCCTCTCCAACACCCACCAAGCTACTACTTTAGAATTTGCTAGAACTTTTTTACCACTTTCTTTCAGCAGTCTAAAGTCAATAAAATGTGTTAATGTATTTGTAGTAGTGTTTTTTTTGTGAACTTTTTGTGAAATGTGTGTTAGTGCAAGGAGTTAGAGACTCCAACTATGAATTCGTCCTTACTATTCAATGTATTTTTCCACTGCCTACCACCAACTACAATAATTTCAAAGTGTGTCAAAGTATTTCTATTCTTTGGAGTAATCCTCTCTTGATGGATATAATTATGGGCACATATCCAATTAAAAAACTTCAACAATTAAATATGAAGACAGTTGATGCATTACCTAATAGATATTAATTTTTTAATGCATTTAATGCACTATAGTTGCAAGATTCAGAATTATAAATTACTTAGAAGTAGCAAAATCGATATTTTACTGGCACAGCATGCCAAAGTGACCTAGTGACTGGACTAGCGCTTTCGACAAACTGAGATAATGTGCGTTCTGTGTCGCAATTGTATATATGATACAATGGGAAATTTTCTTTTGAATGGCCTCTTTTAGCCATTTGCCATTCATCCTAGCCAGGTCCTTGCGAAACAGGACACTGTTCGATAAAAGAGTAGCCGGAAATCCGGCGGACAAGGGTATAGGGTGTGGCTTGAGTACCATGGGTCCCAGAACCTGTACTCTAGAGGGTCTAATCCTTTCTGAAATGAAAACTTGTGGCGCTTACGTTTTGCTTTCACTAGTAACTATTTTGTGCAGCTGGGCCAGTAATTCTTTTATCAGAATACAGATCATTGTAAATAGTTGCAAGTGTGTGCACCATAGTCCCATTATGCTATTTTCTTACAAATAAAAATCAGCGTTTACCTTTTGCGGCCTCCTCCTGCTAATGGTGATTTCATCAAAGGTACAAAACCTATTTTGTTCGATCTCAAAAAGCATGCAAATACCATGCTACTCTGTTCCCGATATAGGCCAGTTGTTGTATTTCTCTTGGCGAAGTTTATGTCATAAGCAGTGTAAAAAATAGAATGATGAGTGAGAAAATTATTACCAGAAATAGCGATTGCATTGATTTCAAATAAACTGAAAGGAAATTTTGTTCTCGCTGACAGACAACTCCTCACAATGCCTGTGATCCTAATGCTCTTTTGTTCCTGATGCAGCAACTCAAAGCACTGATTTTCATCAAACTCAGAGGCATCTGGGGATTTTTGTTGATTTATGGCATTTGGGATATTAATTGGTCTAAATGTTTGTGAGGTCAAAAATCTTCCATTGCTTGGAGTTTTGCAACATATATCAAAACCTAGATTAATATATTGCGACAGTGGGTGCAACTGGCCCCTTGATCACCTGTTTGTTAACAATTGTTTTTAAAGCACCAACTATAATGATAAGGCCTTCTGGGTCATGAATTCATAAAGCGATCAGTGGATTGGAGATAACGTGTAAGGCCATTGAGAGGTTTTACATCCATTTATAGGCGACTTGTTCTGATCAGCAGACTTATTGTATACGCACAAGATAAAGCATTCTATATCAATAAGTAAAAAAAGTTCTTTTATTAATTTATCGCCAGAATGTATTTCATGTATCTGTGATGGAAGTGATATAAGATGTGGATGGCCTCATTACTTCTTACGAGTTGATATCTGTTATGGTAATTAATAATTTCTTGCTCTTTGCCTGCAAAAAATACACAAATTAAGTCAAATTACTGATCTATGTCGAAATTCACTGAGGGCTAGAAGTGTAGGAATGAGATGCCCATAAATACACAGAGGTGGCTTCTTGCTGCTTGGGTTGGCAATGAGGAGATGGTACTAAAAAAATTCCTGAACTGGTGTTTGACTCATGATATCTAGCTGAGGACCTATGTGTGTCGTGTTTTTGATGAGTGAAACGCGCTGACATCCGTTTGCATCTTTCCTGTCATCAACATGATTTTACGGGAAAAAACCCGTTGAAGTCTGAAACAGAAAAGGCTCCTACATCTGTTTGGTTTACCCTCACGACGTAAAGATATTTTTAGATGACAGAATATTTTAATGTCAATTGTGAGTTATGAATGTTCTGGCTACATCTTCCTGAGGAATTAACTAGAGCTTATCGTAGGCACTGCATCATAACTTGAGATTAATGGACTGAAAATCAGTTTAACAGCCACTTTCAGATGGCGTGGGCAGGGTTTAAATGAGCTTTTAGAGGAGGATGTGGTGGTAGTTCTGGCTTGATCTAAGATTGAATGATAAGATCAAGGACCCCATTATAATTTGAATGACTGCTCCTTGGCATCAGTGAATATAAATGCAGCCAGATATAAGCCCTGAATGTGTATTTCCAATGACATTTCCATCAAAATTAAATTTTTTAAGTGAAGCTATGAAGATTTATCGCTACTGCAAAATCACAAACATAAATAATCAGCCATACACAAACTAACAGGTGCTCTGTGAATGATTTCACCCCTATAAAAAATATATGATTTATAACTTCACACCAATTCAAATAAAAATGATCAAACAGCGTTGCTCATACCAAGTTGATGAATTAGCAAAAAATTAAATATTTGTTATTGCTTTTCAAATAGAAAAATTATAAAAAATTTAAGACTGCTAGACCAAAGAGTCCCATTGAGCTTACTAACAGCCCTTTTCAAATACTCTTCTCTGCCAGTAATGTTTAACCAGAATTACGATTTTCCTTTTCTTTTAAATCATTGACGTTGAATGGTGAACAGTCAAATAAGTGATCATATTGAGGTCCAGAAACCTAGTAATAATATGTCATGCTTTGCATCTTTTGGTTTATCAGTATTGTGGCTACGTCATGTATAACTGATCAACAAGTGTGTACCTGGGTCTTCATTTATATGAGTAATAGTTTTTTACAGTGTTCATCAAATTATGGTTGTCAGCACCTACAAAAATAGTAGTATAATAAGTGGCCTAATTGTAAAAAAGCAGATGATATCATATAACTTCAAGCTATGCTATGCAAGATTGCATGCAATGGTTAACATGAGCATCGGGCTATTGAGGTCAATATTGTGCTAACTTAAAACTCCCTTGGCTAACAGGTGAGATTGCTGACTTCTTACCACTATTGTCAGCACCCATGAGCTGGTACGCTGTGAGAGTATAGATTTTTTGGCCTCATCTTGCTTTGAAACTACAATCATGGAATTTCATAATTCCAATGATGGATCGATATAAGGATATTCCTTATGAACTGGTACACATGTGACCCATCACGTCCAACGTCCACTCTTCAGCTTTCCATAGGTAACATGTTTTGACGGCAAACTCCAGCTGTCTTTCACATCAGATTTCCTGAGGGGGTGTTGCATTTCATGATCTGAGGTTCACACAAATATGTGTGCTGAAGATGCAATGTTTTGATGTTTGAATTTATTGCTCAATTTACTGGCAGAATAGGTTAGAGGTCTCAATTAAATGTTGAATGAGATTTTAATCAATATTTGAGGCTATTGGCTGATTTTAAGAAAGACATAACCATAAATTTAGCTTTATTTAAGACCCTGGTGGTACATCATCATAGAAGTTTTTCTCACCGCCTCCGCCAGCTGTGCCTGAGTGGATATGAGGTATTCTTGCTTTGCACACATTCCTTTAGAGTTTGAGTTATTCAAAGGCTTGATTTGGCTAAGAAACCAATGAGATTTTTATCTTTTCTGTTTCCAACGCAAGTTTTTTTTCACTCGTTAGTTCAGATGGGTCACATGTGGTCCAATGGAAAACTGTGAAAAAGAAAGTCAAATACCTGGATGGGCAGCCATATTTAGACAATCTTTTTTGTACAGCATAGAGTCTAGTTGTAGTATCAAGAAAAAATATATCACCAAATTATATAAAGTTCATGACCTTTCATGAGAGCTTTCACATGGTAAGTATACAAGTGTATCAAAGTCAGAGTGACAATATTAGCTACTTAGCAAGAAGCCAAAATTGATCTATGGATCGGAAAAAGTTATCTCTCACATGTTGATTAATTTCCCTAACAAACTCATTCGTCTGCATAAACTCCTGGCCTAAAATTTGTTTGTGGCTCATCATTTTTGCTGCCAAAGTTCGTGTTTCCCTTGCTTATAGTTTTTTTATGGGCGAAAGGAAATTGACTCAGTAATGTGTATAAGCGGAACATTATCACTGGGTTAATAGTCCCGCTTAATTTTTTATTGTAATAACTGTGGCCAAAGGAAGACACCCATTTGAATCTACTTGTATGTGTGCAATGGTCAGCCAGATAGATTTATCACAAGTAATATAAGTGCTATTAAGGGTTGTAAGGGGTGGTTTCAATTACAGTCATATCCGCTAGCTGCCCGCCCTCTTGCAGATAAAGTGTGGACAAACCCTGGACAGACACTTTATCAATTCCACCAAACTTATCCGCAATTCGTCAAGTATTTATTTGCCTTGCTGAGGGCTGATGAATAGAAGATAAGTCCCTAGTTGACTGAGTTCCTACTCAAAGTTAGAGAGGCTCAAAAAATACCCAACACTTTTCAAATTATATTTGTATGACTATGTAAGATCAATAAACATTGACATCATATGTCAGGTTCTCTCTAACTTCACCAGAAAGAATATGATGCGACCTTGCCCCCCAAGGCCCAAACTGGGCGGAGCTTATTGAAACACGGAGAGATGCTGGTTAGTATCTGGCTGAATGGTGGGCAAGCAGTGGATACCTATATGGGAGTTATCCTCTGTCTAATCAAAACCATCAACTGAGGTTTTTACAGAACATAAAACACACTGTCTAGGTCGCCTCCTGCTAAATACAATGATGTTCTATCATCATCTTAGCCACAATTAAGAGTAAACGGACTCAGTGTCTGTGCTCATCAATGAGCACTGAATAGAAAATCTAAGAATAACACTCAAAGCGCTTTCTCTCTGGGCTATGCCTCAAACGACCAATGTCAGTAAACTCCAAACTTTAAAACTATCACTATAAGTCCCACTGTGGACAAATCATTCATGCAAAAGCATGTGTTATAGTTGATTGAATCTGATTTCTAACTATTTATAATGATTCATATTCACTTTGATGTCTGCATTCATAATTTTCACAATTTATTGCAATTTGTTGAAGGACACAAAGAGCCCTCATTAGTCCTCAGAAATGGACAAAAATACAATAATGATAGATATAAGATTTTAAAATCAGTATGAGATGTAGAAAACACACTCAAAGATGTGAAAGTATTAGCTGTATCTGTAAATGTGACAGTATGCAAAAGTGATTTTACTCTATTAGGTCTTGAATAGCATATGCAATACCTAGATTATAATAATAAAAATAATAATAATATTCACATTATTTGCTATTCAGCGCTCATCTAATTAGCGCGCCCTTGTACAATGTAAGGGTGGGCAAGCTAGGCTATTGTTGAATCCTAACCACTCAACATAATGACTACCTATTTATCTTCCAAAGGTTTTGGCACTTGGTGGTTGGGGAAATTGATTGGTATGTTAGCTGCACCTTTTGGGTTCGCCTTGCCGGCAGCTTCTTGTCTTTTACTGGCAGCTTTCTTTCTTGCTGCACTTATTTTCTCAGCAGCCTTAGCATGTCCTGCCTGACCTCCATCTGGCAAGTTATCTGGTCTCGCTGCCTACCAGTAATGAAAATAAAATTGAATTTCATTATTCTATGTGAGTGATAAATAGAATCAAAGAACACAGTCCATTGTGCCTATCTTATCTTAAGGAAGGTTGTACGGGTAAATGTAAGCAATGAAATCCCATGTAAATAGGACTATGTATATATAAATATATATACATGTATATATATATATATATATTTATATATATATATATCAATATATCCAAAGTGTTACTTTGATTACATTCTAATCTGCCCTGAAAATGACGGATCATTGTTAGGGAATTATCTTTTAAATAGTAATATGATTAACCAGAGGGTCAAAAATCAAAAAAAATTGAGTAATTCCAGTGCAGTATCACGAATGTAAAATTATTTAGTAGTTGAGAGAGCAACTAACTGAGTTTAGTTCATTGAGTGCACTGCATTAAATCTTAAACAAGAGACATAAACTTGTGGTTGATCGAAATATGTCTTACCTCAGCAACTGAGACCAAAGCCAGCAGGCAGAAGATAGCCATAGAAATAATCAGCACTTTATTCATCTTGTCCTTCTACGATTGATCCTCTTATGTAAAACTGACTGAGCTATATGCTGACAGTTGATGTGGAGTACTGGTGACAGCCTTGATACAGTGCCCTTTATAGTTGAATACTTGCCAATTGTCACATGACGTACCAGGTAGCACCGCTACTAAGGAATAAATCATTGATCATGTGACTGTATCCATGAACTACTACATTATTTGAATTTATGACGTAGAAGCATACCACCTCATAATTTACGTCCATCAAGTATTGTCCTCAGATACGTTTGCAGTACTGTACATGGAACACATTTTATCTTTAGTAGCAAGAATTACCCTATCTTATAAAACAAAACTAAAGGCATAATCTGAAACCTGTAAAACGAATATAAATTCTCACTATTGTTGTTTTTGGTTGAAGTTTGCTCCAAATAATTATTGGTCACTCTGAACTTGTCTCCAGCTCGGTGTGAATTTGCATCCTCTTTGATTGACGAAAGGCAACTCCCATATAAGTCCTTATATTGGAAAACCGAAGTGGTTGATAGAAACTACATAGCATAAGGCCATAGATATAAATCAGTTTTTAATCTATGCATAAGGCTCTCATTTGTTTGGTTATGAATTCTGAATCATAGTGAAGTAGCTGATGCAAAATGAAAAGCCTTCAATAACGATTATATTATAACATTATAAACCAATGATATGCTTAGTGTTTTAAAGGGACCAAACATCCACAATAATTGCCTTACAAACACAAAAATTAAGAGATTTATAAAAGATCTGTTAAATAATGAAGTGCCACAGGAAACAAATCGGTGTTGTTTGGGGCGATTGAAAATGAATTGTCTGAGAATCCAGATTGGAGTCGTTCCAGCCACCAGGCACTATCAAAATAAATTAGTTTTATTAAAATATTTCTAAGCAATCAACATCTGAATGCATCGTATAGATTTATTGACTACAATAAAACATAGCATATAACAAGTTTTTTTTTGTATTGATACCATACTAATCAACATATAAACCTTTTCAGTTTTCCCTGTTTTGAATTTGAATTTTGAAATGAAAACGTTCATTACAGAAACAGGCGACCCCGCTTCTCAATTCACTAATAAGCAGCATATAGGCCATTTGATATTGGTAAGTAAGTAAAATCATGAATAAATGTCCATGGGTCCTATCCCGAATAAGATTCTGAGTCATTGAACTACAGAATCAATCTAATCTGTACCCAACACTTTATCAGGACAAGAGCATTTACCAAAAAACTGGTTAGAGACCACTGCGGTTATCAGGATATTTGTGTTGATTTCACACCCATAGGAGATCGACGTTCTTCTAAATGAAATAAATTAATTTAAGAACACCAGGATTCACAAATTATTTGGACACCAATCTCTGGCTAGTCCGTCTTGACACATTCCCCTGCTGGTCTTTGCTATCAATCAGTCATGTTCTCCCAACAAAATGGTAACAGGTTGAAGAGAATGGACCACCCAGGATAATAATGATGATACCAGGTCCACATGTTGAATAACCATACTCATGCAGCAATCGCAGCCGCCAGACAGTGACTGTGGAAGAGCTAAATGTTATGGTATTGAAAGCATTTAAGAGTCACCTTCTAACCTCAGACATGACCAGTTGTACATCACTCAGATTTTTGCAGCAGTGAGATTTTTCATTACAACATGAACCCTTAGTCACTACCAGTGGCACAGGATCTGAAACTAGGCACAACCATGCTAGTCAGACCCACTCAGGTTTGACATGGAATACCTATCTTCAGAGCTAAGCTGTGCCTCTCTCAAAAATATGCAATCATAGCGATGCGATGTTCAGATGACATCTAATGCTAATGTATTGTAAGGGAGTCGAGTTACTATCTCTTCAATACCAAGGGGTGAGATAAGCTATTTATAGACAGTATGCAGGGCTGGGGCCATTATTAAATGCGCATCTGCATTCACAAATTCCAACAGAGTAAAACTCTGTATTTGTATAAGGGTCGCGCAACCCACAAAATTTGTCCAGGGTGCACCCCTCCCAAGACCAGGGTACTCTGGCCGCCCTCTTGCCCCCTCCATGCTCACTTAATAACCGCCAAGCCATCAATACCCCAACTCTCTTTCCACAAAAATAGTTGGCATTACTGAAAATTTGAATTTCATTACTCAGAAGGGGGTGATGCAAAATTTTTATGGTCACTCTAATAAGGAAATGCAACAACAACAAGAACTTTATCAGCCCATCTGTCAACTCCCTCCTAAGTTGATCGATGCTGAGAAAGAGATAATTCCTGCTATAAGGGCCATCAAATATTCCCCTACAAAACATGATTATTTTAATCCTGCACAAAACACCGCATCAACCATGAATGATTTAAAGACTTTCATCAGACTCCTTTACCTCTTGGTGGCAGTATTTGTATTGATAAAGCAAAGTGAATCGACATGCTACTTTGTGTCTTCTGCTAATTCTGATCTGAGCTTCTCAAGATCATTTAATGGCCAGGAATGGACAGAGTACTTCAGTGCTGGCCAAAAGAAGCTCAAGCATATCCATACTATCTTACCGGGTTCTCAGTCAGCAGTGATTCAGTATAGAGGCTCTCCACCGATCATCCTTGACAGAACTACAGCATACGGGGCTGGACCTGGAGGGGCGGACATCCCCGGCTCTTGGCAGGATGGAGGTAATAGAATGAGATGGCTTGCTAAGGACAATAGTGTAAGATACAAAAGATACAGCAAAGATACAACAATCTGGATTGAAGAGATATATTTCAATCAACAGAACCAGCCTAAGTGGGGTATTGCATTTGCATTTCCTGGGTTTACTAAACCATCCAAGACCACACAACTTCAAGGAAGCTATGTTCCTAAAGATACTGGAAAAGCTGCTGTGCTGATGGATCGAGGCTATGGCGTACTGGTCTTATCTGATGATGAGCCAGAACCGGGCCTAAGAACATCTTTGCAGGACGTTCCGGATGGATACTGGTTTGATTTTCGTCAAATTTCCTCTTATGAACCGATTCAGCAGTGTGCTGTAGACAAACTACCAACCTCAACACAGACCACAGAAACTCCGTCCGCTATAGCCAGGAAGAGTGGAGATTTGCGACTTTGGAAACGCGCAGACAAGAAGAAGGGGAGCGAAAAGAAAAATAAGGATGACGAGGGGCACTGTTCAGCTTCTTATGAATGCTCCTACAGAGAAGACACAAGCATCACACCAGCAAGAGAAGTTCTAGTAACTGGCCAGGAGGCACCGCATCGTATCGTCCCCATGCCTACTGACTTACCAGAAGGGATGTATTGGGCACAGCATGCGATTGCAAGACTTCAGCCATCACACATAGCAAGAGCTAGAGATTCAAACTCACCTCTACGACTTACAGAGTTTCCTGTTGGAAATGAGAGACAAGGAATCAGAATTGACTATGAAAGAACCATAACCGTTGACAATCAGAGGTAGGCAATATATACTGACATCCTTATGCTCAATAACTATTGAAACAGTCCGTCTGCCCGCCCGCCCATCCGCCCGTCCGCTCAACCACCAACCCAACTGCCCCAATTTACTAAAAATTTCCAGGCCTTGAACCTGCATTTGTTTTATTCAAGTCAAGATGTCACTGATAGTCTATTGCAACGGATGCGTGAATACATATATTAATAATCTTGACATTTTGTGAGGCAGTCTTGAGGCTTTATAAGGCAGTCAAGATCCCTAGTGCATGAAACCAGAGCAGATCACAAACAATAATAAGAAGTAGATAGATTAAATACACCCTAGTCCTGGTTTTCATAGGTCTTAGGTTATGTACCTTACAACAGTTGCCTTCTTGTGACAGGTATATGCAGTTTTTGGCTCAGGTCCAGGGAAGGAGACACACCACTGTATCCCAGGTTCATGTACCTGAGAACTTTGACAGCCTGGGACCTATCAGAGATGTGAGACGTGCAATGGTGACTAGCCTGGCCCGAAGGCTGATCCTCACACTGCAAACCCGAAGTATTCCGCTTGGTAAAGGCAGATGGACACATGGTTAGCGCTACAACCATCATCTAAAAGAAACATGTCTTGTAGCTTATTCCAAAGATGTTCAAGTTGCAAAATAAAACAATATGTCACATAATTCAACAGGGATCCTTTTTATTCATGCTATAGAGAATTCTTCAATAGATGTATTGCTGTGACCTCTGTTAAATCCCCATCTTTCGGAACTTTTTCATTAGGCCTATCTTTTTTTCCTGAAACCATCATCCCTGACCAATAGTGGGAATTGTCTTACTTGATTTCACATCGGCGTGTTCAGATATGAATCCTTATGACATCTCAAGTGTGACACTCTTTAAGATAACAGTACTATGATTGACAGCTGTGTGCAAACACCAGGGACCAGATCATACCTAACTCACCGTATTAGAATAGTCCCTCTCCTTATCTAAATTACCAGATGACTTAACTGATGATACCACTTGAGATTTAAGGTTAAGGCATGAAGCAACAATCTCGCGGTTGTCATTGAGCGGTGTCATTCGGAACAGAGACTTTGTTAGCGATACGACGGGTAAGTCATAATTCAAGAAGAAAAACCACAACACTACTCAGCCATGCTCAGGAGTGTACTTGGTATTTCTTGCTTGCTGTTGACCCTGGTATCAGCAGCTCAGGATGTGACAGTGGATACAGCCAGTGGGAGGATACAGGGACTTATCCCAGATGATGGAGTTGATGTAACCAGGTTCTATGGTATACCATATGCCACACCTCCTGTAGGTCAGTGAATGCAGCTTTATACTCTTATCAACTTATTAACCATCATATCTCTCTAATCATACAGAATAGTCTGGTGGTAGCCTGGAAAAATGACTATGAATGTTTGTATAGATTGGTTGTTTTTGCGATTGCTTTGTTAATCTTTGTCTGTATAGATTTAATTTAGCTCGCTATAGTTATGAATTACTGTATCACTTGATGTCACAGGTGCTCTGAGATGGATGAAGCCTCAACCAGCCCAACCCTGGAATGACACATTTATAGCTCAGACAACTGATCCTATGGGAGTTGCTTGTATGCAGCCGACAACAGGAAGTCGAAAAAACTATAATACATCAGAAGACTGTCTAACGCTCAATGTCTACACACCTAGTAAGTTTGCTTTCACAAATTTTTTAGTTTCAAAGTCATTTATGGCAGCAGGCTCCGGTTTGTTGTTATGATGAACTTTCCCGACATGAAATCACCTAGCCAATGCGGTGATTGGTGGGTTAGGAAAAGACCAATCAGAACCTTTGTACTGGCTAGAAATCACCCAAAATAAGAGGCTTTGGTTATCACTATTTTGCTTGCTCGTGTGATCGTAAAGCTGTTATTGTACTTCTCAATGATGGAGGTTACCTAGAAACATCTACTTGCACAAGAGCGGTTATCAGCTTGCACTCACAAGTGAGACCATAGTTTCCTTATTTTCCCTGTGCACTTATGGTAAATTATGGGTACATATAAAGATAGGGCTGATTCAATAAAACTACATCACAATTCACGTCAAGTTTTATCATCCCATACATCTGTTTCTTATAAATAATAAAAGTTTCTTGCCTGAACATTGAAAAAAAAGTATAATGCTATCTTTGTATGGTGAGTGTGGAATGATACAAATAGTGTTCAAGCCTGAGTAGGCCTGTTTATCGAACACTGCTCATCACGCCTACATCCTTGAAGTTGACCGGTGAACACTTCTTCGGCAGCACAGCACATAATAATAATCAGATCTCAAACTCAATTGCAGCTTTTGGCACAGTCCACAAATCTTGAAGTAAAATAAAACATAACCAATGATTTGCTTTTAAATTTGACAGGGATCAGCGGGCCTCCCAAAGCAGTATTGTTTCATATTCATGGAGGAGGTTTTGCGAGGGGAACTGCACGTGAATATGAAGGTAAATTCCTGGCTGCTAAGGAGAATATTGTCATCGTCACAATAAACTACCGACTTGGCATCTTCGGCTTTTTTGACTCTGATGGTGATGGCATATGGGAGAACTTTGGACTCTGGGATATGAAACTTGCCTTGCAATGGGTTCAGCAGAACATTGCTGCCTTTGGCGGAGACAGCAACAGGGTGACGGTTTTCGGCGGCTCTGCTGGTGGTATGGCAGTCACCATGCTTGGTGCTTCACCTGAGTTTAGTGGTTTGTTCCATCGAATGATAGGGGATAGCGGAACCCTAACCTGCCCTAAACTAATCAAGAGAGATCCACAGGAGGTGTTCAACAGAGTTCTGAAAAATTCAGGTTGTGAGGATAGAGCCTGCCTAATGCAGGTAAACTTAGCACATTATAATTTTCTGATTTATATAAATCAAATAGGCGACAGTACAACATCAAGCTTGTACTCATTTATTGGAAACACTATTTGAAGATAATGGTTTTCATGGTCGTGCTCTAAGCATATACAGAAAAGACGAAATGAAATATTGTTCAAAACTATTTATTTGCTTATGTTTTCAACAGATAATATTTTTTGAAAAATCAGATGATTTTGCTGGTCTTTTTATTAGCAAGTAGTAATAAACTTTGATCCCCAAACAAATACATATATCCTGTCCTGCTTAACGCTTGAAGTAAGAAGTGAGTTTCACATAATCTCCTACTTTGGAGAGAGAAGGGTGGTGCCAGAAGCAATGTCACCAGAGGCATACTTCTTACTCCTTAGTTCTCACATTAATGCAAGATAGACCATAGTTCGGCCCAGAAACAAATTATTTTAACAAACTTTGTGTTTTTGTTGCAGGTTAACTCCCAGGGCATTCTGAACATTGAGAAAGCAATCATTGATCCGGAATATACTTTCCCTGTATTGTACACATTTGCACCTTTCCAAGACGGACAGACTATTCTAGCTGATCCTTTCGAGGCTTGGTCATACTATCGTGATGGAAAAGCTTTCAATGGTATACTTGTTGTTATCATACCTTACCTTCCCTAATAGCTTAAGAAACCCCGATCCTCAATCATTGTACACACAACGAAACATGAGTACTCGGACTGCAAATTGAGGTGACTGTGTAGTGTAGCGTGTAATGCAGCTGGTTGAGGGGCATAACACCAACCTCTCAACTGGAGAAATTTGCTATCAGGTTGGGAGCGGATATAGCTTGTAGTTACTTGTTTACACGATAACAGGACAGCTACACAGCTATCATCGAAAGAAGTGGGAAATATTATTATCCATCAAATTCAACATTTGAGTTAGAATGCTTTATAGCAATAGATTCAAAATTCCATGTTAACTTTTCAGGTATTTGATAATTATAATATATTAAAGTTCTTACGTTTTGGCTATTACAGAAACCACTAGACAAGCCATGGTAACTTCATTCCAGTCTTATGATTACATGGCCGGCTTCAACACACAGGAGGGAAGCCTTATCGTCTCAACTTTGAAAAAGATTATACCTGCTGCCTACACCATAGACGACGGAGCCACTGAAGACATGGTTAAAACCTTCCTAAACGACTATCTCTCAGCCTATTTTCCTAAGGCCCATGATGAGCTTGAAGGATACTTTCGGAAGGTGTACTTGGACGGTGTTGTACCAAGCACAACACCAAACACCAAGATAGCACAGGAAATATTAAACATGTACACAGATTTGCTTTTTGCCACACCAACAATTGATCTACTAGACAGTCACTCCGAACAGAATCAAACTTCCACTTATATGTTCAGCTTTACATACGAATCAGAGGACAGCAAGTCTACTAACCCGAGATGGTAAGTGATTAACATTAGCTCAAATAAACATGTCTATCAAATTGATAGTTTAATATGCAATTTATCAGCTACTGGGTGAGTATTTTATTGTTTGATTAAATTTCAAGAATGGAGCTGTCATAGCCAGATCACAATGCATAGATATGGAGGTATATAGATAGCTCCTCGATCATACTTCCACAGTAAAATCTCACTCTACTGTTGTCTGTCCACTCAATATGTGGCTAAAACTTGTTCAGACTTTTAATTGAGATTTATTTGAGAAAACCTCAAGATCACTCGATTTAGAAACTAAGACACTAAAATCTGAAAACACATATTATATGTCAGTCGGAAATCCTTTAAATTTGAGGGATACAAGTTATCCTCTCTTTTATCAGGTGGACACAAATCCCCAGTCAGTTATGATCAGACTGTTTGGTTTCACTCAGTGCTACCCATAGAAGTAATGTATTATATATTAATATATTAATATATTAAGTCTATGGCGCAACTTCAAGCAAGTATTTCTAGTCTAATGCTCTTTGGTATCACGCATATGTGCCCAAAAGTCTAATACTGTAAGTAAACCATGATCGGTAGCCTGAGACACATATTGTACATATCAATAAGATTTTGCTATACCTGTAGGTTCAGAGGCGCACAACATACCGATGAGAGAATCTATGTTTTTGGAAAACATCCTCCTTTTTATGGCATCACCAACTACACCATGACTGCAGAAGAGAGTTACATCTCCGATCAAATGATGTCAGCGTGGGGGAACTTCATCAAGACGGGGTGAGACAACATAATGATATTCACTCAAGACCTGCGGCTTAGAAATGTGTAATTGACTTTCAAACTAGAATCATATCTGGCCAAAATGTTGACCAAATGTGGCAGGGAGCCATCAGACAGGGAAAGTATCACCTCAATTATGGCTGGTCATGTACGATAGCAATAGGTCCTGGTCAGAAAAGTATACTTGGCTATATTGTGATGTTTGTCAATTGGTGCCACCACCTGCTGCCTATTTTCTGTAAATCACAAGCTGTTTTAATTTCCTTGACAAAAATATTCAACATAAAAACATCGTAAAAACCAGCATATATCTGTTAGTGGAATAATTGAAATATCTGTTTCCATTTTAGAAACCCCAACGGAGCAAATCTACACTTGACATGGCACCCGTACACAAGATCACGTTCATTCTATATGCTTTTTGGAGCTGGTCAAGTGGACGTTTCATCTCGACTTCTTAACGTAAGGAGAATCCAAGCTATTAATGATAATGTCAAAACAATGCCAACTGACACTCCAGCAACAACTGCAGGCAACGAAGCAAGCAGTTTTGGGAGTGGAATACTTCCTGTCACCATACTGTTTTGTATCTGTACAATGCTCTGAAGGATATTCTGTGGTTTAGTTTGATAGTTTTGATATACTGAGTAGAAAATCAACCGAATTTAGTATTTTTAAAAATGTGAAACGTCAATAAATAAGTTGATCCCACAAGACACACCAAAGTTAGGATATTGGAAAACGAAAGAATTCTCAGGATATAATAAAATAGTAAGTATCTGAGATAAAAATAATGCGTACATTTTACTCTTCTTATAATACATGCACTATGATAGTCATATTTTCTAGCACTATTTGGTGAGTGACATTTTGTTGATTATGCTGTAGATAAGATTCAGTGACTTTGTCTTGTTGTTCAGAATCAGAATCCACGACAGTGTCGTCAGTGTCCGTAACTTCTTGGGTGTCATTCTTTGTCTCACTTCCTTCAGAAATCAGTTCTTCAGCCTCCGCTTGTAACACAAGTTCTTCCGTCTCATTTGACTCTGTCAAGTCCTTAGACTCAGAAATTTCTGATGACGAGGATGAAGAAGATGATGATGATGAAGATGATGATGAACTGGAGCTCTCTGATTCTGATTCCTCTCCTTCCTCCTCAGATTCAGGCTCATTGCAAACAATTCCATATAAGTAGTAATAAAAGCAATTACCACCTCCTCCGCCATCAGCCACAGCATCAGCAATATCTCCTAGTGCGTCAATAAAGTCCTCATGTCTATCCTCTATCTCATTTGCTACCAACTCATCCTCAATACCTTGAATTCTGTCAAGTAGGTCGTCATTTGTCGGACCACCTCCTCCACCTCCGCGGCCGCCTCCACCTCCGCCTCCATTGTGTTTTTGTTCCTTCTTCTCTTAGCATTGTTGAATATTCCGCGCTGCCCAACATTGTCGGTCCCAAGAGGGGCAGGTACATTGCTGTAAAATAACCTCATTTTATGATAACGGATCATTTTTGATGCCGGACATGTAAAGAATTTCAGCAGAAAGATGCCAAGTTTGTTCTCAGAGCAGGGGTCTTGCTAAGAAACAGTCATTCCTCATCCTCAGGCAATTTCAAATGTAACAAGGATGGGATCCCTGATGTCAATTCTGAGAATTGGCCATCATTTTCTCAACTGGTTCCCTTCCTTTGTATCCGAGCAGAACTCAGAGTCATATGAACAGTTGTATGATACGAAAATCATCAACACATTATCATTCTACTTCATTGGGTACCAGCGTTCCATTGCCAAAGATGTTATTTATGGGTTCAATTTATTCTAAGTTAGGTCTCTAGTTACATTTTAAGTTTGACAAAGGTATAGTGTAGACCCCCGGGGTATCAAATCAACCAATTGATAAAAACAACAAACATCTATAAGTGAATCCTATGTGTTTTATGGAGTAAAAAATCCCATGCATCATCCTGAGTGGAAAGAAAACACTTCAATAATGCAAGAATTTAAAGGCTATGGAATACTTCTTCAGTTACCATTATCATAACAAAGCAAAATAGACCTTAACTCACAAAACGAACCAAACACTTCATATATGCATTGTTAATATCCAACTTACTTCAGATTTCCTCCTACGACACCAAGTCTGTTCATAAAGTTACTAAGCAGTCCTTCACTACTACCCTGTAATCTGAATTGGAAAAGTGATTTAAATACAAAATAAATATATAATAATGATAAGAAATAGTAATAAGGTTTCCATATAAAGGTGCCTTTCTCCTCTACCAGAGTACACAGTCACCTTCTTTCCTATACTCATGCTCGTGAACCTTAGGCAAAACTTTTCGTGCATGTCTGCTGCGCAAACATACATTTATTTTCGGTGTTTCAAGTCCCATAACACAGTCACCTATGTCATTTTATGAGAATCAGGGAGGCTTTTTAAGCCGCTTCTTCGTGATGGCTTATCTCAAAATACACACTCTTCCAGACACTTCATTCCTAAGCTGTTCACTCAGAATAATATATAATATAGTTTAATCAGGCAGTGAGGGTTTTTGGGACAAAAATGGCTGGCCGGTCTTATTCATCTCAACTAAGAACCATCTAGCTGATAGTGATTTAGGCAGTAATTCAATAAACAATCCCCTGGCCTGTACCAAATAACGAACTAGACATTTGGCTGGGACTTTGCTGATCACAGACTCAACTCTGACTGATTGATATTTTATAGAATATTTATGAAAGTTCTCATGACCGAACATCGGAACAAGGCAAGAGGGCAACTAAGAAAATGACTTCAATCAGTCAGCCAAAACTAAGTATCTTGTTACATAACTATTGTTGTAACAACCTACAGAAAAATTAACAGAATGTTGGCCCAGCATATTAAAATAATATTATGTTATCTGTCAAACATATACAATTGGAGGTAGATCATTAACTTTTTAAAGGTATATGCCGTCATGCTGGCAAAAATGGAAAACCTGCATTTGATTCTGTATATCAAATTCAGGAGAAGCATACAAGAAGGGTACACAATGGCTGACAACTTTAAATTGGTGAAATAAAACTCAAAATGGTGCCAATGATAGAATGACGTATAAGTCATAATGGATGTGATTACTTACCCAGTAACTCCTCCTCCTCCTGCTGGCTGAGAGTGACACAAAGAAGACATAACAGTGAATAAGTAGACAACTACACTCCATTCCCTCATTGTCACCAGGCAGCTGTCTCAAACAACCTGTTGTTACAGAGCAGTAATCACTCTCTCCACCTAAAAGATGTGTGTAGATAAAGGAACATGTTATTTTTAGGAGTCAAGCTAAATCATAGAGGAGGTTATATGTGATGTGTATGCTTTTAGTTGTTATACTCTGATGTGACTAACATCAAACGTAAATTGACCTAAAAAAATCAAACTCTACGGCCAAAAACTGAATGATGCCTCAGACACAAGATTGTTCCAAACTGTAACTTACCCTGAGAAATAAATGAACTCCAGACTGACACGCTTTGTCAGGTGTACCAGGCAGGGGCGTATATTCTAAAAAATTTCACTCACTGACTTTTTAGAGATGAGCATAATGATGTATAGCAATAATGTATAATGTATAATAGTGTATTTTGATATTCATCATGAATACACCATAAAAAATTCCAACTATTGCAGACACCTTTGAGGCACAGTACAGTTGCTTTGCAGTACACACCATGAGATCCATTATTATTCAGTACCAATGTTCCCTAACTGTTTGTATATAAACATCCAGAAAAAATGGCGTCTTTTTATCTTCCAAAATGGACCAAAATAGTGAAAAGTTTCCTAATGTTACGCTTCAGTTTGAAAATTAATTATTTAACTTTTTGCTAATTTTTCTAACCCTACTGTTTTCACAAAAGGGGCTTTCCTCATTGACTAGAACCAGGCAGGATAACGCCATCGGATAACCTCTACTAGTATAAGCAAGTAACTTTATTACAATTTAGTGGGAAGACTTGAGAGGTTGGTCATATTAACCCCTCACTGTTTGGCGAGCATGTGATTTTTTTGTAGCTCAGACTTACTTGTAAGTGAAGCTGCTTCCAGGTGCTATAGGACACTGTGTGATGTATGGAGCTCCATCAGAGTAGACAGTGTTACGCTGTTGAAAGCCGTGCCAGTGTACTGTTGCGGAATCAGTTAGAAGTTTGTTCGTCACATGGACATACACCTGTACAATTAGAATAAATTTTGCCAAATATGTATGAAATGTGATTAGTGGAACACAATAATTAGAAATTTAAGGTGAGTTGGCCACACCAGGGTTATCCTCCAGATTCAATTCAGACCGCACACAAACTTAACTGGTGGTAACCGAAATGACTTGGGAGATCTCGTTCGACTACATATCGATAGATTTTCTGACAGCTTTCATTATTGTATTACAAGTACACCCCTTAATTCCGACTTCAAAACCATGATCACCTGTAAATTCAGAAATGCAACATTTCAAGTTTCAACCGTTCAACTGAATCTAAAGAAATTCATACTTTGCTAATTTACGGCAAATGATGGTACCAGAGGTTTGAGTGAATTGTATTTGAATTACAAAATCATCAAAACATCAAATACAATTTAAATGCATGGAATCAGGGAGGGTGGGATATATGGAGATTGCACTTCAGCTGTCATGTGACATTTTTGTTTAAATCATAGGAACGACTCTAAAGTCGAATGTAGAGTTGCCTTCCCCTGTCTACCAAATTAACACACTGCCGTAAGAAAGTCTGATTCAATAATGATCCTCGCCACCCTGATAGAATGATGAGCTTACCTATCAAATAGAAGATGGTGTAGGTACAATTAGTATACAATGCTTACACCATAATATCAACCCACATACCCATAATCCTACACTCACCTCAGCACCAAAAGGAACTTCAATTGTTGGCCCAGGGAATTTTCCATTTACAGCTATATACTTTGTTAATGCACCATCTAGTGTCGTCACTTCTGCAGGATTGACAGTAACATTTTTCCCAGTATCATCCGTTTAAGCCAAGTCACCGTTATCTTGCAGTTTAACAGCCTGGAAATGGTATGAAAATTCATAGATAGCTAAAATAAGCGTTGGGTAAATCACACAAGGTTCAGTCACTCACCACATCTCAACAGATGGGTAGTGTAATAGTTGGTGCCTTAATGTCAAGGTCGCAATATCTGATTCAATTTACTCTCACTCTGGGGGAAGGTCAAGTGTACGCTAGTGTATTGTGTGCCTATACACTGACTATATAATGATAATGTACCATACTAAAAGAATAGACAGAAATTTATATGATTCGATTTGTGTGATATTTCTTATCGTTTACAACCGTTTTTAATTTATCAAACTTTATCAAAGTGTTGAAACCAATGCTTACTCCTTGCAGTAAGTATTCGACAAAACTCACCCATGTACCATCATTAGCGTCTGTGAAGAGCATAGAAGTCTCCCATGTCAGATCCCAGTAAAACTCAAATACCTTTCGATCTCCAGAGTCTGCAGGGTGTGTGAACTGGGTACCTTCATCTAGCAGAAAACATTGACATTGAGTCACGAGAACAAAGAGAAAAACTGCCAATCTCTCCATACTTAAATTTTAATATCAGTCACCAATAGCTCAAATCATAGTTGATCACTCACCCTCCGTAGTTGTTTCAGCCCATATGTCTGCTGCCGCTGACTTCAGATTATCTGGACTAGCAGGATGAGCTATGACCACCAGGTATATCACTACTGCTGTCAGCACTACGATCATAAACCCCATGAAACACAACGTATAGTGCATGCATTTCTGATTATTCTCCTTAGCCATTTTACCAAACCTTTTCCAGCACTGATTCTCAACAGACTGCCGAACAAGCAAACAGTAGATTTTTTCTTCACGGTGTTGCCTCATTCAATGAAGCACCTTCCTCATGTCAAGTCCAGAGGTTATAAGCTAGTTTTGTGACAGGTGTCCTGTGTCACTAAAGCCAGTTAAAAACAACTTTGTTATAAGACTTGTCTGAATATGGATCGGTATTAGATTAGTCCCTATCCTTATCTAAAGTAGCAGATGACTTAACTGAGCATTGTCATTGGGAAGAGAGACTTGGATGGTAAGCGATACGTCGAGTAAGTCATAAGTAAGCAAACAGTAGATTTTTTCTTCATGGTGTTGCCTCATTCAATGAAGCGACCTTCCTCATGTCAAGTCCAGAGGTTATAAGCTAGTTTTGTGACAGGTGTCCTGTGTCACTAAAGCCAGTTAAAAACAACTTTGTTATAAGACTTGTCTGAATATGGATCGGTATTAGATTAGTCCCTATCCTTATCTAAAGTAGCAGATGACATAACTGAGCATTGTCATTGGGAAGAGAGACTTAGATGGTAAGCGATACGTCGAGTAAGTCATAAGCCAAGAAGAGAAACGCAACACTACATAGCCATGCTCAGAAGTGTAGTTGGTATTTCTTGCTTGTTGGTAACCCTGGTATCAGCAGCTCAGGATGTGACAGTGGATACAGCTAGCGGGAGGATACAGGGTTTTATCCCAGATGATGGAGTTGCTGTTACCAGATTTTATGGTATACCATATGCCACACCTCCTGTAGGTCAGTGAATGCAGCTTTATACTCTTATCAACTTATCAAACTAATTTTGTCTCCTTAATTATACTGAGTAGTCTGGTGGTAGCCTGTGCAAAAAGTGGGTAGAAATGCAATTCCGTTTACAAAATTGAAATTGCAATGGTAATAATTGCACAGGAAGCGGCTAATTGCCAAAAATGCTGCCAGAAAAATGGAAAGTGATGAAAGAATAATGCTATCATTAATATAGCTGAGTAACACCCGAAAACGGGTGCAACACCATCTTAGATATAATCTATATATAATCATCATCAAAGCAAAAGTACTTTTTAAGTTTTGCTGCCGCCTGGAGAAATGACTTTGGATGTTTGTATGTATCCGTTGTTTTTGCGATTGCTTTGTGTATCTTTGTCTGTGTAGATTTAATTTAGCTCACTATAACAATGAATTACTGTATCACTTGGTATCACAGGTGCTCTAAGATGGATGAAGCCTCAACCAGCCCAACCCTGGAATGACACATTGATAGCTCAGACAACTGATCCTATTGGAGTTGCTTGTAT
This sequence comes from Membranipora membranacea, assembly GCA_914767715.1. NCBI lineage: Eukaryota > Metazoa > Bryozoa > Gymnolaemata > Cheilostomatida > Membraniporidae > Membranipora > Membranipora membranacea. The sequence goes on from OU612073.1 coordinate 19,034,917, forward strand.
GCAAGGAAATCGTAAACACTATAATACATCAGAAGACTGTCTAACCCTCAATGTCTACACACCTAGTAAGTTTGCTTAAACATATTCATTAGTTTCAAAGTCCTTTATGGCAGCAGGCTCCGGTTTGTTTTTTCGATGTATATTTCCCACATGAAATCGCCCAGGCTTTGGTTATCACTACTTTGCTTACTCATGAGATTGTTAAGCTGTAATTGCACTTCACGATGCCAGAGATCACCTAGAAGTATCTTCTTGCACAAGAACGGTTATCAGCTTGCACACACAAGATAGAGCATAATTTCCTCATTTTCGTTTTGAACCTATGGTATATTATGGATATATAGGTAGGGCAGATTCACTAAAACCACGACTGCATCAGCACGATGACAACAGTTTGAGTCAAATTTTATCATCCATTACCTGTGTTTCTTATGAATAAAAAGATTGCTACTTAAACAACTAGGTGGATCAATTCTATTCATGTATCAAATTATTCTCTGATTCTTCAGCTCCGTAATGATGTGCTTCTTTAGAAAATTGGTCCACTCTTAGTGCATTTTATATCTATCGCAGTAGAGGCCTTCCCGAAAACGCTCACATCAAGCCAGGCTAACATTTTGTGACGTCAGAGGGCTGTTTGAGTGATCAGCCTATTGTAAAATCAAAACAAACAGAGCTATCTTGTATTCAATACAGCAGAAAATCCATGGTGCTGATTTTCATTTTCCACTATGAGCCTATGCACCCACATCTCAATTGCAACCTCATGGAAGGGCACTGGCATCCCCATCATACATGACAAGTTACCCTATTTGGTCGGGTAACACCAGATATTTGGGCTGATTACCCTATGAGACCAGATGACCCTATAACCACCCCACTTTTGCATCTAAGAGCTTAGTGATGCTTTAATTGCTTTTCTTTGCTGTCATGTGGTCTAGTTATCAACCTATTATAACAAATCGCATTAGTTTAAACATTGTTATGTAGTAAAATTCTGTGTAAAACTTGCTAGAATTTGGTAAATTATGGTTATCTAACAATAAAACAACAGAAAATCAAATATTTTACGGGCTTGGGCGGCTGGGGTGTTGCTCCTGGCCGCCGGCAGGAGCATTTCAGGGTCCCCCCGACCAACCAATCCCGCAATTTTATGTACCACCAGATATAGAGCCCAGCCAACTTGTCATGTATGATCCCCATCCCCAAATTTGAGATATGATGGTCTAAAAAGTCAGCTTATTTGTGTGATTTCTGCAAATGTAGGTCAACACAGAGCACCAAACTAAGGCTATATTGTGTAGTAAGGTATTCTATGAAAGGCCCCCATTGAATACAATACTCCACTGAAATTCACTGGCTAAGTAAACAAACTTTGAATTTTATATTACAACAACTCACCAGACATCATAACACAAATTACACTGGTTTCTGATTATCTTTTTTTGGTCATAAGTTCCATTGTCATCCACATGTTGTCAATTTGAATAGCTGTGGTGATCTGTTTCGGCATGATTATTATAGGCTTGATCTGCTTGTTGTGAGAGCTTTGCTGCTTGTTCGCTGACTTCGAATTGATGATAGGAGAACCAAGGACTTTAGAGTTATAGATATGAAATCGAATCAGGACAGGGCGATAGTGTAGTAGAGTATGCATTGAGATTTAACCCAGCATGCTGTACAGACAGGAAATCACCATTAACCCCGCATAATCTGTCAAACAAAACAAAGCAAAGTTAGTTTAAATTCAATTATTACTAAGAGCTTAAACTAAGACCCAACAGAAACATGTGTAGGGTTAAAGCTCAAACAACGTAGGTGTAGGGTTAAAGCTCAAACATCATAGGTTATCATTATTGAAATTTATCTACCGTAAAACCTCACCTATAAGTCACCGGACTTATAAGTGAATCACCCCCCTCAGAAAAAATAAAAATGCTCCAGTTATAAGACACCCCACAGCTATAAGACATATCAGTAGTTGATGTTTGGAAGCTCTCCATCTTTGAATCAAGCGTCTATTAATGTTCAATTCCCTTGCAGTCTTGTCAAGGTTGTTATTCTTTTCAACTGTTCTCAATACTTCCAGTTTCTGCTGAATGGTGTATGAGGTTCTTGGCATGTTTTAATTATTTTGAAAGTCTGTGAGAGAGATATGATATGCTGATTGTTGAAAAATTTGAATTTTGTGGCACACATTCACTCACTACAAATGAGTAGTTTTGGGGAAAAAGCTGCCCTCTGTGGGTTTTGAATTCACAACTTCATGATTACAAGTCGCACACTTTACCACTGAGCTATTCAGCTTCGTGATGGTAATAGGTTTTAGTCCAAGCTAAATATAAAAATGCTTCAAATGATAGTCGCATCTATATGCTACTCTCTTACAGTCGCCTTCACTTATAAATCGCGCGATCTATAGATGAGGGATTACAGTAGACACACTTTTCGGAAATAGGCTATATGGTGATGGAAAATAGTAATATTGTAGTAAATAGAGGGAATAATACACTGAGGGCGTATTGAAATATAACAAAACATAATCACAGGGCCATGAGAAATCTGGGCACGTGAAACAACCCGTGAAGAATCACACAACGGGAAAACAACAGAAGTCACAAAAACATCTTCAAAATAACCGCAGAGTCACGAGATCTTTGGGCACGTGAATCAACCCTGGAAAGATTGCGGAATTAGAAAACCAATATATATTGCACCATAGAAAACAAGTGCAGTTGACACCATGAGCTATTTGAAAATAACGAGCAATAGAAGTCACTAAAGATCTTCAAAACAACCCTGGAAAGATTGCAAAACCGGAAAACCAACAGATTACACCATGGATAAACAGGTGCACTTGACACCATAAATTATCTAAAAATGACTGAAACAAAAATGAGGGAAGGTCAAGCAAAGGACAGACTAACCATGTTTTGACAGCTAGATAATTAAAACTGACAAAACACGCAAATCAAAAGAGAGTAATGACGAAATTGAGGCTAAAACCATTAACAAGGTTAACACCTTTACGCATGTAAATGCAAACATTGCACAATAACAGGACAGCAAACCAGCACTATAAAAGCCTGATGGACACTTGTTAAAATCAGTCAGCGCCAGGGAGCGGGTTCACGACATATAACAGTATACATATAATCAGAGAATTATCTGATTCAGTCAGCCCAAGGAGGCACATCCACAGAGAGAAAAATTGTCTAAAATCATTTAGACACATTCAGCTGTAACAAAGCTTTGACGTACACAGAGAGTTACAAATACCGCATTTCAGCGAGGAACCTAGTCTAATATAGTTTAGACACACCGAGATACAGATACCGCGATTCACAGCGAGGAGCCAAGTCTAAGACAGTTAGACACACAAAGAGATACAAATACCGCTATTCAAAAGCGAGGAAAATTGTCTAAAATCAATTAGACACAATTCAGCCAACAGAGTTCCACAGAGTTACAGATATACCGCAATTCAGCGAAGAACCAAGTCTAGGATTGTTTAGACATACACAGAGATACAAATACCGCAATTCACAGCGAGGAACCTAGTCTAAGATAGCTAGACACACAGAGATACATACCATATTTATAGTTTGTTATTATTGTTTAAAATAAATCCTTGAGCAATTCCACTGAGAATTGCACCAAACACAAAACTAAACCAGTGCTCAGTAGTTGAGGCTAGCGCACATTGTACGATAGTAGCTCTACTTACCGCTGAGGTATTGTTGATCAACAGTTCAGTTGTGTTTTTGAAGTCTCTCTTTAATAACCGAATTATCAGCAATTATAAGTCCAGATCTGCTACCATTGCATTTGCACTATTTGAACCATACATATCGCGGATTCTAAAACAGAAAATTGGAGGATATTTTATTATTTGGGATTTGAGCCAAGGATTGCAGTCCGATTAATCAAACACAAAATTCATTTACAATAAATATCATATTACATTACAAAACACGAATTAAACAAATTAATTCCATGCTGATAGGTAGATGGCGAGCCGAGGTAAATCCGAAAAATACTGTGCTGCGGCTAACTGTGACAAAGATTCTTGATATTTTGTAAAAAATGGCCAGAACACAAAACATCGACCAAGACACAAATTTTTGCTGGTTATGTAAATAAAAATCTATTTGTCATCAATTATTGTAATGTCCATTCGTCACTTAGATAACATCAGTTTTCTGACGACATTATTGCCATCGAAATATTTTACCCAAAACTAAGGATTTAATAACGTGTGTTGAATAATGTTAGACAAATTGGTCGTCGCTAATAAACTAACTCTGGCTTTGTGAATTGGGGCTTGTATCATTCTATGGTCATGGATGTTTATACGATGAGCATATCACAGAGTAAGGATAAAATATACTCTGTGGGCATATTTTGCAGTCATCGATGAGGTAATTTATTATGAGCCGCAATAATGTTTGTTTGGACAGCAATGTGATATTTTATGTTGGGAGAGCCTTGTCAAAGATTATAAAACATTGGCCATGTAGACATAACCGCATCCACTAGGATACTGTGTGTAGTCAACAAAGATGTTGATGCGTGACCTATTTAGCTAAAGTTGTTGAGGAATTTCTATCAACACAGCGCACTAACAGCTCTGTGACGTCAAATATCACACCCTTTTCAGGGTTAATTTTATGCGAGCGTTTATAGGAAGGCCGCCACTGCGATAGATATATAATGCACTTAGAGTGGACCAATTTTTTAAAGAAGCATATCATTACTGAGGTGAAGAATCAGAGAATAATGTGATGCATAAGTAATATTGAGCCACCTAGTTGTTTAAACATGGAATAGCATAATGGTATCTTGGTATGGTGAGCATGGGATTTAATAAATTGTGTTCAAACCTGAGATGGAATCTTTATCAAAAACTGCTTGTCACATCCACTGCCAGCCCTCAATAACCTACGTCTGCGATTGCCATCCTGAACTCCATTCAGAGATGGCTGTGGTCACGCTTGAAATTGACGATTAACTTTTCTTTGGCAGCACCGTATTTAAACCGGCAGATCTCCACCTCAATTGCAGAATTTGGCACAGCTCACAAGGCGAAAGTAAAACATAACCAATGATTTGCTTTTGATTCTTGCAGGCACCAGGGGGCCTCCAAAGGCAGTATTGTTTCATATTCATGGAGGTGGTTTTTCAGGGGGAACTGCGCGTGAGTATGAAGGCAAATATCTTGCTGCTAAGGAGAACATTGTCATTGTCACAATAAACTACCGACTCAACATCTTCGGCTTTTTTGACTCTGATGGTGATGGCATATGGGAGAACTTTGGACTCTGGGATATCAAACTTGCATTGCAATGGGTTCAGCAGAACATTGCTGCCTTCGGCGGAGACAGCAACAGGGTGACTGTTTTCGGTGGCTCTGCTGGTGGTATGGCAGTCACCATGCTTGGTGCTTCACCAGAATTTAGTGGTTTGTTCCAACGAATGATAGGAGATAGCGGAACCCTAACTAACCCTAAACTAATCAAAAGAGATCCACAGGAGGTCTTCAACAGAGTTCTGAAAAATTCAGGCTGTGAGGATAGAGCCTGTCTTATGCAGGTATACTTAGCACATTATAATTTTCTGATTTGTTTTAATCAAATAGGCGACAGTACAACATCAAGCTGTTACTCATTTATTGGAAACACTAATTGGTGATAATGGTTTTCATGGTCGTGCTCTAAGCATATACAGAAAAGACGAAATGCAATATTGTTCAAAACTATTTATTTGTTTATGTTTTCAACAGAAAATATTTTTTGAATAATCTGAAGATTCTGCTGGTCTTTTCACTAGCAAGGAGTGAGAAACTTTGAAGCCTAAACAATTGTTTTTATCCTGTCCTGGTTAACGTTTGATGTACGAAGTAAGTTTAGCATAATCTCTTACTTTGGAGAGAGAAGGGTGGAGCCAGAAGCAATGTCACCAGAGGCATACTCCTTACTCCTTAGTTCTCACATTAATGCAAGATAGACCGTAGTTCAGCCCAGTAACAAATTATTTTAACAAACTTTGTGTTTTTGTTGCAGATTAACTCCCAGGGCATTCTGAACATTAAGAAAGCAATCAGTGATCCGGAATATACTTTCTCTGTATTGTACACATTTGCACCTTTCCAAGACGGACAGACTATTCTAGCTGATCCTTTCGAGGCTTGGTCATACTATCGTGATGGAAAAGCTTTCAATGGTATACTTGTTGTTATCATACCTTACCTTCCCTAATAGCTTAAGAAACCCCGACCCTCAATCATTGTACACACAACGAAACATGAGTACTCTGACTGCAAATTTAGGAGACTATATAGTGTAGTGTGTAGTGCAGCTGGTTGAGGGGCGTAACACCAACCTCTCAACTGGATTTGTCATCTGAGAACTTTGCTATCAGGTGGGGAGTGGATATAGCTTGTAGATACTTGTTTACACAATAATAGGACTGCTACACAGTTATCACCCAAAGAAGTGGGAAATAGTTATATCCATCAAATTCCATAGTTGAGATAGAATGCTTTGTAGCGATAGATTCAAAATTCCATGTTTACTTTTCAGGTATTTGATATAATATATTAAAGTTCTTACGATTTGGCTATTACAGAAACCACTAGACAAGCCATGGTAACTTCATTCCAGTCTTATGATTACATGGCCGGCTTCAACACACAGGAGGGAAGCCTTATTGTCTCAAAATTGAAAAAGATTATACCTGCTGGCTACACCATAGACGACGGAGCCACTGAAGACATGGTTAAAACCTTCCTAAACGACCACCTCTCAGCCTATTTTCCTAAAGCCCACAACGAGCTTGAAGGATATTTTCGGAAGATGTACTTGGACGGTGTTGTACCAAGCACAACACCAAACACCAAGATAGCACAGGAAATATTAAACATGTACACAGATTTGCTTTTTGCCACACCAACAATTGATCTACTAGACAGTCACTCCGAACAGAATCAAACTTCCACTTATATGTTCAGCTTTACATACGAATCAGAGGACAGCAAGTCTACTAACCCGAGATGGTAAGTGATTAACATTAGCTCAAATAAACATGTGTATCAAATTGATAGTTTAATATGCCATTTATCAGCTACTGGGTGAGTATTTTATTGTTTGATCAAATTTCAAGAGTGGAGCTGTCATAGCCAGATCACAATGCATAGATATGGAGTTATATAGATAGCTCCTCGATCATACTGCCACAGTAAAATCTCACTCTACTGTTGTCTGTCCACTCAATATGTGGCTAAAACTTGTTCAGACTTTTAATTAAGATTTATTTGAGAAAACCTCAAGATCACTCGATTTAGAAACTAAGACACTAAAAACTGAAAACACATTTATTATATGTCAGTCGGAAATCCTTTAAATTTGAGGGATACAAGTTATCCTCTCTTTTATCAGGTGGACACAAATCCCCAGTCAGTTATGATCAGACTGTTTGGTTTCACTCAGTGCTACCCATAGAAGTAATGTATTATATATTAATATATTAATATAATTATTAAGTCTATGGCACAACTTCAAGCAAGTATTTCTAGTCTAATACCCTTTGGTATCACGCATATGTGCCCAAAAGTCTAGTACTGTAAGTAAACCATGATCGGTAGCCTGAGACACATATTGTACATATCAATAAGATTTTGCTATACATGTAGGTTCAGAGGCGCACAACATACCGATGAGAGAACCTATGTTTTTGGAAAACATCCTCCTTTTTATGGCATCACCAACTACACCATGACTGCAGAAGAGAGTTACATCTCCGATCAAATGATGTCAGCGTGGGGGAACTTCATCAAGACAGGGTGAGACAACATAATAATATTCAATCAAGACCTGCGGCTTACAAATGTGTAATTAACTTTCAAACTAGAATCATATCTGGCCAAAATGTTGACCAAATGTGGCAGGGAGCCATCAGACAGGGAAAGTATCACCTCAATTATGGCTGGTCATGTACGATAGCAATAGGTCCTGGTCAGAAAATTATACTTGGCTATTGTGATGTTTGTCAATTGGTGCCACCACCTGCTGCCTATTTTCTGTAAATCACAAGCTGTTTTAATTTCCTTGACAAAAATATTCAACATAAAAACATCGTAAAAACCAGCATATATCGGTTAGTGGAATAATTGAAATATGTTTCCATTTTAGAAACCCCAACGGAGCAAATTTACACTTGACATGGCACCCGTACACAAGATCACGTTCATTCTATATGCTTTTTGGGGCTGGTCAAGTGGACGTCTCATCTCGACTTCTCAATGTAAGGAGAATCCAAGCTATTAATGATAATGTCAAAACAATGCCAAATGACACTCCAGCAACAACTGCAGGCAACGAAGCAAGCAGTTTTGAGAGTGGAATACTTCCTGTCACCATACTGTTTTGTATCTGTACAATGCTCTGAAGGATATTCTGCGTTTTAGTTTGCCAAAGCGCAGAGTACCTCCTTTTGATATACTAGCTGAGTAGAAAATCAACCAATTTTAGTATTTTTATAAATGTGAAACGTCAATAAATAAGTTGATCCCACAAGACACATCAGAGTTAGGATATTGGAAAACGAAAGAATTCTCAGGATATAATAAAATAGTAAGTATCTGAGATAAAAATAATGCGTACATTTTACTCTTCTTATAATACATGCACTATGATAGTCCTCTTTAAAACAGTCATCGCATAACATAAGTGCGTCAACCGTTAAAGAATGAATTTTCATTAAACAGTGATGGCTGATTGGACCACAGTGAGTCGAAACCAAACCCTGAAGAAAAAGGCTTTGAAAAGAATTGCTGAGTGATGTCTGCATTTCCCACTGTTGTTTGCAGCTGTTTATTTTTATTGTCTAATGTCGCTTGTTCAAAGTGATCTGCATTCTCTAGTATAGGTTGCTCATGGGTAATTTCATCCGTGTTATCTGGAGTCTTTTGCTTTGCTGATTATGCTGAAGATAAGATTCAGTGACTTGGTCTTGTTGTTCAGAATCAGAATCGACGACAGTGTCGTCAGTGTCCGTAACCTCTTGGGCGTCATTCTTTGTTTCACTTCCTCCAGAAATCAGTTCTTCAGCCTCCGCATGTAACACAAGTTCTTCCGTCTCATTTGACTCTGTCAAGTCCTCAGACTCAGTGCTTTCTGATGACGAGGATGAAGAAGATGATGATGATGAAGAATGATGATGAACTGGAGCTCTCTGATTCTGATTCCTCTCCGTCCTCCTCAGATTCAGGCTCATTGCAAACGATTCCATATAAGTAGTGATAAAAGCAATTACCACCTCCTCCGCCATCAGCCACAGCATCAGCAATATCTCCTAGTGCGTCGATAAAGTCCTCATGTCTATCCTCTATCTCATTTGCTACCAACTCATCCTCAATACCTTGTATTCTGTCAAGTAGGTCATCATTTGTCGGACCACCTCCTCCACCTCCGCGGCCGCCTCCACCTCCTCCTGCTCCAACACCACCTCCGCGGCCGCCTCCACCTCCGCCGCCAACCCCTCCATTGTTGTTTTTGTTCCTTCTTCTCTTAGCATTGTTGAATATTGCGCGCTGCCCAACATTGTCGGTCCCAAGAGGGGCAGGTACATTGCTGTAAAATAACCTCACTTTATGATAACGGATCATTTTTGATGCCGGACATGCAAAGAAATTCAGCAGAAAGATGCTAATTTTGTTCTCAGAGCAGGGGTCTTACTATGAAACAGTCATTCCTCATCATCAGGCAATTTCAAATGTAACAAGGATGGGATCCCTGATGTCAATTCTGAGAATTGGCCATCATTTTCTCAACTGGTTCCCCTTCCTTTGTATCCGAGCAGAACTCAGAGTCATATAAACAGTTGTATGATACGAAAATCATCAACACATTATCATTCTACTTCATTGGGTACCAGCGTTCCATTGCCAAAGATGTTATTTATGGGTTCAATTTATTCTAAGTTAGGTCTCTAGTTACACTTTAAGTTTGACAAAGGCATAGTTTAGACCCCCCCCCCCCCCCCCCCGGGTATCAAATCAACCAATTGATAAAAACAACAAACATCTATAAGTGAATCCTATGTGTTTTATGGAGTAAAAAATCCCATGCAGCATCCTGAGTGGAAAGAAAACACTTCAATAATGCAAGAATTTAAAGGCTATGGAATACTTCTTCAGTTACCATTATCATAACAAAGCAAAATAGACCTTAACTCAAAACGAACCAAACACTTCATATATGCATTGTTAATATCCAACTTACTTCAGATTTCCTCCTACGACACCAAATCTGTTCATAAAGTTACTAAGCAGTCCTCCACTACATAACTATTGCTTTAACAACCTACAGAAAAATTAACAGAATGTTGGCCCAGCATATCAAAATATGTTATCTGTCAAACGTATCCAATTGGAGATAGATCATTTTCTGTTTAAAGGTATATGCCGTCATGCTGGCAAAAATGGAAAACCTGCATCCGATTCTGTATATTAAATTCAGTAGAAACATACAAGAAGGGTACACAATGACTGACAACTTTAAATTGGTGAAATAAAACTCAAAATGGTGCCAATGATAGAATGACGTATAAGTCATATGTGTGGTCATAAGTCATAATGGATGTGATTACTTACCCAGTATCTACTCCTCCTCCTGCTGGCTGAGAGTGACAGAAAGACGACATAACAGTGAATAAGTAGACAACTACACTCCATTCCCTCATTGTCACCAGGCAGCTGTCTCAAACTACCTGTTGTTACAGAGCAGTAATCACTCTCTCCACCTAAAAGATGTGTGTAGATAAAGGAACATGTAATTTTTATGAGTCAACCTAAATCATAGAGGAGATTATATGCGATGTGTATGCTTTTAGTTGTTATGTTGATGTGACTAACATCAAACGTAAATTGACCTAAAAAATCAAACTTTACGGCAAAAACTGAATGATGCCTCAGACTCAAGATTGTTCCAAACTGTAACTTACCCTGAGAAATAAATGAACTCCAGACTGACACGCTTTGTCAGGTGTACCAGGTATAACACTGCAAGCTAAGTAAAGATGAATTATTCAGTCCTATCCTCTTCAATCTCACAGCATACTTTTAGCATACCAATACATGTGAAAATCCATATACAAGCTAGGTGACCCCAAAAGAAGTGATAAATGGACGTAGGTAGAAATCGATGCACATTAAATGTTACTGAGACTAATTATTTTGAGATTTCTGGTGATGGGTATGCTTAATGTCACAGTGGAAATATCGTTAATACGGAATCATCTCGGATTGACCAGGGGTCAAATCCATTAACCCTACTCAAGTCTGGAAATGTTCATGGTCTGTACCGCACTTATACCTGGGAGACATCAACAAGATATAGGAAAAAAAAGATGGTTAGACAATTACTGGACAGGGACAAAATATTAATAAAGCTGAAGGAGCATCCTGACCTCTTCTCAATCAATTTGTAAAAAAGTTCGAGGTCCATGTATTACACCTGATGGGTTTAGGTAGATGGATCCCGCTTGATATGCGGATTTGGAGATACAGGCCAATCAAGATTACATATCATGTGTCTCGATACCGCCCCCTTCCCCTGATTAATTATTTGAATGCAACTGTTATGAAACTGAAGTCTATCAACTCTATGTGCAGGTAATAACCTCTGGCCGGAGACCGGTTAGAGTTCAAACAAGACCTTACAAAGAACCCATCATCTAGGGTATGTCCTTTGACTATCAAATGGGATGCATGTATTTTTGGCCACATTTTGTTATTGAACTTGTCTCTTTTTTCGCAAAAACATGTCTAAGAACTTGAAGGCAAAAATGCATGATCGTACATGGTAGACAATAAAACATCTTTTGTGTGAAAAATTAATGATTGTTTGCAACCAAAACACAACCGCATACACTATGTTTGATTTTTCATAAATATTCATGATGATTGAAAGTTCCAGATGAAAAAGCACAACGTTCTTATTTAGGAATAAAACAACCCCATAAGTAGTACTGTGACCAATAGCCGGTATGAAGAGGTTCAGGCTATCAGGGCTTCATGACAAAGTTACCACATGTGGGAAAACCAGCGGGAATACTGTTCTTCATACTTTCACCGTCAATATCTAGTACCATTGCCATACCTGAAACAAAATAATTCAGTGTAATATTTTATACATAACGATTGGGAATGCATTCATTATCAAATGCAAGCTGCCTCTTGTTTCAGAGGAAACAAATATTTAAATTAGCGTCTTCTCGATGAAGGCCTCAATAGCATGCACACCCCATAATGATCACTATGCTGTACTGTGATTAATGTCAGGTAGTTTTTACCTTTTCCACCCATTTACTATCTAAAGCCAATTAGTGTTCCCATATTAGTGGATACCTAATTAATTGCCCTTTAATCCAACAATATGAGACCTTAGCCTTGTATGAGAAGATCCCCACTTCTTTCATTGATGGTTATCTGGTTCCACAAAACAGGCATAACATAACACTAACAGATGTGTAAGACAATCAAGTTATCACTCATCAAGTTTATTAATGAGGAAAGAACAGAGAGGAATCTGCTCAAAGAAATTTACAAGACAATAGAATAAGTTGTTTGCACAAGCTTAGCGTTACCTTCATGTAGATGTTCAGTTTGGTGACAGTGAGCCATCCAGTATCCCGGGTTATCTGTGTATATCCTCACTATGACGTATCCGCCAACAGGTACGGAGACTGTATCCTTGAGGGGAGGTCTGTCCACAGTTACTTCTCCTAGAGTTGAGTTAATCCACCGAGCGTCATGACAGAAATCATTGGAACAGGTTATGTCTCTATTCACTAAATAAAACACAATGAACAAAGCTATAGATATGCAGAGAAAACACTGTATGGGGATATCTGCACACTCTAAATGCTCAAGCAAACATCTATTCGAAATATAAAATTCTGTGACATACGATTCGGTAAACTTCATATCCTATTTCTTCCTGCGACTTCTGTTCTGGTTATACTTTCCAATCTTGTACAGTTAATGCACCCAATCAATATACCGATAGTCTCTATAGTATTATCTTATCAAACCATTGAGAACCAAAAACCATGTGTAACTCAACGGTTTTTAGATAGCAAATATATTAAATAAAGAACTCGCATGTAGTCATGATGAGATTATTCTGTGGATCTTTAGGTGGGTAGACAACTCTAACTACAGCGAATCTGTATCCGTGCATATGCCAGGTGTGAATAAAGTGTTTCAGTACGTGATGCATCACTACAATCTGTACGACTCTCTACAAGTTTTACAAAATTGTTGAATTTGGAATCACAGACTGTTTTGCCATACATCCATATCAGAGCACACCAATGTTTTATTCAGAAAATGGTGTCACTCAGAGGGTATGATACAAAACTCAGGCTATTCCCTACCACTTTTAAAGAGGTCACTAGTCACCCAGCCTGCCATGGTTATTTATTTGTCAGAGAGGTTTAAAAGCAGAGATTAAGAAGCTTCAAGAACAACCTACATCTCTTGGTATCTTCTCGACATGAGTACAGGAGCAGCCTTCAGTGAGACACTTCGGGTCACAGCTGACTCCTGATTTAGTGTAGTGCTCCTGGTAGAAGGGTGCGTGGGGCAGAACTAGAGTCTTACCGTTAATCGAGTCTCCCGCCATGTAACTGTAGGCAAAAAAGTGCTCACTCAAGTTACTTCCATCTCTACAATACAAGTATAAAACAAGTATGAACATATAGTTGAGATTGTGAAGGGTATACGATAGATTTTTGATGTTCTGTTCCTATGTCAGATCAAGGAGTGACTCTAACTCCTTGGTCAGATTCACTTGATGTTTAGGCCGGTTTTAACATGAGAGCAAATAGTTGAGGTTACGAAGAGTATACAATCGATTTTTGATGTTCGGTTCCTATTTCAGTTCAAGGAGTTAACTCTTTGGTCAGATTCAGCTCATGCCTTGGCTGGATCAAACCTGGGAGCAAAAACAACTCAGAGAAACTGCTATCTATTGCTATCAGATGCTGAAAATACACAGGTGTTTGTAACATGAAAGAAATATCTGACCTTATTTTTGTGATCTCCTTGTCATGGTAGGCCGTGGATCTGAGCTCATCTATAGGTATACACTTAAACCCAGGGGCAGTTTGGAATGGACAGTTAAGTGCGACACACGGATCAGCCTCAGTGCAGGTCTTTGCTGTACTGGTGGGGTCAGCTGTCGAGTTATTGTAGGTGAGGATAGAATGTCCCAAAGGTGTCTGATTCTTGTGGGGAGCTCTGTACCTCACCCAATAGTTGTCTACAAATGTTTGAAAAATTTATTAGTGTTTTTCGAGCTCCTAAAGAACTGGTTGAATTGTCTGCTCATACATATCAGAAGAATTATCAACTCTCAAGATTAGTTTAGTCTCTGTAAAAAATATGCTGAGTTAGGCCCGTTTTTTAAATGAGAATAATTTTAAACAATTTTTTGTTTGCCTTTTTCATCGTCTAATATTTGCCTCACTATAATGAGCAATTCATGAAAATATGATTGTTTCTTCAATGTATGACCTTTAGGGATAACTGACATATCATAGCCAGTTGCTGTCTGTTTTATTGAACTTAAGGTCAGTTAAGTACCTTCAGTGCTGTTCGCTTTCACAAGCACGTTCACTCGTTCTCCGATAGCCAGAAATACAGAGTCTACCACAATAGGCTCAACTTCACAACTGTCTGTTCCAACCACTGTCATCTGATGGCCGTCGATAGATACCTGATGTTACAAAAGCAGTGATACTAGTGATATTCTATATTTACACGGTGCAGTGATAACACACCATCAACAACGGCTCCAATGCAAGTTAGTGGAATTACATTATCAACCACCCATTCCCATTTCCATTTTTTCGGAAATGGGTGGTTGATACTGTGATTCCACTAACTCGCATTGGTGACGTCTGAGCACTTAGACTACAGATTACTCAACTTTATACACTTCTTAATCATATTTATATAGCTTGCATGCAAAACGCATCAAAATTATAAAAGAATATGTCTCTGGTGAAACCATGAGCTCTCCATGCCTCAACTCTGAAAGTATACACATCGGGAAATAAATAATACAGTTGATGAAGATCCATTCACCTCAAACATGTTATCGTATCCCACATTGATAATCCTGAACATATAAGTGTCGCCAGATTTAACTTTGTGCACAGTGAGAGGTGCTTTGTTGTTATCAAATCTTCCTCTGCCATTAACCAAGAAGGAGTTGGAAGGTAGGTCTCCAACATCCTCTTCTGCCAGATCATTATACCTGTCAGGGATCGCTGTAATAAAACACAAGTCAGTTGATGGACCATTTTCTTTTTCAAACTGATAAAAATGATTGCTATCAGGTGCCCCCTGAATTGTACCAGGCGTGTACATGCATCATACAGAAGAGAAATTAGCTCAGTTTTGAACGCATGTTGCAATGAAAAACAAAGGGCTACGTAATTTCTGCTGCTGATTTTTGTGCCATCAAGAAAGCATAGAAACAAATCTGGCTCTATCGACGTAATTATGAACCAGCTGCTCCTCCATTACACAAGCGCACAATGAACAATAAAACTTACATGTGTACTGTGCTGCGTCGGATCCTCCGGGGCCAAGTCCAACACGAGAAAAGAATGCGTTACCATCTATGTGTAGCCAATCATTAACCATGACTGTGAACTCCGGATACGAGGCCTGCTTAGGATCATGTACTATAAGTGCTCCGAACAGTCCATCCATTCTCTGTGGTCCCAGGTGAGAGTGATACCAGAAGGTACCGGCCTCATCAGCATTAAACCTGAGAGAAGTAATATATATTATACATACATACATCTGAGGCCATGATATTTAGAAATAGTCATAAGACTAATGATGAACTAGTTTCACAAGGGATCATGTTGCTGGAAACTATGGCCAAGGACACACTTTCATAAAACAATTTAGACTCCCATAAAGTGTATTTTGATATTCATCATGAATACACCATAAAAAATTCCAACTATTGCAGACACCTTTGAGGCACAGTACAGTTGCTTTGCAGTACACACCATGAGATCCATTATTATCCATTACCAATGTACCCTAACTGTTTGTATATAAACATCCAGAAAAAATGGCCTCTTTTTATCTTCCAAAATGGACCAAAATAGTGAAAAGTTTCCTAATGTTACGCTTCAGTTTGAAAATTAATTATTTAACTTTTTGCTAATTTTTCTAACCCTACTGTTTTCACAAAAGGGGCTTTCCTCATTGACTAGAACCAGGCAGGATAACGCCATCTGATAACCTCTACCAGTATAAGCAAGTAACTTTATTACAACTTAGTGGGAAGACTTGAGAGGTTGGTCATATTAACCCCTCACTGTTTGGCGAGCATGTGATTTTTTTATAGCTCAGACTTACTTGTAAGTGAAGCTGCTTCCAGGTGCTATAGGACACTGTGTGATGTATGGAGCTCCATCAGAGTAGACAGTGTTACGCTGTTGTAAGCCGTGCCAGTGTACTGTTGCGGAATCAGTTAGAAGTTTGTTCGTCACATGGACATACACCTGTACAATTAGAATAAATTTTGTCAAATATGTATGAAATGTGATAAGTGGAACACAATTATTAGAAATTTAAGGTGAGTTGGCCACTCCAGGGTTATCCTCCAGATTCAATTCAGACCGCACACGAACTTTAACTGGTGGTAACCGAAATGACTTGGGAGATCTCGTTCGACTACATATCGATAGATTTTCTGACAGCTTTCATTATTGTATTACAAGTACACCCCTTAATTCCGACTTCAAAACCATGATCACCTGTAAATTCAGAAATGCAACATTTCAAGTTTCAACTGTTCAACTGAATCTAAAGAAATTCATACTTTGCTAATTTACGGCAAATGATGGTACCAGAGGTTTGAGTGAATTGTATTTGAATTACAAAATCATCAAAACATCAAATACAATTTAAATGCATGGAATCAGGGAGGGTGGATTATATGGAGATTGCACTTCAGCTGTCATGTGACATTTTTGTTTAAATCATAGGAACGACTGTAAAGTTGAATGTAGAGTTGCCTTCCCCTGTCTACCAAATTAACACACTGCCGTAAGAAAGTCTGATTCAATAATGATCCTCGCCTCCCTGATAGAATGATGAGCTTACCTATCAAATAGAAGATGGTGTAGGTACAATTAGTATACAATGCTTACACCATAATATCAAACCACATACCCATAATCCTACACTCACCTCAGCACCAAAAGGAACTTCAATTGTTGGCCCAGGGAATTGTCCATTTACAGCTATATACTTTGTTAATGCACCATCTAGTGTCGTCACATCTGCAGGATTGACAGTAATATTTTTCCCAGTATCATCCGTGTAAGCCAAGTCACCGTTATCTTGCAGTTTAACAGCCTGGAAATGGTATGAAAATTCATAGATATCTAAAATAAGCGTTGGGTAAATCACACAAGGTATAGTCACTCACCACATCTCAACAGATGGGTAGTGTAATAGTGGGTGCCTTAATGTCAAGGCCGCAATATCTGATTCAATTTACTCTCAGTCTGGGGGAAGGTCAAGTGTATGCTAGTGTATTGTGTGCCTATACACTGACTATATAATGATAATGTACCATACTAAAAGAATAGACAGAAATTTATATGATTCGATTTGTGTGATATTTCTTATCGTTTACAACCGTTTTTAATTTATCAAACTTTATCAAAGTGTTGAAACCAATGCTTACTCCTTGCAGTAAGTATTCGACAATACTCACCCATGTACCATCATTAGCGTCTGTGAAGAGCATAGAAGTCTCCCATGTCAGATCCCAGTAAAACTCAAATACCTTTCGATCACCAGAGTCTGCAGGGTGTGTGAACTGGGTACCTTCATCAAGCAGAAAACATTGACATTGAGTCACGAGAACAAAGAGAAAAACTGCCAATCTCTCCATACTTATTTCTGACAGTCACTTTTGCAGCACATGTATTGTTAGGTCGTGATATAGATTGTGTAAGAAATTTACGGGACTTATAGAACCGCTATGCATGTTATGAAATCGTGAGAAAAGACACATGTTGTTGACAATGAAGTATATGAGCGAGCAACACTGATGTACTCTAATCTGCCAAGGATAACCTTGGGAAATAGCCAGAGTTGAGAATGCTGAATGACAGTTCAATATAAGGGCAGTATACCTAGACAATCTGTTCGCTCTGATTGGTCAGAGCAAACACATTCCTTAAGAACATGTATACCTTTTGGCTGATTAAGAAGGACCAAGTAAAGTGGACCAAATCAACCAATCTGACTTTGTAGCAAAGAAATATTTCACAACTTTGACAAAATTACATCAATTTATTTAATTATTCAGTTTTATAACAACAGCTGAATGAATAAATGAATCGCTCCATTTTAAAGGTTGTGACCTGTTGGTGCGAATTGTTTATACAAATTTATGTTATGCCACTATTCTCTCATCTGATACTAGTCTAAGTGCTCAGATGATTGCATTGCGAGTTAGTGGCATTACATAATCAAGTACAAATTGAGTGTTTGATAATGTAATGCCACTAACCCGCATTGCGCCATCTGAGCACTTAAACCAATCTTATTCCAACTGACAACAGTTTTTAGAAAAGTCATGGTCAAAACCAATGACTTTTGACAACATAGTATACCACGACTGAAGCTTTGGGTGGCAAAGATGGTCATAACATTACAGTTTTCATAGTCAGTAAGAAAAGAGATAATTTTGGTTGGGTTTTTTGAGTTACTACCCTTGACTCTTGGCAATAGTAAGCAAATTTCACACCAATGAACTAAGTTTTAGTTCATTGTTCACACACTATGGTGCTATATACAAAGGCTATAGCCTTGGCAGACCTTAGATATTTCGAGGACTCTAATCTTTGCCCGTAAGTTGAAACGAATCAGAGAAGACTAAATACTCACAATTTCAGTGGCTGGCGATCATTTAGAAACAATCTCAATGGCAGATGTTTGATTTAATTGTGTTTGAGTGATCGTCTGAGTTTTTGGTTTCAAGGCTAATTTATAATAATTGGGAGTTTTGTATTAAATTACTTAAATATATTAAATTGTATGAATAGTAATCCTGTGGGTCGGGTTCTGTATCAGGTACAGGTAATGACAGTCAACTCAACGGGACTAAATATCTGACAGTCTCTATATTATATATATTATATTATATTAGTGTGGGAAGAGCTATCTAATATTTATGAAGCAATGGTTTTGATTTTTGATAAATGTACAAATGTTAGGCTGGCATCAATACAATATTATAGTGATACTTTAATGAAATATCAATTTGAAATTTAAAAATGAGTTATCTTAGTTTAAGAGTGTGGGGCCGGCCCAACACTCTTGCAAACTCTGGAGTTATCTTTGTCAAAGAAAACAACACTAGCTTGGCTAATTTACCAGTGTAGTCCATGGTAGCTTAATCCCTATTATATTCTTATAAAATAATAAAACCACATTATTCTATGGTGACATGACAGTTTGACAGCATTGTATACACATTTATTTTCAGCCTTTCATTGTCCAGTTCCTGTCATGACCCAAACAGTGGAAAGAAACTTAAAACAATTATCTCATTTTCATTGTAACCAGAGATAATCCCCTTGTTTTATTGTAACTGCTCTCGGTTACTTTGGTATCTCATGAGAAAAGAGAAAAAATGATGATTTTTAAGCAATGATTATCATTAGATCAAAGATTATGCTGTTAATATTTTTCAATAGTATTATTAACTGATATACAGAGTAACTTTAAAAAATATAGCATAATTGCCATATACCATCCATGACAACTAAACTTTGCGCCAACCTTTCCAAAACCCCAAACACTTCATGTCAAAAGATCCATCATTATAAATATATAAGCACTATATATATATGCACTTTGATCGTCCACCATGCACATAGGAAATGCCGCCAAACTCTGGCGCTTTGAGTCAGCTTCAATAGAACTGTGCACCACAGAATGCCCAAAACTTCTGATGGGATATTGAGATGTTTTCTATTCGCATCATATTTTTATTGTCTTTAATTGAAGTTGAGCATTTTAAAATCGGCTTTGTAGAGTTTGAAACAATATGTTCCTGCTGTTATTTCCTGCACCATTCAAGAAATAAACCATTGAGGCCTACATGGTACTTTAGCCTCAAGAAAATTGTCAGCCTATATCAGTGCTATCAGACTTGTCAGCCTATATCAGTGCTATCAGACTTGTCAGCCTATATCAGTGCTATCAGACTTGTCAGCCTATATCAGTGCTATCAGACTTGTCAGCCTATATCAGTGCTATCAGACTTGATCACCAACTGGTTCCTAGTTTGTCAGTTTTGCAATAAAGCAAATACTCTTACCTCCCAACGTGAAAATAAACTAAACTGCGTGATAGCGTATTGGTTGTAGGGAGGCTACTCCCTGCTGTGTGCAGTTCTCTGCAGTTGTATACTATAGATATTTACTTATTCTTACAAAAAATCAATATACCTGTTTTATTTTTGTGTCTAGGTTTTTCAGACACGACGGTGCCAAAACTAAGGCTACAATTTTAAAATCAGTCACCAATAGCTCAAATCATAGTTGATCACTCACCCTCCGTAGTTGTTTCAGCCCATATGTCTGCTGCCGCTGACTTCAGATTATCTGGATTAGCAGGATGAGCTATGACCACCAGGTATATCACTACTGCTGTCAGCACTACGATCATAAACCCCATGAAACACAACGTATAGTGCATGCATTTCTGATTATTCTCCTTAGCCATTTTACCAAACCTTTTCCAGCACTGATTCTCAACAGGCTGCCGAACAAGCAAACAGTAGATTTTTTCTTCACGGTGTTGCCTCATTCAATGAAGCAACCTTCCTCATGTAAAGTCCAGAGGTTATAAGCTAGTTTTGTGACAGGTGTCCTGTGTCACTAAAGCCAGTTAAAAACAACTTTGTTATAAGACTTGTCTGAATATGGATCGGTATAAGTTGAGAGCAAACCAAACAAGGAAGCAGTCATTGACACCCATAAGTCTTTCATGTTTTTTTCGCAGGTCATTTTTTCCTCTTAACCTCAAACCTCTATTTTATAGAAATAAAGACCTGTAAAAGACACAGTCCTAAAGACCACTAACTAATCTTCCTTATTACTGTTTGAACAGATACTGACACAAGTGGGATGAGAAGGCAAAAGACAGTATAGTTTTCAGAATTTCATATTGTCACATTTCTTATCATCACTTCTGTTGGTTGACTCCTGAAGAGAGTGGGGCGGTATCATACCGACACGCTAAGTACCATGTACCTGGCAAGTACTGTCTGCTCCAGTACATTTTCAGTGCATCGGTACATCCAGTGAATACAATGAAACGTAATCATATTAGTCATGGATGTTTAAATGATTCTGGCAGTATTTGACGTATGTCTGCAGCTGGGTTGCACCAACCTAATTTACATGTTTTTTCTCTACCATTTCTTCTCCTCATAACGCCCAGTGCAATTCAATTCAACAAGTGGTACTTTCATATAACAATTATGTATTGAAGAGATTTAATAATAGACAGAAAAAAATCGATTCACCAAAAAAAAAGATTATTGCAAATAAAACCATCCCATATTCAAGATAACCTGTGGTATATAAGATATGCAATAAAATATAAAACACAGTACACATTATAACAATAAATATTTAGATTATTACATTCATAATGGAGCATTGATGAACCTGACATTAAAAAAAACTAGTTATAGCCCAAAGTGGAATAGCCTCATTTAATAAATAGAATATGAAATCTGTTTTTCTAGCTGCTCTGGTGAAAATTCATAACTTGAAAGACCCAAAAGCCTGAAGTGGCAGGAACCGGGGAGGTAACTTGGAGTTGAAGCCTTCCTTCATATTTCCAAGTAAAAAATATCATCATAATGTTGCAGGATGAGGTTGAATGTAGTTCGAGACCCAGAACCATGTCCCTCAGACACCCCCCCCCACTCCCTCATTAAAAAGAGAATAGTATAATTAACCAATGGAATGTCTCCCCATGAAAATATAACATATCGATAGTGACAGGACCAGTTATAATGGCACTAAAACCTTTGTTTTGTTACAAGCCTTTGAACCACAAATTGAGGATAAAACATTTAATCAGTGGAATTTAGTCATACCCATAATAATATTGCCCATATATAGGAGGAAACACATTGATCATAAGAACAGTAGCGACGCTGTGTTTCCTTACATTCATGAAAGACGAAAACTACAACAAAAAGTAAATTTGAGTGTCCAAACCAGTAAGACATCACCCATAAAGAATTGCATTGATTCAGTGAGATTGTAAATCTATTAAACTGGAGGCTGATAATCGTGATTTAGCTGTCGATTAATTGGTTGACTAAAGAAGAGCATAGATTATGAGTTTATAACCCTTCCCTCACTTCTCACTGTTGGCTGCGGCAGCTTCCTCCTGCTTTAGTAGGAGTGTCAGCAGTTCTTTCCTCTCAGAAGCAGATATGACTTCAGTCATGTGTACGAGGGATTCCATAGCTAACCTCGGGCTATCCTCAAGCAGACTAGAAAACAACAGAGTATGATTTTATCATGAGATTTATCAAGAAATCTGTAGTGTGTTTTACTGTACAACTTGATTCATTAATAAACCATCTAGTAACCATCATCTCTCCGTTTATCTTAATCAAATAACTTTTACTTGTATTCTGTAAGAAAACTTAGTCCGGTGGATAAGGTTTGACCGCTTTTTCTGGTAGAGTTTTTCATGCTGATCACAATGGTAATATTGTACCTCACACTAAGAGCACAACGGGCGGCTAGTTGCCAAAAACACTGCTGACAAAAGGGAAAGTGAACAAAATCCTAGGAGACTATCATCTTACTAGCCTTGGTCACTCTAAACATGATTGAAACATTCAACTTGAATAACCATGAAGTGTGTTGACAGAGGGTACAATATATATCTTGACTGGCTGAATTGTTACAGCAAACACATCACAGGAGACAACTGATGAGTTACTCACTGTTTGATTTGCTGACTGTGATGATCTTGTTTCACACTGACACAGTTTTGTTTTATTATAGACTGAGAGTTGTCCTTTCTCAGTTCTTCTTGTAGCCATTCTACGACAGCTTCGTTATCCTCCCACAAGTAGGCCTGTAAAAAGTATGAGAACAAAGTAATTAAATAGCCGTAAAAGTTTTATCTTTGGATTATACAAAAAAGAAGAAAATATGTGTGTAAATTGATGAGGTTCAACGTTATGGAAGTCATTGACAAGCCAATTGTTACTTTCCTGAACATATAAGCTAAGACTAGTAAGACGCAAAATACAATACAATACTGTTGTGGCGCAAAACACAAACAACTAAAAAGAAAAGGAACTGTTGCAGAAGTGGTGATCAATAAATCTAGTGAGCCACTCCTGTTTGTTGCTGATGTTGATGACAAAGTAGATGGATAGAGGAGCATACCTGTACAGTGCCCTTAGACTCTATAAACCATCTGCTAAGCATACTCTGTATATGTATATCTGTTAGTCTGGGGTTAGCGGCTCGTGTTAGCTTAATGGCCTCCTCTTCCAGTATTAGCCTGTGTAACCTCCAGTAGAAGAACCGCCTCGCTCCCTTCCAGGCCACGATGTCCTAAAAGTAAACAAGAGTAATATTATGAATTAAAATGAAGCCGAGAAACCACTGAGACTTGATAAAAATTTCTAATGTCCACAGGGAGGACGATCCCACTCAAACCCGGCATCTTGTATCACAAAATGATAGCACATAAAAGGCATATCAGTTAGCTAACTAATATAAAGTCGTAATTAGTAAGGACTTATTTTGACAATTATCATCTAAGGTCATTGATTTCTAGATGCTGTATCCTTTGATTATAAAGAAAATTGCTTAGATTTTAAGCAGACATCATGAATATTTGCCTCTTTTCTCTGATCAGAGTCTCATTATTCGATATGAAAAATGACCAAACCTTCATTGAATAACAATATGATGACATGATAATAAAATTATTATGATACATCGATAAGTGGACTCACATTGATGCAGCCCTTTTCCTGCATTCTTCCAGGTGTGTCGTGTAGGTCGACAAACGTCAGCGCCACCTGGTGATAGACAGGGGATAGATACTCCTCTCTGTAAGCTAACTGTGTCTCCAAGTCAGCCTGGACATCGAAGAAAGAAAAATACTGAAAAGTTAACGATGTTATTTACAAATGAGTATAGAAAAGGAACAAAACATGAAAAAGAAGTAGGAATGCCATGACCAGGATTCGAACCTGGGTTTTCGCGGCCACAACGCGAAGTACTAACCACTATACTATCATGGCCAATTTTCCCAACTGACAGAGGTAAAAAATTCTACGAATTTAAAACCAACAGATCAGATAGAAAAGACCTCTTAAAGCCGTTAATTATTATCTTAGGTCATCGGGAGGTCATCCTAAAACCAACAAGAGAACAAAGAGCCCCAGGGTATTTTTTAATCACCCAACCCATCAATTAATGTGGTAACGGCTGATGGATGAGTGTATACTTTATGTCTTCCTTGCCACTTATAATATGTCTTGATCTTGTGAATGTCAGGTAAGGGGCGTGTTGTTCAAAAAAGATCAACCCCTAGATTTCTTCAGATAGAATGCATTAAAAGTGCAGATCAATTCCTATAAGGTTTGTAATGGAATTTTTAACTTTGATACTTAGGTCAATCAAAGTCTTTAACTCCTTGGGTCAATCTAAACCAAAGGTTACCCTAAATTCCTTTTTGCTGTTTGCGTTGCTGTTTGCGTTGCTGTTTGCGTTGCTGTTTGCGTTGCTGTTTGCGTTGCTGTTTGCGTTGCTGTTTGCGTTGCTGTTTGCGTTGCTGTTTGCATCGTTGTTTGCGTTGCGGTTTGCGTTGTTGTTTGCATTGCTGTTTGCGTTGCTGTTTGCATCGTTGTTTGCGTTGTTGTTTGCATTGCTGTTTGCATTGCTGTTTGCGTTGCTAATAATCTAGGGATATGTGGTTCACGTTCACCCCTGTGTAGTATCAGGTATCAATATACAAAAACATTGATTCGGTAAAAACTAGCAAGTAGTTGAATTAAAAATTAGTTTACTGTTATGATAATTCTTGCATGTCCTTCATCAATTTTGCTATTCAATTTTGAGATTATAGTCAGGCGGGACCTGAATAAGACTCATTTGCTCCATCGAGACAATAAAGAATACAGCCCTCACTAAGCCAGGGGTGTAATAATAACATAATCTCTTCTCACCTTCTCAGTGCTTGATATTTTCTCATTATTCAGTTTGTCTGATATCGTCTGATATTTTGGATCTAGTCTCTTCATAGTTTTGACTATCTCTCTTCGTCTATATTTGATCTCTACCGTACCAGCAGGTTCTAATACACCACCACGACTCTGCAAAGGGGATAACAGAGAAACATATATAAAACAACAGCATTAGCAAGATGGACCAGGACAGCTGTGAAAGCGCAGGGGCCAAGGGGAAAATGATGGCCAATTATTTGAAAAGCTTCTATATGTCAGTCAGCTTGACTGCCCATCCTATCTATCATACAATGAAGATGCTGAACTTGCGCTCTTCAAATGATTTGAGATCAAAAGTTTGATCATCATTATGTTTACCTTTGGATCTGCGTATAGTTCCATATGTCTACTGTTGATAGTCGGGTCGACTACCACCCACGCCCCTCCTCTAAGCTCAGCGTGTGGAGGAATGTAGACTACCACTGGCTGTTTATATTCTCTCAGAGCGTCAACTATGTAAGCTCCAAATTTGAGGATCTGGTCATACATGTCTGAAGTAAATAACATTTATGAAATTCAATAATTGAGGGCAGAAATCTACACAGATTAATAGAAAGCATGTGAAATTCTGTGCTGCTTTTTCCAAGACACCTTGGGAATAGCCAAAGTGACATCAGTTAACAATGAAATCTGGCACTTGAAAATATGTGAATTTAATATGGAATGATGGCTGGTTGTCCACAGAGAATAATAGCTTATAATGATTTAACCTTCTGAGGTTATTTACTCTGACAAAGGGAGAAAACAATTCAAAGGTTTAACATATCATATAAAAATATAATATGTCCTCCAATTAAATTTGTATTAAATCGTGACAGGTCATAGACCTATATATATATATATATATATATATATATAAATATTGAGTCTATGAGACAGGTTGACAATAACTTGAGATGTTAATAACTAGATAATAACTAGCGAAGCTGTACATTGATCACATACCTTTCATGCCACCAGAGAAGCCCCTCCAGTTAGCGAATATCATCAGGGGTAATCCCTCCCTGTTAAAGTCTTTGATTGCTTGAGCGGTTTTATATGATGAGTCTGGGAACCAAACTTGTCCTAAAACGAAAATATAACATGTATAAACATATGAATGAAACACCCCTATTATATGCTAAGCATGTATTTGGTATTACTTTCCGAAAAAATCATTTCACTTCCTTAAAACTCTGTGGTACAATTGTTCTATTTTTGTCCACTGGCAACAATATCTGAGTGGTATGGGCATACAGATTCAAACTGATGTCTGCCTGTAGAAGTCTTATCACATAATGCTGCCTCTTGTATGTCAGCCATTAAACAGCTGGTGTCAGATCATCAGAGAATGTGGTGACACACCTCCCCCTATTTGTGCACATTCCTAGCTATCCATCAATAAGACGAACCTGCTTGTTGGACAATTTTAGCCTCAGAGTCAAGGTTAGCTGGATCAGCTGGTATTGAGAGCTCTACAGTACGCGTCTCGACAGCTATCACACCTAGTGGTATGCCTCCCAGTCTAGCTCTGCCACAGCGCACTGTCTGCGCCCAGGCTGACATTATCTCATTGAATGAGCCCTGTATGTATAAATAAATATTCAATAGACAAATATATATATAAAATAATGATAAATAATGAGTTATAATAAATAGAATAATGCAATTCTAACTAACTAACAAGCTCTCTTACGCTTCCACTATCGATCACATCCCAATCACTGGTTGACTGTAGTTCACAATGGAATGCCACAATCAGCACCCCAAACAGAATTCACGCACTTTAACTAGAAAACACCATATGTTTGAGACTCAGAGCAGTACGATATGCCAGAAAATACTTCTAACCAGATCACTAGACCACTTGGCATGTCCACACCAAACCGAATTCTTAACTCCCAAAGAAAAAGGTTTGTTAAACATTCAAGTTTTTGGTCCAATTGATAGACTGGACGCATTCTCCTTATGGTCTTTACCTAGCCTGTCTTGTCAAGCTTGCCAAAACAGGCTAGGTACACCATGGGTTTGTTCATGGTATGCATACATACCTTATCAAAGAATCCTGAGAGCCATTTATCTCCGCTCTTTTTACCGGCTAACATCCAGAGAGGATCGTATGGAGCCTTGGTAGGTATATACTCTATGTCCCTGTCCACAGGGTCGGAGGGTATAGTTATCGGCAGGGGAGAGAACTTAGTCTATAAATAAAGTGATTGCATTGGATATGGCAATTCCTAGTTCAAGGACACTGAATAGATATTTCTGTATGTAGTGATTGAACTCCATGAAAAGAATATAATTCAGTGTATATTTCTTGTCAAACAAAATTGACAATTCTGGTATACTACATATAAGGTATTATCAAAATGAACTCAAGATGCGCTGACCTTGTAGGTTACAGATGTGCACTAACTAAACTAACCTTTGGTATATAAGAGAGCCACTTGAGGATAGTTTTGACACCATCCAGGTCATGGACGACAGCCTCGTGTGACACTCCATTATTATACATGATCTGTGTACCTCCTAGCTGACTATTACTGGTATATACATCTCGACCAAGCACCTGTCAAGTAACAAGGAATTCAATAAATGATGATGTATTTGGATGCTCCTCATTCAATTTTTGATCAATAAAAACCCCGAATGAAAAAACAAAGCTGATCATTGTACCAATTTTATGAGCACTGATATGTGTTATGTCAACTGAATTGGCTGCCATCAGTGCATTTCTAGTTCTTCCAGGTATCGCCTAAGCAAACAAAGTGTTAGAGGAAAACAAGCCATTTCATTCGGTTAACTTTTGGATTATTTCTGGTTCCCTCCTGTGTTCAATTAGCATTCACAGACAGTTACTTTTGATGGCTACGCTGCCAGGTGCTGATGAAATGATATGTATTTGAGTGTTACCTTATTGAGAGCACCAGCACCAGTGAGAATAATATGAGAGTGCTCATGTTGTATAGTTCTCTGTCCCAGTCTGACCAGATAAGCACCTATACCGATAGACCTGCACGTCACCAGGTTAATAGTCGGTATCTCGTTGTAGGCTTGTGACGATTCACCGGCTATTGTACCGGAACCTCTTAAGTTCTCTACTCCAAGCCCTTCTTGCATTCCTACATGATAAAGCATAAGCAACACATGAAGCGCAGATAATACCTGAGACAGGCATTTCAGGCCAACATGCCCAACTTAATAATATCTATGATTTATCTAGAAATATTTATAATCAAGTTGTATTCTCGGTTTATTTTTATGATCCTGTAGTCATCATAAACAGAAGAAGCAGAACACGTGGTGAGAATTGGTCACCCCTCCCCTCTCTCTGATACTTCTTTTCTGGTTTACAAAATTGCAAGTAGTAACAAAATACCTTCAGCAACGGTCAATTGGGCATTTCTAAAAAGCTTCTAGGGACTGGCTATTTTTGCACGCCCTTTTTTTGGCAAAACAAAGCTTATTATGCTATTCTAGAGCAGGATTTCAATGTTCTGCACATACCGATGATGTCAGTGATTTTATATCTCGACTCTCCCTCGTCTTCTATGAGCTGAGCCTTCACTGAGTCGCTGACCTTCATGAAGCTCTCAGGTGTCAGGTAGATATACTTGAATCCCTTATCTGGGTCAGCGTTATTATTCCACGCTACTCTAAACAGGTGCTTCACCTCATCAGCCAAACCTATTCAGAAATAAAATGAAAAGTTAAATCTTTTACATTATATAAATTCATTAAAACGAATTTGGCATCTTGTTATGAGAAATGCTGGGAGTATCAGCTGTTGGTCTTGTCAGGGGAAGAATAAAATCATATTTGTGGCACCAACTTCGCAGTTATCGGAACTGACTTTTTAGGTAAAAAAATCATCTGAAATAGCAAATTATCAGCTGTAGGTTAAAATCTCACCTATTCTAGCACCACTGTTGGCTGCAATATAGATTCTAGGTAGCCCGTGTTTCCTAGCAAACTCTGAGGCTTTAAGGAAGAGGAGGTCCTCATCCGGCCCGAATGATCCGATCTTGAATGTGATGTCATTAGCTATAATGACTATATCTCGACCATCTGGGTACTCAGGTGTCTTTATTGACATCTTCCAAGCGACCATACCGATCTATAAAAATAAATAAAACATATAAACTGAATACGTAGTTACGCAAGGTTCAAAACAAACAAGTTAATGATTAACTTGGTTTGTATCATATACTATATATAAACTATTATATATCTATAATATTTAGTCTATGAAGTTAGCTTACCCATTTATCAAACCAATTAAGCTTGATCATGTCAAAACAAACGAATAAACAGCTGATTTTATAGTAAGACCGAGTGACCTTATACAGAGATGATAGTCCGTCGGCCATGGAACATACCAGATTTTCTCCAGGTAGCCTGATCTGTTGTATAAGCTCCTTATCAGAATTGAGCACTAGTTCAGTGGTGTAGAGTATATCAGCTGGATTTATAGTATCAGCCTTACCACAGGCCTGCCATACTCCATACAGAGCCTGTCTGAACACCTCGGGGAAATCGTACACATACGTCGTGTTATTCTGGTTCTGGGCTATAAATCTCTTCTGCTGTAGATGATCCTGTAAACATATCATTGACATTCTGTTGTATATTGGAGAAGAGGCAACGCTAGGAAATACAATACAATATAAAGATCTATGGTTCTGGTATAAGACTCGGCCTTTTTGTTTATCATTGTTTGTCAATTTTTTCACATTCGAACCATAGAATCAAAAATAATAAATTTATCAATAAAAATGTCTATAATAATAATTTATTTTTATTTTTTACTTTTCATTCTTAGTTTATAATATAAAGCAGATGGATGTGATATCTGGTTTGATATTATCAGTCAAAAGCGGAGAAATCTTTAAATCACCCAACCAGGTTAATTTACCCTTTGATCAATAATTAGATATTTTGGAGCTTCTAAAAGTTAGCCTTACCATAGAAACACAAGTATCAATTAACTCAACAGGAAGCAGCATTTATACCAGGAAGACTGCACAGTAATTTATGGTTCTCTATCTGATTGGATGGAAAACCCTCAATGCTAGCCAGTTAACCTCTACCCGCTGGGCTACACATCGACCCTCGATAGCTCAGTTGGTAGAGCGAAGGACTGTAGCTGTGTACACTTGATATCCTTAGGTCACCGGTTTAACTCCATTTCCTGGAACTTTTTCTTTATTGCAATATTAGTCATTCGGCATAGTCAGAATGTAAGAAAATTGATCAGCAATGTTGGTATACTGTATTTTAAGAGAGTTTAAAAATTTGCCATGCTAGTAAATTTGTAAAAAATTTAATTTAATTATGATATGTGAGAGTCAACCCTCAGCTTTTGTGTTGAAACGTGGGGAGAGCAACTCTTGAGTAATCACCTCAGCTCCAAGTACCCTTTCTGACTAAATACACTTTGTAAAACCTGGTTTCATTTTAGGGCCCCACACCAATTATACTCAAATATATATCCAATTTACTGTCTTTGACTCCTTGGTTCAGTTGCCATGGAAACAAGCTTACAAATATCAATACTACGAACTGAAAGTGGAAGTGATTACGATCACACAGAAAACCAAACCAGTATAATTATAGGAGTCTGTACCTGCAAAAACTGGAAACCTAACACGCATCCCGCGATAGCTCAGTTGGTAGAGCGGAGGACTGTAATGGTATATCTAGACATCCTTAGGTCACTGGTTCAAATCCGGTTCGCGGGATCTTTTTGCACACCTTGCGACCCCCAAGCACTTACCTTAGTCATATATGGTGTACTGATGAGCAGTCCGTTGAGAGGTCCGGGTTTGTTACCGAATGATTTAAACTTGACCTGTCCTGATACGGGATCAGTGTCTTCCTTATACATGGATATATCCAGATAATATCCATTCTCATTAGAAAGAAACATTCTAATGGGGATCTTCTCACCACTTGGCTGGAATCTGTAAATATTGATTGATTGATTGATTGATTGATTGATCGATCGATCGATTGATTGACGGATCAATATATCACAAATCACTGGCATTCAATTTCATAATCTTAGAATTTATCGTACAGTAAATAAGCTAATTATTTTTTCCATAAGTGATCTAATAGACTGTATAAGAACACATCTGACATCATTGGACCAGCGGAACATAATGACAGCTAAATAGATGCTGCATTTAATCATTAAATTTAGGATTATCAATATAGATTGCTTAAGCTATCAAACTAGAGAAAACGCCAGGTTATATTTTTGATGGTGCCTAAACAAAGCGGCTGTGTTGATATAAAGCTTATTATTATAATTCCAAAAAATATTACCACAAAAACTCACTTGACATTCATTTTGAGCTCAGCCTGAAGTATTCTAAGCTTCCACAGCCTGACTCCGTATCTCATTACCATATCTCTTACTGTGTCTATGAGCTGACTAGGGTTCATAGGGTCAGTTATAGTCAGCGTGGAGGCAAAGTTCAGGAATACATGGTTACAGTCAGTACGGGCACTCTACAATTTAAGTTATATATATATTAATATAATGTTTTTTGTGTGATAAATATAATAATAGCGTAGGGAGACCTTAGTACTGAATCCTCAAGGGTTCTCAGTTCAAATATCATGACATAACCCTTGCCAAAAAGTTTCAGGTTGAATATACAATACGGGTTAGGCCTAATAAAGATTCCCAAAGTAAACAAGTGAAAATTATGTCATGATACATAAATGATGGACGACTCCTAAACACATTTGACGATTTATAATAAGTGTTACAGTTACAGGAAAACCCACCAGTCCATGAGAGAAGGCGATCTCCATAGCATCCATAGCCTCTAACAGTGTCCTCTCAGCTTCATTTTTGATGTACTCATATGACGCTTCCTGTAACCAAACATAACAAACGTCTCATAATCTCATCACTTCATACATACACCACAACACTAACTATATTCTATTAGCATAACTAGTACATGCATATTGTCAAGAAGAAGACACATAGGAAATTCTGCAAAATCAAATTAGAATCTAATGACATTTTAAAAACTCCAACTAGCTTTTGCCCAAAGCCTTATTTTAAAAAATGGCCCGTTTCTATTCCTATCAAAAGGCAGACGGCCTGGCGTCAGTAATTCTCTATCAGTATGCGAGAGGAGGAGACCTTTGTCGTCAAAGAACACAAGTGATGGTGGAGATAAGTGAGCGAAAGTGTCTGAGTCAAAGGCATCTCATTGCATGCCCATTCTTTATGTTGAGAGACCGCTGATACTGTCCGATAATGGATAATGGAGTGCCAAGAGCCGATTGCAAAGTAGTTTTGATACATAAATGGGGAGAGATAAAAAAACCTTAACCAGCAGCACTTGGTATGTTATACACATTCCCGTTATGCTATGTTTTCGTGTGTTGCCCATTCATCAAAGCGAAGGGTACGACTTGTATGTCATTGCACATTAAAAATTTGTGAAGAAATTGTTGAACACAGCATTGTGGGATAGTAGTTTAACATGACCAGTAATTGTCCTCTTCTGGTTTACTCACCTCCTCAATGACTATCTCCTTTAATACACATAATTAAATATTGTTGAGCAGATTGAACCGAATAAACTCCTTACAAACATGTTATAGTTACTGGTCGAATATAATTTGTACCATTATAGGCAGGCCTTAATTACTAATGATCAATATAAGGGGTATAGTCCGGTGGCAGCCCCTGCCTATCTTGTCACTTCCATTTGCACTTATGGATGGATAAGGTTTGTTTGTTGTTTCTGGTACAGTTTTTCACGCTGATCGCAATTGTAACAATGTACCTTACACTAAGTTGCACAATGGGCCGCTAATTGCCAAAAGCGCTGCCGGTAAAAGGGAAAGTGATCAAAAAATGGTGATATGTTTTCAAAACATTCAAAATCTGAAAGAGCATGTCATAATTAGTGGATCTAAAATTTTACATGGGTCTGCTATCATAAAAAGCTGAGATGCAGCCAACAACGGTTGCAATACCCCTTATATCACCTGTATATAACTATCATTAAAGCGAAACTACTTTTTCAATTATGCTGCTGTCTAAAAAACAGGCTTCGAATGTTCGTATTGATCTGATATTTTATGGTGACTGTGTATTGACCCTCCCATCGCATGACACCTGTTTTTAATGCTCTGAGTGTGTCGTTTTTCAAATAGTGTGGAATCTTAGGTTTCCTTTATAGTATCATAAAAATCGTCTTTATAAAGTTATATAGCGTGTAAAGCAAAAGTTAACTCCTTCAGGCAGCATCCGAAAGGTGCGTAGTGCTGAAAAAAAATTTTTTGGGTCATTTATGGAGTCAATGCAAAATCACCATAAAAAAATCAGATCGATACAAACATTCGAAGTCAGTTTTCGAGGCGTCAGCAAAATTGAAAAAGTAGTGACGTTTTAATGATAGTTATATACAGGTGATATAAGGGGGTATTGCAACCGTTGTTGGCCACATCTCGGCTATTTATGATAGCAGACCCATGTAAAATTGTAAATCCATTAATGATGACATGCTCTTTCAGACTTTGTAGTCACATGTTAGAGTAACTATCAATGCCTTTTATTAGCTGCAGCTCCCTAAGCGATGAGAATTTGCCTCGATGACAATTTAACTCATATCATTCATAGTCTAACACTTACCTTGGTGACTAGATCAGAGTGTCTGATGATGGCTCTCACAAAGAACCTGTAGTCTGTAGAAGCCTGATTCTTAGACACCTGTTTAGCTTTACCCAGATATATGTGCATACGGTGATTGTCTATGGGTATGATCTCAAGGTCAAAGTTCCTCATACGATTGATCTCCAGCTGGAAGGCTAGTGCTGGCTCTAGATGTCTGTATATGCGGTCTTCTTTATACTGTAAGAGAGATATATATCATTAGAGTTGATCTTTCATGGTTATCTCATTGAGAAAAAATTACCTATTCAACTGCACCAGGGAGGTCACCAGGGAGGTCACCAGGGAGGTCACCAGGGAGGTCACCAGGGAGGTCACCAGGGAGGTCAACAGGGAGGTCACCAGGGAGGTCAACAGGGAGGTCACCGGGGAGGTCACCCTCCCTCACTGCACAACTGTGCAAGTTGTGCATAGTCTGGCCACAAGACATCAAATATTGAAATCCGTTAATTAATTAGAGGCCTTGCAAGAAAGAACCAAGAACAATTGTTTTAAATAGCTATACTCACTCCAAGCCTGTGTCTAAATGTGTAATACTTTGGCCATTGTTTGTGATATAGAACTGCGAAGGTTAGTCTCCTGATTCCTTTAGCTGTCAACTCCGAGGACTATAATCAAAATAAAACTCATCCTCAAATATGCATGCTGTCTTTTACAAAAGTTATTTCTTTTTTTTGCAAATTGAGCAAAAAAACCAAGCTTTAGTTTATGTGGAATATACCAGCATGCAAAAAAACCAGTCCCTGATATTTATTCCCAATTATCTGATCCAGATAGAAATCACTTAGAATTACCCCAGAACAAGTTTGTACCCTCCGCAATACCCAACTTTTGAAATATAACTATGCCACCACAAAGGGAACAAACTTGTTTAGAATCACCCTCTAATCAATCGCTTCTAAAGACAAAAAAGACATCATGAAGAATCATTGTAAAGCTGAAGGCAGCGTACCTTTTGCTGACAGAAGTTGTGGAATTTCTCACTGAGCTCCTCGTCTGAGTTGCCTGTTTTATCAGCTTTGATAGCAATCATCAGTATGTGTATAGCCTCATCATCCACGCAGTGATGGTCCTTCTTAGGGGACGAGGCCATAGCAGCCGAGTGGTGACTGTCGGTAACCTCTGAGGCTGGGAATACAAACCTCCTCAATAGAACCTCAAAGTGGCTGTAATTTAAAAACAAACATCGTATTATATGTTTTGGATTTACTGATCTGGCGCAATGTGGAAGGGAACTTTATTTTTCATCGTCCCACAGAAGGAAAGCATGCCGTTATATAATTTCTGTGCAGACATTGCAATTTGGCTTAGGCTTGACTTCTGTACCATAGAAAATGATTTGGTTTGAAACCTCCCCTTTGATTGTGTCATTTTTGTAGTGTTAGACAATATACATCCAGGGTATTTCTAGTTACCATGGTAACTCCAAAGTGTCAATTACAATCACACCAGGAAGCGGAGAGAATTCAGGAAGAGGGAATGGTAATTAATGGTGGATTAGAAGTCCTTATCTTCATATAATATCAACTCTTTTTGAGTTTTGATCAGGTATCCCTCGATAGCTAAGTTGGTAGAGCGGAGGACTGTAATGGTCAAAATAGACATCCTTAGGTCACTGGTTCAAATCCGGTTCGAGGGATCTTTTTGGCGCATGAGCATCTATACCCTTCAGGACTAGTTTATTAGAGTCCGACACAACTAAACTTAACCACTTGGAAGTTGGTTTAGTGTGGACAAAGTATAGAAATAACCACAACTGACAAATGGTTTAATATTAAGTCTATCGAAATAACACTCAACAGCAATCCACATAATGTTCAAAGTGCACACAACTTCTTATGACCTCCTCCCATAATATGACTTACCATGAGAACTCATCAAAACTCCTGAAGCTAGCCATAACTCCCATTCTCTGACATGGTGGTAGGTCGTTTGCTGCAAACCCTTGTGCGAATGCCTCATGGTCACTAAGGCTAGGAACCCTGGGCATGGATGAGCGTCTATGTCTACAATAAATACAAAACAGATTATAAAATAACTCATGAGGTTTGATGATTTCTGGCATAAGCAAGTTACTGGGTGGCTGATGGGTTGGCTTAACACATTGATGATCTCAAAGACTCTCACAGCATAATACCAAAAAATGTAACAATTTGATAACAAACACTGTGAAGGGTAGTTATTTGGAAAATGGGTCGACGCTCAGGAGAAAACAGGTCGACATCACATAGAAAAGTGATCATAATTTATCTAGCGTACCACGTGAGCCAGCCTGAATTTAGCATACATAACCTCGCCATTTGATGATTTGCCTTGATTTATTCTGGATTTAAAAGCTTGTGAAAATATTAGTACCACTGGTTGATGTAATAACGGCAGGATATAATTGGGACGTATGACTAAAGCTTAGCGGACAATAACACAACAAGCAGGTTCTGGATTCCCCCGCCGAGGGGCCGTCGGGCGGGGGGGGGCAAAGTCTGGGGGGCTCAGACTAGTTCTGGATCAGTAAACTATTTTCTGTGGGCCGAGTGCAACATTCAGGTAGCAGAATATATCTGATTGGGCTGATTTGTCTAGTGGCTGGTTGACGGCAAGATGATAGACGGATATACTACCTGCAACATGTAATTGAGGGGTGATAATCTCAAAACACCAGTGCAAGCATGACAAGACACATAGAATCAAGGCTAGGAGAGCATGCAAGTCCCATATTAGTTAAATAAGTCAGAAGTTAGCAGCAAAGAAAGAGAAGGAGTTATAGGCAGGTAAAAGAAGAACAACATCAAAGTTATACCCTCGATTTGTGTGCGACTTACTTTAAAAAAGGCCTGTCGTAATAAATAAAGCAGAGGGTTAAACATTCAGATACAAGAGGATATAGTAGCACCACATTTCAGACATGCAGTTGATGTGGAATGACAATGCCTTGGCATAGTTTCTTTTCTTAGATAACTTCTTTTTTTTTCTGAGTTGGGAGTTAGCTTTACACTGGAAAAAGAACTCGATCAGTGTACCCTTCAAACTTCAAAAAACTATTTCACTGTGGGCCTTGGGCCTCTAAAAGCAGTGGAACAAGTAGCAAAGTCATTACAGTAGCATAGAGTGTCAATATTATTGTGATAGCTGTTTATGAGCCAGGAAGTAGAGGAGGACTGCCCGGGAGGAGCTATGCATTCTATGCTTTGGAATTAAGCTGGCATATTGATGCAGAATATCCTATGAAACAATTAGTCACCTTGAAATGTCCAATGAACATCCGCTTAGTTGGCGGGATTTCAATTTCCTGTTTAAATAACACCATTCATACATTCAACTATTTTGCATAAACCTTTATGAGTATTGTCTTATCATTGTCTCTGAGGAGATAAACCCTGACTATTTGTATAAGACAAGGCATTGAGTCGTAAAGGAGCCAGATCGTTAGAGAAAATGACAGTTTGGTTGAACTAGGTGCTCACAATAGTGGAAACTACGTGAGTAACTGGTCCTATTCATAGAAGTAAGCCTATCGAAATAAAATTGCCTGAGTACAGTACAAAATCAGAACAGAACACGTCAGGATTAATGAATGACTAGACAGTATAGGAAAATGAGGCACAGTAGTTGGAGGCCAAGACAGCAGGTAGCGCTGGCTTTGCTCAAGTGCTTTGTTCCTTGTTGGCTAAGCTCAGTTATGATCTAAGATAAAAAATTACTTGCAAACCCTGAAATCGCATTGTTTAAAATGAAATCTACACATTGGAACACATTATAATAAGCAAATTAAGCGTGAGTAGTAAGGGCTGCAGGCAGTACAGAGCACAGATCTTACCTCAAACGCATTTGGTTTTTTGACCTGCAGGTTGAAATTAGCACAGCGTTACAACAAAGTTAAATAAAACTGATGAACAAGTGTCACAACACAGCGGAAAAGTTTACAATCCACTCACAATAACCAAGAATTAAACAGAAATAGGATTTAAATCACATATCTCTATATAATTTATACTCAAATTTGGTGTAATAAGGACTTGTTTAGCGCTCAGCAGTTACACACTTGATTGTGACTAAAATGAGGATTGTTGTGACTATATCTAGAAGTAAGATGGTGGCAATCTACTTGTACATCTACTTGTACGAATTGTATATGACAACAGCCACTTACATTTTATGACTTAAAACAAAAGCAGAGAGTCTTTAATCATTATGCTGGTATGAAAATTAATCCAACGTCTAAAAACTGTCAGGGAAAGAATGTTTGAAAAAAACAACTCCATATTTGGTGCTGAAGACTGCAGGATTGAAAATATTGTGAAACAATAGCTGTGGTTAGCATTGTTTTAGGGCCACACAGCAGCATATCACACAGCTGATGAGAGTTACTATGATTATATATATAAGATGTAACACTGACCTGTTGGGGTGAGAGGTGGGTAATAAGAACTGGAACTCTACCAGACACAGGTCATCAGGCAGCTGTACATGCTGCAGACAGTTCAGATCATAGGCTATATATCCTCTCCTTACGTATACCTACAAAATATACAATGTAATATATACCATCTGATGGCAAGCAGAGTCTTATTCTCAGGGTATCTTCTTGCTATCTTCTTGGTATCTTCTACAGCTATTTTGGAGTTGTCTTTTCAATGCATTAACACTTCTTTTCAGGAAAGTCGCAGCGAATTTGCTTTATCATAAATTGATGCACATTGAATATTAAATTTACCTCGAGTGCAGCCATTCTGACTATCTCATTGTGATGATAAAAGAACTCGGGTAGAACATCAAACATCGAGGTCTCAGATGTGATCAGATTCTGTAAAAAGAATAGGCGTAAAATTATAACCATGCTGAAGATGTCCTCGTTTGGACCAGACTGAAAAATAATTGCTTAAAGACATAAACCGTGCTCCTACAAGGTCAATTGAGGTGAATTAGATTGGACCAACGGAAAATAAAATAAAATTCCTTGAAATGGAGCCAGTGTATCCAATATCCATACACCAATATATGCATAAATTCTCCGAAAAGTGTCGTGTATGTCCATTACTCCTGTGTGCTCAAACTACTTTGAACGGTAAATGCGAAGTGAAATAAAAATGATATATTTTCAAACCAGAGGTTTTCAATCATTTGGAAAGATAGACTAACTAAATATGAAGCAAGGTTATGGAAACTTTCATATCAATAAATGTTTTACCTTGAATCTTTGCTGTAAAATGAAGTCAAAGCAAGCGGGTTAAAGTGTGAGATAAGGTCTAACCACCACCAACTACTACCATCAGGGAAATATGAAATCATTCTCCCCACTTGCATAAATGACATGACTATTGCTAAAATAGGAATTATGTTTTTGACTCAAGTTGTACCTCTAGATTTTCAGGGCAGTATTCGTGTCCATAGTCATCGATAGCAGATAGGAATATACTCTCTACTTGATTATATCTCCTATCGTAGGGTGGCTGATGTGTAGCGATCAACACCTGTCGAGCTCTTAGAGCCACCTAGTGATACAAAATTGAACATGACGAAATAGAATCCAAAACGACGAAAAATTAGCAAAATTAGCAATTATAATCGAAGACTCTCTATCGTTAAAAAAAGTGAGGTTTTGATCAGCCACACAGATTAAGAAATACCACAAATTGACTGACTACTCTAAGTCAGAACTCAGGCTTATGATACATATTAACTATGATAATATAGATGGTTGGGGGCGTCGGACAGGGGTGCAAGAGTCTGGGGGCTCGGAATTATATATGGTAATTACCTTGCTATTTTCAGACTTGCTCAGTGCAGTCATCTTATCCAGTATACTTTGTAGATCAGAATCAAGTGGACTCGAATCTCCGGTGCAGAACTGATTCTGTAAAAACAAACATCACCAATTCTTACACCTGTGGATTTTGTTATCTTAACAACATGTATTTTACTTAAGAGTTGCCTACGGCATGTTATTATCCACGGGCATGCAGAGCTGGGGGAAGCTCTTGGCTCTGTACCAAGTTGTATAATTGATACACTAGATTTTAAAAGTATTTTGAATTTTTTATCACTACTGATATTATGAGATAATGCAGTAATATGATCAACAGTTACTACATATACTCCGGAGTTGTATCATTGCTTGCGCTGTTTATTTATCTAGGGTAGTGAATTATTGTTGCTAGTTAAATTCTGAACACAGGTTTCGCCTTCCAAGGAGGAACTCAGGTTATGTGATTTTAAAATATTCTCATCTTCCTAAATTTAGAATCAAAGAGATGGGGATGATACACTTACAATAATCTGAATTACTATTTTGTTCTTCTTGTCGACATTCTGATGTGAGAATATCATAGCCACTGTTTCATTGACATCTTTCTTTTCTTTGCGTAGCATCTCTACACACTTATCAAAGTGTCCGCCCTGAAACTTCTGCTCGACGTCCAGATAATGAGTGAGAAGCTCTCTGATTATTGTCTTCATGTAGCCTCTGATACCATTTCTGTATCTGAATTTTGTCAAAATTAATGTTTAAATCATCACATATGCATCCTTAATATCAATATGTAAGATCCACACAAGCAAATCAACAGCATATCATGCAGTATGTAGTTCTCAAATTATTGTGCAATATAGTAAATACTTTATCGAGTACAGACGAAGGGGTGCCAGTCAGTTTTATCACTTTTATGTTATACATCAAAAGTGAGAATTGTCTCGATATGATTTATCTACCTGTTGGCAAGGTCTACGATGCCCTGAGTTGTCATAAAGAAGACATCTTTGTCAGCTCTCCTGGTGAGGGTAGCAGCGTGTGCGTCTATCACATTAGCTATCTGCTGACTAGGGAACTTGGACAGTATGGAGGTAATATTACTGGCATATGTAGACATGAGGTGCTTGATTGTTTTCTCTACATTGGATGGAAGACGTCCGGACACCATGGCAATCGCATCCTGTGGAAGATAAAGTCAGTCCTCCTGAACATCTAATTTAATGTAACCGTCAGTCATTTTATTGGAGCTATCTACATTAGTTTTCTTGTTAAATGATTGAAAGCAGATTGTAATGATACAAGAAGCATAGAAATTTCTGTATACAGGTTCAGTTCTATGGGATTTCATATCCATTACTAACCTGGAGTTCAAGCAATGGAAGAGCTGGATCTTTGAGGCATTTGGTTACTGTAGCCATAGTTTTCTCTACTCTCTCCTCATAATGAGGGGACGGAAGCACGTACCCATCCAGGAAGCTTAGTAAGACCTGCTGGCTATATTTGAACAGCTGATGGAGTTTATCACCAGTCAGCATAGGTGATTTAGTCTCTGGGAATGAACCTTCAAATCTCTTAGCCTTAGTAACCTTGGATGGATCCTCAAGTTCTAGTTTGGCGATGAGACTCCCCGCAGCGAGCACAGCTCCTGCTCTCTTCACATAATGGATACTGCAAGTATATATGATATAAGCTACATAAACTAGGAGAATATAAACACATGGCACTGCCAATAACTTTAAAACTCAATAAAGGACTCCAAAAATACCGTAATCAGAAGTTGTCTTTTCGCATACAAAAGGGAAACAATTCCTACAATATGCTCTTCTCTATAACTTTTCCCTAATTCTGTACTAAATTGATGTGATGAAACAATTGAAGCTGTCTCCTGGTGGCTAATAAGCAATATTAGTTATATTACTTACATTCCAGTTTCAGTGACACGGAGCTCCATGACCATCTTCATCACTTCTATCTCAGCATACACAGAACCAGCGTGTACGAGTGAGCCGTCGTCTACTGTGTAGTTAACAAGCTTACCTGCTGTGGGCGTCCTGTGATCAGCAACAAGAAAAACAAACCGTATGAGAAAGAATAAACAAACAAAAACATTGTTAGAAACTCTAAATGCAAGGTGGCCTTACCCCTAACTAACGCCCTGAGAAAATGATATGGTTTTGCAGAGGGGAAAGCCATATGGGACAAGAGTACAAAAGTTTGTGCCACAGGGATACTCAAAAGTTATTTAAAGGGGAAAAACTACCAATATTGTAAGTTATTGTGCCTTGACGGTTGATAGATTGCAATAAAAACAATTTTCGAAACTCCTAAAACTTCAATCGCAATATTTTGTTAGCGATATTGGAAAACTTTTCCATACCTGAGTACAGAGGGATCGGTCTCCTGCTCAAACACACACGTCTGATTACCGATAACTATTCTATAGCTTCCTATTTCCTCCTTCATGTAGGTAGTATAACTGTTACCTGCAGGCATACAAGAGAACACAATTATAGAGTTCGGTTATAATATTCATAATAAACACAACTTGGGACGATTCGTCGGTTGTTAAAGCGAAGCTATTTCCTAAAACTTGATATGATGGGCTTCTAGCAGAGCCAGGATTCTTTGGTATTTTTGCTTATTTGGGGTAAAAGGTTAAGGTTCAGATGTGAGTTTTGAGGACAAAGGGTGTTGGAGCATGCGCAAGGCACAAAAGCAAACAACTGAATCATCGATATTACTATCAGCATACCATCATAGGAAATGAGAATTCCACCATCACTGAGCCGATGCATCTCCAGATCTACGGAGGATTTGTTGACGACTATATGATAAGTATTAGTACCGGATCTCGTCACCAGTGACTCATACTTAGTACCTTCATATACAAACTCTACTTCCACTGTGTTATTTAGACTGGATGGTGGCAGTAACTGGCCTCTACAAATGTAACAGGTATATTTATTTAATTGAATTTAATTGTTTTGTTATTATCAGATGTGACAAATCTAAAAAAGCTCAACATGAGGTAAGCAGCAACAACATAAGAGTTAGCTAATAAGCCAGTTATAATATCTGAAAATCTAAGCAAAAGTACGATGATGACTATAAATGATGGATAGTATTATTACATCTCCATCTGAGATGTTATAATCGTAGGCATATAAACACTCTTAACATGTTTGTGGTTATTAGGTTCTTATGTACTGTATGTACTTGGTATTATGAGCTTTATATGTGTTGATGGCGTTTGATCTTATATTTCACTCATAATTACACAATTATGAAATCAAGGGTGCCACTTTTGATGTGACAAAATACGACATTTTTGGCAATATGCAATTATAACTGACTATACCATTGCTTTAAACGTTCCTGTATAACCTTGCAGAATGTGTGCATGATTTAAGTAGACATATCAATTAACTTGAGATGGCTGCTGCAGATAAATATTTCATAACACTTCTACATAAATCTCCCTGAACCCAAGGTCTAAACCAAAATAGGGGCGTACAACTAGTCATTTGGTGATTGCACATACCTCTCTAGGGAACTCTTGTACAAGTCTAGTTTAGTGGTGAGCTTTCTATCTCCTATGTGCAGAGCAGCGCTGATCACAGATAAAATCAGGTCAGGTTTGGCAGCGTGAACCTAAAATTAAATAAAATTAAATTTCAGTCTGACAAAAACTTGAATAATATAATGTAACCAGCATGACAGAATTTTCATGCTAAATTTTTCCAGACACTGATATAATCCTCTTCTGGCTACTTGGCATGTCGTATCAGTAGTAAATCACAAGTTAATAGAGAAAAATCTCTATTAGTGCGGTAGCTCTTGGAAAAATAACATAATTAGTAACTAATTATTAGTAGAAATCAGTAAAATCACCATAACAAGTTGTTCATAGTAGAGTAGGAACATTTTCTAGGGAGAAGCGATAACGCCGAATAAATAAAGGACAAACCTTATCGGCGATAAGCATATCGAGCCAGCCCGTATCCAGATCATTCTGCTGGAAGTTCTGAGTCTCTAATAGTTTGATGAGATACTCAACAGTGGTAAGGAAATCTCCACGAATAGACAACTCCTTCAGTGCCACAACCAAGTTTCTGCAAAACAGATCATGTAACTTGTGTAATAAATATAAGGAAGTAATTCTTGTTTTAACTAATGCCATGTTTAGCACAACCTGAAGCTTTGTTGCACCGCTCTATTTGAATTAGACAGGTATCTCCTGGACCATGTAGAGAGTGAGGACTATATTGTGTTTGCTTGTGACAATTCTTTGAGCAAATTTGATCAAATGAACAAAAATACAGTCCCTCCAGCAAAGTGACTACTGTGACTAAGTGACATTATCCGCAGTTCTTTTTCTTTACAACGCATTGGCAAAAGTAATTCACGTAAAAAGTTAAATATTCTGTAAATAAGTGAAACAGCTTTTCAGCTTGCACCACATCTAACACATGTAAACCTTGCCATCTTTCTGGAAACACAATATATTTAACAGAATAAGAGACTTGACTCACTCTCTGGCCTCCTCTCGAGTCTCTCCCCATGAGAAGCAGTGACCAAACTGTGAGTCAGCAAACTCATGCAGACCGCCAGACGCTGACACACTAAAGTATCCCCATACATTTACATTACTACGGAAATTCAGCTCCTCTACCTGACCAGAACTCGGCTTGAACCCCTGAAACATAAAATGGAATAGAAACGTGAGTAGGAGAAATACTTGAGATGTTGTTTACTGCCTGAGCGCAGAACATCTACAATCATCGTAACCTGAGCTGGGGAGCTTGATCTCGATCTCGATTTGGCAGCAAGAATTGGGAACAATGCCAATAATAGTTGCCTAACAGTCCAAATTCTAGTGTACCAAATGTCTCTCAGAAGCTTTGGCTGGCCAGAGTCTCAGGCATAAACATGAAATGTAGTAAACAAAGGAGTAGATGAGTAGGATGAATGGTCTACTATACAAGGCCACAATTATGTGGTGAGTGTGTCAGTTTATTCTCTAATCTTATCACACTTACATAACCCCAGCCTTATCCATAATAGTAGTCATTAATAACACTGAGATATGCAAAATAATACTTGGT
Organism: Membranipora membranacea; assembly: GCA_914767715.1. Taxonomy (NCBI): domain Eukaryota; kingdom Metazoa; phylum Bryozoa; class Gymnolaemata; order Cheilostomatida; family Membraniporidae; genus Membranipora; species Membranipora membranacea. Next base: position 19,079,854 of record OU612073.1, read on the forward strand.
CAAAAACCTGAAAGAGATTTATCGTGGAGGCCAATATACTACAGCAAATCCAATGTAGGGTCCAAACTTCAGATTCCCCTTATGCATACAAGAAATATTTTACTAAATCAAGATGGACAGTAGTGGACTTTCGTACAAAGGGTTCTTTGACCTTATTTTTCTTATCAGAGTGATTAAAACCTAGCTGTCATGAGTTATTTACTAGAGCGAACTTCATTCATCTCAGCTACCAAATCTTTGTAATCACTTCTTCAGCTTTGATAGGCCTTATATAGGCATATATGATATATCAATGTTTTGGTATGCTCACATTGACCAAAATTGTCAGCAAGTTGCCTCCAAATGTTTAACCAATTACCCCTCTCGAATCATACAGTAGTGATCTTTGCAGGGAAATTACATTAAATACATCCGCAAATTCATACACCAGAAATTTGTCCACTTGCATGCGCAAGGATTCGAGTGCAGTAAAATTGGTGTTTTTGAGCATGCTTGTTGAGAAATAGATGGTTCATACCTCATCTGGGTTTTCGCTGGTGATTCTAGCAGCAATGACGTGACCTTTAGCTACTGGAGGGTAATCTGGACTGTCAAACTCTATACTAGAATCGTCAAACATATCAGCCATATACAGCAGTCTGATATCCTTTATTCTGTGTAGCGGCACTCCCATAGCGATCTGTATAATAATAATAATGTCAATGGATGGTGATGACCTTGAGTGTAAGGAACTAAGCAATTATTTAACGGGAGGGGAGGGTTATAATATGAATGGCATGATATGAAATGAAAATTATGACTATGCATAAATAAATAAATGAACAATTATAATTTCTATTATTGAGCTTTCCAAAGGTCCAACCTAGATCGAGCTTGAGCCAATTTGCCTACAGCTCGGTCATTCCCATTGTAAGGCTCAAACCCGAAATGCAGGCCAAATGGCGCATGCTTGATCTAGATTCAACCATCATTTAGGATAATGGTAACCCTACAGGCAAGTCAGTTTATAGTTTGGACAAAGAAATGTTCACACTGACGGCAAGAGCTATGTTGGAATGTAGGCCTATTGTGATTGTGGTTAATGTTGATGATTTTCCATTTTTTTCAGAAACAAAAAATACAGTTTTGAGGTTAGCTTAGCATTTTAATTCCATAATACTGGTTTCCTTTGCCCATATTTGGTGTCACGTGCAGTTCAAATATCCTTTGTTTTGCCCATATTTGGTTTCAAGTGAACATGAAATCATGATTTAGAGAAGGAAATATCATCATTTCTGCCAGATTATGAACCATTTAAACCATTTCACAATCTTTATTTGACACCTTGTGGTCCCATAAAACTAAACACAAAATGAAAGCAAACGTGCATTTTAATCTCATTTGATTAACTTTGATAGCTTTAGGGTTTCTTTCAAATATCAATATACTTTATAGCCTGAGTTTCTAACTCCCATACCTGTAGTTGTGCTGCGGGGAGGTTCACATCAGCCACCATTTCAGTACATGGATGTTCTACTTGCAGCCTTGGATTAAGCTCAAGGAAGAAGAACTCATTTTTCTCAGGATCATAGAGATATTCTACAGTACCAGCGCTGACATACCCGACCATTTTAGCCAGTCTCACAGCACACTGTAATAAAGAGTATGTATAACACTTTGAGAAAAGGAGGACACAAAGTAAAAACACCTTAGTATCATCAATCATTAGAGTACATCAAGACGTCAAGAAAAATGGGCATCGATCTCAGAAGACATATAAACAAAGGCCTCCATCAAAAGAAAGTAAAGAGCTTGGGTTAATATTGAGCTGCAAGCTGCATACAACCTGTCTATAAATAGAGGCATCAATCTCAGATACAACCTAGATCAAGTTAAGTCCATTTGCCTGCATTCGGATTTGCTCCTCCTGCTTTTTGCGTGACCAGTGGAATGGGAACAACTAGTAAATTGGATCAAACTTGTTCTGGATAAAACCTAAAAACCGGAAATCGATTAGCGACAATATATATATATATATATAAATATATCTTTTGGGATGCTGACCTTCTCCATCTGGTGGAAGACGTCGTTCTCAGCAATCTCAGCAGGCGCCTCCTCGATTATCTTCTGATGCCTCCGTTGTATAGAGCAGTCCCTACCGAATAGTGATATAGCGTTACCATACTTATCAGCTAGAAGCTGTACCTCTAAATGTCGCGCTTTCTTCGCCATCTTCATTATAAATATAGGAGATCCTGGCACTTCTGTTTGCACCTAAAACCGATGATGAATATCTTTTATATAACAAAAATTCTTGTGGATAAGCTCCTGAAAATGCTTGGACTCTTAAGTCGATATAAATACTATTTCATGAAATACCAGTAAAATGTGATCAGCTTGTAGAATACACTGCAATTTTAAAAGCAGGTTTCATCATTTACAAACTATCTCCTGATGAACACCTTCTATTTACCTGTCTAAACACAGCATGAAAGCCTTCAGGACTTTCCACTTTCCTGATTCCTTTACCACCACCGCCCTCACTAGCTTTAATCATGACAGGGTAACCAATCTTAGCAGCAGACTTTATAGCCTCCTCCACTGTGGTAACACAGCCCTGTCTGTACACATCGTCGGGGACGGTGATGTGCTCCCCGCTCTCCTCATCCCATTCAACTGTTAGACCTGTTCAATGCAGATAAATGGACATATAGTCACATGTATATTATATTCACAAGTTCTGCAAAAGAACTATAATAACTTATATAGCGGAAAACACTTCCACGTTTAAATTGACATAACTGCTAACTGACTACCAAAGATGAAATGTGACATTTCAACCATTTGACTTCCACACATAGGCCTACCTGATCCACTCCAGGGGAGTGTAGGTACATTGGCTGTCTGTGCCACTATAGACGAGGCGATCTTATCTCCGAGTGACCACATAGCATGCTCAGGAGGTCCGATAAATACCAGGTTATTATTACGTAACAACTCGGGAAGTTTTGGATTCTCCGAGGCATGTCCCCAGCCTGCCCATACAGCCTGTAACAGAAAATCAAATAAAGCATCATTCAAATCCTCGGGTACAGTACAGTATACTATGAATACTATAAGAGGTTCCCGAACTAAGCTATCATATGGAAACCTCTCGAAGGTATGTTGGCCCATGCTATAAGTATTTCATTTGTATTTTTACGAACGAGGATCATCCCATATTACAACGGCTATATAATCTACAAACTATAGTACTGTATAGTTGTGAGAAAAATATTAAGGGAAGAGGTAACATTCAGATCAATGAGAGAGAATAAGTCTGGAGACGGTACAAGAGACTGTGACATGTCGCGATACTGCTCTGTCTGGTAGATATCACTATGATCACCGAGTTATGCAGCCTGATGGACTGCGACAAATATGATGGGGCTCAAACTGTTTAGCCTTACTACTATGCTTCCTTGTTGCTACCTCCTTAGTAGTCTTGCATAAATCTTACTTTATGTTCATTATCTCAACAACAGAGCGGATTGTGTAATAGGTCTAGACCACGAGCAAGAAAATGCCTGGTCATCGGCTTGGAGGTGTGTTTTATCAAGCAGTTTTGATTGGATGACGTTGTTTTGACTAGATTTGACTATTTTTAGCTCATTGTGTATATAGCGGATTGTTGCACGTGCTTTGCGCTCCCATGCACAGCAGGCTCAATTTTCATACTCATGTTGCAAACCATCAATATAATAGTTCAGGGGGTCCCTTATTAGAAAAGTTTGAAGTGGCCACTGTGTTCAATAAGTTGCAAGTGTAAAATATCATTCAATCTCAAATTTCCTCATTCAAAATCATGGCTATGGATATTTCTTTTATTCTTCGTCATGCATCATTAGAAAAAATGTCGGGCCATACTCCACACTCAACCAATAACGTATGGTGCGAGTAGAAAGGAGTTTAACCTAAATTCCAAACCTTCGGAATCCAATTATGCAATTAGAAATAACAATTACTATGGTGCCATTTTAACCGAGATAAACCAAATTTGGTTGGCATATATTTGGTGGGAGTAAAACAACTCTGTATTTAGTATGTAGTATTTTCTTATTAGGTTACATCTCACCGGTTGCTTAGCAGCCAAATGATATGGCACCATAGATATACACTACCACCAGATATCTAGAAGGACCATCAGGAACTCCATCGAAGTATAGTGTCATTGTATTGTAAAGACTTAATAGTTTGTCTGATCACAGTTACATTGAAGTTTAATGATTTGAAAGTCATGTCTGATGAATGAAGTGGACGATTCTCCCAGACAGACAATTTTAATAATGGCGCCATATAGGAACTACCAGCAGTCAATTTGATGAGCTCCAAGCTAAGCTCAGACTGGGTATATGAACCTTATCACGCAGACTATACATGAGAGACACAAGAATTACAGTTCTTAATTACACTTATTGTCTGTTACTGGTATCAACGTAAACATCACATAATAATATCACAGAGTGAGGATATATCCATACTCTGTGATAGTATATACATGTTTACGAGTATCAATGAGCTACCACCAGACACAATCATGCGAGCACTATAATGCCGATTTTCAAGTGTAACTTGTCCACTAACTAAAAGCGAGTGGGGGGGACCCATACCCCACCTCCAATAACTCTATGCTCACCTGGACTTGTGTTCTCTTAGCGATATCCAGTATAAGCTCCACATTTGCATAGTTGTTATTATTAGCACCACCTGGTACAGGTACATACTGATCGGCCATTCTGATGTACTCTGCATTAGCTTTGAGATCTTCAGGAGTCACCATCACCACAAACCTAATCATCTTCTCATTCTTGAAAACCTCATAGGCCCAGCGTCTCAATGAGCGCATACATTTCACTGCCGCTATTCCATTGTTAGCAATAAGCACCTGAAAAATTCACAGACTGAAAATATAGCAATGCTATGGTCAAACAATATAATAAATATAATGAATATATTCGATTTTTCTTTATTTAAAGGAAACTTGTCAGCGGAAGGAGGAAATTTTGTTTGGCAAATTATTCAAGCTTTGACTGTCAGGTCTGTGCTTAGCACCTTGAAGTCGTTCCTAGTTACAGCAAATTAATAAGTTCAGGTGTACCTAGACAAAAAGACGAGGCTAATAATTATCTAGATTAGTTTGAGTTTGCCATCAACACCTGCAATTACAGGTTCTTGATCGTATAATAAGATGCTTGGCCATGCTTAATAAAATTCTATGAAATCTCTTTACCATGCAATTAGTCCCAACAGTACCCACCCTTCCACCCACCCAGACACTTTGAAGAGAGCAATGGTGTTAAAGTCCTCTAAAAGACCACAGTTATCGATGGTATCGGGTTGTGTTTGCAAAGTCTGACGTACCTTGTTGATTGGACGATCTCCACCAAACTTTTTAACAAATTCTTCAGGAGTTGCGACATAGTGACCGTTTGCACCTCTGTAGATATCCTTTCCAGAAAGACCTCTCTTCCTGAAATACAAACCAATCAATCAAATAAGGAATTGGATTATAAATGTTGTAGCCCTAGGAGGGCTATGAGGATAAAGGGTAATAATAAAACATCCACCAACAACATTAAATCAGATTAAAAGATAACATCCAGTGCTTTGCAATAATAATTTGCATTAGAAACTAAATAAAATACCCAGATCATTCCAGACATTTGTAACAAATGTAGTGATTGATGCAGCATATCATTCGAGGCTATCATTTCTACAAAATTTTGTCTCGTTTCATGCTATCGGCCACAAGAAGCGGAAGGGAACTACTCCGTAAAACAGTTTGAGCAGAGAACAGACTGGTCTCTATGTAAGGATTAATCAGGGCCAAATAAAATAAAAGGATCCCCAGACAGAGCCCAGTGCACCATGCTGACTGATGTAACGGACATTACTTACAAGATTCGATTTCTGAAGATGAATAAAAACAATAAAGTGAGAGCATTAGTCTCAAATCATGAGCAGAAAGGTTTGAAAGAGCAATCTATAGTAGCCAGCATTAAACTTAACTGAGTTTATTTCGACTAACAAGCTGCATGGAATAACATTTACAAAAATAAAAAATAATTTTTGACTGGATTCACAATAACTTTGATGGAACATTTACAAACAGCTTGTACAGCGAGATAAACTCAGTGTGTGAAGTAATAGGACCTATCCACCCCTGCACTGCTGACAGTCTGATTACAGCTATATTCTGCTCAGAGCGTCAGCAGTCCTAAGGATGGCTGTGAGTAAGTAATAGTAGTAAGGCCAAGAGTTTGATTCAGGTTAACGAGCGTGATTTAATTGAGGCACACGGCATTAAAATCTTTCTCATTTCCTTACCCGGCTGCGCCTCTCAACCTATCATAAAAACTTGGTGATGAGAAAATGGCAGCAGTCTTAGACTTTGATTTGGGATTAGAAGTCAGACAACTTTTCGAGTTTGCAGTCGCCATTGGCAGCACAGGAAACAAACATTAAAACAGGAAGTAAGTTTAGTTACTGTGGGAGATATGAGGCCATACATTTAAATCTAAAGTTAGAAAGGTAAGAGTGAGTCAATGTGTGGGTTATCTACCATCAGTGATAAGATTACAGATCTACATTGCGTGGCCTTATTCTTTTTTATTTGGGCGGCGAAAACCAGTTAGGAGCGTAAAATGTAGGCCATACGGTATACATTTTTGGTGCGAGCCAAAAGCAATATTAGTTATAATCGGATTCAAGTGATAAACATGGTCAATTTTCCTCACTGCTATCTTAGTTTTCAAGGCTATCCAGGCCCGAGTATATGAAAGGCCTACAAAATGGACCTCCGCACGCACGTGAATAACTGACTCTATTCTTTATTCGCAAAGATCTAGAGCAAATGATAAGCGGGCTGGTTTTGACTGAAACAAACAATGTACACAAAAAAAAGAGGTAAATATCTAGGCGGATATCGCCAAGCTGTACTTTTAAACTCCATAATTTAAACAGCTGTTTGACAAACACGTGGAGATCAGTATCTATCACGGCAAACATTTATTTTGGCACAGTAGACAAACTGAAATGTTTTCTGGTATCTTTCTTCATTTCTAACCAGCCCCAGATAATCCTGCCTGGATTTCATTACCCAGCCCCTCACCATTTGTTTTATTTTTATAGCTCTACACATCAGTAGTGGGCCATACCCATAAACATTTGAAGTATTTATATTTTTTATGGCCATATCTCATAATAAATAAAAAAAAAACAATACTTGTGGTAGATACCAACAAGAACAGGTCTCGATTTCAGTCGTTTGATAGGGAGTAATTATTGGCTCTACCGCCCCTTATTGACTCTCCCTCGAATAGACAACTTAGGCACCTACGCTAAGTGACATACTACTAAATTTAATGATGAATATTATTATTACAAATTTTTATTGAGGTTATTATTGTTGAATATGACATGTATACTCACGTTTTGTATAACCTCCTGTTGATATAGTCTCCGTTAGTACTCTCAGTCGGAGATGGTGTACTGTCTAGGTGCTCGGTGGATGAGTCTGATGTACTACTACTGTTAGTACTTGTATTACTCCCTAATCGAGCTAACATCCTCTGATTGGGCTCACTAAACTCTCCATCATCCATCCTGTAATCACAGAGCGAGTAAAGGGGTGATGAGAATTCTGCAGTAGGGCTACTGTAGATGCCATTGTCATGCGATCCATTGGATTTTGTGTTCCTTTCATGGTAAATACGACGCAGGACATAATGTCAAGGTTTAGCTTCAGTATTTATTAAGATAACGCGTTGGGATCGCAGAAATCTCGAACATAGCATTGGTATAACATTAATAAATGCTCATATCAAAATATCGCTCATAGAGAAATTGTACAGAGGAAAATGAGTGAACCTAGGCCAACACAAAACTACAAACATATCTGTGAATTCAGATTTACCCACACAACACAAACAGTTCAATGCTACCGATGAGATCAGAGAGTGTAAATAAGCTGTGGGAATATTCACTAACTAATTATCTGCCAAACACAGTAATTATGAGATTAAAAACGGATTATTTTTCATTTTATAAAAATTATCTGTGGATAGAAATATAAATTCAAAGAGATTCCCTAAAGTAATTTTCCTCAAAGTTTGTTGTTTGTATTCTCTCTTCAGTCACAAAAAAATTTTTGATTTTGAAAGTTTAAATTAAAAACCTACTTTCCATTGGTAGCTGGAGCAGGCCGATTAATATCCACCTTCAGTGAAGTCATTTTCACTAAGCGATACAGCAGACAATTTACAAAACAAAAACCATTCCCTAACATAGGAATCCAAACACGACAATGTTTAACAACTACTGGACCTACACTGAATCAGGGGACTAACACTAATCACTGAGTTTATATATGAGTATAAGTCAGATTGGAGGTTATCAACCAACTGATCTTACAAAGTGACATAACAGCTTCAACATTATCTCAGTAAATAAACACAGAGCATCCGCAGTCCGCACCATCTCATGTGACTATAGAGGACAACTCTAAATCAAGACCTTGACAGTCAATCTCAACAGGGAGGGACCTTCCCTGGTCATCAACTCCTCAGTCCCAGCAACTTAACATAGTGAGGATGACTAGCAAGAATGATGGTGATGGAATAAAGTATTGAATTTTAATGTGACAATATGACAATGATGGCGTCATTGACCTGGGATTATTTTCATATTCATAGTAATTCATAGCAGACTTGAAGTCCTTGAATTCCTAAATCTGGCATAAAAACAGGCCCAAAAAACACAAAACTAAACTTAAGTCTGAGATTGCTATGTAAGAGTTTTCAACTTTCAATATAACTTTCTAGGATTTATCATTGCGTGGCCAAGAAAATCTTGAATCTGTGATGCTTCAGAAACCAGAACCTTGTCTAATGTGTCGCTATTTTGCAGAGTTTTGTGTTGGACATCATGAGTCCTAAGCATGATCTAAGGCAGGCATTCCAGCGCCTTACAGTCTACTTCCTGAACTTACTCTAAGAATTCTCATATAATGAAGGCAGCGGGCAGCATTGTAAACAAAGAACAGCTGACTAGCCTAACACTAGCCTAACACTAGCCTAACTCTTACAGTATTTAGTCCTACTGTACTAGCATTCAGTGCCTAGAGGTATCATAAAAATTTATTGATTTGCATTACGAGCAAGTGCACACAGACAATAGCAAACCAGGCACAAGTATTATGTCAGCAACATTTTCAGCAAGTTTTTGACGAAATATTGCGTTGCCCAGAGATCTATGATAATTTAAGTAGCATAATGATGGAATCATTTCATTAGCAGAGCTTATCCGAAATGAGGGTATATTGTTATTGTTTTTAGAATCCAAGCTTCAGCTAAGAAATTAACATGATTGATGCAACTACTATTTGTTTACAGTTGGTATTTATTTTCTCATTTTCTGCCTGCTAACGTTCATGGCTGAACTGGTATAACAGTCTGGCCGAAGGACAACAATGGTCTATTTATAACATGAGTGCCAAAATAATGTCAGCATAAGTTTCGATTCTTGCCAAATTTGATCTCTCACGATCACTACTCATAGCATATCGCTACGTCATACTGTATACTACGTCATACTGTATACTATCAGAGTAAGAATATATCCTAACTGTTACTCTGCGATACGATGATAGAAAACAAATTGGTCATTAGTATCTAACTCCAGCTCACTCATAGTATTCTTCATGTACTATTGTGTTAGAATTTTTTTTAAGATATCAGACTGTATTCAGTTTGAAGATATGGCCCAATACCTGTTTACACAATGTTATACCTGATTAACCTTATAATGGGTCAGGCCATACTGGCCATACTACAACTACAACCTATTTTATGAATGGCCTGATGCAGATTTTTCAAGCATGAATAATGATCACACACCAGTATCAGACGCACAATTACCGTTTATCTCTCAGTCGTTGACCCGCTGAAGCACATTCAGGGAAGTGACTACGGCTAACTTGCATGGCAAAGTGTACTCATGCATTGCATACCGGCTTACAAATTTGTGTCTGAATGAGGGCTCTAACTAAGGGCGGATTCCTTACAATCTGGGTTATTGTCCATTAAATGACACAGAATGTATCAGATAGAGTAGAAGAGATTATTTTTATTCTAACAACAAATGATAACAGAGAAAACTGCAGAACTATGCGAATGATGTTGCCAAATATAAAAGAACTAGCTGAGAATACAAACTTCCTATCAAGCATAGGGATATGGGTAGTCTAGAGCTTGACAACAACCATTTCTAGTTTCAGTACATCAGTAGCGACTGTTTTCAGAGGAACAACATTTCGACTGCTGTTGGCAGGTTCTTGAATAAGTTGATTATCAATATTAGAGCAATCTTTCTTTGTCCAGTTTGTACCGTTCGACAACTCCATTTCTTGTTCATCAGCATCGACCTCCACCCTCCATGTGATGTCCGAGGTGACACGTCTTGGCAGGTATGTGTCGATGATTGAGAGCTTGAGAAGGCAGGTCTTGAGCGACGACTGAAGGCTGCTAAGCTCATCTTGAGTTGTGATGGACGAGAAAGCGTGGAGTTTCAGAGTGATTTGCTCCCAGTCTGATTGAGCTGTGCCAATGAAGATATGAATGGCATGGAGTTTTCGAGTTTTGAGGATTTGAGAGATATTGTCTGTGATGTTAGTTATGTATGAGAAGACATCAGGATGGTAGCAGACTTGGACAGGCACATTGAATTTCTGTCGCAGTTTGAAAGCGCCGCTCGGATAGACTTGTCGACTGTGAAGGAGGTTGTGTATGGCGATGGTTATAAAGTCACAGAAAATATCTTTGGCCATCTTGTCAATAGCTTTTTCCATAGCGGACGACATTGTAGCTAGAAATAATAGTAAGTTCTGTTCAGGGCTGTTAAAATCTTGGTTAAGAAATTTCAGACATAATGTTAACCTCCATTAGTTCTTCAATTAAGCGTTCAATTGGATGACGGGCGAAGAGAAAAGGCCAATAACCCCACTGGCATATTCTTTATTTATAGTACATGTGTGTTTTATTGACAATCATCAGATTGATGAGTTTAATCTATTTTGTGGTTATGGTGGGAGTCATGCTCAGTATTCATGACTAGCCCCTCATACACTATTTCTTTCCAGACTATGTCTATGTGCTGGTATGAACACAAAGCTTCAACATGATAAAAGAGAAGGTATGATGAACAAAGGTCGTAGCCGATAAATAGTGCAGGGAGGAACCTCTAGACTACAGCATGATCCCACAAACGTAATTTGTGGTTATTGATGATTTTCTGATGCAAGAATGAGTATTGCCCACGAGTTGTATGCATGACTAATGCCCTTATTATGATTACAAGCAGTCTTTACTATACTAGTAAAACTAGTCGCCGAGTAAAACGCAGGTATAGAATGAATGGCCTATACAAACAACTGAAATGAAAATCCACGTGCATCTCGAAAATGCGCCTGCTTATCATTCAGATTCAGATAGGAGATACAGCATAGCAATCACCAATGCATGATATATTCATAACTCAGCCTTCACAACCTTGCGAATTATCACTGAAATCTTATCTTCCCCAACGACATTTTACTCCTCAACGAAACCATCTAGGTTACCTCACTTTTGACTCTAAGATACTAAGAATGCAATATTTGCCAGAGGTGACACTAGTCATGTAACTCACTGAGACCACGTCAGAATCTAGGAGCATAGGCCTATTGTATAAAGAACAACCCAGACTATTAGCAAAGTCAACCAGAGAGATCATTATTGTTACCTTTAATACGCGATTTAAACCGTGTTTATGTCTGACACGTTTTCATCACAGTAGAAGTTATGTGATGCACTCACCTGACTTGATGAATTATTTCCCACTGAGAATGTGATATATTCGAGATAACCGCTAAATCATGTAACACACCATTCTAAAAGTACAAATATTCAGTGAGAATCAAACATATGCCTATATCAATAAGAGTATAATAGTGATGTAGGCTAGGCAACCAGTAAGAGTATAGCTGCACAGCCGCATGTCAAGTTATTACTTGATATACAACTCAATTCTAGATTTTAAAAAAGTTGGAGTGAGCAGAGGGGCCGATGAATGCCCAAGACCAAAAAGTTAATCGACCAAATACATTTTCAAGAGCGGGTCAAATACAGGTACTAGGGTCCAGCCTTTTCGACAGACAGAGCCCCGCTTGCCTACCTACTGCAAATTTTGGCCTCATTTTCCCAATTTTTTATACTGTACATCGACAAGATAAACAACAATGCGTGAACATATTCCCGTTATGAGCTAACCACAGTCCGGTCGCCTACTGCAGTTGAGTTGACACATGTGGTAGTGCTGTGAGTACTACTACTACACTCTAGTAAGTAATAGTAACTTGCCCATTTGAGGAGACTAAGCTCTAAGTGTAGGTTTAATTAAACATGCATTCACTTGGTAAGGCCTTAAGTTGATGGCAATTATAGGGTGAAAGGCCAGCCTCAAGATTATCAAGAAAGGAAGAACTGCCTTATAACGAAAGAAGCTAAAGAAAGAGACTAATAATAATAAAAAAATTTGTCTACTACCTACTTACTACTACTCTACTACCACACTCCACTGTATACTTACTCACTGTATTAATCTATGAGAATGCTGGTTCTTTTCTACGGTGTATACTGCTTAGTGGCTACTCTTCTGTTCTGTATCTGGTTACAATGTGTTTTAACACCACCTCTACTTTACTGAAGTTTACTGATTGAGTTTAGAATTGTCATTGATTTAAATGATGAGGGCAGGAAGAAAAAAGTCAGTTTACCCTAGCAATCTTGGCTCAGGATGTTAAAACAATAATAACTAACTATTTAGGCTGTATCTATCGAACCCGATTTAGCTAAGGATATTTAGGCTATTTATGGCGTGACACTTTTTCATCTTGTTCAATCAAGCCATATCGCACCATTCTCCTACACGCTCTACTCATGTCGCTCCATCCCTATGGAAAGACAATTCCAAGGTTCAATTAATGGGTAATACATTTCTCATGAGATATATATACTTTTTATTGGCAACCAAAGTCATCTCATTCAAAATGTTTTGCACTCAGTGCCAGAAAAAAAATTTTTAAACAAAAAAAGAGAAACAGAAAGGAAATAATATCATCAATGATGTTGGTCAAGTCGATAATATATGGTTGAATAGTAAAGTTTTGAATGAACTTAACTTCTCTTTAGATCTCACATGTACGGTAAAGAATTGTATGTAGCAGAAACTTTGCATCTTAGATTGTCAGTATGATATAAAAGTAAATGTTTATCACGAAAATTGAACTTGGTAGTGTTTTTAAATCCTCTATATATAAATGGATATGTCAAAAAATTGTTTATCTTATGCGCAAAAAGTGAAGAGAAATAACAAACAAGCTTAGGAAGAGGTAGGAGTTGTAATTATTGTGTAATGGATTCGGTTGGAATGAGATAATGTGGGATGTAATGCACATTTGCGATAATGTGTAAAGCCCGTTTGTGCAACAAAAATAATTTATTGAGGGCATTATTGCAGGACAAGTTGCCAATGATATGGATCCCATATATAAGGTGACAATAGATAAACTGAAAGTAAATTGTGCGGGCACTTGCTATGTCCAAGAAGTATCTCAAATTTTGAAGTAGGTAAACATTCCGTTGTACCTTTTTATATACATACTCTAGATGATCCTGCCATGAAAGCGAGTCATTCAACACATAATGAGATGATCGCTGACAACCATTGCCTATCTATATTGTCCTCCCATATATCCAATAATAGTCAATGCTTATATGCAGTGAAACCTGCCTAATTCTTTGAGAGCATATGTGCAATGTTGTAAATATACATTGTGTTATTGTTATTACTATTAGGTAAAAAACGCCCATGACTTTGAAACAAATAAGTCAAGACGAGAAATTTGGGCCTTTTAGTGATAACGACTTATCAGCTATATCTATTAATCTTATCGGCACAAACTTGATCATTCAAGATTTAGGTCCTTTTTGCATTTTCATAGAAGCTGAAGTATAGCATCAATTGTTTCAATATCATTGCTTCCACTTGCAAGGACATACCACAACACGTTCGTTCATCATTAAAATGTCAATTTTTTTCAAAACAGTCTCAATTGTTTTACTCCACTTTTCTTTGAATATTAACTGCTTTGTTTTCTTAAAGTTATTTTTTTGGCTTATTCTGAAAAACATTAAAACAAGTGAGATTAATGTCAATAAAAGTATATATATATAATATGTATATAAATCCAATGTTTGAAAAGGGAGCATAGTAGTTGCAAAATCGCATTCAAGTGATTATTATTTTCCTTCAAAGCTGAAACTGTTCTATTGATTCACTCAGATGGTTGTGGAACTTCTTGTTTGACTTTTTTTTCAACAAATCTAATTTCAAGGCGATGAAGTCAAAGGCCTGGTTCTAGTGTTCACGTACTTGAGTTATCAGATTCAGAGGTCATGGCTACTTTTACTCATAGCTTTCATCAATAATGTTGTAGTGGCTTTAAAAAAAATTGAAGAAAATCCTAAAATTAATATTTGGATGAGTACCGGTATATGGGTGTGTTTCCAGCTTTCCGGGAGTTTTACAGAACAAAACATTTGGATGAAGAATTGTGCATCTTTTTCCCATTTTTTCAACGACCCTAATTGTTAATTTTTGTTTGTTGAAATTTGGATCTTAATCTTCATCAAACATTAATAAATTTTATCTAGCGATGTTGTGTAATTATGATTAACATAATGAATTGAGCAATCACAGAGCACAACTAGTTACGAGAATTATATTTAATCATTAAATATTTGGATGGAGAAAATCGACAGAAAATTGACCTGCACCAAGATGCTGTCTGTATCTAGCTGTAAGCATACATACTGTGATCTGCTGCTAGTGGCATTCCTAATTTTTCGGGGTAAAGGTTGGTCATGAATATAGAAAGCCTGTAATTTCATTTATTCATGGATACCAGCCACACTACCTGGCATTGGTAACAGTAGTGTCACCAAGTCTGACTGCAGCCTCTGTAGCAAAATACTGATATGTGCCTTGGCTATGAACAATTTGCTCATATCTTATGTGGGACGCTGTATTATCATATCTTATCAACAAGAAGAACAAATGGAACACATGACACCGCTCTCATGATAACTGAGAATCAACAGCTAACATTGGCCGCTATCATAACCTAACACTGAAAAGTTGATACTAGCATCACCAGTAAATCGACTTGATCGCATAGACAAAGATGGCTGAGCATTTCTCAGGTAAGTTTTCCTGAACTGTGATTATGATGTATTCAAAAACCATTCTTCAGAGTTTGATAACTTCTGACTTAAGTTCGAGTTGAAGGGAATTGTTTATGCCACTTTTCTCTGTTGGTTACTTTAGCATTTCTTCTGCTGTTCTTGGTAAGCATAACCTTCGCTGTACCCTCATCGCGCCACTTGTCACCTGGAACGTATACTGACAAAGGAAATCCCTACCATGCTGGAAATCTGACAACCGGGAACGCTACACTGACAACCAAATCTGGTGCTCCACTGCACACCACAGGTAAATATCCGCACTGTTACCATTTCGCACATATATTATACACTTTTTATTTGGCAGGCAATATCATCCTGGACATGAGGACTTATTGCGTGGCATATATATTGTTAGGCTTTTTAAGACTTTTTTTGGTGTAACCTTATTATTTGACAATTTGAAATTTGAAACTATCAGGGGTTTGAGGTCTCAGTCACATTTACATCTACAATTACATTTATCATAAGTTTTCATTGACAAAGTTCCAACCTGACTATGTTTCTGTTTGTAGTTATTTACCCACGAGCAGCAGGGCTGTTTCCTATAGTGTACTTTATACCTGGTGCACCATCTGGAGTTATCCCGGCTGAGTGGTACACAGATATTCTAACTAGAGTTGCCTCCCGTGGCTTCATAGCTCTAGCTGTGGACGCCTTTTATCCAGCTGCAGGCCTGGAAAGCGACGCAAAACTAGGAGCTGGTGGTAAGCTGATAGACAAACATCTACATCATTTGGAATGGGTAAGTAGCAACAGTGTCCTCTATTATAATTTCGTACACGAAATGTGTAATTTTGTTTCATCCTATTGTGTTGTCTTTTTTCCCAATAAAACTGTTAATTGTCCCAAGATGATTGTCCTATAAGGAGAAATGGGGCAATGATATTGTGATCAAACTTTAATTTTCGCACGGATTTATATTGCAACAAAGAAGAAGTTGCTTGGACAAACTGACATTCTACCTCTTTCAATGCTTGTGGTAATGATGGTATCGGTGGTTTTGCTATAATGGCGACATAAAGCAGCTATAAGGGTATGCATAAATAGTTAGCACAACTCTAACCTACTACCATTTTATTATTCAGCTGAAGACCAATTTGAAACAGGCGCTGAATTTATCCGAGTCAGGGATGACACCGCTGTCAGAGAAGGCTGGACTTCTATGTCACTCTGCTGGATGCGATGATACATTACAGATGATACAGAGAAACTCTTCTATTGCCACTGTATGGACAAGTTCAAACAGCTAACACCTGACAACTGCTGCTCATGTTGGCTTTTCATTTCCTCTGGCTATATTGGGTTGAATTTTCACATAATTTTGAAGGTCTTCAAAGAATTCACAATCACCATGTTTCCATGTAAAATGTGAGATCAAGCCGTCACCTCTTAGCTCCGCCCTCCAAATATGGATCCATTCCCGTATTGAGCTCAAGCTTGAAACTTCAAAAACATCTGCTGTTGCCGAAATTGATCGCATTTGACAAAGTTTTTGACCATTGATGCTCAGCGTGAACTGAACCTTTGAGCTCAGCGCAAACGAGGTCCAGGAGTTATTCACATGGATTAAACGGCCCCAATGCACTTGACCAATAAGACTTGGTTGAGTGTCAACAGATTCCCATGTTTCTTTTTATTGCAGAGTACCATATTTCTGGAGCCATTTAGCCTGAACATAAAGAAGCAGCCAGGTATCAAGATGCCAGCTTATATGTACGGTACACAGTTTGCTGAGGAGGCGGCACCGTTTCCATGTAACATACCTGGTACTGACTATAAGACGTACTACCAACAGTGGGGATGTCCTAAGTGGATGACTGAAGTCGCAGTAAGTGAGCTACATTTGATGCCGAGATAATCGATGGCTATTTAGGCATTCGATATTTCTTTATCTTGGAGTAATCAGTTATTCAACAAAGCCAAATTTTACAAGTCTTCAGAGTTGCAAAACCATCCCTTAATTTCTAATAAAAATTTGGCATAAATGGAGAGATTATTATCTGAATAAATTTGAGAGTTGCCTCTGCCTGTACAAAGAGAAGACAAGAAGTAGTAACAATTATCCTGGGAAAATAAGTATATCGAGTAATGTTTTATCTTTTATATTTATATTGGTGCAAATATACACACTGGTCACGTGATATACTATTGCATGTATACACATACTAATAGTGTAATCTCGAAATCAGTGTGGCAAATATAACCTGATTGACAAATGTATGTGATTATAAATGCATATTGCGGATATGTCCTTTAGTAGGAGTATCCAGTCAAGGATGCTGCATCACCCTCGTCAGTATTATTCAAATTATTATTAATCTTTCTTTGTAGAACTTTGGACACTGTGACGTTCTTGACTCATTTGCTTGGTCAGGTAAGAGTTATAGAATCAACAAAAACATATCTGAAATGATGCATAACAGAATTTGTTGTTTAAATCTTCTATAAACAACAAAACCCGCCTCTCTTGGAATCAGGAATGGTAGGAGAGAGGGGAGGGTGTCTCACCCTCCCTGCTGTAAACAATGAGGTATGCGCATACCCATTTATGGTTTATTATAATCGAATAGCTAGCTGCCAAATTAACTACTTTTCGCTTAGTTTTTTGGGTTACTAACAATCGCAATTTTTAATTGTTTTGATTTCTCATTCGCTTGTAGCGTGTCATATCGGTCATTTCTGTAAGACGGTAGGTAACTGGAGTAGAGTCTATCCTACCTATCACGAGTATGCTTCTGGGGCTATTTCTTCTTTCTTTATTGGTACTCTTCAGGGCTACACACCTGCACTTCACTATATAGAAGATCAGGCTCTGATACCACTGAAAATGCTCAACATCACAAATACACAAACCTGCTAACATTAAGAGACTGAATGTTTCAAGCTGAAAATGTTTTCATTCAACCAGAACAAGTTTTGCCCTCCTTCCTGCTTCCTGCAGCGTAACCAGTGGAGGGGAAGCAACTCCAAATGGAGGCAATGGACCAAACTTTGTCTAGCGTTCATTAGGAAAGCCAGAGGATAACTCAAGCAAGCTAGAATTTTTGACAATTTTATTGACTCATTTTCAGATATACAAAGTAACGCACAGAAAAATAACATCCATTTTGATTTCATTGATTTTTGTCGTTGCAATATTATTCGAGTATAAATTCAGTGATACGCATACTTTCTTGCATAATTTTTTCCAGTTTTCATTTCGAAGCAGACTCTTTATTAAATTAAGAAAATAATCATTGCATATTCCCACTCAAACGATCACAATAAATTATCGAAAACAAAACAATACTTTGGTCAGATAATTGCATATTATTAGATGTTGCTTTGCTAATAAAAATATTCCACGCATCCAAGCTTATGATTTGACCTGCACTGTGATGTATAGAATCAACCACTTAGTCCTTAGTCCAATACAATGACCCTACAGAGACTCATCAGCACAAGCGATGTTGTCTGGATATGTACTTCCTTATAAGGTTGACTATATCCTTACGTCTGATCTCCTCCAGCGTCTCGAGCAGCACGTTAGTCTCAAACTTACCATTAGTCTGCCTCCACAGCTCTAAGGCTGCCATTGCCTGAGTCTTATCACCATGGTGACCCTCTGATATGGAGCTAATTTCCTCTAAAAGAAAGCAAGGAACTTCAAAATCATCATCGAAAGTGCTCAAATATCTCCAAAGCTTATGTCAGTATAACATAGACCAGGTTGGGTCCATATGCCTGCATTCGGAGCTGCTCCATCTCCACTTATCACACTGCAGTGGATGAGAGGAACTGGAGTGCAGGCAATTTGATCAAACTTGATCTAGATAACATGACATACAACTCGATATAATTAGGTCTCATGATCCCATGAGCTCTTAAAAACGAAACAGTGGGGCGATGTAGTTTTGTGCACTAACGTAGGTATGATATTGTCATGAAATATCTGCAGCATCAGATTACAAACCTTTAATTTCCTGTGGAGGAATGATCTCCTCTGTTTTATTTATTAGTTTGGTGAATAGTTTTTGCCACTGGCCATGATTCAGGTTGTTGGACACTGTCCACATGATGATTGCTTCGCTGTCAGGACTCAATAATTGCCTGCCCCTGTCAAACCCTGCAAACTCTGCAACATTAGAAATACAGATTAAGACCAGGCATGACAGCCCATAAGGGATGAGCTGACCTGGGTGGATGAGACATAGCACTCACAATTAGAACTAAGTCACAGCGTCATAACTTGGATTCTCGAGAAATTTATATTCCTACGAAAGAAGAGGATGGAACTCCTCAAACAATAAGTAATACCATTGATACTCCGCAGTGTTTTTTGTAAAATCAAATAGGAAAAAAATCAACAAATCATCATTATCATATCCATTTTCATCTGTACCATTTTTGTGACCTTGTCAAAGAAAACATAGACTACAACTAGAATGAAACAAAAGCAAAAAAAAATTTATTCTGCTCCTTTTTTTCCTCTGTAAAACAATCAAAGACCATAAAACCTCATATTTACCATTTTCAGCTTGTTGGTAATCAGAGTATGATTGTCTCAGAGGCCCGTCAGCGATATCATCAGAGAATAGCTGCTCAGGATCAGCACTCTCTATATCTACCACCTCCTCTGTCTGTGTGGTGCTGTTCTTCAGTCTGACCGTCTGTCTTCTAGCTGGAGTAAAACCTGCACTACGTGCGCTCACTGCGCGGGAGTGCATCTCCACTAAGATACATAAAACAAGCAGTCATAGGACAGGAAGGAAAAATACAAAAATTGTCATTAGTATAATAGTATGTATCTTGGTTCATTCACTATTATCTAGAGTCCAGCTGTGGGCAACCTGCGGCCTTTATGCCAGTGCGGCCTAATGGGTAATCTTTTGCGGCCTAATCGTGGCCTTATGCCTGTAAAAATTATTTCACACTAATTTTGATACCCCTTTTGTTATGTGGAGAACCACCAAGTATGCACAGCGCTCTCTGTAAGCACAAGATACTTGAAAATAGTGAACATTCTGTTTTTTTGCATGTAGCTAAGTTTCCCCAGCCACTCTACACAAAAACATCATCACTGTGGTTGGTACTGGTGCCAACAACATTTTTGTTTTTGGATGTTTAAATTACAAGGTTCTCTATTAACATACTAGTAATTATTTTACTTTTGCAAAGCCGTCATATTGGAAGGAAGGCATATTTGTATCAAAAAGTCTCTTCGTTACAAAGTTCTCTTGCATTATTGCTGAAATGTTCCATATTGCTTTTCATTTCACAATTTGCGGAAATTTCCCTGCTGGGGGGGGGGGCTATGTATGGTGAAAATTATGACAGGGCGCAGAAATATTTAAAAAAATTTTCCACTGCGCGAAGATACTTTCTTCTCCATCACATCAGACCCCGTATGAACTTTTTTCACTTTTACCCCTGGCAAGGCCGATATTTCTACTGAGTTGATGGTTCTTGCAACATACTGCACCTTTTATACATGAATCTGTTTTAGCTTTAAAAAAATAGCCATTGCCAAAATGTTACTCCAGTTCCAATTTTATCCCTGAAAAATATTTGTTGCGGCCTTGTGAGTTGAACCTGCGTAAAATGCGGCCTTTTTCAAGAAAAGGTTACCCACCCATGATCTAGACTGTGAAAACTAACGTTACAAGAAAAGATTAGGAATACCAAATCAAAATTAATTGTGATCCTCAGCTCTTGAACGGTTTAGATGCTTTCCAAACTGTCATACGGCCTCTTATTTTGCTATCAATAGATTCCCTGAAATGATAAAATGTGTACCTTGGGTGTCCGCTGCGCCATTTTGTTGTTCCAAAGATTTTGCATAATGTTCTTTCATTGCCACTAGATCTTCCACTTCGGCTGCCGTCAAAATCTGCCCGTTAATGTGATAATCTACGAAAATTAATTAGATGGTTTTTGCATGAGAGGAAATGAGCTAAATGCTTTACCATATAAACTAGCACTAAAAGTTTTATGGAACAGTATGGGTAGACTCACAGTGAAATTTTAATTTTAAGTTGAAGTTCTTCATAATGTACATTATAACAAATAAGAAAGCTGCTGAAATAATAAGTATGCACCCATCTCAAGTGAGCCCACACAACTGGTGCTGAACCCTGACACTAAGTCTGTCATATGGTGGGGATAACTCACCACCAAAGTGATTGTCGTTATGGTCTCTGAGACTCTCCAAATCATGACTCATTCTCCGATTAACTTTACCAGCAGTTATAGTAGTGCTTCCAAGTGAACTGTGTAAGAAATCATCCCAATCCGTGTGTGTTTCTTCACTAATCATGCTTATATTGTCATTGATAAACACATGTTTGCATTGGTGACACAGTTTATGTGGAATTTGATCGGTATTATGATGTTCTTCCTTGATATTTTGTAGCTGGTCTCCCAACACTTTTTGTGACATGCTATTAGAAAGGAAGACACTATCCACTGAGTTCTGGTGACTAAGAGCCCTACTAAAAAGAAGAAATAGAAAACAAATTAGGAATAAAGTACAAATGACGAACGATGTGATCACTGCCATCCTTATACTAGTGTTATAAGCTTCATCTTCAGCAAGGGCGGTTATAATAGTAAATGCATTCATTGACTGCAACAAAATTTGTCTACAGGCTCAGACTAGCACATCAGTACAGTGGATCTCTAAAATTTGCCTGCAATCGGAGTTTCTCCCCCTCCACTGAACACCCCACAAGCTTTTTGCTTGCTGCATGACCAGTGTAGGAGGAGCAACTGGATAACTGGCAAAATGGATCAAACTTGATCTACATTCATGGGTAGAGGTTGCAGACTTGGCATGATCAGTGTCACCACCACCCGCTAATATACTCACCTGTTAGACATGTAATTGCCAGTCTGTACAGGAGGGTGATCTCCATCCTCCAACGTTTGGCTTGAACTACTCTAAAATATGCAGATGCAGTAACATCAGGGAGGTAACATATTAGGGTTATTTATTCAACCTTGAATTGTCTGACCTCATTAAAGAGGGGGCAACTCACAGTCTTATCAGTTGTGAGATACAGCATACAATAGTCCGTACCACTGCACAACACACTTAAGCTAAATACCATGAGTCAAGCGCTGTTTCCTAAAGTTACCCAATGACTAGTCTCAGCGCTCAGTCCGCTGAAAGTGCAAGGTAGCACCTAATGAAAAAACTTGCGTTTGCAGCCGTCTGAGCTCTTAGACTACGCAATGACTGAAGCTAGACAAAGACTTGCATGCAACAAGTGAACTAAATCTAGCATGATTATCAAATCTTATCAGTAATGTGATATGAAAACCTTCCTATGCTGATGATAAACCGCCAGATTAAACAAAGTTGCTAGGTGCCGACCCTTTCTACCCTAATACAAAGCCTAATGAGTCATTATACCAGCTGCTTACCTTGGTCTCCACAGAGATTTCCTCTATTGATGACTCACTGTCTGTCTGTGCAGCCTTGCTGACTGATTTCTTTCTCTGTAGAGACACTGGGGGTGGTGGTACTGCCTCCCCCTGAGGAGGGTTCGGTTTGTCTGGAGCTGGAGCTGGCATCGTCTTAGTGAGCTTAGTGACTTTGATTGACGGTGGTACTGAAATAGAAACCGATCATGGTAAAAGAGAAAAATGGAAGAAGACCTTTTTAGGTCTATGGATTGATGAAATGCTAACTAGAAACCCCAATCCAGAGTGTCAAAATAACCGATACGAATTTGACATTTTGAAAAAGTTTAAACAGCCACCATAAACGTTTATGATAGCCACTCACCCATTTCTTGCAGCGCTCCGAGATCATCGAGTAGGTACCTCAGTTTCTCCTCCAGAGACGGTATCTTCTTTAGAGCAGCTACTTTAGAAGCAGCAGGGTGAGTGTTGAGCAGCAGGTGACAGGTATATGACAGATTAGAATTCATAGCACCTGTCATGGAGAGGCAATAATCATTGTCACTTTGGAAAGTTACTCAAATTTACATTTTTTTTAGATGATATTAATTATGATACAATAAGAAAGAAAAACTCTCGAATAAACCAATACGGCAGCAGTGACACGTTCCCAGCATGAAGGGTAGGTTGATTAAGGTTTGATTGTGAGCATGTTTACTGACGCAATAAACAATAATAATTTCAGTGAAGGTTAAATTAAGATCAGGGTTGAATCTACCACCTAAAAATCAGTGACTCATGCAGATCAGGACAAAGTCGCAATTTCTTTTGGAAAATTACATTACACAGTTCCTGACCCAAGAAATAAAATTTGTCAGAAAAACTATGTGTTAGATCTAACTATTTGTATAAAGAAGAATGGTTGTTTATAGGGAGGAAGAAAAAAAGCTACATGACTTTTAGTCAGCCTGATCTAGCTAAGTTACCGTAATCATCCTTAAAAGAAACAGCCTTCTTTTGTTCTAAAATAACACAACATAAAAGTACAAGGAGTTATGTTGCCTGGACAATAGCAAATTAAGGAGTCCAGCTAGCAGAGATTACCCGCAAAGATGAAACACCATCTTATGTATAATATAAAAAGTTGAGCATATCTATTGGACTAGCTTGTAAGAGAATGCAACTCCAAACACACCTTTAGCTTGTATATACCTGGATTCATCATCTTGGCTAAAAGGAAGACGGCTTTTTTGTCAGAGTAGCTTTGATTATTACTACCCGATCGATCATGGCGGTCCAGCTTCGCTTACATTCTAAATATCAGACACAAGTCAATCAAGATAAAGAGAGATCTTAGCAAACATACTCTGTGTATTTTGTGTCTTGGTGGGGGCAGGTGTAGGAGGTATAGATCCACTGTCAGACTTGGTGACAGGCTCTCTCGGTGTGTGGTCTGTAGAAGCTGTCTTAGTTGTGCGCTCTCGCCCTCTCTCATGACTAGTGGACGCTTTCTTACTACGGGCCGGCTTATCTGTGTGCTGATTTATCCACAGGTTAAGTTTTGTCATCCTAAAACATTAGAAACTGTTAGCCAAAACTTAAAATAGGATGTAAGTTATCTTCTCATGTACAGCACGTTATCATTGATGAAGGTTTCCGTTTGCGGTACTTAAACGGGTCAATTTAATTAGTGCTGTTATATTTGTTAATTGACTGAAAATAATGCAGCGAATACTCTTACCTTTCAACTTCTTTATCAAATATTGCTTCTTTCTTCTTCATGTTTTCTTTTATAATGCTGTAGAAAGCTGGTACTATATTGTAGTCTCTGGGAATGACTAACTGGAGAAAAAAACCAATGAAATTTTTATATGAAAGGGGTTACAATAAACGGCAGCTGGTATTTCCAGATGATCATAATGGATTTACTCACAGTCACAAGTAATGTTTAAGGCAGCACAGTTACACAAATACCCTTTTGTTGAGAACAAGAATCTTTTCCAGCTGCAACTAGTTTGGCAGGCACATATGTTGATGCTATTTCTAACTTAGACGTGTAAAGATTTCATTTAGGTTATAACTTTCTTTCTCTTTCATAGCTTCATAACAGAGTATATTTGAAGTAGCAAAATAAATCATATTTGGCACAGAATTTGAACAAGCTTTTAACTAGCTTTGTGACAGATTTTGAACTAACGCTTCACAAATTACAGCTAACCTTAGCACCAGCTTTAGTTTTATTGAGGCAGTCTTTGATGGCTATCCTGAATCCTTTTAGTAAGACCATACTTCTGTGAGCTTGTGTTATCAGTTCTGTCTCATTCACTGGCTGGTACTGAGCTAACTCCGCTAGACTTTCCTCGTTACAATCTGCTTCCTGTTCGAAAAAACAGTGTTACACAATTATTTCATGGATTAGAGGAGATTTGGAGGAAGTTTTTTTTTGCTTTATTTTAGTATATCGTCAATTAAAACAGTCTTGTAATAAAAACCGATGCAAATTTTTTCCTGGTTCACAGAGATTACATAGTTTTCGGGGAAACCGTACTTTGGTTTGTTTAACAAACTACCGATAAGGCATGATGCCGCATAGGTTTAAGGGTATTGCAAAATATTTTAATGAAAAGACAAGGCCTGTCCAAATTTACATTAGACACCTCACCAGCTGAGCAGTATTTAAACATAGCTGATATATAGTGATAAGACGCATTGAAACCGAGATCTGATAAATTAATTCTGTCAGAGACAAGAGGTGAGATAATACAGTTATTGAATTCATGACTAATATCTCAGTTACCCAGGGGCTGGTCTCATGCTCCATTATAATTTTTATTATGAAAGCTGGACTAATCTGGTGCATTACATCAAAGAAACCGTTAAATCGACACGTTAAATCAGATGAGAAACCAGATCAGTTTGTCTATACCTGATTTAAGTGTAAACCATATCATAGCAACAGGATATGTATCATGTAGTATCGACCTTGTTTGCTAGTTGAAGGGAGGGGGAGGGTCGGAATGGGGGTTGGGGATGATTAGACCAGCATGTAGGCTGTTAGAGCCTTCCTTATCAACTTCAGGTCCATGGCCGTCATATTTTGACATTATTAGTGAAACGTGACTATAGTGTTGAATGTTGGGCTGAAAGGTTCTAATCCCTAGACTAAAAACTCTATAGAAATAGACCAATAGGCAATATGACACCTTGGGACTCTTCAGAACCTACGTAAACTTTAAAAGTTTAGAATATTATATATTATATTATATATCAGTTGCCACAATCTGCATTGGTGTCCAATCTTGGAAAGCTCTCCTGCACAATGTTGACAGGAATTTAGTGCCATTTTTAGGAATACTGATACCTTTTGCTATGGACCACAACACACTATGCTTGCCAGTGAAACAAAATCCTTAAACTAGGCGCCTAGCCAAGTATTGTCAGACTGTCAGACTTTAGTGAGTATTCAACAAGAACATTGAGTTTCTGAAAAATGTGTAAGGAATAATTTAATGAAAAATATAATGGATAAATTAATGGAGATCGGTAGAATGGCTGTGGTAAGGCCTTACATGATGGTCTTTATCGGTAATCCTGCAATCCCCTAGTCTAAGTGCTCAGACTCCAAGGCGCAGGAAGTTACCTAGGCCAGGCGCAGGTAACTCCCTGCGCCTTGGAGTCTGAGCACTTAGACTAGCAATCCCCCCACCCTAGACCTTTTCTGCATCTTGCCTAACCATAGATACACTACACTCCAGTCTGAGGCATCAGACTTCATTTGAGAGTTATATTGGGAGAAGTACTCACATATCGCTTGAGAATTCTTCTGATACATTCCAGCTCATTACTTTTCCTCTCCAGCTCTTTACTTCTAGCGTCCATTCTTTCTCGATACTCGAGTAAAAACTCAATGTCTCTTTTAGATAGATCAATTTGTCGTCTGGATTTCACAAAGTCTTTGACAGTCGCCAGACGTTCCCAGACATCATCGACAGATAAGGCTGATCTGGGTATGGACATGGCTACTCTATCTCACTGTGAGTCCCCAACAAGAGAATGAGCTTAGCTATAAATCTCCTTTCAAGCTCCTATAAACACAAATAAGATGGAAGTAGCGTATAATTCTGCGTCCAACAAGGGGACTCAATTCACAGCCAAATCCTGCACAACAAATTTGAAACAAATACATCCAACATATTTATACAGATGGTGTAAGTTGTTATCAGACTAACAGAAGGAGATAAGACACAGTAGGGGCTGTCACCAGGGTAATATGTAAACTAAACCATTATGTGACCTCATGTAACAGATGCTCAAGGTAAACACCCCTACACCTAAGTGCAGATGATGATCTACTCACTCACCTAAGAGTCATCAAGATATACAATTGGAGTGGTGATTTAAATTAAAAAAACGGGGAGTACCTGTGAAAGGGGTAAAAAAATTTGCTTTCTAGATATTCGAAAGTACGGCAACTTTTAGCATCGGTGTACACAACAGAAGACAACCCAATGAGTATAAATGAAAGAAGTCTAGAAAAGATATATCAAATGGTTTTGTACTTATGCAGCTGCGTTAAACCGCTTCTGTTTGTTCTAACAAACCGTATGGTTAGATTTGAAGTTTAGAAAATCGCTGAGTCAAAAATATCTCACTTCCAAATCTGACTAAACACTGAGTGAGTTGCGTGCAAATTTCAAGTTTTAAATATTAATGACAAAAGCCTGGTAAAAATTTTATCAGACAAAGCAAACTAACTGATTCTTTCCCAATTAAGTTTAATATACATGTGGTGGCCATCAGCTAACCCCTTCCTGGATCTTAACTTCCTTTATAGGGCCTGAGGCTGATTCCAATATAATTTTATTATAGAAATATGTTATGTTCAATCAAGAGGTATATTGACAGCGCTTTTGTGTAGCTGTCAATGGGCTTACATAATATCCCTAAGCAAATTTAAAAAGCCTTATCAAAGAATAAATAAAACCCAGTAATAATATATTTGAAGAGGTATTAAAACAACTTACTGAAAAGGAAATATAACATAGATTAAGTTCAGTGAAAGGGCTCTATTGGTATAATATGGAAAACTCACAAATAAAACTCAGCCGCTTTATGGGAATACTAAAATTAGATTAATTAAAGTACTGACCTGCTAATGGTGATGAAAGAGAGATATATATCTACCCTTGCTGAGTGTATTATGTAAGTCCTACGCCATCTCCCGTTAGGACCTGACCATGAGTCATCAGTTAATTCTTTGAGTTACCCGGACAGCATTTTTCTCTCCCCAGGGGTTCGATAAAAGCTACTTGGACAATGATTTTAAACAGCTTACATTTCTAGCACAGTATTTAGTACCTGCGTGTGGACCACATGCTTTGCAGTCAAATAATAGTATAGACACAGCATGAAACTACAAAGTGACAATAGAGATCACCAAGGAGGCCGTTTCCTAGTGTGGGTCAGTTTATTTCACGTTGATATTATGTCGGTTTATTCACGTGTGAGGCTTGTGATATCAAAAATAATAATCTAACCCTTGTAGAATGTAACATGAAAATGAAAACCAGGATTACTGTATAATAGCTTTGTTTGTGACATCGCTAGAGGCAGCATGTGATTGGCAATTGAAAGAGAAGAAAAGACTAATGTGTTAGACTGAAAAACAAATACACTGCCTTTCTGAAACCATGCCAAAAATTTACAGCAGACGTAATGTAAAGAAATGACCATTGGTATTGAATGTGAAAATGCATGAAATCAGTGTAACGATGTAACATGTTGACTGAAAAACACATGCACTGCTAGTGTCACCGGATATTTCTGGTTCTAGGTAAGCAATTACCAGACATACACCAAAACAACACAACCAACTAAACAATACTTAACATCTCAAACCATTTAATATGGAAACTATATGAAAATGGCACAACAGAAATACAGCTTATACAAAGAATAATATACCCACAAACATTAAGCATCGAAAAACAGTTATTGCATCAAAAAAGCCATGATTTGCATATAATTTAATTTTGATTAACAAACTTTGTGACAAAAAAATATATTAAAAACTTAATATAGTGAAAACAATGACTGAGATCAAAATGACAATGCAGGCGCAACATATAAAATGAGTTGCATATTCCAAATCAGTGTGGTTGGAGGGAATATCAAAGGTCTGAATTTCTGATTTCAAATAAGGATAAGGAATGAAACTCAAGAACCACCAGCTACAAAATTATAGAAGCTTAGTAACAGAGGTAGAAAAGTGTTCACATTGCTGCATATCGCAGGATTGCAGATTTATGTGACGCTCACAAATTCAATTCATCCAAATCATCACCAAATATAATATTGCTATTGTTAGGTTGAAGAGTTGTATCTCTTCGTCTTGAAGGTTTCTGGGTAATCTGGTTATCATTGAATGATGAAGGCTGATATCCTCCAAAATCTAGGCTGTCATTAATAGGTTTAGGACTACTGGGTTTCTTTGATGGGAATAGATCAGTTTCTGCCGTGTTCCCAAAATGGCCGAGACTTGACTTCACAGAACTGTCAAAGAAAATATGTCAATCATTGCAGATTTCCTTCCATGGGTCTGTCGAGATTATGTGATTTAGGTAATGTTCTATGAATGACGCTAAAAGCTTGTCCAAAAGAAATATTCTATAGATTGTTTTGTATTTTGCCACACGACTTGTATACTGTATATGCAATACAAATACAGAGTTATCCGATCTATGTGTGTGACGGAACAACTTCTCATATCAATGGATAAAGCTAGCCCCGACTCCAAACTGGCTTGGAAATCCTCTCAATTATTTATGTGATACTTACAGGAATGTTTTGTCCCTGCTTGTTGAGAGTATGTCATTATTATTCTGATGTTTAACATTCGATGGCTGAGCTAAGTTCAGTTCGTTTTCAGCAGCAGCAGCATTGCCATGTAAGGCATTGAGAAGCGCAGCCTTCTCTTGTTGATCTAATTCAGTTCCCATCTTTTTAGGTGCAGCAGGGCCTCTACAACATAACTTGTTTGATTATTTATCGGGATTAATTGCATTGTTTAACAGATTTATATGAGCAAAGAACAACTCATTGGAACGTGAGACACCATGTAACAACTCAGTGATGGCTAATTAAGATCGAAACCATACCCTGATATCCTTAAATGAAACCAAGCCCACTGCATTTCTGATACCATGCCAAAGATTTGCAGCAGGCATAAAGTAAAGAAACAATCATTGATTTTGAATGTGAAAGTGCATGAAATCAGTAAAAGGATTTATGTGATCACAGACTAACACTAGTAATAGAGACTTTTACCGTGATGGCGATTGTTGATGGTCATTTAACAGAATGAAAATATAATTTATACACTTTTTTTGGTTAACAGAAGACAGTGCGGCACCTGATTCTTACCTTGGCTTGATGACAGCAAATGTTTGCTCTCTTGGGCTTGAAAGTTAAAATGTGTGAGAACATAAAAATTAAGCGAATAGAAAAATTACAAAATACGGTAAAATGTAGACCTATTTTAATCATCTATTACAATCAAACCTGTTGATGACAATGTAGAAGGCCTTAAATCCCTCACAGGATGCGTACAAGCCCTAATGTATGAGTCTACCAATGGTCATGTGACACTACAACCGGGTAAGAGGGGAGTACATACCTGGCACCGAGAGAAATAACACTGCCACCCATATCTGGTCTTCTGCTTCCACCGACGGTCTCAGTTATCTTCTCCTGAACTTTGAGTATTCCCGCCCAGGAATCCTCTCTCTCCATCAGTGAGGTGGAACCGGGTACCTGAACATTAGATCACTCAATCATGAAGATATTGAGATATAAAAGGTGAGCTAAACAGAAAGATATTAATCAGGGGGGGGGGGGGTCTTTCGATAAATAACAGCCGAAATTGCAATCTGATCGCTCATTCAGTGTGTGAGCGACACCTGCTAGGGTCTCACTTCCAAATCAATCAGTCATTGATGGAACTATATAAATTCTGAGTGACCAATATGTGAGGGATTTTGTCTAATTGAAAGACCAAGTGAGTGATAACTTTGAGCGATGTGATAGTGATAGTTTGCTTTAGTAAAGCATTGCGTATTATAGTTGAAAGACCCCCCCAGGACAGAAAAAAGTCATGGGGAGCGTTTGAAATTGGAATCACCTGAACCTGAACCAGAGTAGTTTGAGCCCTCAAACCTCTAACCTCTTGTCTGACGGCCCCAAGAGTTGATTAACATCCATAGACAAAAAGATTGTGGGTTAAAGCTAAACAATAACAAACAATGATGTGCCTAGTCGCTCTAATTGGACTTCTGTTAAGTAGGTGTAGTTTGAAGCCAATAATATAAACCACCAAAAGAAGGACAATAATATGCACAGCTAACAAATAGAATCATTATACCGGAGTTTCCTGCTGTTTGATTAATTCCTGCATTGACTGTTTTCTTGACATGGACTGGCTGAGTGCCATGTTAGTCCTCAATAGCTAAAATAGTCACCATACACCTAATGACGACCTCAAATGTAAACATCAATGTCAGGGGTAACAAAAGAATAACAGCAATTATTTACACAACATATTGTGTCGATACTTTGGCCAAAAATGGTCTAGAAATTGCGAATTGGACTAACCTCAGCCCTGCGCTTTTCATCATCGAGGGTTTTCTTTAGGTTTTCCAGCTCTCGTTCATCAGGCTTGTTACTGCTATATTAAGAAGATATTAAAAAATTGTATTTGATTATATTGCCATATTGTTGTGCATGCAGTAATTATCTGGCTCCTGTCAGTGTGTGTCAAGTTGAATAACGGCAGCATAACATGCATGTCATAGTTAAAGGGCAACCAAGGTTTCGCAGCAATGCATTAATAGGTAGCTAATAATGTGCTGGGCAGCATCAGCTTTGTGCATTACGCGATGCAAAACTCAAAGGTAGTTGCTGACTCTAAGCTGGGTAACACTTCAGTTTAGGGGAGGTTCCAAGACTTTGCTGTAATAATTATAGAGCACAGGCTAAATACTAACAGGAACAGGAAACTGCTATGTGGTATTCTCTTTTAGCTGAGTTTGAGTACCTGATGGAAGAAATGTTTCACAACAATTCTGGCTGAATAATCATCCGAATTATATTTTGTCTTTTTCCCCATGCAGAAGGTGCAATCTGCTATTAATCAATGGCCATCAATGAGAAGTTGTTTGAAACCTTGGTTGCACTTTAAGTTATTTAAATCCAAGCGATTCTCTGAAGACATTACACACAACTGCCAGCTCTACCAGATCCTTGGTTGGCAGGTCTGCATAGTTTGAACAGATGCCAGTTAACCAAACATACTTCTAATTATCAAGCAGAATGTGATACCAACAGGTCATTACTTCACTTTTATTGCTCATTGAGCATTGCACAGGCAATAGGCCGTTGGAAGGGAGGGGGGGGGGGGTGGGCAAGAGTCTGGAGACTAGTTTTTCACTTACAGGTGCGCAGTGCTCTGTTGATCAGATTTATGTATCTGTTTGTGGGCTGGTTTCTCACTCTTAGGTATAGGCTGATCTTGAGAGTTTGTTCTGTGCCTAGCGTTACGCTGTGCTGGACGACCAGCTGCTGGAGGGCTCGGTGACAGCATCTACAGGGGAAGACAGGAATAAAGTACGAGGTGAGAGGTACAAGAAGCATCAGTACTGATGTGCACTGCACATGACAGCTCATAAACATCAGAGTGCAAACAAAAAGTAATTGTACCTTTTTGTGTTATATCCACATATTCAGGGAAGTTTGTGATATTTATTCAATAATTGAGGCTTTATGGATAAATGCATCTACTTTTGTTGAAATGATCATTCATGCGAGGGTCTGATAAGACCATAATAACTTATGTGTAACACTGTAGGATACATAAAGCTTACTTGTTCATTCTGCACTTTATCTCGCTGTCTTTCTAATGAGATATTATTCGGTTTTTTGTTAGTACTTTGTTCAGGTTTTCTCGGTGTATTACTTTCTTCGTGTATTACAGAAGGTTTTCTCTGCTTCAGTTCTCTGGGTTTGTCTATGGGTGGGGCGGGTAACGCCCTAAGCTGAGCAGGCTGTTGCACCTTTCTTTGGTTAGCTGATCTTGGGTATACAGCAACCTGATCCCTTCTGTAATTGGGTGGGTTATCTGTGTCAGAGGTCATGACCCGTGATGGAGGTGGCTCTGACAGAGCCAGCTGCTGAGACATTGAGGAATTCATGCGAGATCTAGCATGCCGGTACGAATGCTGAATACTGAACTTCTCAAGGTCATTCTCCTTTGCCTAAAAATATATCAGCGAAATCCTCTACAGTAGCCATTTATCTAATTGTGGTAGTTATTTTCTGAATAATTTATTGCCGTTGTAGCAGAAGCTTGTGAATTGAATCATTTTTTTTTACAAAATATCGAGTTGCAGTTAAAATATATGTAGTCGTGTAAAGAGCTTTAAAAGAGAAATTCCAAGTGCACCGTCACTATATAGCACTTCAAAGGGTTCAAAAAGCTATGACATCTCTTAGGTTCTCAAGGTGCTCACAAATTTACTGTATTTTTGGAAATTCTTCTGGAAAAAATGGTTATTTTTGTGCTTGTTTTTTTTTCGGGCTATGGAGCTGCATTTCCACCATATCACAATGTCTGCAGCGGATGGGTTTGTTAATTCAGCCATGAAGTGATAATAGTATAAAGCATGTATGGATGATAGGCACTCGTTTTTGTTACACAATAGAGGAAGATAAAACATACCCCATTCTTTTGGTAACAAAATAGCTTGTTTGTCATCAACCATTAGTCACATTTCACTTCACAAAAACATGATTTACCCACAAGAGAAAGATTAGCAAATACTATGCTTGAGGGAAGACTATTTTACTATGAGCAAAGTTGTGTATTATTTATGTTGTATTGCTAGGGGATAGCGCGAACGCAGTCCCCCACTACCAAAAATTACGCACCCGAGTTACCCACATTTGGGGCAATCGCAAGCGCCAGCCAAACCGAAGTGCAATGGTAAGGCCTCTTCTTGGGGGATCTATCTTCTTGATCATAGATGCCCCTGTGCCAGGTAAGTATGAGTTGGGAAAGGTTAAGTTTGGACCCGCCTCTAAACTCAGTCATCTATAAATAGTGTCAGTTGATCTCATTTTACAAGAAGGATTTATCATCACATGGTTTTTTACATAATCATAAAAAATGTTACAAATGTATGACAAAGATCAATGCTTTCATTTTTTTTATATCAACAACTGCAGAATTTGATGATCTTTCTGTAATACTAGCAAACATTTATGTGGAGGCAACGCTAAAAGCACCTGACGTCACCACGCTATGCGCAACGAGCTGTGACGCCTGCCATGACAAAGGCAGTTATTATCTACTTATGCTAACAAGGTTTGATTGGCAGATTACAATAACAGTGCATGCACCGGGTAAATACCCTTATTAGCGAGGGTCTAAATAATACTGGCCTATGGCTTCGCACATTCTCCCTGCATAAACGGAGCAAATAACCCACTGATCTAGTATAATGGCTTGTCGAGTTACAGTTCATTATTTGCTATGTCTAATGCCCACAATCTCTGAGATACAAGACTACAGCTCAAAACAAAATTACACATTCTATAAGCACAACTTGTTTGTGGGATTTACATTTTGTTTTGTGGTCATGCTTCCTAAACTGCCCTCAAACCAATGAGTATTCTCAAAAACTAAAATACCTGCTTAAAAACAGCGCCCTGAGGTGTCAATTTGTCATAAATAATAAACCTGCCCCTAAAACTTCGTACTTAATTTCAATTCTAATTGAACAAATTTGGTTTACACTGCAGATCATGTATTGGACTGAACATTACTAGCTCATGATATGTTTCTCAGCTGTAACTGTGTGGTGGTTGGTTGCATAACCCGCAACAAACATCAATCAGAATACTGAGCAATGTATGCGCCATGCGGGAACCTTGGGGGTCTCTTCACGGATTATCTGCTCTTCCTCCAAAAGAGCAGATAATCCCTGCAGAGATCCAATACATGCGCATGAATAATGATGAATTTATTATTAGGTCTATGGACCCTACACACTTTTGAAGTTGAGAATTATTCTTGACAGGTCCGGTGTACATATTCCCTATAATATTGCTTCCCATACAGAATTATGAGCATTTCAACAAAACCGAATAGGTATAGTCTGATAAAACCGCTCAAAGCAAAGACATTGAATACTCGTTTGCTCGTAGTACAAAGTGATTGCTCATAGTACCCAGTACTAACCCGTATGCTTTGTTTAGCGTATTGTAGTCCTTCGTGGAGATCATCAATCAGCGCCTCCGTCTCATGTCTCTTTTGCTGCTCAGTTGCCAGCTGTCTATCATGACATTTCTGTAAATTCTCTGCATACTTCTCAAGTTGCTGAAATAAAAAGTCCTAATTTTGCAACAGTGGTTGTGATTGAGTATATAATCAATGAAATCAGGCAAATTCTTAGTATTGGTTCATCTGCATTCAAAAGTTGAGGTGTCATTAATGTGGTTGTTTTGGTTGTTTGGTTGTTTTGGTCATGATCAAATGACTCCATGGAGAGATGTATAGTAAAGTGACTGATGTTTGCAATGGAGATCACAGTAAAGTTGCAATCTGCACATGCGCTAGTCTGTGCTAAATTCAGCCTTAGCATTTCAAAGCAATATGATTGGTTCCATATTGCTGGTGGTTGCGTGTCCAAACATTGTGCTTATGCCTGTAGAATAGGTAGAGTTGCTTCTGATGTACAACTCCTATTAATTTTTACTTGCAGGGCTCTAACTATATTTTACTGTCTAAGCTCCAACTAAGGCGTTACTCGTACAGTGTATAGAAGATGGAGTAACACTGTCAGTTAACAAACAACACTGTAAGAACATTATCTAAGAATTTAGAGGAATTACAGAGATGAGAGAGCGTGAGTTCGATAGTGAGAATGACTCTTCATATCAGATACCATACCACCAGATATATCACATATCAAATTACAGGTCACCTATGAGTTGTTAGGAAGTTATGGCCCCAAATGGATAGCAGTTTCAGGTCTAGATTCAACTTTCTTTGACAAAGGTTGATCAGATTGGATCATCACACATATTAATTCTCAATTTCTCAACCAGTAAAGGAGGTGCGAGGGAGCCATTCTATACGAAGTCTGTGTATCATAATGTCAGTATAACCCCCTCCCATGGTGCTGAAGTTTCATTATACATGTTATAAGATAAAAGCCGACATGTGCAGTGGAAATAAAATTGATGATCAATAATCAAATTTAAATGTGAAATCCCATATACACATTAGCTCTCAACTGTGTATGGGATTTTACATTGATTATCAATAATAAAATTTCATTTCACTGCACATGTCGCTTATGAGGAATCTTGAATAAACAAGACAGTGTAGTTATTGAAGATTTGAGTTTGAGTCAAAGTTACAATGAAGACAAACAACCAGTAAACTCTAGGTAAGCTAGCTGAGCACACAGGAGGAATTCATTATGATAACACACAATGTCTGAGAATCGGTTAAAAGCGAACCCACCACAAAACGGTTACAAAACAATCCGGGTATGATAAAATAAACTTACACTAATCGTGAACTGAAATCTGACGTAAATAATATCAAAATCTAAATAAAGCGCCATCGATGGGAAAACATGTACACCAAATAACGCATTTTGCAAAAGAATAAAAGCTTTGGCTATGCACAGTTTTCTGAGCCTAATTTCGGAGTTGTCCTCTACCCATTTGTACAACTTCGAAAACAACCTCAATTTTGAGCTCAGAAAACTGCCTATTAGTTCATATTCACAATACACATGAGCTGGTGCAAATGTACTTTCTGACTATAATCTGCACTCGACAGTGGTCTGGGAAAAGAAATTGTCGATTGTATTCCTCATCGACAGCTTGACTTTTTGACAAACAGTCTCTGCTCTTAGTCAAGTAGAATGTAAATTTACGGACAATCCTGATCTGTTTTCATTCCTCTGAGCAAGAAGGCAGATATTTACAGAAGTGAGGGTTATTGCATGATCAGGATGTGTGTGCATGCTAAGGAGTATACAATAATAAATATAATAATAAATAATACATCTTTTTAGTATCAAAGGGCAAAAATCTGCTGACCTTCTTCCTAAAAACTTCATTAGCTAATTTATACTTCAAACTGTTAACAAGATAAGTAGCATAACTTACAGCGATTTTCTCGTCTGCGATGGCGTTCTGTTGATTGAGCCGATCAAGCCTCTGTTTGAGTTTATCTCTCTCCTCAAGGTCATTATCTCGAGCCCTCTCTTCCAATCTCTTCTCCTCTTTCTCAGAGCGTCTCAGCTCTCTCTCCACCTGACGTAATCTATGATGTGTCTTATCATACCTCTCTTCCTGCCTCCTAACAGTAAAGACAATTCACATAATGTGAAGTCTTTGAGCATGATTAACAATTACAATATAAACTATGTTCTTATTGGGTAAAGCAGAGAACATCTCGCTGCTGCTCTTGATAAGAGTTATATCCAATTTTGCATGTCGAAACGACCTAATTGGTCTTCTCTATAGTTTTAGAAGCATGTCATGTCATTCACGAATATGATGTGTGATTGATCGCATCAGCATGACTAAGGAGTAAGAGTGACTCTTACTCACCCACTCTAACCATTCTCCCTGCTCTAACTCCTTGCACTGACCATCACTGAGAAGTGAATTCAGTTTAACAGTGGTAAACACAATTTAAGAAGTTGCCCCCTCCGTATATGTGATCAGACAACTCCTTATATATTTATTTCTTAGCACCGTAATAATATTATTTATTAAAATGAGAGCCATAACTCAAGACCTTTAAAATATTATAATTGAATGCAATACTATATGCATTTTACTACTATATTGTACACTACCATATATTCTTGATCACCCCATCACATAGTTCACAGGTTACCTGAGTTGATCTTTGAGCACTTTGATCTCCTTGCTTTGCCTCTCATACACATAAGGCAGATCACTCTCCTCTTTCTCTCTCTTACTTATCTGATGACTTACTAAGATATTGTTACGCTTTAGTACCTTGTTCTCCATCTTCAGGTTTTCGATCTCTTCTCCGATCACCATAACTTCATGCTAACGAAATAAGCGGATAGAAATGAATTGTGAAGTGAGTTTTGTAATTATATTTATATCTCTATCTGAGAGAAGGAGACATCAAACATGTCATACAGGACTGTAATCAGCATTCTACTCATGAATTGAAAGTATGCAAACTTTGTGTGAGCGGTCATAGGCCAAAATCAAAGACATTTACCGAATATATCAGACTTGAACTGAGGAAGGAAATAACAACCCACCCTGAGCTCATTAGCATCGAGTCTATTTTCTGCAACACTGGCGGCTCCATTCTGTACAGATTTAACTTTCTTCCTTGTAGGCCCATATCTTTTTGATGCCACTACAATAGCGTAAAATAATGTGTCTTGTATAATATTGGGTTTAGAAGCCATAGAGAAATCACTAACAACATATATAATGAGTTTATAGACAGTTTTCTGAGCTCTGATTTAGGCCTCAATTTGGAATTGTCCTCTCTCCAGTTTGGTACTTTTAACCCACGCCGCATAGGAAAAATGTGCTGAAAAGAGGTTATCTTGAAAACTGCTTATAAGAGGATAAAAATTGAATTTGATTCAGAATCAGCAACATTGAAAACTCATAATGGACATACTTTGGTAAATAATTTTAGTATTTGGATAGTCAATAATAGCATTTTCTTACAGTTTTGCGGACAATTTGGCAGAATCTTTCATGAGTTTCGTCACTAAAACTAAGATTTATCAATAGTCAAGCCTCCAATGATTTGGAAACCCTGTCTCCCAGGGTTTTCAATGGTGCAGACTCTGAATCAAAAATCATTTTTATCCTAGCATCAGCAGTTTTTTCAATATAACCCTCTTTCAGCAGGTTTTTCCTATACGGCGTGGGTTAAAAGTACCAAACTGGAGAGAGGACAACTCCGAATTGAGGCCTAAATCAGAGCTCAGAGAACTGTCTATTTATATACCGCCTAATGTAAGCCACAATGGGTTTTGCACTATGTCATTCCCGCCCGGTCACTGGGTCTAATGAGTCCAAAGCCAACCCTGGCTAATAGGGACCTACATCGCATAAAGCGCTATTACCCTTTGGAACACCCTACTGATCTCGGCTTCTCAGATAACACCAGTGGCCATGCGCGGGGATCTAACACCGGTCGCCAGATTGATGATTCAACCCGCTAACAACTAGGCTAACCTAATAACCTAAACAGCATCATACATAACAAACCATATGAATTCATCATTACAAAACGAATGGTAAGCGCTACTACAGCTACCACTACTACTACTCACATGATAGATTTGTGTGGTTTCTAGCGCCCAGTGAGTTGTTCACATTAGGAGATCTCCGGCTCACTTTAGACACTCTTCCCTTGTCATTCCTCAGCCTTGCCATAGAAACAGTGCTGTTTATTCTGTTGTTGGACGCTGCCAGCGGACTCAGCTTGTCCAAGTCATACCTTGAGTCATCGACACGCTGCTCCTGCCCCTTGACCCCATAGGGGTCATAGGTGGATGATACGGGTCTGGTTTTATAGTTATCTGTTACTGACAATGTAGGTTGTCTCTTTGCAGACATGACAGGACTAAGAGCTTTATTTGTACTAACAATCGGGGCGTGATGTGGGTCAGTCAGGTTATCAGTCTCAAAGTCGCTGTGGAACTCATCAGAATACTGGTCTTCACTGTAGCTGTCATCTTGCTTTCCTAACTCATTGTCAGGTGATTTTGGAGCGCTGTAGCCTCCATTTAAATGAGAATCAGGCCTGTTCTCTTTATTAATACCATACCCTCCTTGTCTCTTGTTATTGAGGGATGCGGAGTCAGAATCGTGTGAATATGAAGGCTGGGCTTGTGATGGTTCGTGACCTTGATCTGAGAAGTCAGAAAAATCATCATCATATGAATATCTAGACTTGGTGTCTTCGGCTGCAGTGTTTTTTCCATCATTTAGATTATTTCTAGAGGTATTGAAACTATTGGCATTTATATCAAGAGATTTAGGATTGGGAGGTTTATCGTCAAAGAATGAGTCCTCTTCTTTGGTGAAATTAATCTTTGCGCTAGTCCTTTGGCTCTGACGAGTTTGGTTTCTTGATTCATTAAGGTTTATTGTATTAGAGTCGAATGGTTTAACGGGCTTGTCATCGTAAATTGCATCATCCTCATCATCATCGCTGTAAGGTAGTGAGGGTGGTCTGACAGCTGAGCTCATCTTTGCTCCACCTTCTGTGCTTGGTTACTTATTATGTGTTGTGGTCAGTTACCATACTTGTGTCACAGTATTTTAAATAACTCGGAGGAAAGCGCCTGCAAAAGAGATCAGGTTATACTAGTCACATGAGAGCTTGATACATTCACAACGTGGTTTGTTCTAATTGTAAAGTGTCTTCAATTTGGCACTAAAAGGGCTTGCCAATTGAAATTTGAACAAGAAGAGAAATGGAATTATTGTACTCTCACACTGAACTACCACTTATAATCTTGTTAACTATTATATGTCTTAGATTAACCATTCCAATTAGCATGTGGTTGATGAAGGACTGCCACTTACATTGGCATATCACAACTAGGCCTCACTTTTATGTTATATTTGAACAAGATTGGACACAGTGAGTGACCAAGGAGTTAAAGACACCTTTAACTCCTTTAAAACTGTCTTTAACTCCTTGGAGTGACAGTGGGTGGACTGTAATAATGTAATGTAATGTTTACGAACAACAATGTCCTATTCTATTGTCATAAAAAGAATGTGCATGAAAATAGTGATATTTGTTACCTCAGGCTCTCAAGTCTCAGTCAGGTCAAGCTCTATCAGTAATACAAATTTAGAAACTCTTGGTCACCTCATTAAATAGTTGATCTTATATATTATCTTTTTTCATTTCTTTTTATTCATGTGTTCAAATTGATGAGTGACAACTGAATATGTGTACAGAGCACCAAGCAACCACTTGGTATTTCTCAATAAAATGGTAATTCACAACAAATATTGATGACGTATACATCATAATCATACCGGAAACACAAGTTTGTCCCTTTAACTTACAGCGGGTAAATTACATAGTGTTGATCAATAAGACATGAAATTAAGAAATTAGCTCCTACTGAGCTAGGAATACACAACTCCAAATTAAGTGGAATATGTTATCAGTTGATAAAAAGGAGGGAGTTGTGTCGATGAACTTCATTGTTCATTCATGGTTCATTGTTGTGTGGTGTCCTATAATTATGGTTGCAAATTTGTTATTGTTCTGCTATTACTGACTCATTTTTCTCTTATTTGTTTGAACCTTCTTGGTGGAGCGCATTCTCCACTCTCCCGTGTAAATAGTTTGGTTCAAGATAAGTCTAAATGCTCAGTCGGCTCCATTGCGAGTGTGTGGCATTACATTATCAACCATCCAATGGAATTAGACTAGTTCAAGATTTGCAACGTCAATAAAAGGTTCTTAGTTGAAAATCCCTTGCCCTCAAGTTTCTACGATGTATGACAACTAGCAGTTAATGCATTTGAAAAAAATAGTCATAGGCTATGCCTTCCCTTCCTTATTTCAACGAGAAAAAAAAGAAGGTACATCAAATTTATACATAAAAATGTTGCTCAAATAAATAATCATTATAAGTGCAGCTGTGATGTGCTGGTAAAAAAACAACTGAAATTTGCTAAAAAACCAAAAAATAATTGCATGAGAAAACTTGTCATTTCATTTAATCTTGTTGCCAATAATCATTTATTTAGATCTGATATACCTTAGCAGCATGACTAAAATGAATACCGAAGCTTTGGCTTCCTCAACCCGTGATCTCTTTTCATTTTCTTTTTGTCCTGTCTCAACGTTATCACTGCTGGTGGTATAATTGACATGTGTGCTCTCTTGTTCTGTGATTGTGAAGAGAGAAGTCGCGAAGTCATCAGCAGCCTGAACAGGCCTGCTATTTGTCACATCGGAGCTAGAAGTGAAGTTAGTGACTCCAGCCTTTCCGCCATCTATCACAGTATCTGAAATAAAATTACATGGGTGCTAATACGGTTTATTTTTAATGAGGGATTGGTAAGATAGAAAGAGTTGTGGTATATGAAATCGCTGTGCAAGGGAAAATATTTGGCGAATGAAGCCAAGATTGAGATACATATAAGCTGCCAAAAATATAGGAGACAAACATGAAGAAGGTTGATCCAGTTTGCCTGCATCTGGAGTTGCCCCCTCCCCTTGTTGAAGATGAAATGATAATGCTAAAAATAGACTGATAAATATATTGTTGTTGTTTAAAAAATTAGAAGCTCACCTGCTGAGTTTTTATCTCTCTGGATAAATAAAGTTGAAAACTTTTCTTTGTGTGTTCTGATGGACTCTCTAAAGCGTGATGGACTGAATTGCCTCCGGCCATTGGTGAGATAGAAAACGACACAAATGGCTATATCTACAAAAACGTTTTATCATTATAACACATCATCAAAGAACATTGCATTATGATAGCAGTTCCACATGCGATAGATATATTAATCAAAGAGTTGTACTGTCACACGAAAAAGGTGTAATTGTGAAATGATAATATTGTGGCTGTGATTGTTATTGCTTTATAACAGTACACTCACCATATGATGGGCTTGCCAGTCTGTGAATCACCTTTAGAGTGAAATCTGGCTTGTCTGAGCTTATTTCATGGATCCTGTCGACCGCATGCAATAAAGTTAGTACCAGGTAGAAGACTGCATAGCTAGTGAACGGTATTAAACACTGGTCCACTGCTTCCTAAAATATCACATTAGTATACAGTGTAAGTTGGTTAATTCAAACTTTATAATTCAAAACTCTCGTTAATTCAGACAAGGAAAAGTGGTCCTTTCAGCCGGATCACAATGCATTTTAATGTCACTTAATTCAAACTCTGCTCAATTAGAACAAATTTTTGTGGTCCCCAGAGGTTTGAATTAACTGAACCACACTGTAATAGGTTTCAGTTTTCACAAGAACACAAGGCAGATGGGATGTACTATTTTTGTGATCTTAGCAATGCAAATCAAAGCAGCATTCTCCTTGATCAAAGGAAGAAGCGGTGATTGCTTTTGAGTTTCTGAGGAATAAAAAGTGTGCAAATTTCTTTGTTGTGATTAATATCAGTTTCCATCATTGACTTGATTCAACTGTATTACGTATATTTCTTGATTGTGTCATACAGAAAGGACTTGTACAGTGAGGAACTTTAACAGTGATTATGGTGCCTGCCGTTTCCGATTAACTGGTTGGGGGGGGGGGGGAGGAGCGGAAATTGTCAATCTGGCAACCTGTCATCTTTACTATGATATAAATTAGAATAGCAATATAGATTTTTGTACGACAATTGATGGCTATTTCCTAATTTTGTTTGCCAAAAACCCAGATAATTCATAGCCTTAGCAATACGATGTATAGCTTGTGGTTGGTCATTAATGAAAAAAAATGGAAATGAGTCTAGGCTAAATACAGAATGAATAATGATCTAACGTCATATGTAGTAGGTATAATGCCAAGAAGTGATCGTAACATAGTGATAATGAGTTTTGGCATCCAGCTGATCACGTTTATCCTAGCAAATCAATGACCACATTCGCTGTATCTATCATTCATGCGGCCCCACAGTATATCCATGCCAACAAACACCAAACTTTAGTCCCTTTATTGCAGGTTCCTATAATCTCACCTTGTATCGAGTATTTGTCATGAAGTTGGATCGTCTCCAATGATGCTTGTACACTGCAATGAATATGACTGTAATCGCTATACTCCCAAGAGGAACTGGTATGTACCAACTAAAAAAACATAAATTATGGATTATAAAAGTCAAGGAATGGCCAGGAATGTTGATATAAGATAATATCAAGCTATGATGGGAATCCTTTTACTCTAGTTTCTTAGGCCCTATTACACATGATTGGCTCTTATAACGGTGACTAATGTGTCAAACACCTCGAGATTATGTAAACTATGTGTAGTGGGTTACTAAATACTCCAGGCCTTCTCCAGGTCAACATTGTAGGCCTGTATGGGCACAGCAAACATCTTGCCTTTCGCCCTACTTAGCTTGGTTACCTTGTGTGGGTATAAGTTTTGCAGGTCACCCCTTTGCAAAGGAACAGGGGGAATTGCTATACTGTGTGTAGGGGTAGGGCTGTGCAAACACTCAGAAGACCTTCCGTTCTAAAGAGTCCCCACTAAGAGGAACCTCTTGCCAGAAACATGTACAACTTTGGGTTTCCAGAATTAAACATTGGCGTCAAGA
The DNA here is from genome assembly GCA_914767715.1 of Membranipora membranacea. Taxonomy (NCBI): domain Eukaryota; kingdom Metazoa; phylum Bryozoa; class Gymnolaemata; order Cheilostomatida; family Membraniporidae; genus Membranipora; species Membranipora membranacea. Next base: position 19,123,985 of record OU612073.1, read on the forward strand.
TTCAGGCTATTATCTTATTCCGTCAGGCCGCCCCTGACTATTGACATACTGCTGCCACGATGTTCTTTTGAGGTGAAAGTTTCTCTTCTTTGCAGGCTAAGGCAGTTGCAGATATGTTTTTCAGTCATTGAGACAGCTTCACAGCATTTCTATTTTTCGTACAAATAAGGAAAAAGGAGGCAGTATTAAACTAATAATAAGTATCAAAAACTCAACAAAACTTAATAAGGAAATTAATGCTCACATAACAAATCTCCATATGATGCCAGTAATTGTGCTGTCCTTGACACCGCAGTATACACCAGCTGGGCCATAGTCATTTGTCGTCAGAGGAATAATAGCTCCAATAAAAGGCACTCCAAAGCATATTCCGAGGCAGAGTCTGCAATAAGAATAAGCCTGACGCATGACTGAATTGTCTGTGATGAGTTTCCAATTTATTTGATACAAAGCCTTTCCTATATACTTTTATTGTGAATCTACAATCATCTTTAGGAATGTTTTTCATGCAGTGACAGATCAGCAAAAAAAACTTAAGCGGAGAGAAAGAGAGAAAATACACAAGTAATAAAAATTAATAGGATTTAAAGTGCTTTGATAGCTTTGCTCAAATGAGTAAGTTTGGTTGCTGAGCGTATCTGTATATAGAAAACTACTGTTCCCACTGAAAATGTTTATGATTAAAGTCATGCACTACAGCTTATTTTAACTTACAGTTGAGACGATCAGTATTTTACACGAAGGAAATGGTATGGTGTGGTAGTTTGATCATTCGTACATTTTAATTTACGACTACAAGTATATGTTTCTCACCGCTCTCGTCGCTGTATTCGATCATTGTACTCGCCAGGAATGATGAGCTTTGCTAGATATATGGTGGCAACACACACCCAGAGAAAACTGGTAAAACCTGAAAAAATGAAAATTTACAGTGATAGAAGTTGAATACCCTGACCCGAACATCAAAGACGTGCATGTTGGACCTAGAGGACTATAACATCAAGATCAAAAAATAGGGTTTTGAGGTATACCAATAAACTTTGGCAAAATTTTTTTACTGCTTTCAGCAAAAGCCAAGTCAGTACAATAACTTTCCCTACAGAGATCATTCAGAAAAGATTTTACATATTTCCACCTGGATTTCAGTTAGTTTCGCAAAACTTTGAAAACTTTACTATCCTTACAATGCAACACTCATTTACAAAACTGAATGCAAGTTTATTTATCCTTTGTTTCAGCCTTGACACATCAAGGTATAAGTGCAATATCTACTGAATATAACCTACCAAAGTATTGGGCAAGAAAAGCTTGAATCACACAAGTTTCATTATGGTAGCCATCATTCTGTAAGAGAAAGAAAATAGATTAGTAATTTTAAATTTGGCTGCTATAGGGAACTCTGCCAGGCAGTGACTCAGTTCTTACCATAAAAAAAACACAATAAACGTAATCATAGTTTTGGTATTGGAGAGAGTACCCTTTCAGTAATGCTCAAGGATTCCGAATACTCACAATCACAACCAGATTAGCCACGGTATAATTATCAATCTCTGTTTCAAACAAACTAATCACAGTCAATGCAGGGTAGCTGGTATCATTGTTGTAGGTCATTTGAAGTTGAAATATCATTCGGCTTAGAAGCAGGAGACTACTAGTATGTATGGTAATTTTTTTGAGTCTAATTTGTCTTTATGGGAGTGTCCCTACAGCCTCCTACAAAGCAAATATCTGGCAATTACAATAGTAGAGGAAAAGGGTCAAAAAGAACAATAGATCCGGTGTAATATTGTCAACTGTCCCCCTCCCCCCCCCCGCACGAAAACAACCCTGGGACACTTCACAATATTGAAAACTCAAAAGTGATTATTCCTCCGTGTCACACTTGTCACTGACTGTCATCTCCCACAGGCAAATGCTAAATGGAGGTAAATTTAATGATGGATAAATGGAGTGGTTATTTTCCCGGCTCATGAACCGGCGATAAAAGACAGATAACCCGTTGTGTCAAGAATTTCTAACCATCTCATCTGAAATTTGCTACAGAGTCCCATCATGGCAATCAAAATTATAATTCATTTTGTTTGAGTCTTTTTGACACAAAATCTTTGTTGTTTTCGCACAGCCCATTTAGTTACTGTGAAACGCAAATCACCTGTTCTACTCTTTACATTGTTATCCATCCATCCGAAAATAGACAACTAGTAACATTATGACACTAGCACTATGACTGTGAAATAACTTGAGATTCCACTAGTAATTTTTGAACATACAGTTCATCTAAACTAATGTAGAGGGGGGGGGGGTTGGTTGTTTTTCCGCGGCTCAAGCAATCTTTTACAGTGCAATAGACGGACAATGATAAGCTCAAAAGTGATTATTTCTCCATGTCACACTTGTGTCTGACTGTCATCACCCACAGGCAAATGCTTGGCACATACAGCTCATAAAAGTAACTGCTGGACTGGGTGTTTTTGTATGACTTCAGCAAAGATTTGTTAATGTGTAGCAAAAATTGTGGTCTTAACTTAATACGAAAGCAGCAATAATACTTATTGTCACTATTTAATTTGTTCAGCAATCACTGCATGAGAGAGTGTATCATCATTAAAGCTCCAAAGTATCATTCCGAAAATTGTTATAACTTCGGCCATGGTAGCTGTTGGCAAAGTGCTGGAAGGACAGTGGGTTCTGTGATGTGGTAACAACACATCATTGCACTATTGGCTTAGTGCACCTTTCTTCGCCATACAGATGTCTTTAAAACATAAGAGCATCAAATAACAACTGGTGTACTCGAAAACTAGATCTATCAGGTACTTCATGACAAAAAGGCTTTATACACTCAATCATATTGTTCATGAGTTACAACCAATATCCCCTGGTACAGCTGGGCCCATCATGTGATTCCAACTTGCATGCTCACCAGACAAATACCAGCCAAAGGTGACAGCATTGTGTACACTTCCATTGTTATTGTAAAGCAAGAACTGATGACGCGTAACACACATTCTTGGTGTTGTTTTCGCGCGGGGGATAGTTTACAATACTACACCAGAATACCTAAGGAGACTATGAGTGGCCTTCAAATCCAGTTTGACTTACCAATGTCTTCGTTATAGAGTTCATAAGGTTTGGAATCAGAATATACAAAAGTATTCGCTACAAAGACAAGATTAAAAATGTCAAGGTGACTGTAAAACATTAAAACACTCTCTCATATTAAAATATAAACAGATGAGAATCACTTCAGATAGGATTTCTTAATTACATGTGATATGAGAAAACAACATAATATTTCACAAACCTCAACAAAAGTGCAGTATTTCCTCAGTAGTATAAGGACAGTGATTGTTATGCAGCCAAAAATGATCACCAATGACCTTGAAACAACCTTCAAGTTTAACAGTATAGCCTGAAAATATAAATAATTTGATCACCATACATATACGGTATATTCCCGAATTATATCATAATCATTGATGTCATAATCATAATTATCATTGTCATTATTGTGGATGTGTTTTATCCTTATTAGCATGACAATCTATATAAGTGCCCCCTCCCCCCCCTACAATGTATCATGATTCATTCCTTCATTCATCTATATTTTGCAGTTGAAGAAAATTATCATTAATATTATGTGAATTATGCCAGTAATTTTACCTACACATTTTGCAAGCTCTTCAAAACCGCAGTCCCAGTAGATATCTGAATCTGTATTAGTTGTGTTCCAATGATTAGATGCAGCATAGACAGATGTAGGTGTAGTATCCCCAGTTGCATTCCATACATCGGACATTAACTGATGTCCAGGCATGTCTGACTACAACGTTTGGTATGCTTGGCTCAACTATTTCACCAGATATTTATATCTTTTCTTGGATGACATTAAAAATAAATTATAGAATACACCAAATTCTCACCTGTTCGTCATGGATAAACAGGGCGTGATAGGCTGTCATTAAAATGCACAAGGTACAAAAATTTCTTCCCAGAAGAATAGTTCCTCATCGTTGGATACTTCAAGGCCTGCTGAGCTATAATTAAATGTACAAACTAATCCCTGGCTAATGTGTTGGCTTTGATGGAGTAGCTCCACCCAACCAATCAGAGCCAACACATTGGCAAAGTTATTTTGTAAAGCTGGATGGTTAAGGAAGTTAAGAAATTCCAGAGTGGTGTGGAACGGACACCTAGACTTATCAATGCGTGAGAATTAATGATCCATGGAAAACAAACACTATACAACTCTCTATATCCCCTGATATACAGGAAACGACAAAAAAAGTCAGATGGTTCATAAAAAAATTTAATCCCGTGCAACCGCCCGGGGAATTTAAAATTCAATGATTTTTTTTTTTCACTTTTATTGGCAGTCTATTTCATTCCAGTAGCGGAATGTTTTCCGAATAGTGCCGAAAAAAAAGGAAAAGGTAAAGAGAAAAAAAGGAAAGCTTGAGACTGAAGATGAGTTGAAATTTTTCAGCAGTGAGGTGGAAATAGATTAGGATGTCTTTGAGAAGAGAGAAAATAAAAATGTTAAGATATTTTCATTACAGTATTGTGCAGAGGCAAAACTTGTTGCAGAGATAATAAGATAATGTTATAATTGAAACAAAAGATATTTGAATACGCCAGATTTAAATGATGTTAATTTGCTCAGTGAGCGTATTGACAAAGGAAGATTATTAAAAGATGAAGCAATTGCAATGTTTAGTTTATCATTAGGAGGTAAAATTAGGAAATTATCCCGCTTGGGGTATCTTCGATTTCTAGAAAGAAAAAGATCATTAATATAGCTAGGTGTTGATAAGATAGCTAGATAATGATAGTATTATCAACAACCACAAATCCCTATGATAAAAAAATATTAATAGATTTTGTGGTTGAAAAGAGACACATTTGGTTGTATACCATGTCCACAAACAATTTTCTTACACTTTCCTACTGGTCGAATAGATGACTAACTGACTACTGGCTGGCCTTGTCTTGTTTTACAGGTGTTTCGTTTTAATAAGCTAGGCAACAATGAAATTGTCATGTAAATTGAAGCTGTCTGTGGCTGCCTGGGATTAAATTCACTGAGAATTCTGACAACTATCAAGTGCTTATTCTAAAATATGATAAGTGCACGTGATGGATCTGCAGGTTCTCATGTATAATTTACTTGTACAATGATTTATACTTCTTGCATTGATTTGTGAATGTGAAGGTCAACTGTGGGTTGTTCTAATACTCAGGTAATTTTCATTGAATCAAATTTATTCTTGGTCACTTTTCAATGTTTTCAGCCTAATAAATATGTGGGTGCATAACTACTAATATATATTGCTTTATGAGATGTGCCTGCCACCCTCCCTGTGCCCACAGGGAATTTGGTTTAAGCTCTATAGTGCGCACAACTCATCCAGTTTCTGACTCAAAAACATCAACACAGCATAAGAAAAGCTTCTCTCGTTAGTTTCTATAGATAGACTTTTTCCAACCCTGCCCCGCTACAGCCCGCTCACATTGTAAAAGTGAACAGAAATCCTCGATCACAAACAACAAAACTTCATAAAAAAAACCTGTGGGACTATTGACGCATAGGACTTAAGTTAGGTTAGAATGACACTACTCAAAAAGGAGCAGTGACCAAAACCTTTATAAAATAAATCAACGGGTATTTTAAATTTATATTTTATTTTATATTGGCTCACTGGCAAACTTTGAAAACTTTTCTTGATCAATTATTCCAATTCCATCCCAGCAAAACGAATTGAACATGAGAGTTAAGTATTGATAATCTCACCTACACTGCGCTGAAAGTTTTGACTCAAATTCACCTTAGTGAATAGAAGTTGGATGAGAAATATCCCAGTACCAGCATTTTCTAAATCAGAATTTTGTTCCATGCCTTAAAGACTCCAGAAGGACCACAGCAATACATAGTCTGGCAGCTAGTTCTGCAGTATGTCAAGTTATTTGAGGGGAAATGCATGGGCTGCAGAATAAGCGGAGAAGAGTAGCACACTGCATGAACCCACAATTTACTGTTTCATTGCTTTGAAAACCATAACACTTGGAAACCGCTGAAAGTTGGATAATTTATTTTCAAAATGTTGAGCTGTGTTTTATACTAAATGATAAAGTAGTTATATAATGAAAAATATTGTTTAGCGTAGATTGATATATAATCTTTATCCCGAACTCTTCCTCACCATAGAGCCGTTATGGCTGTACTGTCTCCTCCAGTTCCAGTCTTGTGTTTTTCCTCGAGCAAATAGGGTGAATATGATGGCACCAAAGCAGTAAATACCTGCCCAGACATAAAATACTATCTGCCACTCTTCCTTTGACCCCTACGGAAAAGAAATATAACTGCATTATCACACATCATAATATTTTATTCACACTGGGTAAGTTTACCTCTATTCCTAATAAACAAAGAAACCTCTAAGATTGGGTCACAGTCATGTGCTCACTTCAGGATGGCAGGGTCTTAGGCAATGCTATTGTACAGAAAGTTACACTTGGCTTTATACATGCATGAAATGGAAATCAATGCTGAGGTTTGGAGTACCCAGTGTTCTACATACAATAAAAGGACTTAAAAGTGATATATTGTTGTACTCACATTAGGAGTCATGGCGTTGACAAGTGAAGGAGCAATCATACCAGGTATAGTTGCCACTGTGTTGCTGATTCCCATGATCTCTCCAGCATATCTTAATCAAGTATGGAAAAAAAGTAAGCCACCAAAATTGAGTGAATATCATTCAGTCAAGGCGCTTATGGCCATGTTACTTTGCACAAATAGTTTAATAGATTGATTGGCTCAAATCATGTTGTTTGCGATCAACGGTAGCCAACTGGTTGGCTGGTCAGAGGGAGAGGGCCAAAGCCAAGTTAGATAATACTTTCTTGAAAAACCCTATTGATATAGTGAATGTGAAAGTAATTCAGTTTCATTTTCACTATATTGTCTCTATAGGTACTTTCAGTGACCTGGTATTGGCTCTCTATCCCGCCCAACAACCAATCAGATCAGAGCCATTATATTGGCTAACTTGTGGGTCCAGAAGAGTAATGATATCAGCATGATAGCGTATGTAGCTTACCTGTTAGCAATGTCTTGAGGGTTGACATTGTACCCAGAGCGATTGAAGCCTGTGAAGGCCACAGCTGTGGTTAGGAATATAACCCCCAAATAATTCATTCCACATGGAATGTGTCCAGTTGCCACAAGTAATCCCGCAGGTATCACCATAGCTAAGTAACAACATAGATCATTATTCTAAAGTTCTTCTAAACTGTTTGTAGCATAATTGAATAAAATATGGATATCTAACATATAGAGGTAACGTTGACTAGACTCTAGTCTATTACCAAATAATGTAACTGTCATCATCGATACCAGAACATGTTAATTGATTTCCTTTAAGGTACTTGAATAGACAGCCGCTCCCCTCTGCTAGTCAAGTCTGACTGTGTACCAGCCGAGGAGACAAATTGTCTATGAAGACAAAACCAAAGCCTTGTCACGAAAACTTGACTCAGACAAGACTTCGGTAGCATTTGGTAATGAAACTAGATATCTTAACCTCAATCTGTTTTGTAACCATAAAACTGATTTTTACATTACAGCTTGAGCCATCAGGCCTCTCCAGACTGTCTTCAGAAACCATCCATTCTACAATTTGGTAAAATTTATTCTATTCTTACTTACCCATGATCATGGCAATTTTCCTGGAGCAAGTTGTGGTTAGGGATCCATTTTCTCTAAGTTTGTCTATACATTGTGAGACAGTATTAGCAACCAGGAATGAGGCAATGTATGGTAACATTGAGAAAAGCCCATTCTGTAAAACATATATGAATATTAATTATCAAAAGACTTTAATAAATTACTTAAGTGTCAACAACAAGAACAGCTTTTTTTCTGGATTCCCGTTTCGAGATTCTTATTCAGTTGATTTTTTCCCTTTTTTTGTGATTACAGAATATACATATCTTTATCATACTTTTTTGATGATTGGCCTTAATCTGAGCCTTAACCTAAATAATGTATGATGTAATGTACAGAATAATAATATGATCATTCGGAAAAATGCAGTAATGCTCCATTCTAATACTGTTTCAAACAATAAAAGAGTCCGAAGGAATTATTTCCTTCATCATAGTTATGAAACTTTTTAAAATGCACAGCTGACCCATAAGCTGCAAACAGATCATCCTGACTGCGAAAGACAGAACTAAAAATAGACAGCCCAACACATTGGTTAAATTTAAAAGACCTTTTCAAACTGGATGATACCATAATATTTTATTTTTCAATTTGCCCTCTCAAAAAATTGCTTCAAGAATTCTATTCTAATTTTCGCTGTAGTAAATAAAAGATGCTTTGCAGCTAGCTGAAAGGATTACTCTGAGGATCTTGCTCTACTCACCGATTTGATGTCAAACTGCAGAACTTCTTTCATGAATGCTGGCAATTTTGTCATGAGAGTGTAATTACCAAAGTTATTACAGAAATGAGCCACAATGATTGCCCACATAGCCGGAGATGACATGATATCTTTCCATGGTACATAATCATTCTGGAATGGGGTAAAATAAGATTTGTGTCAGGAGTTGTCCCTCATTATAGATGACACTGTTACAAAGGGAGCAGAAAAGATCGTTTTAGTAGCTACGAAAACTCAGATAGGAACATGACACTTAGCGTGTAATGATAATAATGATGATTATATATTTTCTTTTTGAAGTAATACAAAATAACACTCTATTAGAACTATAAGGGTAAAGTGTGTATGGTAATTTAATTTTATGTATAGAATTGGGTGGGTTTAATGATACCATTTTCCTTTCCTTGATTTTGAATTTCCTGCCTCATTTTAATGTTGTTATGTGTTATTGTTCAACTTCGATTGCCTCAAAAGGATATTCATCTATTTTCTTCCAGGAGGACTGCTAGTAGAGGGAAATTTCAATAATATCCAATGTACCCACGAATATTGCTACCCCACTCATTACTGTAGAAGACCGATAACAATGATCTTGAGGCTATAATGTTTATTTGTTCTGCTCGTAGATATTGTAGATAAATATATAACCTTTCCTTCCTGGACGCCCTCCATGGACATCTCTATATATAGTCGTTCTCTATCGCTGATTCGTGGGTGTTCTGCAGGAGAGTCATAGATTGTTAAGGCCCAAACCACACAGAACAGAAGACATAATCCTCCGCCAACATAAAACATACTGGGCCATCCACCATCAAATGCTTCCCACTCACAAAAGAAACCTCCGAGGCCCAACATCAGAACATTGCCAACCTATAATTGAATACCATATTAGATCATGCTTGTTCATTTTTTGACGAGATGTAGTTTGAGATTTAAAATGAGATTTTGATATATTCAACAATGCATGCATGCAGAATGGTTAAAACAGGTTGATAAAAAGAGAGTATCGCCCAGAAGAACAGACTCAAACTGGGTTTAGTACCTACCAGAGTGCCAGAGAGACAGAAGACTGTGAGTTTACTTCTCTCAAAGGGAGGAGCCCAACGTCCCAGTATATTATGTATAGCAGGGAACATAACTCCAGTAGATATACCTGCTATGACTCTCAGTATAATCACAAGTGTTGCTGACACTGTAGCATTACTTCCACCAAACCTGCATTTTATAAAGAGTGATAACTTCATTTCAGCAATGTTACGATATCAATAATGTCCGTAATACAACATATTTGTATGAATGAAAACTGCTCGGCGCCATGGATTTGCCTGAAGAAAAAAGGATGCATTCCCCCATCCCAATCCCCTGTTTATAGATATGAGGGTCGACTCTAACTGATTGGATAGCTGCTTCGAGCTTGATTTCATAAAGAGACCTACCATGGATACAAATTCTCTCCCTGACGTATGACATATCCTGTATGAGTTCTTTTAATCTCCCATCACTTATCATTACATCCCTATTTGTGAAAAGTCATACACTACAACCTGGTGTCACCTTAAAATAAACCAAATGTAGTGAAAGGTAATCTAGGACTAGGAAAAGTTAGAAGGATCAAATGATTGTGATTAATTGACTGGGTCAAAAAGTATTTATAAACCAAATTTGTGTCATCATGATGTATATAACAAATTTGCGATCCTGTCATGTGACCGGACATAGCGAAAAGCTTATCCTTGTATTATCCATTTCCCTAGATGTTTAAGATGATATGTGCCCGAAAATTTCAATAGACATCTGAAATTATGATCTGCTGTATAACAACTTCAGTTGAGATCAGAAAACTAGGGTCAGTATATCAACTGATGGAAATAAAATAGGTCATCCAATCTATCTATAGACGTTTTTGCCTGTTTGCAATTGCATGCGCTTGTTGAGTGATTACTTTCACTTCCTTTCTTCTTGAATGGACTGAAAATCTCATTCATAATTTCGCAGAAAATTTTTTTCTTTCTCTATAATACAAAAGACAATCAACGCCACTGTATATGTTGTTTGGCAGGCAGTGAACTTACCGTAATGTTAGATGTGGTTAAATTTGGTGCAGAATTGATAAACAAATGAATCACCTATTATTGCGAGCGAGCGAGCGAGGCACGCATAGCATGCTCGAAACAATTTTTCACTTCCTTCCTTCTTGAATGGACTGAAAATATCACCCATAATTTCATAGAAAGAAATTTTCCTAGCAGGTATCAAAGACTCATCACAATCAAGCTTCATATCAGCTTCAATGGAAAATATTTTACTCGCAACTCTTGCACCGTTTTGTAATTTGATGACTTGTAGATCATAAAGCTGGAACTATATGTTATGAAAAGCTCTTAATTGTTGCCTTTTCAAGGAATATAAAATTTATAATGTATGCTATATATTGTTATGAGGGTATATTTGAGGTTAGTTTAAAGTCTATGATCCTGCAGGCATTAGGAATGTCTCTTGACATATCATGTTTCTGATATTCCTGATATTCTTGTTGTGATTCAGCTCTCACCTTGCAGCGAACGGCAGGACTACCGTCGCGGCTCCAAAAATAAGTAGTCCGATAAGCATTACACGTTTACCACCGTATCTGCCTGCCAGCCATCCACCAGGTATCTGAGTTAATATATATCCATAGAAAAAAGAGCTCAGCACCCAGCCCTGAGTAAACTTATTCCACTCAATATCACCGCCACTAGCCTGCAATTAACAGAAAAATCAAATGTGCAGCAAGTATAGGCGTAAGTCATGCATAAAAAAAAAAGCATTTTCGGCGTAGCAAAATTCTACAACACTATTATGTAGCATTGTATAAAAGAAAAATGTAAATCTGTATTTTCTGACAGCTTGCTCTTAAATGATCATTCAGGTGTTAGCAATGATTTATCAATTATTGCTTTAAAACATCTCTGCTACCATTTCATTGGAAGTACAAGCTGACAAAATAACACTATGAAGTGCCGATCAGTGCTCCAAATATAAAGGCATGGAGTATAAAGAGATCAGTTTGATCTTGATGACATGTAGAACAACTTGAAAACGTGGATTTAATTTATGCATGGCATGCAGATCGACAAATAGTGCCACCTACCTCAAAATCTATGGCCGTTGTATTATTAGTAGCCTGACATTCGTTGTTTCCTGAAGATTCTGTGGCAGAAGCGTTTACAGCCTTAACCATACAAACTATAGCTATCCCCATATTTATCCTGAGTGCATAAACAAAGATGAAAGCTACAAATGCCACATAGGAGAGCACCCAGCGACATGATGTGACCGTCTGCCAAAGAGTCTCTACAAGGGAATTGAGAATGAGATGATCATTGTTGGTTGATTAGTATTAGTTCACTCATGAAGGAGTGAAAAAACAATGAAAACAAGACTGGATATGAATGACCTAAAATGAATAATCAGAAAAGGTGGTGAGGGAAAGTTCTCTAACAGACCTTAAAAGAGAGATGGTCTGTCACAAAGGCTCTCACAACCTTTTCAATCTATGCATGACACAAATTAACAAACAGAATGAGTAACAAAATCGATTGTTGCCTAGGCAGGCGATGAGAATATTTTACTCCAGAATCGGCCTAACGGCGCTTGAGTTGTTGATTTGTAACTTGTTATACAGGACAGACAACATGCGAATGAGAATGAATGTCACATACTATTTAAGTATATAAGGAATCAAATGAGAAATATTATTCAATGACTTACCCTCTGGTAGATCCAGCTGTATATCAAACACAGATGTACGTTTTTTACCGTGTCTGTCTCCTCTCTCCATATCTGATTTCTCTTATCTAGACAATCCTCAGACTGCAGCATCCCATAAATGGATATGGCAAGGGAATGGAAATGGCTTGGTCTGTAAACACCTCCCATTGAACCTCTTGGTCTTTTGAACTTCAATCCCTAATAAGGTTTCGGGCAACAAAAATAGTGCTAGGTTGCTTGACATTAATATCGTTCAATGTCACTTTGATAAGACACACCGTATTAAATTCCAAAATTAGAATAATATGTCAAAATACAATTGCGAAAGACATAAAAAATGTTGAAAGTGTCAAATAAATCTTTACAAGACTAACGTAGTACACAGAGGAGTCAGAGAGAAGTCCCTGGACCTATTCAATATGTTACAGTTGAGGTTCTTGTTAGAATGGAAACTAATGAACTCTAGAACCAAAACAACACAATACAAATACAGCTTGGTCTGCAGTATTTTTACACTATTTTAGCCATGAAATTGATTGAACTTCTGGTTTAAAATTATTAACAGTGGTAATACCCCCCCCCCCCCCGCCCCAAATTGCTGATTTAAGATAACGAGCCATATGCTGCCACATCCATTTAGTTTCAATAATATATATACATATGTCGTCTGTTAAAGTAATTGTCTTCTATAAGTGATCCTAAAATGATATATTATTCCAATAAACAACTGGTATTCCATGAGCAGTACAGCCTTGATATTGAAGTCTACTATTTCTCTTGACTTATTCAAGTGTGCTGGCAAAAGTTAATAAGGAAACACCAGCTTACTACCACAGCAGCCATTACCAAATCGCCAGTAATCATTGCGACTATCGACAATCTTTTTTAAGACTCCAGTAACAACAACACCGTCACTGCATTTTACAACAAGTACCATGATCCTAATATGATTCTAAAGCACTACTTGACCAAGTGCTGCCTTAGCTGAAGAGGCACCATCAGTGTCTCAACTAACAGGGAGTAGCTATACCCTTCATAAGAATACTAACCTCAAGAATTGGGACTAGTGGCTCGCATTCCATTTACGATTGCCCTCGTGTCTGTACTGCTAGGCATTGCCGTTGGTGTATGCATCAAATAATATGGCTATAGAGCACCACACAACTGTCATATCAAGAAACATTATAGATTCTGAGCACAGAAACTAAAAAATGAAATTAAATAGTTCTATAGAGATAAAATAAATAAATGAAACAATAAATTATACATAATTATTTGAAGCCTATATGTCAGATGAAATTCTGCAACTTTGACATCCAGCGTGCTAAACCTCAAATCGTAGCTTAGACCTTCTGTTTCAACCTATATGGTGTACTGGAGGTAAATGCTCAAATGCAAGTGACACTCCTTCATAGATGTTGTGGCATAATTATAATTATAAACAGCCTAAAACAGTGAGAGAGATCCCGAATATATATACGCCAAAGAAATAAGGATTCAGTTTATATACAATGCTTCAAACCTAGCTTACCCATAAGCCATACATGAGAAATTGACTGGTATATATTCATGGATCAGGGGACCTATCTGACCCTGAAAAAGCATATGATTGCTGGAATGCATTTCTCATCTTTGATTGGCCAACAAGTTCAGTGATGCTCAACCGATCCCTTGTAAACTTTTATCAAGCAGCTTGCCCGAGTCATCGTTTTCCTTATTTGGGTCTATGTGAATTAATTCAGGCCCTATGATACAGAGACAAACTTATTCCTCAACAGTTCGCATATGCGCAAGGTTTTTACGTCAGTCAATGTGTAACATAAAAATATCCAGCTAGACCCAATTATGACACAAAGTTGTGAGATACAAACTTCACGGCTTACTTTGGATGAGCCAGGGGGCTCAATGGGAAGGAGGAGCAGAAGCTGTGGGATACCAATACTCACAGCTCAGAACAGGATGGACCAGGAGCCTCAATAGAAAAACTGGAGGGGGGCAGAAGCTGTGAGATCTCACAGGTCACGCTCAGGAGATTTCAGGGAGACAGGATGAGATAAAACAAGATAAGACAGAATGAGACAAGGAGATAGTAGATAAAACTAGTTAAGAAAAGATGAGCTGATTCTTTGAGGGAGGCAGAAATGAACAGCAGATGACACAATCCACCCAACTAAGACTCTTGATGGATCACCACCATCGTCTAATCACATTTATATTCTGGAAGTTTTACTTGAAAGAGGTCTTTTATTTTAGGTTTTTTGTTAAATCATCTTGAGCGATCGCTAAGCTAAATCCAATATCCACTTTTTGAGGGAATCAAGGGTCTTGCACAATTTATATAAAATTTAATTATTTTTATCGGACGAAATCGAAGTCCAAAACAGATAAGGTTTCAAGGATAATCCAGAGTGTTTTGCGTTTATAGTTACGCAACATTTTCACACTTAGAAAATTCAGAGCACTTCTGGGTAAAAATTATGTATAGTGTTGGAAAATGTCCTCCCTTCTCATATATGAGGTATTCATGGGGCAAAGTGCTGTACCAGCCCAATAAACTATCACTTCTATGTACTTGGGAGAACTGTATAAATTCATAAATGAAGTTATCTACTAATGTAAAATGTCTCCTGACAATGGAACCATATTCATTTTGAACTTGTGGAAAAGAATGGTAATTAAAAGTATTTAGAAGTGGTAGCTTATTAGGTTGGCACAGCATTAGGCCCCATGAATACCTCAAAGCTCTTAGATGAGAAGGGAGGACAATTTCTAACGCTATACATGATTTTTACCCAGAAGTGCTCTGAATTTTCTAATGTGAAAATAGTGCATGATTGCTGCAGAACTAGCTGCCAGACTATATATTGCTGTGGTCCTTCCGAAGTCTTTAATATGGCTAACTGAGTTACATCACTTCTCTCAGCAGAGGAGACAGAAAGTTTTCCAATTTTCTTCATGCTATTTGATTTGAATGCAATTCATACAAGCAAGACTCAGTAACTACTCTTCATTCCGCATAGTTTATGAATTGCTGATAATCCAGCAGTTTTGTCTTTTCCACCTAGATAACTACCATTGTCGAAACAAAGATTGAAAAATTATTTGTGATAATAGTGAGGAACTCTAATCAAGGAGGTAGTAAATGCACCAATCAACCACGGTGGCCGAGTGGTTAAGGCGTTGGACTTAAGATCCAATGGATGTATGTCCGCGTGGGTTCGAACCCCACCTGTGGTAGAAGTTTTATAGACATGCTGAGATCCGTGACCGGATTCAAAATGAATATTACATGTGCCTGTAATATGGTCTATCAAGTTGGTGTGAGTACACACATAAGGTTACTTCCTGGAGCAATATGAGCCTTTGAAGTGATTTTCAAGATATTGCAGACGTTTGATTGATGTCAGCTGATTAGTAAACTGCCTCAACGCATCAACACCTAAACAGTATGAGTTATGTCCCTTTAGTTAATGCGGTAATAACACATGGAAATCACTCCGTTACTTGAGAATAATGCATTTATTTGCTGGATTTATTGTGGGAAGAGGATAAAAATAAATAAATTCGCCGCAAATAAAGTGAGGCCCACAAAGATAAATCATCGAACAAATACAGATCAATTCACTTTGAAGCCTTCCTGGTAAATATCCAATTAAAATTCACCCTCAATCGGATTTACTCCACCGATGTTGTTGAAGACACAACTGCTATTCAGCCATTTCTTCTACTTTCAAAAACAACTGCAAGTGTGCTATAAAGCATTGGATATGGATATTTGTCATAAACGCTAAACACTAAACAGAAGGTTTTTGGATAAATATCCATAATTATGTTCAGTTTATGGGCAAATCACACTATTTTTTTGATGATTCCGATGTGAGGAGTAGGCCTATTTGTGTGAAATTTTAGCTCCATTGTAAGCTGGTTAATTCAAATCCTGATGATTCGAATTTCCTGTTAGTTCAAACACCTGAGTGTGGTCCCAGCTCAGCCAATGGTTTTTAGACCCAGTTAATTAAAAGATGTAGCTGTACTTCGAAATTGTCTTCCCCTACCAAAGCAGAAAATAATAATCTCCGTATTCAGAGGGCACATGATTCGAAGTTGTCTTTTCTGATCAAGGAAGAATGTAACTCCTTGTTCAGATGTTTGTTTTTGACAATGCAGACAAAGGGAGTGATCAATATCTGGATTCAACACTCTTAAACAAAGCTGCCAACCCTGCATATCCAAATCAGTAGATACTACTGTTCACTAGTAATCTGTTTTTTATTTCTATTATCACTTGCATTGCATAATACAACAAATTAAAAGTTGCTGTTTGTCAAATCGCTGAAATACGCCCAACATTCGTTGAAAATCTCTGCGAGCTGGCATTATTGTAATTAGAACAGTTCATAATTAGAACTAATTTTATGGGTCTCTTGGAGTTTGAATTAAGTGACTTACACTGTAGTTATGTGTGGATTAAAAGATTATCGTGAGGATTGTTAGGAGAGATTTGGGTGGTACAACCCCTAGCGACTTGACAGCAAGTCCTGTTCAGATGAATGATACTGTCATTGTTTATCTATTGTAAGTTTATCTATTGTATTATTGTACATTTTTTATCATTTCAACTAATTGTATTTTTTTTATTAAATTTTATGTCCTAAAAAGATTTATTTCGTTAGGCATCGCATTGGCGTATTATTAGGCTGAAGGCATTCTGTGGGCAAGTCCATGTGTGTAACAGGATCAAAAATGTTGTTTTCCTGCAAATAGCTTTCTTGTTAGCCAGGACTTACCAAAGCTATTGCTTCAATTGCTGAGAAAAACTATGAGATACTGACCATTTGAGCAAATGCTAGTTTTTAACTGCAATGATCCAGCTGCACCATTCTAAACTTTGACAACAAACAATGATAATTAATGCATCCAGGGAAAAAAGCTACAAGCTTGCAGCTTGCTCTCATTTTACCAAAATTATTCCTGATGTCAGCACTGAGGCATAATTTTGGTAAAATGAGCAAACTCGTAGCTTTTTTCCCTGGGTGCATCGATTACTATTATTCTTTTGTAAAAGTTTCGAATGATTCGAAAGCCCAGCAATCATCTTACAACATAGTCTTAGCAGATAATTAGTTAATCTAGTTTGGTAATCCTATATAACATTACTTTTCAAATTTTACTTATGGGTATATAAACATTGATTACTACTAAGCAGGTTGCCCTTCTGATCCAAATGCTGCTTGGACAGATTGAGCCGGAGAGAAGCACCACAGACAGCTATGGTGAGTTTGATGTGTTACGGCATGTTCGCTAGAATTAAGGAGCTGCCTATTTGTTGCTCAAATTTGAATTTTGACTAAGATAACACGTGGTTGTGGTTTCAGGTTCCCGTTAGGTTCAAATGGGTATGAACTAAGGCTTAGGATTTCTTCAGATAAATCTAATGAATCAAACTTATTGTACCTTTTTTAAACATATCAAGTTGTTTCCTTAAACACTGTCACACCACCGTTCCACTCTACGCGTAAGCTTGCGGCTTCTAGGCCAGCTCAAATTGCAGGTGACGATTAATCTAGGTCGAAAGCCATCTATGCAATAATCAAAGCTCTCTTCATTAGAATCTCTTTAGATTTCTGATATCTATGTCATACATAATGGGAAAAGCTTACCTACACAGCAGTCGTCATTATAACCAATTTTCAAAAGTTTGATTGTTGGCCTATTACCTTAATGTTAACTGGTAACCATTAGCTATGAAGTTTTTTAAGCAAATGAATATTCATATTTTGGTTCAAAACGAGGGCATTGCAGCTTATTATTTAGATGACAAGATAATCACTTTGAATATGGGATTTTTTTCCATTTGTCTGTGTAAAAAATGAAGGAACTAAGTCTAATCCTAATGAAGCCTGTCACTGCCACTCCGCTTATTTTTGGCTTGCAATATTGCAGTCGCTGACAACAAAGTGACATGACCTTACAAGCTAGCAGTTCTAACTCTATATCTATATTTGTGCCTCGCCATAATGCTTGGCTTGTGACCTATCCTGTGCAGAGTTGTCATATCCATATCAACGTATTTTGCACCTATTGCTCATCACAAGGCATTCAAAAAGTCATTGGTGTTTTTTTCTTCAAATTTGTATAGCCGTTTTCATGTTATATGTATGTCTGTATCAATTCATAATGTAAATTTGTTATGCACCTTATGTAGAGCGAATAGTTAATCTATTATCCCCATTAATGATTCCAGGCACAGCTTGGAGAAAGATGACAGGATGGACTACGCACAGGATGAATGGATGGACACTCATCAGCAGCAAACAGTAGCAGACAGACAGCAGAGGCAGCAGAACTCACTGGATCTCAATAGATCAATACATCAGATCTTGGTGGACAGCTTACTGAAAAACATCAAAAACAGATCAGATTAAAAACATATTTTACATTACCGTTTACCATTTTTAGTGTGGAGTGGCAGGCATCAGAATTATAAAAGGAAGGTTACACAGCTTACTACTTAAACTTAAGCAAATAAACCAGGACATAAAGACATTATGCACCTAGTAAATAATTTTTAAACATCTCTGGAGAGAGGGTTCTAAATTGAACAAACAAACAAACAATTGAGATAAGAAAGCAGAGCGATAACCCCATTTCTTGCATTCTAGAACTGACTCTACAAATAAATTTGCAATATTTTCTCTTCTTTGAAAATTCAACATCCCTGAAATAAGTGTTCGTTGCAAGTTATTCAATATTAAATAGACAATATAATTTTCAATTTAAGCTCTCACTCATTTTATTACACTTGAAAATTCAAATGTTGCCTTTAGGCATTGAGAAACAACTCAAAATTAAAGTTTTCCCTCAGGTAAGCTGTTATGAAATTAAGCTCAATGACAATTCTTTCAATTTAAGCATCCACTCTTGATCACACTTGAAATCTTAAACGCTGTCATAACAATTCAAAATTAAAGTTTTCCCTCGGAGAGTGTTCACCAGTGTAACCCAATCCAACTGACTCATGTAGTTTGTACTAATGTGAGCCCCAAGACTCTTTCCCCCCCCCCCCCCGCCCGACAGCGCCCCGAGCAAGTTTGTACCTGCTGATTGCTGTAATCAGAAAGATTGTCCTTACTCCCTGAGTGCTGCTTACTTAATGTGTAGATAGTGGAGTCGACTTCCCTTTATGTGAGGCTAAGCAACTAAAAAGTCATATGTGATAGCATTTAGGATTTGGTTAACATTCAACACAACTTTAATCCTAGGCCTTAGGTCACTATCTACACAGGTAAAATGAAAGTCACTTAGATTCAATTCAATCTACTATTCATTGCTATACTATAACCCCCTGAATGCTGCTTGTTTCCACTCTACCAGCATCTATTCTTTATAAAAACAGTGTTTATTTTGGGCTTAGATACACCCAGAACTGTTGTCTGATTCATATTAAACGTGCAGCAGTTCTCTTTTGAACCATAGTAAATGACATGTTAAAGGAAAATCATTGCTAACTGTGCAATCATTATGCATAAAAGTCTGAATGAAATATTCAATATTTAATTGAGATAGAATACAAGGCAGAAGAGAGAACTTGCTGTTTAAGTTGAGCTAGGTTTCGTAAGTGGGGACTTTGCCATCGAGTTTGACTCTCCAAAAATATTTATAATTACCAAAAACAGTAGACTATCATTTGACAGCTTTCAGCATAAAAGTTCCAGGACCAATTTAAAAATAATACACAATACATGTCATGTCCTCGTTTTTGCTTAGTCCAGACCCAATCATCATAATTATACTATTAAATTCATTATCCAAATTTTCCAATGTCAACTTTTTTCAAGACTTTGATGGATCATCAGCTTTAGTTTTAATTTAAAATTTGACATGGAGCTGCAAACAGTGACCAAGTGGTTATTTTTGTCGGCCAGATACCAGCCAATTATCAAAAGTACAAGGTTGTTTGTACCGATAAATTCCATATGACAAGTAAGATTTTGGAAATATAGGATTAAACATGGTTGTCAAGATCTTCTTCTTAAAGTAATACCTTTGCATGGTTCGGTTGGTACAGTTATTATCATGATGTTGTAATTTAAACCATCGTTCAGTACCGGCATAGAATTAGATATGGTTTATTTATTATTAGGTCTATGTTTACCAATTATTAGAGAAGTGGCAAAATCTTGTAATTGCCTTTTCCCAGTACGTAGAGTTGTCATCACTTGTACGTTTCACCAGGGAGGGTTTCACGTTGTTGGCAACAAGAAGTTTGGGACTGCCAATATCCCAAACTCCCTGTTGGCAATTTTTTGCATCAACATGATTCGAAGTTATACGCTCACAACAAAAGAAAGGACAATCCCTTATAATGACTCATAATATTGTAACCAGACATACAAGTTGTCATACCAGATAAAACATGAAATTATATTGTTTATTCGGGACCGAGAATTTGGCGTATCTCATAATGTTCCTGTTACCGGACAAATTTATCAACCTCTCAATAAACTGAATGCCAAAATAAGATATTGAGATATATATATAAATATTTTTTGGATAACTCATTCGTTGAGAATGTTTTACATTGAGATAGATCTCACTACGCTGATATGCATGTAACAATCTATTTTTATTTCCTCGATTGAAATGAACGCGTTCATTTCTACAGGATATCAGGTTAGATTGTTGGCTCTTTCTATTGAAAAGAGATGATACTCTACATTTCGCAAACAATTCTAATGTTTAAAAAATCATGTATTACATAATTGAAACTTGTTCCATCCTGTTTCATTCATTTGGGGTTGAGAACTTTCACATTCTCTAGAGTTTCTCAAATTAGGACTTACCACAACATGGAAAATAGAACACTTATATATTGAGAGCAGTCGCAAGTACAACAGGTCCAACTTGTTTCCTGCAGGCCATGAGAATCTCAAGAAGAAAAACAATCACTGATCCTGCCAAAGTAACAGAATTAATACAAATTCATAATTTTAGGAAAGTCAAAATTTGATAGTGATGCTGAATCTGTTGTCGCCCAACAGCTATATTCTGAGAACAACAATACAACCTCAGGCTATGCACTGCTGCCAAAAGGAAAGCTATATTTGATTACTGTGGAAAATATCTCAACAGGCATGGGCTGTATTTTGGGTAAGACAAAAACTGTGACAATAATTTTAGGCGTAGTATGAATTTCTCTCAATTGTCTTAAGTAGACAATAGATCAAGATGGATAAGCCTCAACAGTATTTCATTATCAAACTGTGATCGACGTTCAAAATAGTGATGGTAATGATATGTGCTGGATGATACTTAAAACTGATGTTTTACAAGACCGACTGACTGATCAACTGATACTATAGCAGACTCCGGACAGACCCTTTTCAGGTGCTAGCTCGTACTTGTTGGAAAACCATGAAAATGGTCACCCAACATTTTTCAGTAAGCGATAGATCAACACTAAACTGTACTCAACTTAAGCTAACAATATAAAGAAGTCTGTAGCAATGAAGTAATCATTATATTCAGGGATTTTGGTTTTAAAGAAAAATTTACATATATCTGCCAATAAATCAATCGGACGATTGCGTTCACATATCAACCTGAGCCTATATTTTGTTATCTTTACTTACGATACCAGATCATGAAAAATTCAAATAAACAAGCGCTATATATAATTAAGAAAATCAGTTATATAAAAGTTTCATTATTGTATACGTTAGTTGTATAATATACTAGGCTATATATAATATTGTAATACTAGATACTAATTTTGTTATATGTATAATGTCGTCAAGCAGCAAAAGATACATTGGGGTGAGTTTTTTAAAAATTGAAAAAGAAATTATGTACACAGATGGATTTATGATATATCTATGTATATGATTTTGAACATAATATTATTGTTAGACAACTCAATCAGTATATCAGTAAAAAAAAAGCCTCTTCCATATGATACAATTAATTTAATATATGACAGCACTTTGCAGTTTTAGGTAATGCATTAGTCAGAAAGAGTTGCCTGCCATTTTATTCAGGATAACATAATGCTTACTATGAACAAGGAGTTAAAGACTTTAACTCCTTGCTATGAACCATTGTTAGTGCATTGCACAGCACTCAAAAACACAGATCTGCTATAAGCCTATCATCTATCTATTGCTTAATGCAAGTAGGTGTTCAAATTTCAGCTAGCTGTCATGTGATAAGGGTTCCAGAAAAGATTTAGTGGGATCATTAAATTGAACAAGTTTCATGTGGCACAGAAAAGGTTAAATTAAAAATAGAAAACTCAAGCTTAAATAAGATTATCACATCAGATGTCTGCAACACCGCCACAGATGAACAAAATAGGTAAAGAAAAAGAACAACAAAAGCGCTGGAACAAAGCTGACAACACTTCAATCTGAATACAATAATATCCAGCTGTCCTTACATTTTAAGACAATTTCTCACACAGTGACCGAATTTACCCAACTACAGTGATGGACTAAATCATTACGTCTGATTGAGCACACTGATGATGGATCCTGTGTTAATATAGATCAAGATTAACAGCAATAGACTAACTGCTCAAAAAATTCCAGATACGAGATTATTTCAAACTAATTGGAGTTACTCTATCTCTGCTGCCTGTGAAACAAGAGGAAAACTCCCAACAAAAACAAAGCTAAATGGCACAGGAAAGTTATATCTGTGACAGCATATAACCATCTACCTGACTTGTAATGATGGCCGATCATTTAATCACTCCCTGCGTGACTGCGAGACTTATTGTATGGGGGCCTCTAGCATCTCAAGGAGAAAGGTATCGATAGGTGCATCTCCAACAAGCTTGAAGAAGAACAGATGCTCCAGAGTCTTCAGCCCTGCAAAATATCAAATTCATAATGCTTATGACAGACAGAACACACGGATATGTGGATAGATACGATGACGGTGTAAATACCAACAGCCAAACTAGAGTATCGTCAACAATGAGAATGCCTCACTGTAGGACTGAGAAGTTGAAGAGAAGTTTCTTTTTCAAATATGCTAATTGTTAGTGAATAGTTCTGTCTTGCTTTTTGAGATACATTTTTTCCTCATCTTCATGTAGAGCTCCAGTCTAATTTTTCTTTTCTATTGATTTCTATATTGTAACACACTTTTTAGAATTATACTTTCACTCCAGAGCATCAAACTTTCTGATATACGGAGGAAAAACTAAAGCCTATTCTATCCTAACTTAACCTAACCTAACCTGTCCTGTCCTGTCCTGTCCTGTCCTGTCCTGTCCTATCCTATCCTATCTTATCCTGCCACCTAAATTTTCATCACAAAAGTCATGACCATTGCATTACATAGAATAGCATTACCTCATTACAGACACACACTATATTAGCTGAATTGAGATTTCGGAGATGGCAGAGCAACACCATGCAACACCTTACTCCTCTAAATAATGTAGGACCCAAATGCTTAACTAAGAATACGCTAGAAAAAGTTAAACAGACACTGGCCCAAGGAAGACAAAGGCTTTCTTCCTTATTTTACAAATCCAATACAATTTTTCTCCCAGAGAAGGAAACATTCAGGTTATTTGGCTTTTTCTCTCCCTTCTTCATGGAACTGGGTGATTTTTATTCTATTTGGATCAAAAATGGATATATAACCAATGAGCCTTATTCATGTTCACAATATAATAGTAGATAGTTGTGAGTAAGATAGTGAGTGTAGTTACCTATACTTCTGAGGGCGGGTAGCCTGAGTAATAGTTTAGCGAATCTTCCCGGCTCATCAGGATAAGCAGTTCTGGAGTATTCCTCCAGAGTACCATACACCTTCTCTCTCAGCTGCTCAATCTCAGACGATGTGGACACGCCTTTAGCATCTGGAGGTAAAAAAATGATATTATTTTATGTTTATTTCTACATTCCTTTACCATTTGTGGTAACAATGATAATTTTTGAATGCTGGCGATAGTTTGAACTAAAAAGGCTCGGTGATCTGGTTAAAATAATTTATGTAAAAAGTAAAAAAGCTATGGGCATGTTTTTTTTCAGTTTTAGCTTTCATTGGTCTAAAACGGTATGGCATCGAGGGGATCTCCTGGATTTATCAAAAAAATTTCTTGGATATAGTGGGTGGTCACTGTCTGAGAAATCCATACTTAGAAAGAATAGGTAAGCATGGGGACGAGCAAGTGAGATTAATTATTCCAGCGACAAATGATTGTCATTCATATCGAGTGCCTCATCAAAGGAAAAGCTTCTATGAAATGTGATCAGCTTTGATGTCTGGCATTAGTTTTTTATATTTATAATTGTAGAAAAGGTTGTAGGTTGAGATATGCAAAATTATGTCCAGGATAGTAGTTGTATAAGCACATTTATGATCACAGAAGTGGAACGCTAATGTAATAGAGCCTCCGTCTCTATTATAGGATTGAAATTAGATCTTATCAATAGTATGGCATGGTGATGACAAGGCAGCATCTTCACAAACTGTAGATCACTGGACTTGACAGGTGTATGCGGTGACTACGCATGTCACACTACAACTGTTCCCAAGGACACCCATGGACACGGGGTACAAAGTCAAGAGCTTCATGCTCGGGAAAGCTGAAAAAATCTTTTGTTAAGAATTTGATATATGAGAAATATGAGCTTGGATTTAAGAATTGACACACTACAACTGTTCCTAAGGACACCCATGGACACAGGGTACAAAGTAAAGAGTTTCATGTCTAGAAACGTTGCACAAATCTTTTGTGAAAAACTTCAAAACACCACTAAAGAAGATAAAATTTAGTCAAGCATTATGTTTTAATATCCTGACAGTGGAAACTACCATAGATGACTGTGTACCGGGATTCTTTACCTAGGAAGGAGTGATCTTACCTGGATTGAAGAGAACAATAGCTTTCAGGGCAGCCAGTTCAGTCTTATCCATCTTCATCTCTCTCATCTTAGCGACTAGCTCAGTCAGCACTCTGTCAAAGATTGTACCAACACCAGCCTCATGAGCCGAGCTCCTGTCAACAAATAGTCAAATTACGTCACAATCAATCACCAAATCACTTTCACATCAAACATTTTTTTATGATTTTTTTGCCATCATAATCATTTTTACAGAAAAAAATGCTCTCTTTATGTGCCAAAGGAAGAAAAAAAGAACATGCGGTTTGTAAATGTATGTGACTTGAGCTATTAATTGTTGGAGAAATAATTGATAAGTGGTCTTTTAAGAAATGATAGAGTATCTAATACGAGATATTTCATCGATCTGTCTTTGAGGGGGAATTTCGATAGTTCTAGGAAAATCAAGCCGGAGCAGATGTACAACTTTTGACCATGCGTCTCGTGAATCAGTCGGGTCCCTGTAGTGACAAGAAGCAAGCACCATGCTGAGACTAGACCCGGCCCTTTGCTCAGTAATCGTGGCAGCTTAGCGGACTTCCGCCGCTTACTCCGCTTGTTGATGGATCAATACCTCCAGGAGTTTATAAGACTGCCTACCTGTGAACATGAAGCCCAGTAGCCAGTAGAATTCCATCAGTCACAGCTATTGATCGATGGGAGAAGCTGGCAATTAACAGCTCATTCCAACCTACAACAACACAGCTTAACAGTTTACGATCACGATTATGTCAGAGTTTCCTGTGGCACAAGAGAAAGAAGCTGCTAAGCTGTTTACTACCGAGATGGTGTCAAATAAAAATTGGTGTAAATCACACCAACACTTTGTCCACTAAGGGGACTCGGGGTCCTGAGACAATAAAGGCTGGAAATTTCCCATCGAACGATATTTAAGACTTTGCTGGTTTTTTTTTCTTTCAAACAAATTTTTTCATTTTTACTTATTTAAATCAAACTTGAGTGAATCCATCATTGTCAGAATGATATTATTGATGTAAGTATAGGTAGTCATTCATTGGCTGGCGGAAAGCAATTTGCCAACTTACTTTCTAAGACCTTCATTATACAAATTTTCGAATAAATTTACTGTCAAATGTGAATAATATTCCACTTGCCGATGATCTCGTATAAATTGGTTACAAACTAATTGATCATTGATAGTCAAAAACCTTCTTTGCTGACAAAGAAATCAGACCATCAGTTAGCAGTATGTTACAGCCTTGTAAATTTTATTGTATGTTGTAGGCCCTATATGAGATTTGTCCCTGACAAACATAACTTATTTGGAAGTCACCATGTCTAATGGTCTCTGATGGTCAATAATTTGGAGGAGCAAAAGACCATATGAGTATATCAGAATTAGCAACATGGAAGAGGGGATTATTACAAGGGGCAAGGTTAATGTACCAACAATGGACCAATGGATCTAATGTGAGTGGCCGAACAATAAATTATGGAGAAATTTCATTTCCAAGAGAGTCTCTCACTCAAATATTAAATTAAAATCAACATGAGCAATATTAATTGTGTAGGCAGCGGCAGCCTCTACCTGATCTGAGGAGGATCACTTGATCCTCTATGGGCAGCTCCTGAAAGTGAGGAATCCTTTTGGCCCACTCTACAAGAGTAAATAACTGCTTGTCTGCTGCCTGGCAGATGTTAGCCACAGCATCTTTCTGTAATTAAGAGAATGATATAATATAATATACAATATATATATATAATAAGTCAGCAGCGAGGAAATACTTCTGCAGCTGATCATTATACCAGAAGGTTACATTTATAAAACACCATTTTGGTAATTAAATTTTAAATTATATCTTTTTTGATCTCTCAAGTTGTGGTTTGTTTTGGTGGTTTTTCAGCTCATAGTTTTCACAGCTTTAGGAAGGGTGGCAGTGAGAAATGGGCATAACAACCGGCAGGTCCTTGATATGCTACAACACTGACAAATAGCATCATTTACTACAATGCTACTTACTACAAGCTGCCAATTAATAAGATGACTGGAAGAACTGGGAAATTATACCCTGTTACACCTTTTGCCCAATACCTTTCATCTCAAATGCAGAAATCAGATATTAATTATACTGGAAGGCCCTGGAGTCTAGTATGTTTAACACAGTTGTGGATAATAATCGGAACGTGATGGGAAAATAAAGCCCCAGAGGGTAGGTAAATGTCATATTTTTTACACCTCAATTCGGTCCTTGTTCAGCGGCAAAAAAAGGCCGCTGTATTTCATTCTGCCTTGAAAGGGCCTTGAGTGAGAGCGAGTCCAGGTACTTTACCTACACGTCATGCCTGGCTGCTACCCATTCAACACAACTCAATCTTGAGTGAGGTGAAGCGACCCTCAACCCACACAAATTGTATAGAGCTCTCCGCATAAAAAACTGGTTTGACATTTCTAAGCAGAAACGTGTTGACAAGGATTCAGATGCTGTAATGTTCTGCACCAAGTTATCCGCCAGAAGCCCACAATAACCCATCTCAGTTAGGGAGAAGATTCGGTTTTGTGTTGGCAAACATTGCCTTTGGGATATTAACTCACGCTGCTGTCCACATATTGATTGTTGGATGGTTCGACAGCGAGCTCCGCCTCGAGAAGTCTCTCCACAGGCATATCTTCATTATAAGTTGTCTCTGGTTCAGCATTCTTATTATCCCCTCCGGCGTTCCTGCTTCGATCACCACTCAGTACAGCTTTAAACAAGAAAAGTCAATAAAGTAACATTGACAAGGTATGGCCTGACCCGTTGGACAGGCAACACCATAGAGATATTATATAATAACTCTATGGGCTACACTATGTAGGTTAGGGTAGATGCGTTGCCTCTAGTCCAGCGCTATATTTGATTAAAACTTCATCCAATATTCAGCTACTAATACATGGCCAGAACCTTTCGATTGCGCTCTAAAGGGTTTGGCGGTAGGAAATATTTGGCTATATATAGAACTGAAGCAGGCAACCTTCCAAACTCGATGCAAAGCAGTACCTGCCATAAATCGTAGTACTTGAGTAACAATGGCACAGCCCAACCCCCATCATCTCGCTAACATATATCACACAATGTACTTTTATGCAAATATGCCAGATTGATTTTGCAACCCATTGATTGATGCTCAGTTACAACCTTGAAGGCTATCTGTGGTCTTGTGGGGATAATTGTTCATAATTATTTATAATTCACATCAGATGGATTGCTGCTGTGACCATTCTAGGTGAAGTGTTTTGCTTGTCTACTCGCTCAATTAGAGAAGATATTTAAATAAAAATATGTGTACAGACCCCTTAAAAAACCCAGAATAGAAATTTGGTTTCATAACTTGATGAGCTGTGAGTCAGTCAAAGGCTTACAACATAAATGAAAGAAATATAAAATAATCCATCCAACTTTGGATTAGCGGTCTCAACCACATTCATATAATATACATAACATTTAATTTATAGAATATAACATATTATTTTTGAGTAGTGACTGCTCTTCACTTGGAAGTTTGATACCTCTGCCATGACTGACGCCAGTGATGACGTCTTGTGGCATCGTCAGCCCGCATCATGTTAGTTATTGCACTCATCAGTAACTAACGTAACACAAAATATGGATCCATTACTAGAAAAGTGATACCCCCATATCTGAATGCCAGATTGTTGTAGCGTTCCCTGGAGACCAAAACCATTACTCAGTCCAATTTCTGTGACATTGATTAGGGCTGTTTTTTTACTATGAGATATTCGTATTTCTGCTGCGGGTTATGATATACAAAAATGTGAAGAATTGTTGTTAAGCTCAAATAATATAGCGATTTATTTCAGACAGAAACAGGTCACATGTCTCGAGGCATCGATACTTGAAATGTCATGTGGACTTATAGTAATGATGAGCTTACTTGTCTTGTACTGTGTAGGGCTATCTTTGGCTATATAATACTGAACTTTCACATGAACAGCAGTCATGTTCATTTTAGACATCAAACAGACCTTGTGTGATTAACTCCTTTCATTCCAAAGGGTCGATAAAAAAACGATGATGTCATAGAGATTCTGGCAACATCCCACAGATTGGCTGATTTAGTTATTCAAAAACTTAATGATAAAAAATCCATAAATCATATGAAAATTACAGCTTTATAGCGGTGTTAATCATCCAGTGGTATTTGCTTTGCTATGCATTTTCGTTGATCATGAGAAATTAATTTGGTGTTTCGCAACCCATGCCTGTCAAAAAAGTGAAATATTACCACTCCCTAGAACATAAACAACCAATGGTTACAGCCAATTCATTATTATTTTTGAAAAAAGGGAATGAGCGATTACAATGACACTGCAAGGTCGAGCTTAGCTGTTGTACCAATCATACAGCCTAGAGATGATCAGAATTGAAAGGCAGCCCGATCATGTGATAATTCACCAAGATCACATTAATTTCAACCTGAAATTTTGGATATGTTGTCAACAAAAAGAGGCCACTATCTCTCTAAGTCTGACTCCATAGTCAATTGTGACCGGCCTCAGTCAGTTACCCGACTCTACTGGTATCATTAGTGTAAGGTGAATAAGAAGCTCGGTAGATGACATAATCGATTCTCTCAGACCACTATTCAAAATGTCACCAATATTGGGTAGTTTGTAGCATAAGCAAATTTATACATCCCTTTCGGGGAAGTTTCACAGTGGAAGCTGGTAGAGCATAACGATACAGCGCAATGAGCAGAAGAACCCAGAGATATCTCTCAATGGCGGTTGTTGTTTACAACTTAATATATTATAATCCCTCCAAACCCATTTACATTCCTAATGCGCAATCCTTTCTTTTCATCATCATGCTTTAGTAGACACAAGATTTTACACTATTGAGACGCCACGTGGTTCTAGCATTATATCACAGGCAGTAAACATAAAAACAACTCCTGTTCGTGAAGTGGCCTGATATCAGCTACCAACGCTGTTCCAGCTCATTTACTTAAAGAGATAAACATTCATTTATCACAAGTTTCCTCTCATAAGCCATAATAATTGTTTACTCTCATCAGCATGGCTGTTAGTCTTCAATCTGACAAAATGTCATTCACTGCATAGTGACAGGTTTTGAATGTTAGAAATTTCAAAATATAGGAAATGGCAGACCAAATGTTTTCTTGGTACCATGCTTGACGCCTATCAAATACCTTTTGATGACCATTTAATTTGACAAACAAGGCTCTAACCATCGAGGGATTTAATATTGTCATGGCTGGGAAC
This sequence comes from Membranipora membranacea, assembly GCA_914767715.1. NCBI lineage: Eukaryota > Metazoa > Bryozoa > Gymnolaemata > Cheilostomatida > Membraniporidae > Membranipora > Membranipora membranacea. Next base: position 19,154,326 of record OU612073.1, read on the forward strand.
ACCAGCCTGCTAGGCTATGAATTCCCTGTATATATGCAGAGATTGATTTTGATAGCTTGTGGAATACAATGTGTAGAGTGACATGACCATCTATAGAAGCTGTGCTCAGGCTGATTTCGCTAGACGGTCTGGGCTTATGGCACCAACTCAAATATCAACATCTGCATGTTTGACTGATCCATTGGCCATTTCATACAAAACAATAATCAACATAAAATCTTGGTATGCTGTTTCACACTAATATGTCACTCTTGATCAAACCCTGGGTGGTCTGTTCCTAGTTGTAGGCCTAACTGATACAATGTACAATCCAAGCAAATCCACATTCGTCGTCGTGGAAGTAGAAAACTCATTCTTATTGGAGAAGACTGTTTACTCTCAATCTTGTATTCTTTTTTATAGCTGAGTATCATAGAGCTATCAAATCCCATTAATCTTACTTTATATGCGTCTTAGTTGTTCTGATTGCTGTGGTTTCCCTGCATTTTTTCATTAACAGTCACTGCCAATGATTGCTCTAGCCTTTGTTCAGTAGTAAAAAGCATCTTTTGTATAGTAAGACAATGCCAGTAATTTGTATAGTCGCAATGGATTCTATAGTACACATAAAATAGTAGACTGCTTCTCTACCACAATATAGGGTGCTTTTTTGCCTCTGGCAATTAAGCATTTTATCCACCAGTATGTTATTGGCACAAAAAATCTGGTTTCATAACTTCAGTGCAACAGTCAGCGCTATTTGGACCAGCATGTTACAACCCTGGCAGTGCGGTGATCTTTATTTTGGTTCATCTAGAGTGATTTATGTAAGCAGTAAGGACCATCAAATAACATTGCTGGTAGGACTAAGGACTCTGTGAGTGTAAAGCTGTGACTACACACGCCGTATTTTCCACAGGATTGGGGCACTTTTAGTACGGCCAGCTGCATACGATAGCTCTGCTAGATGCCCAAGTTGGGCTAACAAACTTGCTCGTTCTATCCGTAGTACGGCCAGCAAAGCTTGGGGTATGCACTGTTTGTATTTGTTGCGCTGCACACGCTTTATACAGCATAAAGGTTTAAAAATGATCAACCATAGTGAGAAATCCTGTATTTTGCAGCTACACATTCAAGGATGTGGTTGATGAGAGATTGTGTAACGGATATTTAACCACAAAATCTCTCAATGTAGCATCAGTCACATCAAGGCCTTAATGGTACCAAACATTGTGTCAGTTGTATTTGCCATTATATCACAGATATATCGGCCGGGTGAGACACGGTTAAAATAGCATCAATCATTCTGAGAAACCTCAAACGAGGTGTGCCCCAAGAATATGGTGCAGCAGCTGAAATTATGCAAATCAGATCTGACAACTTCCCAGGCAACAATCAGTCGGAATTTAATAAGGGCCTGGAAATCTTCATTCATCCCATTCCACCATTGTTCTGAACATTTCATTGTATGTGGTCAAGTCCAAGGTTATGATTTGATGGAAGATGTCAAACGAAATCAGCGCTGAATAAGAGTAGGCCTACTAGTCTTCACTGATCTAAGTTTTATAGATATCTCATCAGGCCTACTCATCTATACAGACGAACAAAGCTTCAAGGAAATTCCCTATGGACCCAAAACAAACAATGCACATGTTCATACTGGAAGCCTGCCCAAGACCCCAAAGTAAAAGTGCAGGATGTCCCTGAGGTCAATGCCACGCTAGCACTTATGCCGGGCTCCTATCATGTACAGTCAATTCCTTCAGGTAGAGAACTACTAGGGACTCAAATTTCTCAATGTTGATGATGAGCTGATATTTGAGCAGAATTTTGAGAGTAGATGGTCTGCCACAATCTCAAAGTACGCAGCTTTAAAATATGCAACACAAATTACAATATAATTGCTTATTACGAGAAATGGGGAGGTACCCATGATATGCACATTCAATCAAAGTTTAAAAAAATTCATATCTTGCAACAATAAAGTGCCATAAACATCAAAAAACTTTTCTGGCATTCTGACTGACACACCACTCAATTGGCGCATCCACTCTTTCTATTGGATATCCATTATAACCGCCATAAAACAGCCTTTCAGAGGAATTAGTCCAGTGCAGTTTTTTTAGTCAAAACCTGAGAGTGATATACCTGGCTCGAACTTATCCTGACATGGGACATTGAGCAGATCGTAAATCACACAGATCAAATTGCTAGACTGGCTAGTCAGAATGACAGCAAAATCGAGGTAGCGGCATATTGTAATGGGGAACTTTACACCACCTGTATCAAGATTGACATAAGCACATTTCAGGTGAAACCACTTTATGGAGACGGGTCCTTGACCAGCAGAATACCCCCCCCCCCCCCGTCAACCGTCAAGGCATGATTACAATCATACTTAGAGCCTAGAATCAGTTGTATAACTCTAGACCCACCAAAAATATATTCCAATAAGCTCAAAAAACTACATACAACATAGGGCCTAATACTATAAAATGAGGGGGATACACAACACAGCACAATGCTGGTAGTTATACAACATTGCACCAAGCACTGATACTCACCATCCCTGTTCATTCCCTGAGCGAGACATTTCATATATCTGCAGTATTGGCATCTGTTACGCTGTCTCTTATCAATGGTACAGCTCTTCTCATCTCGACATGCATATGATAAATCCTTACGTACAGTTCTCTTGAAGAAACCTTTGCACCCCTCGCAACTGCAATTTATGGAGCAAACTTTTATGAACTTGAGCAAAGCCAAATTCTCATGTGGTCAGTTTCGGTTTTTTGGTTTTTTTAAAGTAGTCATGACATATTTACTAAACATGCAGACATAAATAAAACAGCATCAGAGAAAGGTTGCCTCACTGCCGTCAATGTGACAGCGAGTTAAAAGTGGACTTTTTTTATGGCAGATAACAATACTTGAGGCTGCTTTGGCAATCAAGGATGCCATCGATTAATCATCGACAGACCACACCATGTCAATGACCCTTCGGACTTAGCCACAGCCAGAAAGGCCAACGAGAATGTGTGACTGTTTTCTCAGGAAATCGAAGTCATGCCAGGCCAATGTGACATCATCCACTATTAGTGAGGGCGGAAAGGAAACTCTTTGGCACGGCTCCCTACTAGGCAAAAATGAATATTGATTTCCCAATCTAGTTCACAGTGACAGGATGTGGACTGCAACCTGTTTCACAACCAAGCATTCTGTAGTGAGTGTCATAAAATGACAGTATGAGAGATATTGTGAAAGGGCTAGCTAATTTGCATCTCACGAGATTTCCCAACTCTCTTTGATGGGCTGCAAAAACTGCAGTGATGTTTTGTAGCACAATGCCAGTAATAAGTAGTCAAACTTATATTATTCTTACAAATCATATTTATGAGAGGATCACCACCTTATCTAAAGTTGTGGGCAGAGGAAGCTAGTTTCACATTATCTCTATTTGATGGATAGCTCAGTAATTTCACATTGCATTTCACATTGAAGACCAGCATGCCCACAATCTTATCATCATCTTCCTCTTGAGGTATTTGTTTAAGGGATAATCAGCTCCAAAACCCGAACTTATGACTAAAATCACGTGGAGGCTGAGTGACTGAGTAATGTAACTGTCTGCACTTCAACATCTGTAAATTGTGCGTGCGGTTGCAAGAACTGAGTAACTAGGCCCAAGATGTCATGTCAAGTTAACTGAGCAATGACGCTAAGATTTTCAATGAAGGAGTCAAGTATGGAACATAGCCTGACAATGGATCTTTTCTTTTCTGGTCCAACAAAAACAAGTAAACAGAAATGATTGAGACAGTCAATCCAAGACAGTTACGTATGACAGACGGCTTCAATGAACGTTCTATCTTCCCCATACCAACAAATGTCAATGATAGGCATATCTCTAATGACCTAAATACGCTATATCTACACATCCATTAAACCCCTTGAAAGGGAACTACATCCTTACTATCCAGGACACATAGCCATCTTGCTGTCATAGGCCTTCTATGCTAGTATCTACTGCAGCTAAGACTTACACGAAACAGAAACACCAATATCCTGTGCTGTGTTACCATTGAACATGTGTAACTGTAGGCCAACTTAGTATCACCCCAACAAAAATTTACCAATAAACCTGTATGTATAATAAGACTAACCTGTATACACCATAGTGTTTACCACTTGCTCGGTCTCCACATATCTGACATATATGTTTAACTTGAGTAGAAGTACTACCACTGCCCACTGAACTCGTTGTGCTGTGAGGAGATGACAGAGGACTGTCCAGATTGTGATACATCCCACCTGTTAACGAGTAGTGATGTCTCATCATTCATAATAAGGCAAATACTCAGTAAAATAAGAACCAACTTAATCAATTCTACACCAGACCTCATTAAGGTGAGAGAAAATCAGTAGGCAGACACAACCGCCGTTATGATAACACAACAGTTCAATTTTTACTTCCATGATCATATTGGTCAGGCCTAAAAGTCACTTTACCTGGGGAGCCAAGACTAGGCGGAGAACCCATACTAGAATGAGGACTCTGTATGGAGTGCAGCGGTGACATGCCGAAGCCGTAAGGATTATATCCAGGTGGAGCTCCTTGCTGCTGCTGTTGGGCCTGCATTACTGCAGCGGCATTCATCATCTCCTGGGCCTGCTGCAGCTGCATCAAATCTGGCTTTATATCCATGGCTCTGTTATCAATATAAATAGCAATATATAACATACAAAAATGATTAGGAATAGCAGTAGTAATTCACTTCTAAACTAACATAACATACACTGACATGCTACTAAACCTACATCGACCAAGAGTAATACTCCTAGTCCTTGCACTGACTGGGGAGTCACATTCATCTTAGTTATGATAGTAAGTTTAGTGGCTTATAAATTATAAGTCAGATAAGTTAGTTAGGGTCTTAATATAATAACTAATTTGTGTGTAGTAACCTCAGTGAGTGAAAGATTTATCTACTTCAAATTTAATATTATTATTCATATGCAAAAGTACTTGTATTATTATATAATAAACCTCAATGAGCTAAACTAAACACAATTAATACTACTACTAGTACGCACCACAACATATTATATTTATTGTACCTGCACCTTTTAAACTGTGCGAAATACTCACCCGAGTCATGCACAAAAATGGCATACTACTACTACTACTAGTAAGTTAGTAAGCAATTTAGTAGTAAGTAAGCAAAAAAGTAGGCCTTACTAAGAAGTATTGATTAGCCATTTTTGGTTAATGGTTGCTATGAGAAAAGAACTATTTTTACCTCTATAAACTTTTGTGTGGTGAATAGATTAGATTGTGATACATAAGACCAATATATAAATGGTGATATGGCAACTTGTAAGTTGTAGTTGAGCCAAAGTTAATAACCCCTCCTGGTTGATCACCGCTGTTTTCTTGATTATTTTTATTATGACTACTGCGCATGCGTCGGGATATAGGTCATTGAATAGGACACCATCGGATAGTAACGGGGCTATGTGTGACGCCCCTAATATATTTTCAATAACAAATTGTAAGAGTTGGGTGTAAACAAATGCGCGTGCAATCTGACCTTGAGGGCACTGTGCAGCAAATCTTCATGCTGCAAATATTAGTCAGGCAGTGACTTCCATGTCAGTTTCAGTCTCAATCTCCTTACTCTGTCAGCTTTTTACAAGATTTCACATAAGATGAATAGTATGTGTTCATAAAGACATCATTCTGACACTTATGAGTGAATGAGATATCTGACAGGCCTCATCATAGAGAGAAGCAACTTGATTGTAGCTTTTAATTTGAATCACTGGTCAATCAAAGATGTTAGGATAAGTTTAGTTTAGGTGATTTTAGTGCCATAATTTGGGTCTCCTGTGTCCCCTTCATGAGTCATGACTGCCTAACAACCCTGAAAGGATAAAACGTACTTCAAAAACAGCTTGTACAGGCTCCGCATCTAAATAATATAATGATGTTGCTGTGTGTGCCTACCTAGTACTAGTCTGTCACACACAGTCATAGCCTGTCTTAACAAGCTTGTTAAGGCAGGCTAACTCAGCCTCTACAATGCACCATCTGCCTTACAAGTATTGTTGAATGCGTCGCTTATGGCTGGTCTTCCTGGTAGGTTATTTCAACACAGTCAGAAATAGTTTTGAATGTCCTCATTCTAAGTGCGCATAGATGCTCCGGCTGCTTGAACGGGGACATTGCACGAGATATAATTTGGACTAGAAGAACGTTATTCCCTCTGTAGAAGCAGAGAAACTTTAAAAAGGCTTTATAATTACAGTCCCTCTGCATCCAAAGAGGGATCAAAGTTGTTCTTAATCCGAACTCTGTAAAAACTTGCTGAAGCTTATGAAGTCATCATGCATCTCTGACAACATAAATATATGAGCAATACAAGTTGTGTTAGGCAAATTTTCATTGTATTGTGTCTCTACTTATTTCAAGGTTGCCTCATCTCATATTGCGCGATGTCAACACTTCTTAACTTTTCAAAACAGACCAGTGCAGAGGAATGGCTACGTGGGATAGATGTTGCAAAGCTGGAAGAACAATTTGAGAATTCTGGATATCTGGTAAGAAACTCGTCATTCCATTATTGTTCTTCGGATAATCGCATGTTTCTAATTCCAACAAACCACAGTTCTCTGACCCTAGATTGATAGCTTAAAAGGTACGTCTCCCATCAATGACATCAGGCAAGAAAGTACTAAATATGCTGGCTACTAGCTGCTTATGTTCGCTACTCCTGTTTCGCCACTTATACTAGAATAGACCATGTAAACATCCAGATATTATGGTCATCCTGATCATAATTTGTTTTAGAGCTGTGACACATTATTGAATGAGGATAGTGTTCGAACCTATCGAACACTTTATGATGATTTTCTGTCGGGAGCTATAGATGCTTCACAACATCGACATGACCTTGGTTCACATGGTAAGCTAGAATACTATATGTTCCATAATTTACATTTTCCTTGATGAACAATCCACCTTGCCAAGCTCTCTCAGCCCCTCAATCAATCTATGCTTATCAGACTTGATCACAACACAGCCATGGCGCGGTTTGAAAGCATATTTATTCATCTGTATAATTGTTGAGTTAGTGCAGTTCAATGGCTGATCTTCCTTTTCTCATTTAATTTCTGCAGTTAAAATAGATGCTGAGAAAGAGAACATTACTCAGATAATGTGGCCTAGCTCTTATATACCACAACTAAGACAGGGACCAATACACCAGCGACTGGAGTTATTAGCTCGAGCTGTACTTGGCGATGATATGGCCTTTGATTTTGATATGATGATTTCAAAAGTAAGCAGTATGGGATCTTCTTGGTATGGGCCTGTTTTGTTATAGCCACACAAAATATCATAGCTTACCGCACATGCCGTCAATCTTATAATGAAGGGGTCAATAACTGCCTAAACTTGGCTTCAATCCAGTAGTGTTGGGGAGCCCCAACGGTCCCCAACGACGTTGGGGTGAGAGTTTTTGGTGTCGGAGTAGGCCCAACGCTCCATCATCAGCGTTTGGGTGGGCTAAACTGCACTGAATATCCATTCTGATACATTTTTCTTCTCTTTTATTTGGGAGTTGTCAGGGACCGTTACAAGAGACGTTTTATTCAAGTGTCCTCTTCCACAGATTTTAGACCAAAGATCTTTTAATTTGAACATACTTCCTGAAATTATGACTACCCACCCACAAGATTGATCTGTTGTGTTTTCATCTGGATTTCGGCCAGGTCAGTCAAAGGTCATAGCCTAAAATTCACATATGTACAGTTTTTTGATGGGGAGAGTGCACATTTGACTCTATTCTATGAAAATGATCCTATATTCTTGCTATAGCAAAATCGCAAGCTCAGTGGTTTTCCCATAAGTGTCCATGCTTTTCCTACCTACCTTTCTATTTTTTCAATGGAATAACAACAACCTATACTGAATTTTAATTCTCCAAGACTAAGAGGTAAGTTAATTCTAATAAATTCTACAGTTGATGTACTCCTGACCAATAGATTAAGCATGTTTGGTGGGTGGATAGAGGAAACAGTTAGAGTTTCTTTCTCAGTCTCATTCTTCTTTCTCTCTCATTCACCCACCCTGTGCCCTATTCAATTCAGGTTAATAGACTGGACCCACTCATTCACCACCAGCATCATCATACTTGTGTTCTAACTGGTTGTCTCTGTGAGTGATGTTATTGGAAATCTGCAGGCACACTATGCCTAGCAGGTGTTTGTAATTAAGGAATGAAGAAGAGTTGGTTATTCAAAAGACATGTTCATTTTAAGTAGGTTATCTTAGTGGGATGGGACTGGAAATTCCAGCAGGACAAATTTTAACGACTTCAATCTTCCATAGCAAAACAGTCGAAGCAAGATTATCACATGTATAAATGATTACATTATCTCAATGTGAGATGGATAGATTTGCTCCATTTTGCACCCTTATGTGAAAAATTTTCCATCAACTCATGAGCCAGGTCAAGTTTATAAATCTACAAAATATATTATATTGTTGGAGTTGTCTTCTGTAGTGTCTTGGAAAGACAACCCCTAACTTATTCAACAGCGTATGTCATTATATGCATAGACGTTACCATTTTCGCAAGAAAGATCGTGGGATTAATTCTCATTTCGTATTATTTATTGTTAAGAATATTTCTTTTATCTACCACATCCATATTTAACGGCTCAACACGTTTCTATCACTCAATTCTTTTTTTATTAGGGCTGAGCAATGATAGATATGATAGATTCAGTAGATCAGTTGATGGATGAACTTATTTATAGCCTACAATTTCACAGGTTCATCTCCGCCATCTTGAGTTCATAATTATCACTAAGAGCTGCATATTGCCTCTGATTTGAATGTTTGCTAATGTTTCTAGCCACCCAAAACTGATGTTACTACACCTTGGCACCAAGATGAATCTTATTGGTTAGATATGCCAGATAAGAGAGCTGTATCCTTCTGGGTGGCTCTACAGGATGTAGATGTTGATAATGGCTGCATGTGGTTTGTGCCAGGATCACATAAACAACCTCTGAGAGAGCACTGGAAAGCTAAAGAGGGTCACCATGCTAATCAGTGTAAATGCTCCGAGGTGAGGCAAAACTTAATACTTACCTTTTAGTACAACATGACAACGTGATTACTGTGAATTATCTTCTGTATGTTGCTGTATAAGTCACTTCTTAAAGGGCAACCAAGGTTTCAAACAACTTCTCATTGATGGCCATTGATTAATAGCAGATTGCACCTTCTGCATGGGGAAAAAGACAAAATATAATTCGGATGATTATTCAGCCAGAATTCTTGTGAAACATTTCTTCCATCAGGTACTCAAACTCAGCTAAAAGAGAATACCACATAGCAGTTTCCTGTTCCTGTTATTATTTAGCCTGTGCTCTATAATTATTACAGCAAAGTCTTGGAACCTCCCCTAAACTGAAGTGTTACCCAGCTTAGAGTCAGCGACTACTTTGAGTTTTGCATCGCGTAATGCACAAAGCTGATGCTGCCCAGCACATTATTTGCTACCCATTAATGCATTGCTGCGAAACCTTGGTTGCCCTTTAATTATTTCCATACCTACAACTGGTCAGTATGTTAAATTATTAAATGTTCACTTGTATTGAAACACAAGAATATTGTTAGAGCAATGTCTCGAGTAACACCTATATGTGCAGGGCTGTATCAATGTGATTTGAAGTGGTAAGTCCGGGCGGGATTGGTGCGGGAGAGGAACTGTAGCGCACAGGGGGTATTTGGGGCCTCCCCCAGAAAAATCTTCCTATGAATACACCACTGTATTTTTGTAACATGTATTTCAAATTTTGCTGTTTAGGATAAAGGCACACCACAGCCTCTACCCTCGGGTGGTTGCACAGGTCACAGTGGTAGAACTTTACATTATACAAGGGGTAACAGCAGTGACCAGCCTAGACGGGCTTTCATTGTCAACTTCAGACCCCAGGCTATGGTAGAATATGAGAGGAATAACAACTTTGATCATGGGCTTGCTGTGAGTAACTGATTTACCTGTCATAAAGAATTGAAATGTTTCTTGTTTACTGTGAAAGTGAATAAGCTATCCGCTCACACATATATCTCGGTTCATAGTCTTTGTACTTGATGGAGAGGTAAAAATCTATATATAACCTTCTTTTATTCAACCCATTTTTTCTTCTTTCTGTAGGGACTAGACGGGATAATACAGAAACCGCCGAGCCAAACAGATTAGACTGATGAGTCATGACTGTATCCAAATTATCCAAATCAAAAACCGAGCAGGGACATATCAAGTGTCACATCCCATGAGCAGATAGCAAAACATTTGCTGTCTTAGGGTGAGACCCTTAATACTACATTGCTTCCCTCACAGCTTACATACAGGTCCAAGTACATTTGGACACCAAACCCATTAGTCAGTGGAGTGCGGAGCTGTAGACTCAGGTCCTACAATGCATCTGCTCTTTAGGCCAGGCACTCTGAGCCACCTCCTTCACACATATTCTTATACAATCACAAATAAATGTATATCCTTTTATTTTCTCTTAAACTGTATTGTCAAGTTATGTGCGCCGGTTGAATCATATCGAGTCAGAAACAGACTGAAAAACTTTTAATGTAATAGATTTGCACCTGTTAAGAAAACGAACACCTTTGCATAATTATCACAGTGCTTTAAAGAGACATCTTATTAACAAATACAGCAAAAGTTTGACTGATTGGTCTCTGTTTGACTCAGGAGTGTGTGGTCTGGACTGCTGAATTTAATTTTATTAGGATATGAAGACATCATAATCCTTGATCCATATTTGATAGATATTTTATTGATACATAGTTGATACAATTGACCATTTTCTAGTGTTAATTCTCTATGTACGGATGGATATGTAACATTATATTTGTATAAAAATACCTTTATTTGAACCTCATGATTTTCTAATTAAGTCTACAAGGAAAAGTTATAAATGTGTAGTGTATAATGGCACCAAACCTATGAAACAAGAAAAGACAAATTACTTCCAATTGCACTGGCTTAGAATCAATAATGTTGTCGTGATATTAAAACATTGTCTTCTCTACAAAAAAGTGCAGATAACTTAGATATATAATTGTGGTAAATTAATCAAAACTAATCTTAAATACTAAATTTGCTGCTTACAAAACAAGTTTGATAATAACACTTGCATTTAGGCTACATCATATCTTCAGGTACAGTCCGAACAATGATGTGTCAAAGTCTCTCCTTTATCCAAAATTTCGAGCCCAACCGACTAATTTCAATTCGCGCGATCACAGTGACACTCAGGCTTACTAACTATTCTGTTTAGGATTGTGTATTACTCCATCAAGTCCCTGAAACGGGAATATAATTTTAGCAACAATATTGGAGTTTGTCTCAAACGGAACTTCCTCCTGCCAATGATCCTGCGATTGATATTCTAAATACTCCCACCGTTGCACTTTTGAGGAAAAGGTCGCTGATGACACATGACAAAAAATAACCAGCCAATATTTTTGCTGCAAAAATGATAACTCTTATCCAATTAACACATTGAACTCTTCAAAAATATTACAGGCCATGTTGCACCATTTTGTGTCCATTTATCACCGATGTTTACCCCATCTACCTAGACTATTGCGCTTTAATACATCTTACAGCGAAACAAATCCCACGGATACTTACAGCTAGTCCAAAATCATAATTGCTACTTCTCTCAAAGTCGATCATAGCCTGTGGTCTAAAATTGACGATGAATGCTCGCCTCGGATAGTCACTCATATTACCTCTGGTGTAGTGTAATGTCCTTCCATGATGACCTGTGAATCCGCCAGCAAATAACGGCACAGGTTTCCCTTCTGTCTGGAATGTCCAAAAGGTTAAAATTCATTATGCTAATAAAATATAGTTACAGCAGCCAACTAGTGGAAAGAGTCTCAACTTAGCCACTTGTGTATTGTTAATTTGTATATTTTCTCCAATTGACATTTAATCATCACATATAGCCTGGCTACAAGTTGTTTAGTATCCTGCCATGATCTAAATCGAATTGGGGCGTTGCCAATAAGAAAAAAAAGCAAACCTAGGTGCCTGTAAACTGGGTCGCTGTTGTGTTTTTGACAATTAAAGTAGTTTTTGATAGTAACATCAACTGAACAGTACACTCTCATTATAACTGGACAAACTTTAGTCGTAGGCTACATAATACAACCTCTCGTATTTCTTACCTCTGAGCATTCACAAGTCTCAACATGATGACCCTCTTTAGCTTTCCAGTGCTCTCTGAGAGGTTGTTTATGTGATCCCGGTACAAACCACATGCAGCCATTATCAACATCTACATCCTGTAGAGCCACCCAGAAGGATACCGCTCTCTTATCTGACATATCTAACCAGTATGCCTCATCTTGGTGCCAAGGTGTAGTAACATCAGTATTGGGCGGCTAGAAAAAACCTCAAAATGGTGAATTTGAGAGAAATCATCTCAGCTTATTTACAGATATCATGTCATATATGTAATTAAGTCATACATGATATCATGTCATATCAATGTCATGTATTATTTCATCGGGTAACATGATTGGCGATTGTCTTTTATCCTCTGCATACGTTATGGTAAAACAATAACACCAAATTCAATTCACATGCAGGGAAAAATACAGATGACAGATAACAATAAAACAATATAGACTGCCCGATGTGACTCGAACACATGTCATAGGCGTCAAAAATCTTTTGGCGGTAAATAGCAAGTGCTTATGTATTGACTGGTCCCTGGGTCCTACTAAAATACCAACACTCTCTTACCTTTGAAATCATCATATCAAAATCAAAGGCCATATCATCACCAAGTATAGCTTGGGCTAATAACTCCAGTCGCTGGTGTATTGGTCCCTGTCTTAATTGTGGTATATATGAGCTTGGCCACATTATCTGAGTTATGTTCTCCTGACCTGCTTTAGTGTCGACTGCAAGACATAAGATGATCTCATTTATTCATTTATAACCTTAATTCAGTATGACACTAGGTCTGGCAATGATCAAATGGTTGGTAGCTGGTCCTTGTGTTCAATTCACACACAAGAGTTATATATGATTGTTTCTGTTTTATCCAATACCAATAGCGATGTATTGCAGGAGCTCAAAGAAGCACTGTGAGTGTTGTGCTAGTGCTCTCTTAACTATTTTATTGGTGAAATGGAATTTAAGATTATGTAGCCTTTGGAATATAGGTGTTTCACGGATAAATTAGTTTTGTTATAGCTCTATCTGGGACATAGCAGAATGATCTGACGATTCCGAAAGGCAAAGAATTCATAGTTGGTAAAGGTAGAAGCTATTGTGTCTTTCTAATGAACCATGGAGATGTGAGATGTTACCATGTGATCCGAGGTCATGTCTATGGTATGATGCATCTATCTCGCCGGACAAGAATTCATCATAAATGCTCTTATAGATGCGGACAGAATTCTTATTCAGCAAACCTTCACAGTTCTGAAAGTCAGTAAATCATCAATGAAATATAACCGCATGTTCAAGCATTAAAATAATTTGTCTTCTGAAATACCTGATGTCAAATTTTTGGCGTCAGCTGACCAGTATTACTGTGTAATTCTGTGTAATGACTGTAGACTTCGGACTTGGCGCTCATACTCTAATCAAGGAGTGACTGTTACTGCATGCTCTAATGATATAGATTCTCCATGTCTTATATCATCTAGGTCCAAGTTTTTTCTAGGTCGTAATTGGAGTCTGAGAACTTAGACTACTTTACAAATCGAATAGAGTTTTATCAACTCAGCAACCTAACATGACTAGGCTAGTCTAGACCAATTTCTCTCAGAGCTTACCTCATCAAAACTTGTCCATTTAGCAACAACTTCCCTAAGCCTGAATAATCTATATGGTAAGAGTAAGACAGCTATCAAGTCTATAAAACAAACTGGAAAACACTGGGCATGACAATTTGATTGCAAGTTATGCCAAAATATTGCCAACTGTAAAATTACTTACCAGAAAACCTTGTTGGAGAAACTGAGTTTTCAGACTGCTCACGTCTAGTGCTTTTAACCATTTGTCCGGTGTCTCCAAGCTGTCCCACTCATTACCAAACCTTGCACACTCCATTTACTAGCAGCAAACCCCTGACACAGCAGCACGGAGGGAAGGAAAATATTTAGATTGTCAAAAACTATCTATCAGCAACGCATAATATCTCCAGTCATGTTGTCATGAAGTTATAATGATGAATGAATAAGGTCATTACATGAAGGTCAAGACCTGTCAGAAAATTGACAAGTGCCTGTCAGCCATCTCATGCATAGCAAGCTGTATGTTTACCAGAGATAAACACTTATAGTCTTATTGTTGGCTTTTTTATCATGGATAAAACATAGAAAATGTGACAGAAAAGCAGTGTCTTCAGGCCTAGTCATATATTTTTGACAAACTGACTCATCACAAATATGATCATACCTCACAACTCCCATACCAGTTTGAAGTAGCTCAGTAAAAACTCAATCATTGTTATTGTAGCTTATAGTTGTCATCTTTTTTTTCTTTTCTTTTTGTGGGTTAAAATTGCAAGTTTTTGTCTCTGGCCGAAGACTGAGAAATAAAGGTGTCTTAAGGGTGCGGCCGCCATATTCGGCGCCAAGTTGCTCTCAGTTTGCAGGCAGGTCGGAGCACACCTAGGGTGTCAACTGAGCCCAGTGGTCGGTAGACTGCAGCGGGATTCGAACCCAAGACCTCCTGCACTTGCGCGTCAGTGGGCAGGCGCTCTAACCAACTGGGCTACCTCCTACTCCTACTCCTACTACTGTCATAGTTGTTATATCTTTGGGTATGCTGATCAGCTTTCACATGATGTATGTGCTGTCGGAGGATTATTTTCAGCTTTTATTCAACTGAGCTCTCCAACTGGACACTCTGGTCAGCTTGTTTCACCTCAATATTTTCTACACTTTCCAATTTACCGAGTGTTAACCAGTCTGCAATAACTTTGCATCGCCAAAACTAGGCCTCACCTAAACAGTCAGCCTCACCTAAACTTGGCCAGAGCAAAAGTTGGCCCCATAATAATGGGTGCCATCTGTAAATAATTGGTCAAAGAATAGATGAGAAAACCCCATAAGCAAATCTTGACATCAGTTAATTAAACTTGGCCCCAAACACGAAAATTTGGCACAGCATACAGATCTTGGCCCGCATTAAACTCTTGACCCAAGTTTGAAACCTGGCCCCACCATACACTGAGACTGGGCCTATTGCAAATATGGTCAGTATTACTTGGCTCAAAACATCTATACTTGGTCTAACATTCAACCCTGGCCTCAAATACAAAATATGGTATCACATATGTGACAGTTTTGGAGTTATCATCCTGAGCCCGTACTAAATATCTGAATATTCAACATTGGGCAGATCAAGTGCCTACGTTTTTTATCGTTCTATATTCTTCCATGACCCAAATTTCGATTGGAACAAGGAATGAAAACCACCCACGTTAACTTAATATAGTGTAAGCTGTTTGACATCATCGTGAATGTTCTACAATCTACTGATAAAAACTGCACTGCAGCATTCAAAACCACATAAGGAGTTATACTTATACCACCTGGATCGCTTCTCGGCCTATTGGCTAAGATCAAAGTGTCACTGTCAATGGCCGATTAGTGCCTGTTTCAGTTTCTGGCAGCTTGGATTAGGAGGTCCTCCATGGCCTCACCTCTAGGATGCATTCTAGTTTATTAGGATGTATCACACTCTCAGTATGAGGACTCTGGGCAACTTGCATCCCTCTTTAGGGGCAGCCCACCCTCTGTTTTGTCATAAACAGGGCTTATACCGCCTGGATGTGCAGCTGCAGTACCATACTGATTCAAGAAATGTGATATTCTAAGATTGGATACTCACACACTGCAGTGGTGTCTTTAATATTCTCTACGTATAATTGTGAGCAGTCAGAAAATTCAATTACCCTCATAGAGCAACGAAATATGACAACAGGACAACGATTATCTTGGGTACAAAGATTGTTTGGTTGTTATCTGATGCAGTCATTAAAAAAATCCATATAGTTAATGTGAGCAGTGGAAAACTATTAGTCAAATTCATATCGAAATTAATTCACAAAATGGCCATTATACAGCAATAAAATAAGAAAAATTTGTTGGCTTGAGACCAATAGGATCTGTCTCCACAACTTCTTTGTAGCTCCAGTCAAACTCATTAACACTACCAAGCATAAAGTTGTATAAGGTCTAGTGTTACGCTTATACCCATGCAAACTGCGCAGCTAATCACACACGATAACATGCAGCCATTGTCATCAGTTGTCATGTTCCGTAAAAAATTTCAAAGCGAAATATAATCAGATAACCTTCTAGAACAACATGTGTCTGGAATCAGGAAGTGGTCGGGGGACCTGAAATAACAGATGCAAACCGAGTTGATTTTTGTTGTTTGTAATTGTAGACCTTGATTTCAGCGCAATTGAAGTTGAAACTTGTGTTTTAATTAACTTCTCAGTTACAGCATCATTTTTCATTGCAAATCTCCGTAGCAGCAGCTGAGACTAAACAAATACTCTAAGTATCCAAAACTTTACTTGTCAAAAACATTATCTCTATCAGTGAAACACGGATTTGACCAGGCCTGCCATTCCAACCAATGTCATTTGTGTGCTGAAAGATTGCGATCCCAGTACGTCTTAGCTTGCGCCAATGGTCATATCGCATCACACTGATCAGTATTTGAGATGGCTAAAATGGTGTGTTTTCCGTATCAAGGAAACTATTTTGGATCAAGGATTCAGGTAGCCCACACTGATTTTTGAGTTACAGAAAAGCCTTATAAGGTGCATTGTGTTTTTGATAAATTCATCGGTTGAACATAATGCGTTAAATGTGTTTTGTGGGTCATCTAACAATAATCGAGATGAGTTGAGTTCAGTTTATTTTTACATTCATAATTATCCTTTGAAGTGGGAAGCATCAATGATAGTACTTGAATGTTTACAGAATTTAAAAAAAACTAAAATTTGTGTCCAGAGTTCGTGGTCACTCATTTTCTGCAGTACTATGGATGGTTGCAGCCGATCAAAGGCTTTGGAAAAGTCCAATGATGGTAGTTGGATATATTTGGTTTGAGGTTTGTCGAGATCTGCTGTTATGTCATCGACAAGCTGGAGTATCGCGTCAATGGTGCCTACTTTCTCCTGATATGCATACTGCGTCGGCTCAATTATTTGCTGCAGTTTAGCTTGCATTTTGTTGATCATGATCTGTTCAGCCAGTTTTCCGAGAAGGAATAACAAGGATAAAGGCCGATAATCTTTGTATTGGCTAGGCTGTTTGATTTTAGGCAGTGGTTTTACTTCTGCTCTCTTCCAGATATCCGGATACTCTCCACAGTTTAGCATCGTATTGATTATATGTTGTACCGGTATACACATGTCTTCACATCCGTCTATTGACACCCAGGATGGAAAATCTAGAGTGTTACTTGCCTTGGTAAGGTCGATTTTACTGAGCAGCATTTTTATCTCACCCAGACTGATGTCTTGTAGAGGAGTATATGACGAGGGTGTGTCAGGTGGAGATTTTTTTCTTGCTTCTCCCACAACGCTTTTGAAATATGAATTGAGGTTTTTGGCCACATCAGAGTCAGATAGACATTTATCTTCTATTACCGTTGTTGTATTGTTATCAGTAGGTACTCATGTTCAGTGCAATACACCCGAAGAATTTTTATTTTTATCTTATACACACGGTTACAATCAGTCAATCGACCAAACAGCAACGTGCTTATCACTTTCATTTCATGGCTGCATATACTGGATTGCGGATCAACTAGCATTACAGGACTGAAATACTGTTGAAGGTAAGTAAGCAGACATAGTTTTCATTCATGTGAGGCCTATTTTGATTTTGGGTTGTGAGGGATGAACTATCCCTAACATTAACTGGCAGCATTTAAGATCGCTCATGATAAAGAGTAATTCAGACTAATTGGGAGTTATTTTGAGGCTGTTTTAATCATGGTTGTCAATGCTTGAATTTGCTGTATTATTATAAGATAAATCACCAC
Organism: Membranipora membranacea; assembly: GCA_914767715.1. Lineage (NCBI taxonomy): Eukaryota > Metazoa > Bryozoa > Gymnolaemata > Cheilostomatida > Membraniporidae > Membranipora > Membranipora membranacea. Next base: position 19,172,439 of record OU612073.1, read on the forward strand.
TACAATCCAACCGCGATGGCCTGTATTAGTGTTCAAGGGTGTATCTCATGAAGTGGTGCATTGTGGGATTTCAAACGAAAACTTGACACTTCTTGGATTAAAATCTGCTAAGACCAAAGTGTCACTGCCGATAACTGATTAGTGTCTGTTTCAGTTTATGCCAGCGTGTTACACATGTTGCAGTTCTGCTAGGCTGTGGTTTTCCATATTGAAAGTTCTTGTGTATTGGGACAACCCATCTAGCAGAGTTCTCGTTACTAGGCAGGGCTTTGAAATCTTATAGTTGTTCTTTGTTAGAGAGCATTATGTTTTTTAGTGACACCCAGGGAGTTTTCTCTATCTCCTTCTCAATGTGAAAATATCGAAATTTTGTGAAAAATAAGCAGCTGAAATATGGGGACAACAGTGCCTAGACAATGTAATTTTGCATATTTAGAATGTATTTTTAGTTCCACAATGAAAAATTTCACTTTCTCTCTATGTAAAGTAATATATCACTGCATCTTTTATTTCCGTTAAGATAGTAGGGCCACTGTGCATTGCTCTGTTTAGAAAGAAGAATATTATGACACCCTATCTGGCTTCCTATACTTTATGGTCATCATTGTGCTGATGCAGCAATCAGTTTCCGCTGTATATCCTATCCTTATAAGGAAACTATATCATGATAAGTTTCCTAAAACTGAGATGCCCAAAACCGGGACAATAAGCTCATTCGCCTGTCAGTAGACGTCTGTTGTCAAGGCGACCACATTATTTACTACGCGTGCATTCAGGGGAATGAAATGGCTCTAAAAATTATTTTTAGCCAATAATAGAGGCGGCCAAGTCTGATGAAAACAGCTTTACAACAGCGATCCGAATAAACACATTAATCACAATTTTACCATGTTTGTTTTTGAGTAATGGCTGTTGACCTTGACTTCTTTGCTGCTGTCCTGTTATCATAACCTTGACGCCTAGAATTAAATCTGTTAGCCACTTGTTAAGCTTATTCGCTGGTTAATACACGTCCAAGATAATAAATCAATAAATGATTTACAGGCATTTATTGAAAGAGAGGCACTCAATAAAACCTGGTTGTGATAAAACCTGCTTGAGTTAATTTTGGACCCCTTAATAACAGCAAGCTTAACAAGTGGCTAACAGATTTAATTCTAGGCGTCAAGGTTATGATAACAGGACAGCAGCAAAGAAGTCAAGGTCACCAGCCATTACTCAAAAACAAACATGGTAAAATTGTGATTAATGTGTTTATTCGAATCGCTGTTGTAAAGCTGTTTTCATCGGACTTGGCCACCTCTATTATTGGCTAAAAATAATGTTTAGTGCCATTTCATTCGCCGGAATGCACGCCTAGTAACTAATGTAGTCGCCTTGACAACAGACGTCTATTGACAGGCGAATAAGCTTATTAACTCAAGCAGGTTTTATTGAGTGCCTCTTTTTCAATAAATGCCTATAAATCATTTATTGATTTATTATCTTGGACGTGTATTAACCAGCGAATAAGCTTAATGATCCATATACTTTTTCTTGGTATTCCTGAAATCCCTTGGCATGCTGGAGTCAAGCTCATGTGGTGCACTGTCAGACTACAGTAGTTTGTGAATTGCTACTTGGACTTCCAACGCTTGCACTTTAAGTGACATGCGCGAGCCAACTGTACTGCATCCACTACTCATGATATTTCCTTATATGCTGGGCAAACTGTCACAATCTAACGTTTGACATAGGATTTCTTATTATAAAGATAAGATGTGCCTTGAGAGTACCCTCTAAGGGAGATGATTATGTGTATGTAAGGATAATTGCCTTGTCTAGGAGTTTTATTTTCATAATTGAAATCTCCTCCGTACAATTACTTCATACTACACTCGATCAAGGAGTTAACTCCTTGACTCGATGTATCGCTCCAACTAGTAGGACTTGATTTATTTATAGCATGGCACAAATTGATGATCAATCAGACAATGATGAGGCTTATGCAGAATTGGAAATTGCGATTCGCTCATACATGTCAAATCCTACTACAAAAACCAATCGTAGAAATGTTAAAACTAGTATACATGAAACTGCAGACAAAGACAAGATATTTAGAATTATCGATGCTTGCATTGATGCAGAGGAGGAAAATATCTTCCACACCATTGCAGCCAACAACCATACAAACTTGATGGTTTTATTGGCGGGTATAATCAACAACGTTCACCTCATCGACATGTTAATGGCCAAAAATATTAGAAGAGCAACACCCCTTCATCGCGCAGCTGCTCTCAACAACTTGGATCTTGTCAACAAAACTGTGGCGCAAATCCCAACCAACAGAGGCGTACATCCAGACTCAATTGGACTTATAGAACTCCTTCAGATTACCAATATCGATGGAAAGAGTGTTATTGACCTCATATCAACTGATGAAATGTTTGAGTTAGCTAGTCTAAATCCGACAAAAGAAGAAGGTGGGTACCTGTGTCTCTCACTGTGGAACAGCTTTGTTTTAATAAAACAAACATAAACATCTCATTTAAACCCATCTTAAACCATCCGATATCCTTTGGCATTGGCCTTATCCTTGAGGAGATAGGTAGCTTGTGATATGATGAGTTAGATAGCGCAGTGATCATATGAGTATGACTCAATCTTAATCTCATTGGCACTATCAATAAAATTGGTTCTAACCTTATAATAATAATATTGTGTGTTCACGAATGGAAATGGCCTTTGGTAGAGTGTTTATTATCAGCGCAAAAGCTTATACACACAATTCAAGTAGAGTTTTCGGTGGAGAATATCAGTAAAAATATAATATCTAGTTCATTTACAATGTTTTATTGTTATCCAGAGCTGCTCGATGAGATAAAAACGAAAAAGGCACTGACTCAAACTGATATCAAGAAACTTGCAGATAGAAACAAAAGCGGAAGCTACATCATTCCTTCAAATCAGGCGAAGTGTCGAAGCCATGCTCTAGAAATTTTTCTTAGCGGCGGAGACGATGGCATTGAGAAAAATCCTATTGAACTCTCAACTGATGTGGAAAAAGCAGGACTGCAACACAGGTTTGCTCAGATTAACACTGCGTCTGACTACTCTTTTCTCACATTGAAAGAGAGTGTCAAAGATATCGCCCCTACATGTGCGCTGTTGACTGTATGGATGACAACAACGGCTGACACTGAAGGGACCATGAGCCACCTTGACAGTTTGATTGGGGCGATGGATGTAATTCCTGACTTCATACCAGTGGTTAGTCGACGTTTGCCCTATTGTATTTATGTTAAGCATGGCTTAATGCTGCTGTATATGTGCCTTTAATGATGTTCAAGAAATCAGATTAGTAATATACCAAGACATCATGGATGAAAACCGCTGGCGCTTGTGTATCAATTCCCCTGCTAAGCCATGAAACTCCATTGATTGCTGAGAATCACACTTATATTAGGATGTCTGGCATTGCATGTAAAATGTGCAGGTTTCTGGAGTAAAGTCTTCATGGTGAAGACTTGATAGACCAATCATCTATCAATATTACATCACACCAAAACAGAACAGCGATTTTTGGTTACGTTGATACCTTACAAAAAAAAGAAAAGGGCCATCACAAAATCATAATTGTACTGTATATTAATGTGGGCAATTTTCTACACCAAAGAAAATTATTTGATGATAGGTAATCATGGTGCAGTCATTGAATCCAGAAGTTACAAGAGTATCAATAGCTTCCACAGCTTCTAAGGTGGTCAGCAGGCGAAACACAAAATTTCACTACAAAGACAGTGAAAACCTATCAGTTGAGCAATCTTTCCTCAGTGCAATGGCAAAAAGCTGGCGTGACTCAGATGGCACGAAAGAGTTCAGCAAAATGGTAGTGGAGGTCTCAACCAAGTTTCCTGGTGGCTTTGACATGGGTACCTTAGACCTTTTTCTGCGTCCTAAATCGGCATTATATGTGACTGAGCCCGCAAAAGAAGGTATGTATTTTAATGTTTACCTTTGTAGAAGTCTCGCCATAACGAATTGCAAAAAGTTTTCTTTTTCCTCCGCGCAATGTGAATGTTCTGTGGCTATTTGCCTTCACACAGGGAAACGTTTACGTATCAAAACCCGCAAAGGGTTTGTTTGCGCTTGCTGACAAACATGAAACGAGAGTTCTGCTCTCCTTTTATTTTTTCCCCTAGCCTCTTTTACATATTTGGTTATGCACTCCCCTTTTTCATTGAAGAATTCCTTGCGGGATCATTGTTTAGAAAAAAAATGAAGAAGGCACAAATATGTTAGTGCGTAAAGTAACGCCAGTTTGGTTATTGTATGGTCCTCTGATGTGAAATCTGGTACAAAGCCCCAGCCTCTGAAGCATTTTAAAGTATACAATAAGCAAATGTTAGCCAAATAAGATGAATCTGACATTAATTATTCAATGAAGTGGTTTAGGCAGTGCCTCCCTGCCTCCCCTAGAACTTTGGGCCTGCCTTGGTCCCAGCTCATTGCAAAAAATCATGCTGTTCTGAATTAAAAAACTAAAGAGAACTAAAATCCGTCGCTGGCGACGGTGTTACAGGACGTGTGCCAGACGCTGTATGGGACATATCTTACCGCACTCTAGACTCATAAACAATTGTTATTTATGTTGTGTGGGCAGCATGTGTGGTGTAAGACAGGTCCCATACAACACCTGCCATATGTCTCACAGCCCTTAATCATGAATTCATATGCCAGTGTGTTGTTCTTTCTTCTAGATTCAAACATGACATCTGTTGTCTCAGATAAGAGCGCAGAACAAACTGCTGAAGCCAATGAAATTTCTTCTGGAGGTAAAGAATGGTCAGAAGTAACAGTTCTTAAATATTTTAATCTTAAAACATTGACCCATCAAAAATGTACAGTGATATGTATGATAATCGTGATACACGTTATTCGTGTCTCATCTATAATAATGTCTACACAGGAAGTAGGTCTACAATGTAGGAACAAATTGATCTCATTTCCTATATACATAGCTCATACCTGATCACCATTGTCATGCAGGTTTTCAAATGCAACGGAAGATCCCAATTTTGTGATACTCAATCCAGATTTTTAGTTGCTCCTAACAATAGCTGATGTAGAAGAATAATCTGAGGCATTAGTCTATTGATCCGAAAATTCCGCAGGACTGTCATTGTGATGTTTTTTTGTGCATGTTACAGTATTTTCCATTGGCGATTGGAGGAAAAAAAGTACCATAGGAAAAGGGACACATGGTGTTGTGCTCCTATATGTAAATGATAAGAATAAGGAAAATATCGCTATAAAACAATTCAATAGCGAATTTGGTGCAGAGGTTAGTATACTACAATGGTTAGACGCTTTGCTGGAAAGTCCTGCAATAGTTTAGTCTACGCACTTTGCAGGATTTGCTTGGATTTTTCCTCTCATTACTTCTACATTAATCTTACTTCATATAGCCTAGGGTCCAATATTACACATTGTATGACCTTTTGTCAATGTCATGAATGACCGCCCTTATTCAAAATGAAAGAAATTCTGGCTGACATTTTCTTCACTACTTGGCAGTGAATATCTCTGCTCATGGGTATTTCCCAAACATGAGGCTACTTCTCCCAGAGTCTGACGGGAGAACTCTCATACCTGGAGCAATGTAGTAGGTGGCATGAATAGAAATCAATAGATATTGCAGTTTTAGTGCTCCCCTTGATTAACTTATAACACTCAAGAGCAGACAACTCCAGCAAGATCTTGAATTGTTCTCAGACGTTCCCTCACCGGGGGGTCGTCGGGCGAGGCGCAAAAGTCTGGGGGGCTCAGACTAGCAATAGTTAGGCAATGTTATGACTTGGAAAAATGCAGAGAACTTTTGGGTGAACTATTTGTATGGTGTTAGAGGTTGTCCCCCTTGCTCACCTGTGAATAAAAAGTGGGATATGTACTGTACAAGCCCAGTAAACTGATCGTTATTTCTACTTACCCCTGTATAGGTTGAATTTCTCAACAGAGGATAATGAGGGAAGTTTTCTCCAACGAGGGAAAAATAAGAAATCAAATATATTTGGAAGATGTAGCTTATTGGGCTTGTACAACACATACCCAGGGTGACATCTCTTACACTATACATAAAATTCACTCAGAAGTACATGAACTTTGTCATTGTTAATACATTGCATAACCACTACAAAACTAGCTGGCTGAATATATTGCTTTGATCTTCCGCTTGATTTTAAAGGGTCAGTCCTATTAGAAAAGTAAATACAGTGCAGTTCATTTAACTCAAACCTCTGGGGACCACAAACATTTGTTCTAATTGAGCAGAGATTGAATTAAGTGACATTGGAATCTGGCTGAAGGAACCAAATTTCCTTGTATGAATTAACAGGAGTTTTGAATTATAAAGTTTGAATTAACCAGTTTACACTGTATATTACCCCAGTAAATCAATTATTGTGAGTTCATAGGGCAGATAAAAATTTTAAAAAAAAGATTTTGTAGCAATTAGTTTTTTTTTCAATTATTTAAGCAAGGATCATAGTGGTCAGGGGGAGGCAATAAATCACTTTGATTCCAATTTGCAGACTTAACAGCAGTTTTACTGCAATTGAGTTCACAGGCTGTTTTATTTCATATGCCCTTATGACTTTTCAGTCTGAGATATTTAAAACCATACCAAACTTGGCTTAGTAGGACTGTCACTTTAAACTAAGCTCCAATCGGATCTGATCAGCAAGCAGTCTCTTGAATTCTGAATTATACCACGATTATACAACTTGAGTTTGGGAGTTTATTGTAGCCTTACATTACTGTAACTTATGCCCTACGTGAGCAGTATAATGAAAATAGTTCCAATTTCTTTTTCATCATTTTATGTTTCAGAATGGGAAAGACACTATTCGAAACGAAATAGAGAAGCTATGCAAAATGAGCCATGAAAACATAGTGCGGTACATTGGATCTGAGACAGTACCTGTGACACTCATTATGGAATACATGCCTAAAGGTTCTATCAAAGATGTGATGAAAGGAAAACCAGGAGAGCCAGGAGAACCCATATCTGATTCGGTGGGCAGCTATTTCACAAAACAGATAATAGCAGGCTTGGAGTTCCTACACTCAAAGCAAATAATACACCGTGATTTGAAATGTAAGTTCCAATTTCTACTTTTCTTTTGCAATATGTCCTGGCTGATGGAGTTATAGCGATTCAAAAATGCACAACGAATTTCAATGAAGTTCTATATTACCTCATTTATTACCACATCAACTATGATTTCACTTTTACATTTACAACATTACCCTATTGCAATACTTGTGACCTACAGAAAACTAGGTAAGTAGGCAAGAATAAACATCTGAGGGTATCTTTTTATCCGCATATATCTTGGTAAGATAAGTTAGATTCGATCTTTGAAACTTGTTAATATTTTGAATATGTAAATTGAGACTTTGAAGGACAATCAAATAAAAAAATTAATAAACAATGACTGACGAAAGGGTAGAGCCTGGAACTTTCAGAATTATGAGTGAAACATAGGGAAAATATGTATGGATCCCCGAAGCTGACGCTAAAACCTAGACCGACAAATGTATCCAATTGATTGTGTGCTTTATTTTTTTTATTTATTTTAGGCTCAAATGTGTTGTTGGACAATCAGAATACAGTCAAGCTTTCGGACCTTGGCCTTGCCAAGTTTTTGAAGAATCACTCTGAATCAAGCTGTAGCGCTCAAACAAACACACAAGATGTTGGATCGATGCGCTGGAGAGCACCTGAAGTGATGCAAGATGAGAAAACATACGGCTACCGAGCTGATATATGGTAAATGTTCTAACATGCACTCCTTTTTTTATTATGTCATTAAAGACTACCAAAAGACCAAAACAATATGCCATCTGGCAGCAATTTCTGCAGCATTTATGAAAAACTGCAAAAACCAATTGCACTTCTGGTTCAAATTATCTATAGTGGTAGAAACTTTCTCCTCTGCTCATGAGGTATTAATGATGATGTATTGTGCAAGCTAAGTAAGATACCAGCTAGCAGCTGATTTCGCACATTCCGTGTATTACTTTAGGAGCTTGGGAGTGACCATATATGAGATGCTTACTGGAGCACCTATACTCTCAGAGGATTCTTCAAGCACAGCTAATGCCAAAATCAGGGATTATGAGGACAAGCATTTCAAGGACTTTGTGCCAAATGGAAAAGTCACAGAAAAAGCAAAATCCTTAATGAGGCGAGTCTTGGTGAGGGATCCATCTGAACGCCCAAAAGCTGTTACTTTGAAAGAAGATCCATGGATCGCAGCCAAAGGGTAACTACTAATTTTTCTTGCTTTTTTTGATTGAATTCATATCGATCGATATCCATTTGATCAGATCCACTATTGTGATATCAGATATGTGAGTGTTTGACCAAAATAGCAGACGATATCGCCAAACATGCTGCAAATGACTCTGCACCAAACTGTGTGCATCAACATCACATAATCTTAATTATCATGACATTCCAAATTCGTAGGAACTAAATTCGTATAGAAAAATAGAAAAGCTATAGACCTTGCGATAATTAACTTATTGAGAGCAGAGGGAGAGACCAGGGTTCAAATGGCTGCTATTACTTCTTTTATTTCTAGAAAACCCCATATGCTCTCCACTCCAGAAAGCTCAGGGCAGGCTATCCAAGACCAGTTCAAAATGGGTAAGTTTTAACTAGCTGAGAAGAAAGACTACAATATCATGAACATTCCAAATGAAAACTCACATATAGGCTATAGATAGTGTAGTGCATTCAACTTACATGAGATATGCTGAGGTGTCCAGTATTGGTACAACTCCTTTGTCTTCTCTCATTCCCTTCTCCTCTCTAAGCCAGCGTGATTATTAATGCCTCTTTCCTGCGCATTCCCGGATGTAGCCTGAGTTCTTATGCAGCACTTTTATCTGTCTTTCCCTATTTACTACCTGCAGTCTATTATACCTTGCACTACATCCTCCTCTCTTTCTATATTGTTATTGATAGTCCTTGTTGTGGGTAATATAACCGATACCGAAGTCCTGGTAGTAGAAATCTATATAGTGTATAAGTGTTCCTGTCTAATATCCCTTAGACCTTGATTCTAGTATTCTTCTTACTCGTATATCCTTCCTGGCTAATACTATGCACTCTTTTATCCTTCCTGGATAATACTACGCACTCTTCTTTCCATCCTGGCTAATACTACGCACTCTCTCTCAGGTCCCTAACTGACCTGTTCCCTTACTATCTATTCCATTCCTGTCTAATACTCCTTCTGCTATTCCTCCCTCTCAACGCAAATGATTCTAGTACCACACATAATCAGGGTTTTTGACCTTCTTAGCGTTTCTTGTACTCGGTGGCCTAGGGGCACTTGGCTGGATGTTTCGTTCTGTCTCTATTCTCCCTTGATCTCGGTTGTCGTCCTCATCTGCTGGACTCTCCTCACCACCTTCTATGTCATCCTTCGGCAATATTCGTAAATGTTTCCTAGTCCTTCTCACAAGTCTTTTGTCTGTCTCAATCCAATAGCTATCGGGCACGTCGGCCTTGTATTTCACAATGCCTCTCTTGCCCTTGTCTGCGTGACTAATTTTAACCCATACTGTCTGACCCTCTTGTAAATCTGAGAAATCTGGAGCTCTCCTCGATTTGTCAAAGTTCCTCTTCTGTCTCTCCTCTTCTGTCTCTCCTCTTCTGTCTCGTTTTCTAAAGCCCTCAGTATCACATGCCTTCTGATGCTGGATAGGTAATTCGTTCCGCACTCTCCTGCCTAATAGAAGCTCGTCTGGTCTGCAGCTGCTCTCTAGTGGGGTGGTACGATATGCCACCAGGGCCTTATTCTTATCTTCTTCCTTATTCCAAAGTCCTTTAATAGTCTCCACACTCCTCTCTGCCAGACTGTTAGCCTCATGATGATGTGGGCTACTAGTAACATGGATAACGCTGTATTCTTCCATCAAATCTCTCCACTCTTTAGAAACATAACAAGGGCCATTATCCGTCCTTATCCTATCTGGGGCTCCATACCTCGCAATAACTGGTCGGAACTTCTTGGCCAATTCCGCCCCTGTTTGTCCACTCATCCCTACAACTTCAATCCACCGGGAGTAGTAGTCAACAAACAAAGCATAAACCTTCCCTCTAAACTCAAACAAATCCGAAGCTACGTGACTCCACGGAGCTTCTGGCAGCTCCGTTTGGTGTAATGGAAGATTCCTCATTCGTCTAAATTTGATACATTTCGGGCATTCTTCTACCATCTCAATGATCTCCTTTCTTATAGACGGCCACCACACCGAGTCTTGACTCCTGCGATACGTTTTGACCATACCCTGGTGACCGGAATGTAAGCGCAGCAGCATGTTCTCGCGCATTGCTGTAGGAATGTACAGTCTGGAGTTCATCACGATTAGGCCGTCTTTCTCACTCAGAAGATCCATGTTGCCCTTCACCTTCTTCAGCTCTCCCTTTACTGTTCTTGGCCACCCCTCTTTCATAGCCTTCAAAATCACCTGATAATCGTCATCTACTTTGGCATGTCTCTTTATCTCTTCCTCCAACGCATCTCCTTCCGTAGATATCAAAGTCCTAATGTGCATTTCCACCCTTGCTATCCTAGCTACTTCTTGTTCGGTCGGTGGCCTTGAGAGTAAATCAGCAATAAACATTTTACTCCCAGGTGTATGGGAAATTTTATAGTCATATCTCATAAGTCTCATCTTAAATCGTTGAATCCTCAGCGGCAACTCTGACAAATCCTTAGACCCAAGCAGAGGAATCAATGGCTTGTGGTCTGTCTCTACTTCAAAATGTCTTCCAACTAGATAAAAGTCGAATTTTTCACATGCCCATGTGATCGCCAGGGCTTCCTTCTCAATTTGACCATATCTCTTTTCAGCATCTGTGAGCTTCCTAGAGGCGTAAGCCACTGGTTTCCATTCTCCATCTCCCTGATCCTGTAACAGCGCTGCCCCCAGAGAGTGACAACTTGCGTCAGCTGTTACCCTGTGACTTTTATTGTAGTCAAACAAAGCCAACAACGAAGAAGATGTAATCAGCTCCTTAACCTTATCAAAACTCCTCTGATGTATCTCTAGCCATATCCAATCATTCGTTTTCCTGTCTAATTCTCTCAGAGGCACCTCTACTTCTGATATGAGAGGGCTGAATCTACCCAAGTAGTTCACTATAGCTAAAAATCTCTGCAACCCCTTCCTATCAGTCGGTGCCGGCATCTCGCAGATGGCCCTCTCCTTCTCCGGGTCAATCCCTATACCTTTCTAAGTCAGTATGTGCCCCAGGAATTTCACTTCCTGAACTCCGAATACACACTTCTCGTTGTTTAATGTCATCCCCGCTTCTTCGACTTTCTTCAGAACTTCCGCTAATCTTGCATCATGCTCCTCCTTGCTCTTTCCAACAACCAAAATGTCGTCCATCATACACACCACTCCTGTTAGTCCCTCTAATATTTTGTTCATTTGCCTTTGGAAAAATTCCGGTGCAGCCGAAATTCCAAACGGCATTTTCAGGTATTGATAACGACCAAAAGGTGTTATAAAAGTGGTATACTCTCGTGACTCCTCCGCCAAATCAATCTGCCAGAATCCTGAGTTTGCATCCATCTTGCTAAAGTATCGACTGCCTTCTAACGATGCAAGGGTGTCTTCCAGATGGGGTAATGGATATGTCTCCCTCATCACACTCTTATTCAGTTGGGTCAGATCAACGCATATTCTGACCTTTCCATTAGATTTAGGTGCTACCACCATGCCAGAACACCAAGAAGTTGGCTTCTCTACCTTCTCTATAACACCCAACTCCTCCATCCTTTCTAACTCATCCTTTGTGGCGTTTCTCAATCCTATAGGTAACCTTCGTGGGACGTTCAAGCACAACGGATTTGCGCCCTCCTTGATTTTTATCTTGAACACATCAGGTAATACTCCCAATTTACCGAATAACTTGGGATGTTTCAACTCTACCTCCTCGCTAATGCTCCTTATTGTCTTCACCAATTTGAGCCTCCGAATCTCTGGCTTTCCTAGTAAATTGTTAGTGCCCCTTCTAGGATGTGCGCTTTACCTCTTACTTCCTGACCCCATACAGAGATAAGGGGAAGGTAAGCCTTGAAGTGAATATCTAATTTACTCCCATCTGCTCCTCTAAAATCACGTCGAGTCGGGCGCATATCTAATCTTAGCCTCTGCGCCGTCTCCTTGTTGATAACTGTCACATCCGCTCCAGTATCCACAATGAATTTAACCATCCTCTTAGAAGATCTCAGCTTGATTTCAAATTCATTGTTTTTCTTCCTTCCTAGTCATAACGATTCATCGCTGGAGTATCCTGCTACAGCATTTATCTCCCCTTTTCCTGTTTCTCTGCCTGCAAACTTGTTCGGACAGAATTTTGCTATGTGCGAAGGCTCTCCACACACGTAACATTTTGGGGCCTCCCTTTGACCACTCCTTTCTCATTCCTCACCTTCTCCGCACACGGTCTGTAATCATGACCCCCGTAGCGTCCGCATGTCCAACAACCCCGGCCTCTGCTACCTCCACGATCTCTGAATCCTGAACTAAAATTACTTGCTCCAACCCTGTCTATATCTGCTTGCTCTTTACCAACTGTTGAGTTCTCCTGACTAACTTCAACTAGGTCAACTTCTGAAACAGGCTTAGATTCTCCTGACTTGATAATTTTGGCTGCAGCCTGGGCTGATTCATATCTACTGCACATGTTTTTCACCTTGTCTAAAGTTACCTCCTTTTTCAACAGCAGCTCACCTCTGATCTTATCTACATGCATTCCTTTGATAACAATGAGGGTGTTCATTTCTTCTTCCAATCCGCCCCATCTGCATGTACTGCCACTCCTTTCTACCCTTTCTATATACTTGTCTAATCTCTCATCTCTCCTCTGCTCCATACACAAGAACCTGTGTCTGGTCGCAACTATGTTTTCTCTGCTTGCAAAATGGTTGTCAAACGCCACTTTCAGTTGCTCATATTGCATGGCATCCACATCACCATCCCATGTCTCAAAGATGTTCATACCATACTCCCCCATGCTATCTAGCAGTAATGCCGCTTTTCTCTGCTCTATTTCAAACTTCTCTACTTGACTATCTTCTGCCTTTCTCCTGGACCTAATTCCACCACTGTCCTTGTATCTCAACCCTGCACCAATCACAGCTATTTCAAAACGTCTGATAAACTTCCTCCAACATTCCAACTCAGCACCATTCTCCATGCTAAACACTGGAGTCTTAACACACCTTCCAAATTTATTGTCCATGTTTGTAACGTGATCAATGTCGGTTATTGATTCAAAGACCTCACTATTCCTCTCTCTCAAATATGGCCTCCTCTGCCACTCATTAGATCAAAACCTTCACTAATACTCTCTAGTTTACTCCTGACACCATGTAGTGCATTCAACTTACATGAGATATGCTGAGGTGTCCAGTATTGGTACAACTCCTTTGTCTTCTCTCATTCCCTTCTCCTCTCTAAGCCAGCGTGATTATTAATGCCTCTTTCCTGCGCATTCCCGGATGTAGCCTGAGTTCTTATGCAGCACTTTTATCTGTCTTTCCCTATTTACTACCTGCAGTCTATTATACATTGCACTACAGATAGTGTTTAGTAATTTTTGAAGGAAATATTGGTAGTATTGCTGGAATGCGCTACAGAAAACTTTAGTTTCTTCATTGTGGTATTGATAATGCCTGGGCAGAACTGCAAAGTCAGACAGTTTGAGTGTCATAGGCCAAGTATACAATCTTTTCATAATGATGACATCAATACTGTCCAATTAAATATTTTAGTGGGCAATGGTAACTACCAAGAAAATGCATTCTGGGAAAAAGGAGAGTCACTTGGCAAGGGAACTGATGGTACTGTATACCTTTATACATGCAAACAGAATGGAGTCAGGAAGCATATAGCTGTCAAAAGATTTGCAGAGCATTATGGGGTATGTATGTTATTACGTTGCTGGGCTGCCACTGGTGATTTGCTGTAAACCAAGCCTCTTTCTGTCTTGCTTGATTGATTAAAAAAATCAGCAGCAGCACAAAATGATTTTGTTTTAATTCACTGCATTTACGTTCGATCTTTCAGGGGTCATTAGATGTCCGAATTTTTCTGATATTCCTAGATTTAACCATAGCCACGACTTGTGGTGATGAACGAATTGAGCTGAGCGGATATTCAAAATATACTAATATTTCCTAAACATAAATCCTGTCATGTTTATTGGCATTGGGAAAATACTGCAAGAGACATTCCTTTCAACAGGGGTGTGTTTTTACTCAATAGTGAAATAAGAAACCAATGAAGGTAACTTTTTAAATCAAAAAGTGATTTGGAACTGAAATATTGGCCTATTATGGAAGGTCATCTGTTTGATGGGTCACCGTATTTGAAGATTACTACTCAATCAATTATTGTCTTTTAGGACGATCATGTCGAGATTGATATTCTAAGCGGCCTGAGCCATAAGAATATCGTGCAATACGTTGGAAGAAGTAAACCTGGTGAACAACTAGCACTCTGTATGGAATACATAGCTGGAGGCACACTGAGGAAAAGAATTGACCAATCTCCTGAGAAAAAGTTTGATGATGAGACAGCTCGAAAATATGCCGCCCAGATACACGCGGGGCTTATCTTCCTTCATGGTCAATCATTTCACGGAGAATATGTAGTTGTGCATCGTGACCTACATGGTGAGCAAGATTAGCCTTAATTGGTGAACACAGTTTGTTCTGTGTAAATCCTCTCAATTTTTTCTGTTACCTCTACATGAAATCAGAACTTTGCAGCCCATTATGACTGCCACTGTTTGCTACAGCCATATAGTATTGGTTTTTATTGATACCCTGCTGGATGACACATGTTTTTGGTGGCGGTGCTTTCATCAAGGGCCAAAAGACAGAGGCTGATATTGACCCAAAGACTCCTCAATGGTAATGACTACCACCTAAGGAATTTTATGTGTGTATTACTCTGTAACCTTATTAGAGAGAAAGAAATGCCTATACCCGTCGCATCACAAAAGGGAAGTCTTTAAATCTTAATTTTATCTACATAATGTAGGCCTACTACTGGCAGTTTCACATGTACCTCTGTCACACCCCAGAAAATTAGAGCTACAAACCAAAAATATAAAACTATCTCTTCAAAAAATTGACTTTTTTCTTTCTTATAATGTAACATATTATAGTGGAAAAAAATATGCAATTGTCGCATATTCGACCCACTTGGGGCCGAATACCCGAGCAGAACAGACACCACTATTTCATTCATTTTGCTCATGTTAATTTTGTATGGAGTTAACTTCTTCCTGTTGAGGAAGAAGGCAACTCCATACAAAAAGTGTTTTGTTTACCTAATCAAATTTATCCACAACATTGTTCTTTAGAATTTTGTTACACGCAGATATTAGTTCAATTTACTAATGACTCTAGTTGAGATGCCTTTCGACATTAAAATAAGACTTTATTTTGATTAAATGGTGGAAATAAGTTTAAACAGTCATCGTAAAAAATAAACCATGCTCTATCATACCGTCAAAGTTTCCTGTGTAAAAGGTCAGAATAGGTCAACTCCAAAACAGTAAGTCGTAGTACGCTCCAAAATAGTAATACGCTCCAAAATAATAGTAATACGCTCCAAAATAATAGTAATACCAAAATATTGCAGAGTGATATGCTGCTGAGGGCTCTCCAAAAAGCACTGCCCTGCCTTGATGTTCCCCCGGTTTTTATATGCACCGGGGTTCATCACGGCGGGTGAGCGTGGCCAAAAAACCGGAGGTTGCATTTGCCCATCCTCTTGACAAAAGCGGAGATTTGATTTAGGTTTTTTGTCTGATAAAAAGGTTATAATTATATATATATCATTTAAATGCTTGCGTTTGAACCCTCCAAAAAGACGGAGATTGGACTTTAATTTATGTCTGTTATAAAGGTTTTACATTATATATTATTTAAATGCTTGCATTTGAACCCTCCAAAAAGACAGAGATTGGACTTTAATTTATGTCTGATAAAAAGGTTTTAATTATAAACATTATTTTGAAGTGGTTGACGCCGTCTGGTATCACCTGCTCCCATCCTCTTGGCTCCATTCTCTTTATCCGGAATCTCTTGAGCTGTGAGAACTTGAGATCTCACAGCTTCTGCCCTCCCTTTTTATTGACTCTCCTGAGTCATCCGAGAAAGCTGTGAGGTTATCTCACACAATTTGATCAGACTTTTTTCTTTCAATACTGTCATGCTGACAGGATATCAGGCATACTTGCCAACCTGTACGCATAAAGCGTTTGTAAACGCTTATTTGACACTAATTGAGTTTTAAACGCAAAACGCTTGTTGTACTCATTTATGGTTTTCCAAACGCCTGTTCATCTAATTAGGCAATCAAAAACGCATCTTTTATCTTTAGTGTTTACTTGGTTGTCATGGTTAAATAATTGTCTAAAAATCTGGTATTGGCTGCAGAAAACCATGATGTTGATTTACAGTTGACTGTAGCGTAGCGCGAAACATTTTTTGGGGCGTTTTCTGGTCATTTGAGGCACCCTGGAGTTTTGTAAGCATTTTTAAGCATTTTGCAAATTTTTGTACTCATTTTGGAAAAATTAGGTTGGCAAGTCTGTATCAGGAACGGTGTGAATAACATAAAAGCCCATCATTGGCTTTGAACAGTAGTTCTAAGTTTTCCTTACCAATAAGTTTTCCATAGCTGGTTGAGGGGGGGGGCAACTTCTTATTCAGTTGACCATTATTTGTCATATCTTGGGACTGATTGCCAAGACAAGGAGAGTGTTATAAGAGTAGAAAAAAATCTTTTTTGTAACAAAAACTTTCTTTTTCAGCTGGTAATGTTTTGTTCGACGCTCCAAATGACAGGATGAAACTTACTGATTTCGGTCTGAGCAAGAGATTACAAGTAGTGAATGACATATCCAAACAAGGAAACTCTGCGGAGATAGGCCATGATTCTTATCGCGCACCAGAAGTTTTTTCGAGCAATCACATCGCCGAGTATGGAAGAAAGGCAGATGTATGGTGAGTACTTCAGTGCAGAAATTTTGCTTATCAAATAAAGCAATGAACTCCCTCTCCCTCAGGGAGAGGGAGTTCATTGAATAAAGCCTGCTTTTCTGAATATTGCGTGGAAAATGTTTAAAAAAAGTTTATCTCATCGATTGTTGACTCAGGAATTTATCGTTCGATGCTAATGCTAAATGGTGATTAGTTTGTTTTGGAAGATTCTTAAAGGACAACTCATGTTCCATATACAGAGAGGCCATTCTATGCTCGGCTACTTTGCCCCTATATATCAATGTCTATTGTATTCCAGGAGTTTTGGTGTACTTATTGTGGAGATGCTAACAGGCAAACATTATCTGTACAGTAAACATGCTTTTGAGAGGGTCAACAAACCATTCATGGCTAGTTATACCTATCAGAATGACTTCAATAAACTCTCATACGTCACAGAAAATATTGAAGGAAGAGCCCTGGACTTATTGCGAAAAATCTTTGTTGAGAAGGATATCCGCCCCTATGCACACGACATTGCTCTGCTAGATGACCCCTGGCTGAAAGCAAGTGAATGAAGTATGATTAGACATTTTAGGAAGCTTTTTAGCCATTTAGAGCACTCTTCCCCCAACAATAAGAAAATCAGTATCGCATGCAGCTGAAGCCAACAGTTACACGCTAATCTGCTATAGCTTTTTGATACCAATGAAATAAACATCCATTCAGTTTTTACAGCAGCTGTAATAAGAAATTGACAATAGATCCGCAGAAATCTGTTTGAAACTGGCAATAATGATAAGTTGATTTGTGAATCAAATTTACATTAAGGGTACTGCAGATCAGACTAGCTTCGCTCATTATTACTCGATTTGATTCGACTTGGTTCTAAACAGATCAATATATCCATAGGTTAGAAAAAAACCAATTATTTTTCACAAACAATGCATGTTAATTATTCCCGCCATAAACATAGTCTCATTACTGATTAATTGACCAAAGAGATAGTTTTCTCGGCTGCATGATTAAATGTATTAAACATAATTAAAGTTATTCTAGCTCCAGTAAGAAAAAGGGCGGGCCTCAGAGAATAAAGTAAACAACCTGCTCCTGCCAGAGTTATTTCTTTAGTCCATGCAATTTTTCTTTTCTATTTTTCAAATCAATCCAAATAATCTTTGATCCAGACTTCTTAGACTTATCCGGATATTCTTTCATAATGCTCAATATGCAGAGCCCAATGAATGAATTAGGGGTGATGAGCATGGGAGATCATTCCCGCTTAACTGATTACTTGCTTACACTTTATATCTAATACATTTCATACTTATCGAACAACTATTTCAAACCATTATGACACACATATAATTATTTTGTAATAAAAAATGGGGCAGAGAAATGATGATCAGATGATTATTAATTTCAAATCTAGGGGGTCAGCCTTTTGAGACAGCTGCTATCACTGTACAGTGATAAAATCTTTCTAGTACTCAGTGTTCTCTCTCTTGGCATCCAGCCAACATAATTGCTTCATGTTATTTTAATGTCTTGATTGACAATACAATACTGGAGCAAACATAAAGATACCTGATTGATTGAAGATTCCATGGTAGGGTAGATGAACGGAAGATCATGAATTTGTGTGTGAAAAAGGTTTACCAAGTAGAAAAAGGAGATAACTATGTTTGTAAGAGCACTAAGTTTCTAATATGTGAGTGATGATGGTGTCCTAGGTAGGGATCCCAGCAGAATTTACAGTCTGCTTGAGTCTAAGGTGGGCAACGACCCGCCCAAGGTTAGAGAGCAACCCATTCTTGACATCAAAAATGGTAGCCTCGCACTTAAAACATATTCACAGTCTTCATACAGAAACATTTCAGTGGGGATTTCATAACCATCAAAGTGATGTAGTTCTCTTGCTGTATTACCATCATTGATGTGCGGTTAATAAAAGGTTATAATTGATTTCTTCATTCAGTTGGCAGTATATGTGTCAGTCAATCTGAGCTGATCAATGGGAAATTGTACCTACAGCCATGGTATTTACCACTGTTGTCGTATTTCTCTACAATTGTTTTTTATACAAGACAGTTCCAGCCACTCCATCGAATAAATTTGGTGCCGGTACATAGGTTAGCCTATAAACCTGAAAATCAATAGATTCTAATTCAATTGAATAGCACCTGGTACAAGTTGGTTGCAAACTCTGTTTATCGTATCGGCACATTTGTTCAGCCGTTATATGCAGGTAAGTTTAGGTAATCCCTTATCCTCCTTTTTTGCTGGTATTCTTTGTTTCTTGGGCGGTATTGCCTTCATTTTTGTAGACATGCAGAACCAATTTTCCTCTTTTTTTCCTCGTTTTTCGGGGGAGTTTTGCAAATTTTTAATTGACTGGTTGCCGGGGTGGTTTTACCCAACATTTAAAGCAATGATCTAATGACCTCTCATACAACATTGATCATCAACAATCATCACATCTTGGTAGAATCGGAAATATACAAACAAGGGTGTGGGGTGTTCTCTTCCAATGCCAGGATTGTTCATTAAAGGGCATTTTGGTTAATGTCCGTGTTCGCTTTGCCATACAGTGCTCATCATCTAATAATTAATCAGGGGCACCTTGAGCATCCTAACTTTCCACACACCAAGCACAATCATGTTTCAGCAATAATAACAGAATCAAAAATTATAATCAGAATTGCAACAAACAATTACGGACTCTAACCGCCGACCCCGACAAACATTCCGCATTGGATTGATTGTAGTTTTTTGTGTATATGCACTTATTTTTTAGTTTCCATCATGGTTGTGAATGCAGAAAATGAATTATATCTCACCTTCGATAAAGAGAAATCATTGCAACACTAAGCAAAGGGAGAACAGACATTTCCAAAAGTTCTTCTGGACAAGACAGTCATTTTTCACAGGGCATAAACTTATTCAGAATTTTTTATCTGCTGTAGTTATGTTGATCATTGTCGGTTTAGGTTAATGTTAGTGTTAGTGTTACAACTTTATGACCTTCATTATATAAAAACTCTTGGTTCTCAAAATTTTAATCTGTTTTACTTTGCTAAGCGGTTGGCAGGAACTCGACAATTAAAAGAGAGAACAATCATGGTGTCCATGCAGGGGTGTAAAGATAGCTGATAAGATAACAATACCGATTTTATGTTAAGTCTGAGTGAAGTTTTATTTCAATTGTTAGATGTAATTTGGTAGATTATATCTATCAATGAGTTCGTCAGAGTTGTCATAGTATAATAAAATGACATTCATCATCATCATCATCAGTAAACACTTCACGCTATTCAGCGCATGTGTCATCTCAGAATGCTGTTTTATGATCTTACAATTACCCTCCAAGCCTTGCGGTCTTGGGCTAGTTTCTCAACCTGGTGAGAGGTAATACCTCGCTTTGTCAGGTCTTTGTCAATCCTTTTCTGCCAGGTTAGTTTAGGTGCTCCTCGTGGTCTTTTGTGAGGGTTTCTGAACTCCTGGAGTGCTTGTCTTACCGGCGTTTCTTCTGGCAATCTTAGGATATGCCCATAGAAACGAAGCCTCCGCTGCTCTATTCTTCCACTCCATTTGTTCTGCCTGGTCTTTTCATATAGTTCGTTATTGCTGATTATGTCCGGGTATCTGATGTTCAGTATGTTCCTCATGTGACGCCGATGGAATATATCTACTTCCTCTTCTTTCCCCTGTGTGAGTGTCCAGGTTTCGCTGTTGTATAGGAAGACACTACTAACATAGGCATCATAGAATCTCAGTTTTATGTCCATTTGCAGTCTCCTATCTTTTAGTATTGGTTTGATTCGGTTGATTGCACCATTCGTTAGTTGTTTCCTTCTCTTTATGTCCGCTTGTGTGTCTAATAGAGTTCCGAGGTATTTACATTTCTTCCATGTGCTATCTCCGTTTCTTGATATGTCGTATTCCTCTGTCTTCTCTGTGTTGATCTTTAGATTCCTCTCTGCCAGTCTAGATGGTACCTGTACCTTGGTGTGCTCTACTCCTTCCGCACTATTCAGACCAATCCAGCAAATATCGTCTGCGTACTGTATCGGAATGTTCCTACCAGGTGGATCACTCATAGGCCTACTATGTGAGTGCTCCAGATTTGGTATTGGGGCATTCCGCTTCAGTGCTTTTGCCAGATATAGCGTGAATAGTATGGGAGAGAGGCAGTCATCTTGGGGAGTGCCAATATTCGTGGTGAATGGTGGTCCTTTCTGCCCGTTTACCTTAATCTCCAGTTGTACGTTCTTGAGGAGTGCTTTGATGAGATGGAGTTCGTCATGTTGTAGTATTGATTTCAGGTCTTGGATGATGGTGTTTCTCCTTACTGTGTCAAAGGCCTTACTCATATCCATGTGTGTGTGGTAGTCTGTGGATGCCACTGCTTTTTCTGCCAGTAGTTTCATGGTGCATATTTGTTCCGTCGTACCTCTGCCTGACCGGTAGGCTGCTTGGGATAGTGGGATGTTGTCATCTATCCGTGTTCCAACTCTGTCGAGGATACAGATTGCAAGTATCTTTCTCAGTATGGACAAGAGCACTACTGGTCTGAGGTGGGCTGGTGGTCCTTTAGATTTCCCTGGTTTCTGTAGTGGTATGAGAAAGTCTTGACGAATTTCATCTGGGAATGAGCCTGTTCTTGCTGCTTTATTTAGAATGTCTGCAATTATGCTGAAGGCGGTTGTTGGTCCATTTTTTAGTTGTTCGGCTTTAAGTTGGTCTATGCCGGGGCTTTTGCCATTCTTCAGTTTCTTTATCGCATTCTTGATCTCAGTTTCAGTGAAGGGTATTTCCATCTCTAGGTATTATCTCTTCTATGGCAGGTTCGTTCTCATCAGAGAAAAGGCTGCTGAAGTATTCTCCAATCACTTTTATCTGCTCTTCTGTTTCTGTTGTTAGTCCATCTTCAGTTTGTATCAGCAGTGGTTGCTTTTTCTTCATCCTTTCCAAATTTCTCACAGCCTTGTACATTCTGTTTGAGTCATCTTTTGATTTTTCGATGATGCTGATCTCCCTCTCAATCTCTGCTTCTCTCTCCCTTACAACTGCCTTTCTCAGTAGCCTGATGGTGCCAACTCTTTCTTTTCTGATCTCTTCTCTCTTCTCTTTGTTTGTGGTTGAGTTCATTTGATGGTGTAGTTGTTTCTGCTTCTCTGATAGGTGGATGATATCAGGGCTGTTATATTGTTTATGTTTTCTGTGACCTAGGACTTCTACTGCCGCCTTGTTGTTTGCCTCTACTATATCATGTTCCATTTCTCTTGTGGGTTTTGTGTTACTCCATTGGTTGTACTCATCTTCTCTGTCCATCAGTTTCAGTTCTACATTGAAGGCATATTCAGCTTTGACTGTAGGATCACATAGCTTTTCGTAGGCAATGGGCCTGTTGGTTTGAGGCTTCTTGATGGTTTGCAGTTTGATGTTTATCCTCGCTCTCACTAGTCTGTGGTCTGTGAAAGTAGCGAGCCCATTGTGTGATCTGGAGTCTAAGATCTTTTTTCTGTGCTTGGTTTGTGCTAGTATGTAGTCTATTTGGTTTCTGTAGGGGTTTCGTCTGGTGGTTCTCCCCTGGTGTATCTCATTCTCCCATGTCGTGACATGTGCAAGCTTGTGTTTGAAGAGGGTGTTGGTGAGTATTAGCTGGTGCCTGTTTGCCAAGTCCAGGAGTTCTAGACCATTCGTGTTTGTGACCACTCCCTTTGTATGCTTTCCGATGTTTTCTGGATATTCAGTGTGTGAACTTCCTGTTTTGGCATTGAAGTCACCAAATATATACATTTCATCTCTGCTCTTCACTGTTCTTATCAGGGCCTCTAGCCCATTATAGAATGTATCTCTTACCTCAGGGTCCTTGTCGCTTACTGGTTGTGTTGGAGCATATGCGTTGATGAATATTATATGTCGGTTTCGGTGTTTCACTTTCAGCAGGCATAGTCGGCTTGATATGGGCAGAAACTTGGCATTTATGTCTTGTCTCACTACCATACCTACCCCGGCTCTTTCTATCTTGTTGTTATCTCCTCCTTTCGAAGTGTACAGAATATACTTTGATTTACCGTCTGGGGTGTTAAGGTACTCTGTGATGTTCTCTGGGAGATGTGTCTCCTGTATAGCAAGTACATGCAGCCTGTATTTGCCCATATCTTCAACAATATGTCTTTTCTTGGTTTGACTCACACTATCGGTTTTCAGGCCTCTGATGTTGAGAGCTCCTATGTTCATGCTGTCAATTTTCTTGTACCAGTTCTTGTTAGGTTTGTCATGTTTAGGCTCTTGTTTGTTGTTCCTTTCTCTCATACATGTGTTGCAGAACCATGTCTCCTCTGAGGTGTTCATGTCTTCATACTCTTGGTCGGTGATTTCTTGACATTCGCAGTGGAACCAAAAATCACATCTATCGCAACACACTCCTTGGTCTTCCCAGGTGACTGGTCTTCTGCATGTTCCACATGGTGATTGATCACTGTCTGTCATCTTTGTTCTCTGCTTTGTAGCTGTCAAGGTTAAGCTGTGAAAACATCTCAGCACTTCCTTTTGGCTTCAAGGTAATGGCGGGTTTTCAATGAAAATGGCAGGTTTTCATAACAATCACTGGTTCTTCTCTCTGTAAAAGAGAAAAGATATGTCCCCACCCACAGGCTCTACAAATAGTTCTTTCTCTTTTTTATCTAAAAGGGATAGATCCAGAGGAGCCTGCAGACAAGACAAGGTAGTAGTAGTAGCTGTCTGAGATGTTTTGGTATGTAACACTTTAGAGACAAAGTTTTCTGCGTCTTGCCAGAACCGCAGTCAAAAATTGTTTTTCTAATCCTTAAAACTGCTAAATCTGGCATTTTGGAAACAATGGAGTGGCATAGTGCTGGCTGCTTGGAGTGAGTGTTGCGGGAGTCTTGGGAGTCTGGTGGGAGTTTGTTTGATCTGGGTTTCAGTGCACTCTTGCTGCCGTGCGATTGGTCTAGAGAACTGGTCAGCCTGGTGTCCCTATTGTTATGTTGCCCAACTCTGAACTCGGTGTCTAGGGTCAATTTGGTCCTCTGTCAGTTACGGATCGAGTGCCAGAGGAGAATCATGTAATATATTATTTCTCCCTGCGTACACATTTAAATACTATTATTTACATTTTCTCTGACTGGAATATTTAATTTACAATTTTCCAAGTCATAATCAAGAAAGCACACACTTGGAAGGAGCTAAAGGTACGATATTTTCCTTTTATTACCATATTTTTACACAAACTCTTGGTAAACACTCCTTTGCAGCATTTCTTTCTGTATTTGCATACTTCGCATATACATGTATGCTTGTATTTTATAAATTTATTCAAGCTAATTGACTCTAGAGCCTTACCATTGTTTTTTATAACATCTTTTCAGACTTTACGGTGAAATAGTACGACAAGATATTGCGTAGAATTAATAAAAGATTATCTACAAGATTATATCAGTACCATCAGTCATCAGTAAACCTACCACTCTCATTATTCAAGTGATGTGAACTAGCATAGATTGCTAAAGTAAAGTCTTTTGCCCTGCGGAGAGTAAAGCCTGTGAAGTCTGACCTCAGACGAAGCCTAGCTAAAGTAAAGTCTTCTGCCCTGCGGAGAGTAAAGCCTGTGAAGTCTGACCTGAGACGAAGCCTAGCTAATGATATGGTTACAGCATCGCCAGCAGAGTATAGAATCACTGAGAGCGTCATAACACATCTCCACATCTCAGACAAACAATAACATTAACAATATCTATCGGATATATACAGCTGATCTACCACCATTAAGAGTCGTCGCAGAAGCTGTAAGTTAAGTAATTGATTTCCTGCCTGTACCAGCATATTATCGGTGCAATACCTGCATCGGTATCTCAGCATCAAAAGAATCTGATCAATAATATCAGATGCGTGTAAGCCCATTTAATCCTTCTGGATCTCTTGCGGATTAACTGATACAGTTTTAGAAAATTTTTGGGTACTTAATTTTTTATTTTTCTTCAGTTTTTCACTTTTTATTGTGAAACTGAAGAGGATTGATTTGACCCAGATTTCCGAGTTCAGAGTTCCCCCTTTTCTTTTCCCTAAGCAGGGTTACCAGGGTTATTTGTTCTCACATGATCAATCGTTCGGTAGTTGTTGGTGCCGTGGCTAGTCTCATCGGCTCGTGCTATTGTCTGTGGGCTTCCGCACTGTTTGCTCTTGGTGGGCGGCATTGTGCAACTAAGTTGATTTAGAATTCCAGATTTGGCAGCAATTAAAATGGTGCCGCCCTGTTATCAAATTGAGTGTGTTTTTATCTGATTAAGTATACTTGTAAGTGACATAATCATCTCTGCCCAAGCTAAGGAATCAGAATCAGCACAAGTCAAAGATAGCTGTTCTAGTGATAGGCTGTGAAACAGTCACAGAGCACACCTTTTGTTGATATAACTATTATAAACCTTTTAATCCTGTTGAATTGGATAACCTTTGTGTTAGGCTCATAACATTTTTGGAATGCTTTTCTGATATCCCTCTGCATAGTTTAATAGTAGCATCATTATGGCTGATAATGATACCTTAGTTCCTGGTGCTGCAGTATCAGATGACTTAGTTCGTGAGTCTGAAGACACTACAGACGTAGGGAGTCATGTTGAGGTCAAAAAACAAAACTGTACGCTCAAAGTCTCCACGGCTACGAGCCTCTGCATTGACTCAGCAGATTCCCGAGCATGTATTGAATTCTGTAGATAAGTTTCAATCTCATTTAGATTCATGTAGTGATCTTGAGTTAGTGTCAGAGGTGGCTATCTCTGAGTTTATTGAAGATTTAGATAGAAATATGACTGATTTTCAAGCATTGTCTAGTGAATATACGGATTTGATTGGTCAAAATATAGCTAAACATAACGATATATTAAAAGAAATGATGAGTTATTACGAAGAGGAGATGCCAAAAATCAGAGTCTGTCTACATGCTGCTCGGAACGATTGTGGTGTCTCGGTAGAAGAAAGAGAGCTGCAAGCTGCTGAAGAAGGTCTACATGATCAGCTGGTCTGATTTAGACAGATGAAACGATCGAGAGAAGAAAAGAAGAATGCGCCTCCAATCGCGAACACAACTGACTTCACACACACACACAATTTATTCCCAACTGGGAATAACTCCCCAACCAAAAGTGCCCACTGTGCTTAGTATAGATGATACTAGATCACAGTGCAGCAGAGAATCTTACCACGATAGCGGTATCAGCGCAAACCATGAAGTCAAGCAAAAGATCAGCTATGGAGCCTGATGTGTTCTCTGGTGACCCCATAGCATTTTACGAGTGGGAAATGGATTTCGATGCCTTTGTCGACTCTGAAGGGCTGTCTGAAGTCGAAGCGTTACGCTTTCTGAAGAAGTTTGTTGATGGTGCTGCCAGGAGCTGTATAGCTGGGCAGCTCATCACAAACAGTAAAGTCGCGTACCACTCGGCTAGACAGCAGCTGAAAGAGCGCTTTGGTAATCGTTACAGTGTGGCAAGAGCACTTAGGCTAAAGCTTTACAGCTGGCCTTAGGTGCAAGCAAACAGGGGTGCACAACTAAGGGAACTTTCCGATTACCTCAACCACCTAAAGATGGCCATTGCATCGATTACAGACTTACACATCCTCAACGACAGTCTGGAAAATGAAAAGATTGTTGCTAAGATACCAGACTACATGATCTCAAAGTGGGCAGAAACCATAAGAAATAAGAGAGTGAACAAACAAAGATACCCTAGCTTCCACAAATTCGCTACATTTGTCAGTCACCAAGCAGAGATCATGTGTGAGCCAATCATGGCTCTGCGCCACTCATGTGCCGAGAAGATCAAAGAAACCTCTCAGAAGACTGAAACAGCTAAAGACAAGCCAAGTCATGCTCGGATTTTGGCAACCAAGACAGCTACAGAAACTAGTACATGCCTCTACTGCAACAAGGGTGGACAACATGAGATTACAACTTGTTGGAGTTTCAAGAAACTCCCAGTGGAAGAGAGGATACAGTACGCAAGATTCAAACGGCTATGTTGGAGCTGCGCAAAGTCGGATCACATGTCTCAAGAGGAGGAAATGTGAAGAATGTGACTTGAGTCACCCGACTGTCTTACATAACCCGAACTCGAATAAGAGAGCAGATGTTGAAGTTAAAACTGAGCCAACAAGAAAGCAGAATCAGAAGTATCAGTGGTAAAGACAACAGATGCAGCACAGCTAACAAAGCAACGGACTTATACAACAAGAGTCTCTACACTGGGGTTAAACATGATGCTGCCAGTTTATGTCTCATCGGAATCTGAGCCATCGAAAGAGATCCTGGTATATGCCATACTAGACACAGCCTCCTGTAGCAGTTACATCAGTAACGATGTTGCACTGCAACTCAAGACTAAATGTGTCAATGAAGACATAGAAATGGATATGCTAAATGGTATGACCTGTCACAACGTGGACAATCACCTGAATCTCAAAGTCAGAGGATGTAAATCTGAAGAATTCATTGACTTGGAAGCCTATGGTGTGGCGAATATCTCGGCTGAAAAGGAGGAAATCCCTACAACAGTAAATGTAGCACGATTTGAACATCTCCGGGATGTTGCTAAGCAAATCCCACCACTCATGAATGTACCTGTTGGTATACTCATTGGGCGTAATTGCTCCGATGTGTTTGTACCGTGTGACTATGTCAAAGGTAAAAAGGGCGAACCAATTGCATATTGTGTAGAATTAATAAAAGATTATCTACAAGATTATATCAGTACCATCAGTCATCAGTAAACCTACCACTCTCATTATTCAAGTGCTGTGAACTAGCATAGATTGCTAAAAGGGGCGTGTTGAGTTTTTCATTCAACTCCAGATCCGCGCGAAGCGCACACAATTTTTTGGGTCTTGGGTTGGCAAGTAAAAATCTGGGGTTGAGCTCATTGATCTGGGGTTGAATTCCAACATTTTGAAAAAAAGAAGAGATGTCTCCTCTCCTTTTTTACCCCACAGACCCCAACAACCAGTATGATAAGGAGGCTTGTGCCCTCAATGCAGTCAAGGGCCAAATTGGTAATGTGTAGTGACAAGTATCAAGGAGTAACTCCATGCATGTATCATGTATGTAATTTGAACAGAACACAATTCTCCCTGATTGCACCATAAAATGGTGATTCTATTTCGATTAGGCTTGCAAACATAACATGAACATGTCCTTCGAAAAACCAACTCTTCTTCATTCCTTCATACAACCACCTGCTAGGCATAGTAGTGTGCCTGCTATGTGCCTAATTTCCAATAACTCATGGAAGTTTTATCACTCACAGAGACAACCCGTTAGAACACAAGTATGATGAGGATGGTGTGAATGAGTGGGTCCAGGTTATTAACCTGAATTGAATATGGCACAGTTTGGGTGGGTTGGGTGAAGTGAGTAAGAGTAATGAGACTGAGAGAGAAACGGTTTCCTCTATCCACTCACCAAACAATTTTGATCTACTGGTCAGGAGCCCATCCACTGTGGAATATATTAGAATTAACTTACCTCTTAGTCTTGGAGAATTGAAATTCAGAAGAGATTGTTGTTATTCTATTGAAGAAATAGGAAAAGCATAGACACTAATGGATAAAACAAAGGAGCTTGAAATTTGCTTGAGCAAGAATATTGGATTATTTCTATAGAATAGAGTCAAATGTGCACTCTCCCCATCAAAAACCTGAAAACATGTGAATTTTAAACTATGACCTTTGACTGACCTGGCCAAAATCCAGATGAACACACAACAGATCAATTTTGTGGGTGGGAGGTAATAATTTCAGGAAGCATGTTCTAGATAAAAGATTTTTGGTCTAAAATCTTTGGAAAAGGAGACTTCCCTAGTAACGGTCCTGGATAACATGAAACAAGAGATGAAAATCTTAGTATCAGAATTGACATTCATTGCAGTTTAACCCACCCCAATGCTGATGATGGAGCGTTGGGCCTACTCCAACACCAAAAACTCTTACCCCAATGTTGTTGGGGACTGTTGGGGCACCCAAACACCACTTTAATGCAATAGAAAGTGAGTTTGAGCTTATTTTAGCCTGTTATATTTTTCGACCCCAGATTTTCTCTCCCAACTCCAGAACTATTCAACCCCCGAAAATTTGGAGTTGTTAATTCAACGCCCGACAGGCTGGGGGGTCGAGGGTACTCCCTGCATCCATGTGAATACTGTATACAATTTAGCAACTGGTGAGTAATCATAAAAAACTTACTGGCATTATGTTAATAACTATGAAGAAAAATTTCTAGTCGGATTATATGGAATTGTCTGCTCGTGTCTATAGACTTGGTCACTGTCTTTTCATCACGAAGGTGCAGCATAATTTTTTGAAATTCTGTCTTAGTATTGTTGGTTGTGATGTTTTCGATGATAGTTGGGCCGAATTCACGGTTATCTCACATCTGATGTTGTCTTGATTTGCTTCTAACTATGACATCCAAATCGAATGAGTAAGTTTCCGAAAACTGTAGGGTTCTATAGCTTGATTCCAAATGAAGCAGTTTCTGACTGGGGTAGTCTGATGATTGTAATTTTAATACTTGTTACTCAATAGAATTATATTTAACCATGACATAAATGAAATCTTGGGAGACAGCGGAAAAACCACTGGGAAAACAGGCGGCAAAACCAAAGTGAAATGGAATTTCCAAATTCCTAGACTGAGTACCACATCCAATGATGTATATGAAGAAGGGTGGATGGAAAAGGTTCCTACAGCCCTGTTGAAGAGTAGAAGATATAAACAATGCATGAATGAAGTATGACTGAAGCATGACTGGAATTTTGAAACAAATTAGTAAATTAACCATTATGAATCATTCATTAAGTGCCTTGTTGCTGCATCAATCAGATATAAACCGACTAGTTCTGGTGTAATGTAAAATCCTGTATGCAGTTGAAAGCTACTGGAAAGCTATTGGATTTAATCTTTATCATTGATTTAACATCAATTTTATGACCACAGTACAAGTTGGCTTTTTCCTATTTTTCAGAGAAAGTAAATTGAGAATTGTTTGTAACATGCTAGTTTGAACAAGCATTTGAACAACAAAGTAGTAAAAATTGGCATAACTCATGTGATTATTGCGATCTGTTTATTGCAGTGCCCTCATGATACCTAAGTATGGAAGAATCTTTTTGCCTCTTCTACATTGCCAATAATTGGATCAGATTGACAAACCAATACAGTACCTATCCCATGTGGTAATTTGTCGGCTCTGTCAGACAGAGTCAACATGATTATATCTCGTAACATAGACTTTGGAAGCCAAGGCCAGTAATTTGTAATAGGAACAGTATCCTCGTTTGAATCTGCTTTTTATCGGAAAGAGAAGTTGATATTGCATTGAGGAATATTGTTCCCGACAAAAGAGCAGGCGATCAATTAATTGAGCCTCAAATTAATCCACTTATTTGTTTTGCTGTTGCTAGCGTGAAGCTGTGTAAGGCTCCCGGCATTCTGAGATAAGTGATTTTTTGTCATGTTAAAGCCATACATTTGGGTGTTTGGGCTGACATCAACCTTTCCATCACATGCACAAATAGATTTCTGGAACATTTAATAGGATAAGCACCATGAAAATGGTTATAGCTGATTCCCAAGCCTAATGTACATACAAGATGACAGGATGTAGATGGGCCTGAAGGAAGCGCACCACTTCAGAGACCTGCTCATACAATAACACAGAGGCAGATAACTGTCAGTACCGAAAATCAGAAAGACAATGTTAGTCAGCGATTCTATGAAAAGGTTCCACAGATTCCAGAAAATGCAACAATTAAAATTATGTATAAACTGCATAACAAGCCAGGGTATATACCTAAAACCAGAATCAGCTGCAGGAAGATTGAAGCTGAATTATAACAGGTGCCAAAAAGCAACAGAAATTGGAAGCCACTAATAATTGAGTGCGCAACTAAGCTAAGGTAGTGTAAAGTAGTGTAATGTAGTGTTAGGTAGTGTAGGATAGTGTAGGGTAGTGTAAGGTAGTGTAAGGTAGTGTAGGGGAGTGTAGGGTAGTGTAGGGTAGTGTAAGGTAGTGTAACGTAACGTGAGGTTGTGTAAGGTAGTGTAAGGTAGTGTAGGGGAGTGTAGGGTAGTGTAGGGTAGTGTAAGGTAGTGTAACGTAACGTGAGGTTGTGTAAGGTAGTGTAATGTAGTATAAGGTAGTGTAAGGTAGTGTAAGGTAGTGTAAGGTAGTGTAAGGTATTGTAAGGTAGTGTAAGGTAGTGTGAGATAGTGTAAGGTGGTGTAAGGTAGTGTAAGTAAGTGTAAGGTAGTGTTAGGTAGTGTAAGTAAGTGTAAGGTAATGTAAGGTAGTGTAAGGTAGTGTAAGGTAGTGTGAGGTAGTGTAAGGTAGTGTAAGGTAGTGTAAGGTAGTGTAAGGTAGTGTAAGGTAGTGTGAGGTAGTTTAGGGTAGTGTAAGGTAGTGTAGGGTAGTGTAAGGTAGTGTAAGGTAGTGTAAGGTAGTGTGAGGTTGTGTAAGGTGGTGTAAGGTAGTGTAAGGTGGTATGATTTAGTGCAAGGTAGTGTTATGTAGTTTAATGGAGTGTAAGGTAGTGCAAGGTAGTGTAATGTAGTTTAATGGAGTATAAGGTAGTGCAATATAAAATAAGGCAGCGTGAGGTAGTGTGAGGTAGTGTAAGGTTGTGTAGGTAGTGCAATGTAGTGTGATAGAGTATAAATGTAGTGTAAGGTCATGTTAGCTAGGTAATGGTTGTGTAAGGTAGTGTAAGGTTGTGTATTGTAATGTAATGTAGTGTACTAGAGTGTAAGGTAGTGTATTGTAGTGTATGGTAATGATTTAATGTAAAGTAGTGTAAGGTAGTGTAGGGTAGTGTAAGGTAGTATGATATAGTGTAAGGAAGTGTAAGGTAGTGTTATGAAGTGTAAGGTAGTGCGATGTAGTGTAAGGTAGTGTGAGACAGTGTAAGATGGTGTTAGGTTCTTTAGGGTAGTGTAGGGTAGTGTAAGGTAGTGTGAGACAGTGTAAGGTAGTGTGAGGTAGTGAAAGGTAGTGTAAGGTTGTGTATTGTAATTGAATGTAGTGTAATAGAGTGTAAGGTAGTGTATTGTAGTGTAAGGTAATGATTTAATGTAAGGTAGTGTAAGGTCGTGTATTGTAATGTAATGTAATAGAGTGTAAGGTAGTGTATTGTAGTGTAAGGTAATGATTTAATGTTATATAGTGCAAGGTTGTGTATTGCAATGTAATGTAGCGTAATAGAGTTTAAGGTAGTGTATTGTAGTGTAAGGTAATGATTTAATGTAAGGTAGTGTTCTGGAGTGTACGGTAGACATGACACTAAAAAATGATAACAAAATATTTCTACTCGACAATGACAGGCAGAACCTGTAACACCTGAAATTTTGTCAAGGACCTGGAATGGAGATTAACTGATTTACTCACATCATTGGATAGTTTAGGGAGTCACACTGATCTGTGCGCTTCATTGTTACTTGGCATGTAATTTATTATCTCTGTGCTGAACTATATTATTGGTGTCACATTTATGGCTGCACCTCCAGCTATTACCATCCATCATATTAATTCAGGGGGCAATAAAATATTTGAAAACAGAATATAAACATGAATAACGTAGTGATGAGCCCCCTGAGGTATCTTGTAGCAATAGTTTGATTATTCATTGCTGCTGTGAGACAGCCTGCAAATCGCAATGTCGTTCAGTTCCTATTGGACAATGACTATGAAATCATGACTCCAAAGCACAACTTCGAAAAACACATAGCGTTTGTGGAAGTGTAATTAAGGTATAGTAATGCCTAAAAAAATGTTGTCCAATTTAGTTGATTTTAGCACATATGGTTGACCTAATTTGATGACCAACAATGTGGGAATCAGCAGGATCTCTCAACACCAACTGCAAAGAAGACAGAGTGAATTGTATTCCTCTGGACAATGAAAACAAAACTTTGGTCATTTGATAGCCTGTTTTGTCAAGTTCAACTATACTATGTTTTATGATCACTAATATCATTATCCTCTGATTGTCATACCCAAAACTGATGTTTGTGTTAACAGACATCACATAGTTTGAGCTGGTAGCTGTTTTTACACACTCCAGGTATAACTCTTTGCGTCATGTGCAAAGCGTGAGTATTTTCATTCACAAATAAATTTATTGCGCTCTATTTCATAGTAATCGTAGTATTGTAGTAAATACTGTAATTTGCAATAAAACACAAACCGATGAAGATATTGTAAAAATCTAACCATATGGGATAAGAAAATTCACCAACACCGTTACTACATAATATATAATATATGTATACTAATAATATGACTTGCCGTCAGTGCACAGACTGTGCTGAAAACCATAGAAACCCACCTAAATATCCAGTTCATCCTTGGATGATGCAAGAAAAGCCATGGAGTCGATTACACATCGATCACGCTATAAACTTCAAAGGAGGCAATTACCTGGTCATTGTGGATGCCCACAGTAAGTACCCGTGTGTTACACGTACTAACTCAACATCAACAAAGTCAACCACTGAAATTTTGGTTATCAGCACACAATTGTCAGTGACAATGCCATAACTTTCACCTCAGGAGAAAATAATATAGGAAGAAACGACAGTCATGGGAGCAGTGCTAGGCACAAGATAATTTGCTATAACCTTGCGGGCAATGAGGATGTTTTTCACCACTGATGCATCATTTGTGTATCCGAAAATCAATTTTTATGAAATATTTCTGCTACCCTAAAGGAGTCAAGTATACAATAGCTAAAATTTGCTAAACCTCTTGACTTTATACACAGAATCCCTCCTCAGCTAGTCAAACATTTAGTGCTAGCTAAAATAAAGTCATCTCCAAACTAGCTAAGTTAAACTCTACTCTAGTTGGTAATTACTCCTCTAGACTGAAGGCAGGAATCAAATTTAATTTTTAAACTGATACTTTATTGTAAAAATGTCTCTGTTTTACCCACACAAGAACATAATATACGATTACTGTAACTGGCATGTCTGTTGAAAACCTCCTTTGATTGTTCCCGTGATCTTGTTTCCTTTATCTTTTGTCCCTTGAGTTATTCTTTCGGTGACACCATGATGGTTGTTTGGCTCTGTCATCCATCTTGTTTATTGGGAGGCATAAAAGTATCTGGAAGAAGATAATAAACCTACGATAGTGATGAGCTCCCTATGGTAGCAACTTGTTATCATGGTTCGTTTATTCATTGCTGCTAGGAGACGATTCGCAGAGTCATCCAGTTCCTATTGGACAATGGAGTTCATGATCAGGACATTAGAGTGCGACTCCAAAACACATAATAGTGCATGAAGCCTTAGCTATTTGTAAAAAGTACTGGTACATTCCAGAGATTATGTATTTCTGCAGGACAAATAATATTAGACAGGAAACAAAAGCAGAATAGCTGATGCCATATTTTACAAGCAAGAGAATCTGAATTGTACAGAAGGGCATAGTTAAATTCGCCCAATAATACAAAATCTAAGAAACTACTACCAGGATCAAGCCAATGATTAAAAAATGCCTTCCCAGGTCCCACTGGGAATTCTGGGATGGTTCAGAGATGAAGAGGATAGTTGATTATCTCTGCTTTGGTGAACTCTGCTCTACCTATCTTACCGGTAAAGTCTGTTTTATATGTTTAATTGAGACTTGCATCATAGAGGATCGAT
Organism: Membranipora membranacea; assembly: GCA_914767715.1. Lineage (NCBI taxonomy): Eukaryota > Metazoa > Bryozoa > Gymnolaemata > Cheilostomatida > Membraniporidae > Membranipora > Membranipora membranacea. Next base: position 19,207,226 of record OU612073.1, read on the forward strand.
TAAATCAGAATAATAGATCTATATATATATACGATCCTCATTAAGTTTGGATTAAAAATACACTGTCTGTTAGTGTCCAGTGAATCAACCAAACTCACCGTCCCACTATTATTGTAGTTGCGCATCTTTTTCATCCATTACTGAATATCTTGTCTTTTTTTCGGCTTGGCTTAAACTGCATACTTAGTTAACTTATCCTACACTGGGTGTCTTGTTATACTTTGCAATATTTGAGAATGTTAGGTATGTAAACAATTCAGCTCAAGATGGACAGAACAGGATCAAAGTTGTCTGCACTTTGTGTATCTACTCAACCACAAGGAAAAATGGGAAAAATGGCAGTTTTGATCTGGAGGAAGATAGTATAAAAAAGCATTCCCTCCATCATAAATATCTTCCAATCAAGTACATCTTGCCCAAATAGATTTCAACTCCAACCATAGGACCAATGGATTTTGCTAATGAAAAAATAATTAAATTAATAATTAGCTCAGCGATCATACTCAACCTCCTCCTAGTAAGCAGCTCACCAAGACCTCCGACCTTAGGACGTTTGCTGTCATTTATCACCGATTTCACCCAGCCATACACAGTAACAGAATCTGTCATAACTTTCATAGACTTCAACTCCCATTTTATACCACAGCTCAAACCTCTGACTACTGCCTCTAACTCAGCAACATTGATATGATTGCCATCATCTTTCCTCAACCAACAACCATCCTCTACCATCACACCACCTATCTCAACTATCACTCCGACAGCTAGGCTGCTTGCATCACACCATATCACTCCTTCCTCAGTACAAGGCACAGACCATACTCCACAAACAGGGTCTCTTTTGGCTAGCATTCCCTGAGTTTCAAGCAGCATCTCCTTGACGCGAGTGGGAACCTTCTCATCCCAGTCACACTCACTTGCCTGTCTCTTCAGAAAGCTGCATGCTACTCGTAGCCATCCACCTAAAGGATAATGCCCAGTGAGGCGACCACACACCGAGAACAACTCTCGTTTAGTCACTACATCAGCTATGTCACCGTACTCATTGTCCCTACCCCAGACCAACTCATCACTCTCAGTAAGCTTTACACGCAAGCCAAGCACCTGAGCATCACACATTCTCTCGGGTTCCTTTGTCACCAAGCCATACTTTCGAAGATGGGCTCTCACACAATCCACCGATACTCTGTCCTCATCCACTATGATATCGTCTATGTAGTGATCAGTACCGTGTTCAACTGCACTATCCATTGACAGAACCTTACCAAGAACCTTTGACATGATTTTCGGTGCAACATTCAAACCGAAACCCATCCGTGTCATGACATACATTTTGTTCTTATAACGAACTGCCTGGAACTTCAGCAGCTCATCATCAACATACAACTGCAGGTATGCCTTTTTTGTGAGATCGAGCATAGAACAGTTTGAGCCAAATCTGCGCCATTTGCGCAACTTATCCTGACATACAGCAACATCAACGCCTGGGTTGCTACTGATATACTGATTCAACTCTTTCCCATAGTCCATAACAGGCCTTATCTTACTGACTTTGTTAGGCTGAAATGCAGCCAACATAGGTATCACACCCTTCACTTCACCATGTTTTGAAAGATCATGCTCTACTAGCCACCCACACTCAATCCATGACTCAACCTCTCTCTCATAACCTGCCCTACATTTGTCACTGATATTGTACTCGCCTCTTTGATTTCTCAAAGTAGGCTCTTCATCCTTCCATTTCCAAGAGACCTTCCATTGATTTCCATCATAAATTGCTCTAAAATCAGTGTCTTCGACCTCAAGAAGGAGCCTCAAGAAGGACCTCAAGAAGGACCTCAAGAAGGAACCACCAAAACTCCTACAGCAGCAACCAAGGACATATGCATACCTTCATCAACATTGCCAAAATGAGGAACACTCCTCGAGCTCACAGTTACGCCACCTAAACCTCTGACAGCATCCATACCTATTATTGCGGAAAATCCACATACCAGAGATGACGCGACAAAGCATCGTAATTTCACTGAATCACGACATGTTTCTAATACCAAGTCAACTTCTCCTGCACACTGAGTAATTTTGCCATCGAGCATTGTCACAACACTAGGCTTAGAGTTGTGCTTAGCACCTAACACTTTGATCACATGAGATGTTACAACGGTCCGCTGACAACCTGTGTCAACCAACGATCTACACTGAACGCCATTGATCAAAATGTTTATCACAGGTAATGGCGCAGATACTGCCCCGGTCCCATTTCCCGATCGGTTTGGGCATTTGTTTGCCAGGTGTTCGGGTGAATCACATATATAGCATCTTCCATCATGCTGAGATCGACCACTAACATCCTTTTTCCTGTTAGGACATTCCCGAGCTACATGCCCATTACCAGAGCAGACGAAGCACAGTACAGCTTTTACATTTGACTTTACACCTGCACAAGCAAAAGCAGAATTGCCTCCCCTTGATGCAAGCATTGCACACGCTTTCCCTATTAACTCTGCGAGCCCCAACCTCTCAACATTTACAGTAGATTTTAACTGCATAGCTTCATCAGAAGGTAGGCCTGATACAAATGCACACCTGACCAGAGGCTCACCATGATGTCCATGACCCATCAATGCCACCAACCGCCTTATATCAGCTAAATACACATCAACCGACTCATTCTCGATTAATACTCTGCTCTTCAACTCATCATACGCTGTAAATGGATCAATGCTGAAAGCAGTGGATAACTCAGCTTATAACAAATCATAATCATTCTTAGTTTCATCACTCAATTGTTGATACACAGAAAAGGCAGGACCTGACAAGAACAATGGCACAAACTTAGGCAGATCTGTCAACCCTTGCAACTGTGCTACCAGCTCTAGCTTCTCTATCCAAACAAAAAACCCACCACTTGTCTTCTGGTCCTCATAACTCTTGATGATATCAGAAAACTTTATAGCCTTGGATACCATGATTGCCGAAATAGCTTGTAGAATATAACACACTGAGTTATATGAAAGATACTGAATGTTGTATTCTCATGAACTGCAAAGCCTAACTAAGGCAGTAAGATAAGGCCTGTTATGGACTATGGGAAAGAGTTGAATCAGTATATCAGTAGCAACCCAGGTGTTGATGTTGCTGTATGTCAGGATAAGTTGCGCAAATGGCGCAGATTACCATATTGACCACCAAAGCACCAAAATTGAGTCACAACTTTCAATCAATGTATTAGGGGTCACCCTTGATACAGACCTCTCCTTTCAAACACATGCAATAGATATGGCAACCAGAGCAAATAGAGTTGTATACTTAATAGCGAAACTTAAAAAGTTTATGAATGTAGATGAAAGACTCAGACCTACAAAATCTTAGTTCGACCTATTTTTGAATATTGCTCAGCAATCTATTTAGAAACCACACAAAACACCACAGAGACTATTGAAAAAGTTCAAAATAAAGCCAACAGAATTATCATATCTGCGCCTAGAGAGTTTTCGGTCACAACTGGCAGAACACTTTTGAACCTCCCAACATTATACCCAAGAATATACCTATTTCATAAGTTTAAACACAAAAAAGTGGCAAAAAACAAGGCATCTAAACACATCCTTCACCTTGTACAAAAGGCAAATAGACATCAGCGTACTCTGAGAAGTAAATGTTCCATAGTAAAACCATCATTCCGTATTAATTTTGGTAAGTCAGCTCTGATGAATCTATTACATACATTCTTGCTGAAAAATCAACGGCCACAAAATCTGTTATCATTTACTTGATGTAGCCTACAGTGTAACACAACCTTATGGCATTAACATCTTCTGATTATTATTTTTCTTTTAGTCCTTTTTCTTCCCATATATTTTAATGACCACAGTATTTTAATCTTTGAATGACATAACAATTCTTTTCCACCATATTAAATTACTCTTTTATACTTTTACCACATATAGCCTAACTAATCTTGATTATTTTTCTCTTTTTTTCTCTGTCTCAGAGGTCAACAAGTTGCCTTTAACTATCTGTTATTTGTATACTTTCAAGCCAACTTCTATAAATAAATAAGTATATACTATCGTAATTTATGATAAAGATATAATCAACCTGCGATGACAATAGACATAATCAATCACAGAGTCATAAACTCTGTCGTTTTCAGCGATAATGTGAGATTTCTCCAAAATTAATATCAATCTACAAAGGTGAGTGGCAGTTGAGTGGTAACTGGTAGCGGGGCCTAATTGAATCATGATCAAGTGGCTGCTAAAATCTGGTAGATTTAGCCGGATCCTAATGGAAACCAGCCCTTTAAGTTGTGCTTCCAAAATGGAAGCAGCCATAACTTCAAAAAGTGTTTGTAGATCTATCATCTGAACCAATCAATAGCCCCACAATTTAGCATTGACCAATAAGCAATTACATTTCATTGATAGCGATTCATTGCAATCACTTTCTGGCAAAATTTTGAAGAATATTTTGTGTAGCAGCAAGGGTTATTATAATAGCACCCTTGGCTGCAGCCTGCAATGTATTTTTCTGCTGTGTTTGTGTGACCAAGGACTTCTAACTCCTTGGTAAGACACAGCCAATCCGTCCATTGAAGCCTTATTAGCTGTTGCACATGATGGATGAATTGATAACTGTAGTGTATAATAATTTGTATTTTGTGATGATTTCTTAAAGTATCTCATCTGCTATAAATAATTCTTTTTTTCTAACTAGTACTAACTCTACTCTACTCTACTGTAACTCTACTTCTAGCTAGTAGGTAGTACTACCGTCCACTGGCATTCAGTTGTTGCATGTCCAGTTGATGAGTGACCCAGTTGACCATCTACAGAAGAAGGCCTGCGCTACCTTCACTATAAATTGTAACTTGTTAACCAGTTTAGAGCATAAAATGATGTTACTATTTTATTAGCTCTAATCTGAAGTATCATATTGGATTGATTTTAGCCCCGATTGATATTTTTATGTATGGCATGTATGTATCAATCACCAAGACGGATCCTGGGGGGTCTTTCAATTAGAAAGAGTGATCCTTTACTAAAGCAAGTTATCACTATCACATCGCTCAAAATGATCTCTCTCTTGGTGTTTCAATACCCTTTAGTAGTGGTTCCTACATACCGTAGCAGCGGGTGGATTGTGTATACCCACAAATGAGTATAGCGAAAGTGGAGAACTGAGCCTAGCATACACGCGCCCCAGCATGCAATCACACGAATCCAACATGTTTTCAGACAAGCACACTTTGCCTGCCATTGTACTCCTTTGTTCACCAAACAAAAGGCCTTTTGAAACACAACACTCATAGGTGCATTGGGGTATGTCTCCCTGACATCGGCCCCCAGGGCCTATCCAACATACTACAGCATAACTGTACTTTATTTTGTAATGAGACCCCTAGCAGGTATCGCTCACTCACTGAGTGAGCGATAAGATTGCGATTTTGGCTGTTTCTAATTGAAAGACCCCCCTGTATGCAATTATATGAAACAATTAAAAGCTCGGGGTGAGGGGTTGGTATACAATTAATTGCTTTACAGTTTCTAAAACTCCTCTTGAAGTCTCATTATCACGACAGCACATTCCTATCGCACACAAACCTTTCTATATGCTGGTGACAACGGGCCAAGACCAAAGGATGTGACGCTGGAATAAGGCAATACTGTAGGCCTATGTGTGAAACAAAATGGCACCAAGTCTATATTAGCTTAAATTTTTGCAGACCTGCACAATGCATATGTTATCATATTTATGTTGCAGGTGGTAGGCACCACATATCCAGTAGCCTTGCTTATGACTAAAACTCTGAGGATGTTCTACCAAACTTCAGAGTAGCTGATCAACATTTAAAAGGAGGTATGTCTTTGTCTAAAAAGCAGAAGGAAAGCTGGCTCAAGTTGTCATCATATCTGCCAGCAGAAGCACTAGAATACTACAAGAAACATGGTGTCGAGCAAATGTTTCCAGGTTGGTAGCCTTGAACGGTAATACTGATCCTTGATATGATTGTTTTGCTGTTGTGAGCTAGTGTTGACAGTTGAGATAGACGCCCCAAGGTTGATTGGAGCATTTCTATCAATGTGGCCTGATATTTATGATAAGAAAGAAGGCCAAGTTTGACAACCATTTCCTGTCTGTATTTGACTATTTTGTAACAAACCTGATTCTTTCCAATATTTTAGGTGCAATGCCTGCAGACCGGTTGTGCTTTGAAAGGTGGTAACCTTCTTTATTTTGCTCCAACAAGTGCCGGGAAATCCTTAGTTGCCGAAATTCTGGCCATGAAACGTGTCCTAAACAAAGAGAAAAGCCATTTGTTAGCGTAGCTCGTAAGAAAATGTTTACCCTCAGAGCTATGTACTCAGGTCTTGGTCTCACTGTGGGGGGCTTCATGGGTTCCCGAACTCCTCCCGGTGGTTTTCAAAGAGTTGATGTCTGTACCATAGAACGAGCCAACAGTCCTCTTAACCACTTACTAGAGGCAGATAAACTCTCACAGCTCACTCTCATTATTGTTGATGAGTTGCACATGGTTGGTGACCTAAGTTGAGGTTGCCTTCTTGACCAATGCTAACAAAAGTAATATTTTATCTGGCCTGCAAACAATCTGACCCCAATGTAGATATTAGCACACAAGTAATCGGCATGAGTGCGACTCTTCCTAACATGCACGTCTTGGCAAAGTGGTTAGAAGCTGACTTATACTGTACAGACATCAGGCTTGTTCCGCTGACTGAGTATGTAAAAGTAGGCAGCAGTATATTGAATGACCAGTTGGAGTATGTAAGAGATTGAATTGGCTGAGATTGAAGTACCCGGTCTCTATGGTAATGATAGCGAGATGATTGTCAACTTGTGCCTGGAGACAATCTAACAAGGAAAGTCTGTACTTATATTCTGCCCTGCAAAGAGTTGGTGTGAGAAACTAGCTACACTCATAGGTTAGTGAGGAGTTTGATAACACTAAAATCAATTATTCTCCAATCATAAATAAATGTCCTTCCTTAGTTCTGCATACTGTACATGTCTCTGTCTTGCAAAAGGGAAAAAATGTTAATTTTTCCAGATTATTAGTAATATTCAGTTATATAGCCGATTGAAGGTGTCAGGTCTTTTTTCAGCAAAATCCTTCTGCATGATAATAGCCGGGAAGGCAGAGACATCAGATAAACTCAGTGGTCATGTCAAAGATGCCATAAACAAAGATAAGATTACAGACCTTATTAGTGAGCTGAAGAGATCACCACCAGGCCTGGCTGAGCAGATAAGATTGCATATATGGTACCGCCTACCATCACGCAGGTATGTCTGAATCTAGAAATTGTTGAAATACAATGACATGTGAACAATATTCCCATAATGCAGTGTAAGACAGGCTTTCTGATATTATTCTGTAGTAATGTTGGATACTCCATTGGCATAGTAAGGCTAGCAGCTTATATGAATTGTGCTGTTCTTGACTCTTTGGTCGACACCTGATATCATGTACATTGAGAACTAAGTAAAGTATTTGTATTGTAAATACTTTACTTTGTACTTAGTACTCATATGCTGGTGTTATTTTACATGATTTTTTGCAATTGTCACTATTAAGAAAAAACACTCATCTGGACTGCGGTTGAAGGGATGATCAAGCCAGGATATATTGATATGATTGTTGAGATTAAGAGGTGTTTGTTATCCAGGATTAACTATGGAAGAGAAGGACCTTGTAGAGTCAGGATTCCGTAAAGGAATTATTCGCGTACTCGTTGCCACGACAACGCTGTCATCAGGAGTAAATCTACCTGCACAGCGTGTCATTATCAGATCTCCTATGTTCCTTGGTAAAGTGATTGATGCTCTGACCTACAAACAGATGGTGGGCAGAGCAGGCAGAAGGGGAATAGACTCTTTTGGTATGTAGTGTTTGATTAGATCTACTCCATACTCCCAGAGTAGCAAATAGGCTTTTGTCTGGGACAGCGCTGGGATGATCATGATAATATGTATTCCCATTGTCTGGAATCGTCACAGATAGTCCCAGAATGTTGTGTTGACATATTATCCAGGTGTAAAATGAGTCTGGAATCAGGAGAGTTTGACGCTTAAAAACTTTCCTGATACTGTCCCAGACTCATTTTTATTGCTGAGATTGTGGTGTTTTCATGTTCACTTTGGGTAAGATGGCTATCTGAGATGACTGTCCGGGAGAATGAATGTGGACCAGCCTTAAGTGATACTAGATTAATTTGATGATGAGTCTTTACATTTGAAGTCCACTCTAAATGTCAATATTGTAGTGTAATCAACCTTACATGAGATATGCTGAGGTGTCCAGTATTGGTGCAACTTCTTGGTCTTATCAGAGACTATAGATAGTGAGACCTTCCACTAGTTGTTTTTCCTCCAATGGACAGGGGAGCAACTCCGAATACAGACAAATGAATCGTATATATGTTCACTCTGACCAGTGAACCATGAGTGAACTAAGCTATGATCTGTCCAACTGAGCCGAATAGTTTTGCTCCTTTTCGGTGGTCTCTGATCTTATCAGTTCTAGTGTATATAACCAATGCGAGCACATTGAAAATTAGGCTCCGCCCCTTTCTGGTGATAATCGGTTGGAGGTAAGCGTACCCAGTGCTATGAATCTACTATCAAAAATTGACAAGGTGAACGTTTTAGTTGTTTATTTTATAAGAACATTCACACAAATCTTTCAATAATATCAACCGGGACAAATGAAATTTAAGATGTGACATTTATATAGAATATAGCCATCAAGGAACCAAAATACTTGAGGGATGATAAAAACTTTTGGCCCCCGTTTATATAGACAATTGAATATTCAATGTGAAAATAGTTAAATGTGAACAATCACTGATGATATTTTCTCCAGTTCTGGTGACTTGAATTGAATTAATCAGTCAGGCCCGCACAGAAATTTTCAATAGCATAGGTCTGAGAAAAGCATCATCCTCAAAAAATACAAGTTTTCCCGTTTAAAGTTAGCATATTGCTGATTGTTGCCTGAAGATATGTGCTTTGATCTGATCTGAATCCTGTCTATGAAGCCCAAACAAGTTTTCAAGACGATTTGTAAAACACAGCTTTTCATAGCCCCAACCATTCCACAATAACTTTGAGGCCGAGAGGGAGGTCTTCTATCTCTCGATGCAGTAATTTCTTTACATTTGTCAGTATTGAATTGTCAGTATGAATCTGCTGACAATGCACTTTACTCTGATGCCATTCTTACTTCATTTTTGCATGCTTGTGTATGGTTGGTACTAGTCACCATGATTGAATTCTTTTATATTAATCTAAGCACATATTAACAAGCGATGATATCCAAACAAAAAGAAGGCCTCTTCCTCTTGTCCTCACACATGAAAACTGTGTCCATGAAACTCATCACAACAGCTAACCTATGTCAGGCCATCATTGCATTGCAGTGGGCAACTATGATGGATTATACTGCCAGCCCCCTTAATTTCATACCAAAAATACAGGCCTGTATAATATAAATATCTGGTTAAGAATGCAATAACAAGTTGATAGTGACTTTGTTGCTGTCTGATCTGGTTTTGTCATCAAGATTGTGGTTTTTTTGCCTCAAATAACTCAGGTGAAAAACCTGAAACTTTATTGAGAAACCCGTTGCTGTCCAAGGCAGCAGCGCTTACTTTACAACCAGAAGTGGGCGTGACCGTTAAATAACGCTGATTGGCTATTCGCATTTTATGCGCAAGTGGAAGGTCTCTATATCTAAAGTCTCTGGTCTTATCTCATTCTCTATTTCTCTCTAAGACCGCGTGCTTATTAATCCCTCCTTCCTGCGCATTCCAGATGTAGCCCGAGTTCTTATGCAGCACTCATATCTGTCCTTCCTTATTTACAACCTGCAGTCTATTATACCTTGCACTACAAATATAGGTCGATGTTATTTTGTTCTCACACTGTATAACACTAATTGATGATAATGCTGTTCTATGTACCTTGTAGGTGAGTGTGTTAATATGTAAGTCTACTGAGAAGTCACAGGTACATACACTTCTATCATCAGATTTACCTCCCGCCACTAGTCAGCTGATTAGACGAGACTCGGAAGAAAATTATATACTCAGGTCTAGTGTGAGACGAGCTCTACTGGAGGTCATAGCCAGCGGTACAGCTAAAACAGTAAGTAGCCAGCGGTAAGGTCAAACAGTAAGTGTCCAGTAGTACAGCTAAAACAGTTATTAGCCAGTAATACAGCTAACACAGTAAGTGGCCAGCAGTTCAGCTGAAACAGTAGGTGGCCAACGGTACAGCTGAAACGGTCAGTATTGAGAGGTGACATTAATGGTCGAATTAAATGGTCTGTGACAACTAAAATCTCTGTCCAAATGAACATTGAAAACCAATTTGTAGATGTATGACGGTAGTAATTTTCTAAAATTATTTGACATGTAACTGGATTTTCTCATTGCAATGTTGAAATCAAAATAGGCTGTTATATTTTGAAGTATAACCTGTATTTTTTCGCTGTTCGGTTGATATCATGGATATTATACAATTACTGCTCCCAAATCTTTATTTCAGCTACTAAACAAATATATAAGATGTACTTACTAGCTGCCGAGCTTGAATCTAATGATACTGATGTCACTGGACTGGTAAGCAATACTTCCGAGAAGCAAGGCCCTAGAACTATTGCATAGTTACCCGATCTACAGACTCAAAGGATCAAAGTCACCTTTTTGTTGAGTCAGGAGAGTAGTGTGGGTTGACGTATAAAATGTCAGACATATAATTTTCTCATTGCTAAATTTCTCAAGTAATATTTCCCACGCAATGATAAGTTATAATATAAGTACTATAATACGGTAAGGAGTAGGAATACAGTCGATGCTCTAAGGAGTCAGTTTCATCTCAATGCTTTTCCTGTGTTTTCTAACCTTATGAGATGTTTTGCATTGTTTTTTATTAGTCAATCATACTTGTCTATTAAACACAGGTAGAGAAATGTCTGAAATCTCTAACAGATGATGGGTTTATACTTAGAACACAGACTGAGGAAGGCAGCGACCTCTTGACTCCTACACAGCTGGGCAGCGCTGTGTTTGCATCCTCTATGGACCCTGATGAGAGTCTTACTATACTCTGTGATCTAAATAAGGACAGGAAACAGTTTGTGTTAGAGAATGAGCTGCATATGGTGTACCAGGTATGATAGATTTGAGATTTGTTATGAGGGTAATGTGTACTTTGTAGCAGGAGCCACTTAACCTCTATTCTGAATCCTCATACAGTAATTTCTTATTCCAAGTGTTTGCAGTGTCAGATGTGAGAGTTGTATGGCAGATTTTAGTGATAAGTAAGATATATCATGAAAGACATCTTTGTGCATTTGCCTGTTGATCTGTTTGAAAGTGAAATATGCTTTGGAGTAACGGCCTCTCCATTTTGTCAATGGAAGATAACTCTTGCCTTACTGAATCCCAGCATTCTGTTTTTCTTCATTTTCTGCAGGTGACACCCATCAACAGTTATGGATTGATAGATTGGATGAGATATTTGAGTCTATGGGAGACTTTACCCTCAGACCAGCAGAGAGTTGATGAGTTAGTAGTCGGAGTGAGTGAGAGATTTATAACTCTCTCTCATCAGGGAAGAAAACGACGGAACACTGACAATCTGCAGAGACTTCTACAGATACACAACAGGTTTTATACCGCTCTCATGTTGCATGATCTAGTTAATGAGGTGAGAATTCGGTTTTGTCTAAAGGCTTGACACCAAGATCTCCAAAATCTATTAAAAACTAGTTCGAGTGCTCTAACAACTGTAAACATGATTAAGCCATTCCTATGCTGTGTGAACAAATCAAGCTTTTTCAAAGACAGTTTGCAAACGACTCGAGCTTATACAGTTAAAGCCTAATTCAGACGTGATTTGTTGTGTAGCTAAATGTATGAGTGAGCACCGATGTAAGTGAGTTCTTTGAAACAAAGGATGTGCCAAACCTCATGTGCCCGAATATTGATGCCTGTTCTTGAGTACAACCCCGGGTGGTATTCTACATATTGTCAGATGCCACAGCTAGATGTTGAGAAGAAATACAGAGTAAATAAAGGAACACTACAGTCTCTACAGCAGAGTTCTGCTATATTCGCTATGTATGATACTTTCTGTGATAGACTTGGATTTACTCCTCTAAGACTACTGCTCTCTGACTTTCAACAGAGACTGGATTTGGGTGAGAAACTTGGTGTTGTTGTATATTCAGATTCTATCTATGAGAGGAATTCTACTCAGCCGTTGCTTCATTGGTAATCTTAACTTACGACTGCTATGTTTAGATACAGGCACAGTGGTAAGCTTGATAGGTTGTCTAAGAATATTAATGTTACTCATTTGAAGATATTTCTATAGCCTAACCTCAGGTTCCTTGCACCGATTTGTCTGAAAATTTAATCATATTATGAATCAATTGAGAAGAACCCAAGGTCATATGTGTTGGACACAAATAAGTATACTAATTCCTTGACAGCTCCCAACATACAGACATGGATGTTGTTGAGTCAGTACGTACTATATCCTCACATGATGCTAAGAAGGCTCGTCATTTTTATGACTCTGGACTACACACTGTATCAGAGCTGGTGAACGCAAACGTAGATCAGATATCACAACTACTGCGCACATTTCTACCTTTTGAAAGGTGAGTAGCTATTGGATAAAGGTTAGTTCTAGTTGCCAACATTTTGACGCACTACCTTTACACTGGTAAGTAAGCAGCAAGTCTAAATGCAGGCAAATTGATCCGGGTAGTTAGGTTTTGGCAGCCACATGCTGTTCCCAAGGGAAGGCTTCACTTGCATGTTTCTATAGTGATTTCCTGTGGTTTGGTGTACTGCTATCTTGGGGGGGGGGGGGGGGGTTATATGAGCAAGCTGTTGCAGATCAATGTGAGAGAACACAATTTAAATACTGCCATGATTTTCCAATGTTTATGACACACACGGGTTGGCACATTTATTTAATTTGTTACAAAACTTATTCAAAATAACGAGAATTGACAATAATTTCTATAAGGATACTCCATATTTCTCTATAATTAAGCTCTAAGCAGAGTCACGGAGAGTCAGAATGGGAATTGAAGGAGAGATCAGCTCGGAGAGTTAATATATCAGGACGGAAAACTCTAACTATAGATGTAGATGAGGCAGCTCAGGTTATAATAGGCGAGGCTAAGCAGGTGTTCCAACATGATCTCAATCAGCTGGGGCTAAACGCTTCTCTCATGCACAACCGCGTATGATATGATAAAAGTTGACCTCATATGACATGTACAGTAGATACCCACATATCACGTAACTGCCCGCTTTGAGATTGTTATGATTGTCATTTGTTGATAAGGGAAGTTGTATGCTCCCTGTCGCGCCGGCTCAGATTGTGTGTTACGCTTCTGGAAGAAGCAAATCTACTATATTGCCATTATAAGTTTACAGCTGTCATCAATCCACAATCTCCATAAAGTTCACCTTTATCTCCAACTTCTTGTCACTGGTTCTTTTTCCTTTTTAGAGTGTGAACAGATCACCATCATTCTCAACACCTACTGTACCTCCAATAAAACCTGTGATACCAACACCTTCGACTAGTCTTAACAAAAACAGCTCATCCACACATCAGAAAATTGCTGAACCTAGTAGTAGTATGTCAGGATCCACTTCTCAGCCTACCAACGTTACCCAGGGCGATAGTAAAATGCAGATAACTACTCCGGAATATACTGAAGATCCAGATTATAGGGACAAGATGAAATTGAAATCTGAATCTACAAGCCGCTCGGGTATAAGAGAATATACAGCTGATACCCATAGTGAACATGTTACTAGCGAAACTGACACATCATCTATACCTGCAATCAAACAGCAGACTATTGAACTGAGACAAGGCCTGATGGCTGCTTCAAATAACCAGGTGAACATACCACACACACACCAGATAAAACTACTCCGCAAACTAGGGCAAATCAGTCCAGTAAATCTAGTTTATTTACTCTCATCCAACTCAGGGAGTCGTCCTCTCCAAAAATGGACATGGATATTTTAATTACTGATTCTCAGGAAAGCACAAATCAAGCTGAAAGTAGCACAGCTAGATATCGGCAACTACTAGATAAAATTGAGTTGTGTACTAGTAGTACAAATGAAAATGAGAACATTATTATGCAAGCTCAAAGCTCATCTACAGCAAATGATAATCTTATGAATAATAATGACATTGAACATATATCTACTCACTCGGACATTCCACATACTGCAGCGCCAGAGGCTGACACATCTATAGCATGGGAAGAAGACTCTTTTACATTTCCTTCTCAATCAAGTCAACCAAAGCAGACTCTCAAACAGTCACATCATGAAATAGGTTCTGAACCACACACAGTTAGTGTAGAAAGTCTAGCTTTGAAGACAAAAATAGAGACTCGGAAGTCCAGATCTTTAGCAAGCCGTACTTGGCAATGTTTTACTTACCCACAAGGAAAATGACCTTACTAAATCCAATTCAGTTTCAAAGGAGAGAGCATTAAAAAGGGTACCTGTGTCTCTTGATCTGCTAAGCAGACATACTCGGTTAAAGCGAGCTCGTTGAGTAAGAACTTCTTCTGTGGACACTCCTCGAACTCATAGCAGAACATTATCTAAAACTGATTTTAATCCAGCTGCTGCTGAGTCTGCTTCAAATGATATTGCCTCACCGTGCTTTGGCCAATCTCTGATTCCTAGTGAGCAGCCAGGATAATCTTTAAATACACCTGGGATAGATAGGGTAGCTGTGCCTAATACAGCTGGCATAGATTGGCTAGTTGTGCCTACTGATAGAAGACAGAGTTTATCCAGTGTTTGGTCTCCTTTTGATGACAGCAGTCTTATGCAAAGTGCTGAGAAGGGTACCAAAGTCACCTCACTGCCAAACTGTGATACTAGGACGCCTCAAATTAATGCAGCAGCAGAGTCAAATGATCTCTTCAGCAGTAAGTGAATCAGTCATATTATAATGATACCATCTTGTAGGCCAAGATAGTTTTTTAAGGCATATGTGCATCACTTTGAATGACACAATATTTTAACCTCAATGCTTCAATTTTCTTTTGATTTGCAGAGTAATATGCTGCATTTATTTTTCTACATCACTGTGTTGCTGTTGCTGACAAATAATTTCATATCTTTCTTCTGCTTTTGTAGAGTCAACGAATAGTCTCATGTGGAGTCCATTACCTGACACAAACTCAACTTCCCCTGCAGCTAAACAATTAGAATCTCATCCCTCAACCTCAGCTCAGGCTAACCCTCAACCGACCACAAGGTTTACTGCTCAAATACACCCAAATGTCAAAAAGAGAAGACAATCATTGACTGGAAATGTATCCTTGAATGAACTGCTCAAAATTGTACCAAAAATGTCATTGCAAGGCAAGGTGGCAATTGTGGACACTTGCGCAGACCCTGTACTGTATGATGATACTTTTATCAGTGAGTGGGCTGAGGCTAAGTTGTTCTCTGTGAGTTCAGCCTGTGCTCCAGTGACACAATATGAGAAGTGGATAGAGTCTCAAGATAGTATTGGATACCACAGCTCAGGTGAAACCAGTAACAGCACTGTAAAAGGTTTGTGAGATATTTTGTGGCAGTTTCCTGGGCCATCCATCTTATGCCTTATTATAATGTGAATCTTCCTTTCAATCAATGAGACAGAGACTATTTGCATTTTATTGTGCTCTAACTCACTCTTAAACATCAGTGGATTGTGAACTGTTTGTAAAACTGTAAATACAGGAAGTGCAGGCTAATTAACAGAAAAATGTTATTGTTTCTTGCGCCTTTCCTGGGCTTGCCTTGCATGGTCACTGTAGCTCTCATGTAGAGTATGTAACTTTAGAATGCGTCAGCTCTACACAAGGAAATTTCTATGTAGTGACACTTTTGAACAGCATATGTCTCTTGTTTCTCACCTGAAATCAATACACTTCCGATTGTGTTTTTAGTCTTAAAGTATGTTTATATATTTTAGATGACACTTGCTTATCAACAAGTACTTTTCATTCACAAGAAGGTGCAGTTCTGCATCAGTATAATGTCATGGTATGCAGCTTAGCTGTTTGTCTGAAATTTAACCGTATATTCTATAGCGACCTCACTGAACCACCTAAACTCAGCAAGCAATCTTCTGTCGGACAAAGGCTACTACGTATCAGAGATATTCTGGAAAATCCAGCAAGTGTCAAGGTAAAGAGAAATTTTTTTACAGCAGTAAGAGCGATAAGAGTGGGCGTGAATGGAAAATTATACACCAGGCATGAATTAGTGTAGATATATATTTCCATATTGCGGAATGATGATTGGTAGGTGTAGGAAGTTATTACATACAAAGTGTATCACAGGAGATCAGAGTTGCCCCGTCCTTGACATTGGTTAGATAACTCCTCAATTGGTCAGGTTTTAATTACCATACAGTGATATTACATTATTTGCACCAATATGTCTGATGATTATCATTAGTATTATGTCCTATGTTTGGAGTATCTCTTTTTTCATCTGATTCTTTCTTTCCTTAGGTGATATTTGACAGTAAGGAACATGTTAAGCATTTAGGATCTCTACTGAAGAGTGAGTTTGATATGTGCTCTGGTGTGATCAATCCTAAGCTTGGTGTATGGATGTTAGACCCAGCGGAGAAGGAGCATAACCTCATAGGTCTGGTACCTAATCTCAGTACCGTAGTCACTACTGGTAAGTAACAATATGTGCCAGCTACAGCTTTGAATGCACTTGTCAACCCAACTTATAGCTCAGGTGGTATTCTTCAAAATCCAATCGTTGACCACAACTAAGAAATTTCTAAGAATAAAATTGTTTTATAGCCTGATTCCAGCCATAAGCTGTCTACTACCTACCATTAGTTTAGAAATTGAAAATTACATGACTCAACAAGTATTATTCAGTTTGTTTCATAATGCTTTTCTATATTTCCTCTCTATCGTATCTGGAATCAGTTCATAACCAGCTGAAGTTGTTCCAGTTTGATTGTTTGGAGTTTGACTCCAATAAAGATTTTAATTTTTGTCATCAACCAATTTTGGACCCAAAACCCAAATTTGCTTTACTAAAACGAACGATTGAAGACAGAACTGCATTTGAAATGTCTTATTCATATACATTTTACAGATGTAGGAGTGTGTATTGGTAATGGTAGTGTTGCCCTAAACCCTCGTGCAGGAATATCACCTAGACTGAGATCCTGTTATGAGGCCTTCTCTATATTAGCTACGACTGCACCGCTCCTTACTCTTCTAGAGAATAAAGGATTATATCAGTCAGTCAGCACTCTAGAGATGCCACACCTGAGCTGTCTTGCTAAGATGGAGACTGATGGGTTGGTTGAGTGCGATTTATATATATATATATATTTATATATATGGTTGTCCAGTTAAACTTCCTTTTTTCAAATTGGAGTTGTAAATTTCAAATTTCTACCCACTGTGAAGAAAACAGTGAAACCTTTATTGTGCTCCGTAATCTTAGGACATAATCACCAAAAATGCGGCTCCTCCTCCTTTCTAATTGATACAAAGGGTTGCTCTACTTGAAGGTAAATATGAAACTGAAAGAATCGAAGTGAAATGGTGTGTATAAAATTGCATCAAGTTTCCAGCTATATCCAATGTCACTTTTGGTTTTGCCTGGAGCAAGCAGTTAGGATTTGGCAAACCTTAGGTGAAAGTTTTCAGAAAGTTGGCCCACTGACTACCTCATATCAAGTATCAACTGTGTCGTTGTTTTCTTTTTCAGGATTGACAATGCTAATTTCCAGGTACATAGTAAGAAGATATTAGATTGTTTGAGTGTCGGCTAAGTATGCTAAGAGATGCTTTGACCTCGGATCACCCAAAGATGTCGTAGAGGTTTGTGGTTCTTACGATGCTGATAACTTTGCCATTGCAAGTCAGTTCCCGCTTTATTGTATTCCAAGTCATTGCAGTTTGTCTAAGTCAAGTAGTTGAGTGTCGCAGCGGTTATGGCCTTTTGTTTCTCTACAAGAAAGAAAACACCATGGCCACTAGGTGACTCAAACACTTGATTAGTACAAACTGCAGTGGGTATGTGTTGTATGTGTTCCTAGTGTTTAAACAGCAGATTCAGAATCAGTTGCATTGCGTTGCATTGCATTGAATGTCCCTAGCTGGTCATGATGCGATCCAGTGAAAACTTGACAGCTATAATGAATTCTTAAAATCTAAATGGCAAACTTGTAAAACAATAATTCTGTGCCAGTGGATCTGCTGATCATGGATTGGATGCTCATGATTTGTAGATTTTGTGTTTAATTTAAGGTATTATTTATGGAGTTGCGGTTACCGTATGAGCGTAAAAAGGTGTCAGGAAAATGAGCACCCTGGAGTACAGCTCAGGCTTAGCTGGAGAAAATCCAAACACTACATCCATTACCGGGTGTGTGTGGGATATACTATGCTCTAAATCGCCATTCGCACCTGTAAATAGTTCTACAAATATTTGTGAGGGGACATCACTGATAAATGCAAATCACTGCCATTTAACACGGTGGAATAACCATAGAGTGGCTAAAGAAAAATATATCTGTAAATATCTCTTGAACAGCCTATCAAGTGCCATAGTATCAAGTGTCATTTTTGTCTCTGACCAGCTGTTTGCTAAATTGAGGTTGCTATCGATGAATAATCATAGAAAAATGTGCTTTTCCTCATCAAAACACCAGTTGCTGAGTCAGACAATCACTTGAAATCGAGTAGATATTGTAGTAGAACCAGTTGGTACCAGGCTGTGTGAAGCCCTCTAGACTTGTGAATGATTCAGCATGTGGTATACCGGTACCGAAATTTCCCATCATGAGGTATTGAGGTGCAACGCCTCGATACATCATGACTTTAACAATATCCCTCCAACGCATTGTACTGCGCTTAATATTTTTGCAAAATACAGTTATGAAATTTACGTTTTCAGTGTCTTGTTGCAAGATAAATCTCAGTCAACATTATTAAAATATAAAAAAAAAACTATTCTTGTTGGCATCATTGAACAAAAGTGGAGTTATGAAAAAAGTGCCGTTATTAGGCCGTACTGAGATATACTCATAGTGAGCTTTAGACTTGGTAGTGAATGCAACATTAACTCGTGTTGTATTAATTGTCAACCAATAAAATTTGTGTGCGGTTCCTCAATTGAATAAAGTGTCATACTTTATCTATATATATAAATAACTTATAATAGTTAATGGATTGCTTCTTATCTCATGAAATTGAAACATAAAGTGGAAATTAAAATTGGTTTTGTCCCCATTCGAATCTCTGCTCCTCTCACTACTGCCCCCCCCCCCCCCTTTCTTATAATATGAGATATTCCGTCTACGCTTTTCTTGGCTATCATGAAGATTTTATAAGCTTACGATAATTATAAATAAAAGCCTGAGTGAGTCTAAAATTACCCTGCATAGAACAAGCAAGATAATACCAAGAGATCTTGTAGCAAGTAGTATAATTGCCATAGTTTACTGGTAAGCTGTTTTGTCCATGGAGCTCTCATGGCGCTTGACTAACACTAACACACAATTATTAATGTGTTAAAATAACTCAAATTTTAACTGCTTCTGTTGGATCTTAAGTTGTGTTTGCTGCCTATCACATCATTTAGGATGTAAAAATACTGCACAGTTGAGAATAGAGCAGAGGTAAGTCTTATCAAGGTATCAATCAAGAAGTATTAACACCAAATCTCACATTATTTGACTTTTGCGTGAATTTGCTCATATTATTTGCTCTTGATTCATGTGCTTTTTGATCTTGGAATCTGCATTACCTATATGGATATTACTAGAGCTGCCATAAGGTGGTGGTCATGGAAAAGGCAAAAGCTCACTTTGCGCATATGCAACCAATCAATTCAGGTTGGTTATCCTTGCGCCCTAGCGTTTGATCAGTGAGTGTTCAACTCCTGACTAATTTGAAAATATTGTGATAAAGTTATGCATATCGATTATAACAGGGGCCAGGGCCAATAGACACAGTTATTGTTCAATGGTTGCAACTTGGGCTGACTAGAAATCTCATCTCAGGCTATTTGCCAGCAAGAGTGAGCACATAGAGTGAAATACTGCATCTGGGTACGAATCAAGAAAAACTGGTAACATGCTAGAAGTTATCTTTTTGAGTAATTATGAGGGGACAACTCTAGAGACACCAGGGTCCTTGCGCACATTCATCTTCTACTTATTTATTTTTTGTTTAACTAGGGTGGGCAGTCTAACAAATGAGAAGCTTGGAATGTTAAATCAAAGAGTAATATTATTATCCTAGGTCACACAGTATGTTGAAATAACGATGTTAAATTAATAGATTAGTTTTAGCTAGTCACAGGGGGACGTTCTAGTTATTTACACAGTTGGGTGAACAACCCTATCACCTCCAGCGAAGGAGCAGACAGCAAGGCGTTGTCAGCTCCTCGGCTGATGGTGATATTGTTGTGTTTATCTATCTTTGTCGGAGCGTTTCATCAAAGAAATCCAAGGAGGAAGTGAGGAGATGTGTAAATAAACATACCTACCGTAAAGATTGTCAGTTGTTGTAATCGGCCTATGACCATTGCAGAAAATTGCTGAAAATGTTTGAATCGTTGCAGATGTGCTCTGGTATGGCCAGATTTTTCACACAGCTAGATTGCAGTGACCATAAGTGGTAAGTTGTGTGAGATGTCGGGCAGACTAATAGGCATGTGCGTTTGCACTTTCCCATATAAATCCTCTTTGCTGAGAAATGAAAATTTTGTAAATGTAATATGACTTACCAACGATGTATATTATAGCCGCCAATTTAATTTAATTTCTAAAGTTGTAGATTTATAGATAATATCGTCCCATCAACTTATCTCCCTGTTCTCATTTTAAGATAAATTGTAGATTGTACAGATAAGAACAAGATTGTTCTCTCTGTGGAGTTGGAGGGATAACTATGAAGCTTTGTATCAAGGCGCCGCGCCAGAAGGCGACCTTTGTATTATCACTACACAATCACAGAGGGAACAAACTTGTTCTAGTTACAGATACTTTTGTAGACTGCTTATTTCACAGCAACATAACAGTGGTTAGATGTCAAATTCAAAGTCCTGTTTTATTGACCAGACTAGCTTCGATGTCGAATGTGTAGGCCTTTTTTTAATCAAACAATGGAGGTGGATTTGTCGTCTTCTTTCTTGATAATGTTCGATTGAAAATTTAGATTTAGATTACCAATTTTCACCAACTTTGAAACGACTGAGATTGCCCAATTTTAAGTTACACATGAATTTGTCATAAAACCAGTTTGACCACTAAGTCAGCGAGTTTAGACTTTAGAGCAAGATGACAATGAATGACATTGGCTTTGAGGTTGACAATGTGCAAAGAACGGAAACGATCATACTCGTCCTAGCTAGAACTGATAAAACGAAGAAGTTGCTCAGCTAGATCAAGGAGTTAAGTCTTTAACTCCTTAGCTAGATACAATTAAAGGAATTTTTATTTGAAGATGGATGAAATATCAATTGAAACTGTCAAAAGGCTGACAATGTCAAATATTGGAAGTAACAGAAATTAAGATCAAAATAACCATAGTGTTCTTGATTCGTTATTTCTAAAATAGAAACACCCCTAAATATTGTTATATATATTATTGTCGCTGTTATAATTCTTATAAAGTTTTCGGTCAACATTGTGCCCTAACAGCAGATGCCGTTAACCATGTATGTCATTTTTACAAGCTGTTAAAAATTCTAGCTGGGATTAAATGGCATATGCAGTAACCTAAAATGGCAGTCTTGGTGTTTTCTTATTTCTGTGGTGAGTGCTGACATAGTTTTGACAGATAATTGTTTTTATGCCAATAATGGTTCTTTCTGCTCAATGTTGGCAAAGTCCCCCTGTCTCCTACTGCAGGGAGAGTGGGAGGGGTATATCCCACCCTTCTTGTCTTATGTAACAATGAAACATCGAAGATGTTTTTACCAGAAAATTATGTTATTCTAGGTTTAGTGAATCCCTGTTACGTGTTTAGTAGTAGTAGTACTACATAGTTTAAAATCCATGCTTTTATGTTTGGCAGGAACAGAGGAACTTGCAGAAATTTGAAAATACTTGTTAAGAGGAAACCCACTTCAGTGAAGATGCGCAATGTTGAGACCATTACTTCTGCAATTGTGAGGGATTGTCTTCTTAACAAAAATGAAAAGGCAACTCTTGTATATTAGAGATTCCCTTAATTTATATCTGATCTGATGTCGTTTGCATGAAATTTTAAAACCTGCAACATTATGAAAGTCATAGCATGGGATTGTCTTATTATTATGGATTATTGTTATTGAAGTTTTAAAGAAATAATTTAACTGTATATTATATTACAATAATGATAACAAATAAATATAGATGACAAAAAAATAATTGATGACTGCTCTTTGTGCCAAAAACAAGTTCAATCTTATGCGAGATAGTCGCCAATTTCTGCTGAAACACAAAACATGGCAGTGTGGAAACGAGGCTCTTTTGCATACTGAAATTAATTCAATAATCCATACATGTTTTGCCAAACTTAAGCAGGCATAAAATCAATTGAAAACAACCCGCTCTTTTGATGAAAATGACTTGTCCTTTGTCAGTCTCGACCTCCCAACCAAAAAAACCTTAGTTCTTTTATTGGAGTAGAAAATCTCAGTTATCAGATGGACTATCATACTAGCTAAATTCAAGACGGTATGAATAGCCTGGTGGTTAGCAACTTAGACTGGTGTTGTCAACAACATGAGTTCGAGTCTCGTTGTGTTCAGTAAATTTTTTTTTAAGTCTAATTGACAAGATAGAGATTTAGGTATAACTAAGAATAACACTGATTAGGTGGACACACCGGCCATATGGGCGGATGGTAGTCGTGGATGGACAACAAGCAGGAGAGCAGTGGATCGAGACCCAACAGCAGTCCGAATCCAAAGGAATCGGCGGAGCATAACTATTACTCTGCAATAAAATATTCTGTATTACAGACCTTAATACTGCTTTAATGTCGTGGCCGGGGATTGAACCCAGGTAAGCATTTTTGCCAACCAAGTATCCAACACTCTAACCACCACACCATATCAAATGTTGTGAATTACTGTTTGAAACTTGGGCAGGTTTATAACTGTTAGTGATTTGAGAGAGAAATTGAATGTATCATGTTGGGCTTGAACCCAGGACCCAACGACTGGTACAGTGTCCAACACTCTAACCACCACACCAAACCATATGTTATGATAAGCTTCATTTGCAACTCAGTCAGGTATTTAACTGCTAGCAATTTGATAGAGAAAACCAATATATCGGCAAGGCTTGAACCAAGGACAGTAGTACAGTGTCCAACACTCTACCCACCACACTATATAAGTTGTTGTGATAATCATTATTCGAAACTCGTACAGGTATTTAACAGTTAGAGAAAACTGAGAGAGAAAACCAATAAGCCTAGTAGGGCTTGAACCCAGGTCAAAACTACAGGAAGAGTGTCCAACACTCTAACCACCACACCACTGTGGTTGTTATATTTCAAGTTAATCAAAACTCAGTCAGATATTTTCACCGCTAGGTGTATAAGTAAGAAAATCAACACACTAGGTGTTTCAAACCCAGGACCATCACATAACCGTTACATCTCACAGACCAAGTCTGACACCATGACCTCTACATCACCATGACCATGTTGATTAGCTGAATTCAAATCTGGGTCTGATAATCTACTGTTGGGAGTTGAAACATGAAAACCAATACACCAGGTAGGGAATGAACCACCACCCTGGCTACTCACAAAGCCACTCAGTCAAAATAAATAACCAATATCAATTTCTGATATTGAGGTTAACTGCCTAAAAACTATGTCCGTTCACTTGTTGGAAAGTGAAACACAAATTGCACACATGCCAAACGTAGCTAAGTAGACAACTCTTAAACAACCCAAATATGTACTTGTCCAGTTTCATACGCAGCATTCCAAAATTTTGTAATTTTTTTTATTTTTTGTTTTGCAGATTTCACATTTTTTAATTAAGGGATATCTCGTTCATAACAACACTGTCCAGTGACGTAGTTTACTCTCTTGTTCTGCAGTTGTATTAGAAGTAGTTAAAATAAAAGAATCAGGTTGAAAAGCAATAGAGAGATCATTATCAATTATCAGAAAAAAAAATTATACAGAAAAACGCAAGTGATGAGTGGTAAATTAATATGAGCGAGTAAAAAAATAACATAAATCCAGTAATAATATTTAATGCAATTCATGCGCGTATATCTAAATCACACAGCAATGAATGTTCCAAAAATATAAATTAAACATTACACCCTATCTTACCATGTTCAAACCCAAATCATGTTTTATATAATGAATACCAGTTTTGAATACCGGTTTTTGATTAGGGAAATTAATCAAACCTCAGAGTTGTCCAACCAATTGTGTGGAGGACACAACTCAACCAAGAAATTTATATCAATGATTCCAATTGATAAAGCGGTTTAAAAGAATAGTTTTGAAAAACATCTGTGTACAATCAAACTAACGTGAATCTGGAAACGTTACAGCTACAACGGATGGTGCCTGTCCATTATCGCTTGCAGTTGTCCTACTCCTCACCGACCGGAGCCAAAAATTTGGCTCCTATAGAAGTAAAAGAGTACTCCCTGGTGGTTACAGACCTAAAAACACATAAAAGACAGGATCGATTGATTAATGGACCAGGAAATTATGTGTTTCTGCTGGTACCATTAAAAATGCAGATCCGAACATTTGAATTAACATTCTTTGCAATTAGTGTAGTTGAATAAAAATGACAAACAAATATACAGCAGTTGCTTCATACTTAATAAACTTACAATAAAGAAGGTGTTGGATCTGATTGGTTGGAATGAGTGAGAGGGCCAATGCCGGGCTATTTCGTACTCCATTGAAAGTGTTTAATGAGTTTGCCTCGTTCTGTAAATTGGTCAACCATCTTAACATTACTTGCCCTGATATGAAAGACTTGAGATCACAAGTTTTTATTTTATACCATATTAAAAATTCATCAAAAGGTACTTTTAGGAAAGTATCCTAATAGCCTTGCATTTGCTCTCTTCACAACCCAACCAATCATAGCAAAAGATTAGCCTAACACACACCGTTGTTCAAAATCAATCTTGTACCAAATTTTCTAAAGAAAGCCACTATATTTTAATTCATTTAGTAAAGATAAAAGAAGTCACCATTACAGATGGTACAGAGGTGATGGTGGATTTGAGGAACAAAAATGATTTGTGATATCAACAAATTAATGCCTACCTTTGCATACCCGTCTGTTAGCTACTGTCTCTGTCTTCCTCGGGGGATCAGACTCATCTGTATATCATAGGCCTGTCCATATTGTAAATGTTTGGTTTGCGAACTGATATACTGTAATGGTGAAATAAAATGAACATGTTGAGCCTAGGTTATGTATCATTGTGACCAGTAGTTGTGACTAGACTACAACGAATAGCAATACCAATCAATAATTTTTGATTTGAAATCATGAACAGATTTTAATTTACCACGTTGATGTTGTACTATATCCACTAGAGTAGCCAGGTGACAAAGCTAGGACAAAGATAGTTGAATTTGTCGTATTTACATTCATAAACCTAGCCAATCAATCAAACTTGAATCAGCATCCTTTCTCATAGTATGAAAGCAGCTCCTCACAATACATATATTATTAAAATTTCACTGGCTCTGCTCCATATGGGTTCAAGAAAATAATTTAGCCATAACCCTATTAAAAATGACAATATAACATACCTGAAAAAGTCATGCAAGACATCCAAAAACTTGAACATATATTGCAATTGCAGCCAAGAGAGTACAATCTTTTTGTTATCACAATTGCAATCCCCTACACACATCCTAAGGAGAAAGGTTTATGTTCCAATCTGCCGGTCTGTGACACTCAATAAGGCACAAGTAGGTTTTTGTAACTAGCACTCATTTTCAAAATGGGCTCTTGGCTGCTTTGTATGGCAAAGCCCTGTACAAGTAATGAGTGTGACGACTGAAACCTAAAATCTGGTTCTTGTGAAACAATTAGGGTTTGGATGCATTAAGAAATACAAAAGGAGGGCTATCTTAATATAGTAAAGCCAATTTTAAAGATTACATACTTTGTTGCTGCAGATTAGTGCTCACAGTCCAGCTGGATTGTTTAAAATGTCCATTATTTTCTGGCTTAAAACAAAAACAATAATTGGGAAGATCAAATTAAACTTTGCACAGGTCAAAATTCTCTATTCACTGATACATGTCATGTATAGTTGTATTGTTTATATTTTGCTCCCTTATGTGAAAAATTCTCGCTTATCTCACACATGTATATTATAATAAAAATCATCATCTTTCAAGCATTTACCACATAAAAATGCATAAAATGGTAGTATAAGTGTTAAAATCTAAATCACTATGTAACAAATTGGTAAACCAGAATAAATCTTAACAAACAGTTAATGCATTGAGGGTGAAAATTACACACCAAAGACAGTATGATGTCATAATCACCTACAATGGCCAGATATACTTTACCTGAAATCAAAACATGTGCCATTTAGTCCCATACTTGACATGTTTTTTTTTTATGAACATTTGCAGTACTTTCTGTTCAGAGTATGTATAACATCCAACCAGGATAATACTACACAAAATTGTAAAATAAAAGCAATGAAGGTTGTGAGATGTTGCTTTACACATACAAACGATTCAAATCTCTACTTTTTTACCATGAGTAACAAAAAAGGTAGACAGATGTTGATAGATTTCGACAAACGTATAATATGAATGCCTTTAGAACTGATGGATTCAAGATTATTAAGAAAGCGGACATTTTCTGTCGGATTGTGCTTGAACTTGCATGGCCAATAGCATTTATGTTGGGAGGCTGAGAATTGAAAATGACTGCTCTGGAACCTTCGGATACAGCTTTGCTTCCTATTTCAGAGCACCGTACACTGTGCTACGACAGCCTGAGTCATTTCTGGCGTCATGCATTTTTTGTTCTAACACACATGGACCATCAGCCTCGGTAAATTTCTTTCCTTGAACGGTTATATCGAACAGAAGTATGTATGTACACAGCATAACGGGAGGGGGGGGGGGGATTGAGAAAACACTGTGCCAAAATCCATGCATGCAAGGATTTGAAAGCCTTTCGCGATTTCATCCTCAAGCTTGCTTGTCTGTTGACAGAGGGCTTAGTATTATCAAGGTTTGACAAGTGTGTGATTGTAGGATTTTCACATCTTCAGCAATAAGTGGAGTTATTTTCCTCTAAAAATCTGAACACCACGGGTGGTGTCTGAATGGATGCTGAAGGTCACCTGCTCTAACTTGTTTTTAGAGTAGGTGCAGTAAGCTTAAAATATTGTACTGCTGTTTGCTCTCTTATCAGGGACCAGAAAGGATCACCATTGACCTGTAACTTATGGACAGGTACCTTAGAAACCTGTGTGGGTAATTGTCGAAATCAATTAATCTAGGTATGCTGAATCATTGTTGGCACGAGGGAAAACCACAAACATTTTCGGACAGTTTGTACAATGCAATACAGACCTAATTTACTATGGATTGAGCCAATTTTCACTAGATATTGAGTACATTTATGCACCAATGTAAGTTCGGATTATTAATGTTGGCTCAGTGAAAAGACGGCAATTTATTGTGGGAGTAAAAAACATGATGATTAAGAGAGGCACCAAATCTTACTCTGGCACGGCAATATGTAGGTATTATCAAACATAGCCCTGTTTGAATTGTGTAATAACAAAATTCCTGCCATGAAATACTCTAATCTCAACACTGTGTAGTAAAAATAAATGTGCCGAAATTAAATGAGGCTTATCTATTGGGACAATTCATGAATTCCACAAGGTAAAATCTGGTTGCATTATTATTAGCTCGGTCATGTTTATCATTCAGATTTATTGGATCATCACGAATGAAACAATGAAACCAAATTTTGGCTGTCTGGCGCATCATTGATTCTTGTTGATTTTTAATTGTTTGATTTTGTAATTAAGGGATCAATTGTCTGCTGTAAATTCGAACAAGCTATTGCCAATGAAAATTACTGCATCTAACTTGTAAATAAACATGGATTAGGCCCCACTGCAAATTAATGAATGTGGATAGGTAAAAGAGATTTCAGGGATAATCAACTGTAGTGCCAGTATCAGTTAGCCATCACCATTAAAAATATCATTATCACTAAATTGTGAATGAACTTGAATATTGGTATCACTACTTTTGCAGCTTTTAGGAAATTTATGGACCATGATAGTATATGAGTCTCATCAATCCTTGTATTTAGCATATCACGCATGTGCTGCACCATACCACCTTCCCATTTATACTGATTCATAATTTGCTCACTTTATCTTAAGCTATCAATTTAATCATGAGCATATTCCATATTCCTATTCCACATTACCTGTACATACATATCACTGACAATGGTTTGTCGACTTTGCAGGTCCTTGCAATTATAATCCCATCTTTGACACTTGCATAATAGAACTATGAGAGCATAACTCCACATTAGACCCTTGTTTCAAAACTACATACATGCGATGTAGTTTTCGATGTGTTAATAGAAAAAAAACCTGAGTCTGGTGGAATATAGCATGTTATTTTAGACAGTATTTGTCTTGTAATCTTACCCTGCAAAGCTTTTATGCTGAACATATTCTCTTGTCTTTGTAACTGTTAGCACAAAACACTGTTCATGCCTGTGCGCCTCTTGGTGTGTTAGATTTTCAATCCAAGCTGTACTAGTAATGGTGTCCCCTTTCGTCATGTAACCAGTCAGCCTAGTTACAAAGACTGCCTAATTTTAGGGCAAAACTATAGAGAGACAATATGGTAACGATTTCGGCGGTAGGGTATACGGCAAAAGTCTTTCATATTTGTATTATCCTTAGCATGTTTTGTGGAATCAAGATTAAGAGAACAAAATCACGCTCCAAAGTTCAAGTCCGAACAAGCAAGCGGCAAACTGGCAAATTGGCAAAGACAGCTGCACTCAACTTACAACAATTAACTTATGACTAATAATGGAAGAGAAAAAACGATACACACAAGAGAATCCCATCAAAGAATATAACGCGTCATAGATGCATTGACGCAGCAGCTTTGAACACAGTGGACATGGTTAGTAGACTTACAATAAGGAGAGTCAGTCAACAATACAAACTGAAGCCACCTGCATAACTCTCATACATAGTATGTTTTGGGGAGTTATACTCCCTTTTATACACCAAAAGTTATAGTCTATAAATTCGATGTGACAGCTTAATCAAGAAAGCTGTTATGATGGATGAGGTACTGTTTCCATGGACTCAAACTACTGTATCACTTAGTTACCTCATTAGATATTGAATGAATAACAATTGATTTTAGGCTTGCACAATATTCAATTCGAACACAGCGTGCTAGGTGAGAAAGGTGAAAAATCATCAGATGTTACAATCACCGTATAATATTTAAATGGGATATGTAAATATATATGGCTCGTAGTGATGTATCACCATATATTGGACAAACTGGTTCAACCACTTACCTCTTCCAACAAATAATACTGATCGGTTTGCCTGCTGGAGCCAACTGATTTGAGATAATGGTTTTAAATTGTTTGTTGATGTCATTGCAATGTTAGGAATTCTAAAAAAGAGAACATCGGAACTAAGAACGGGTAACAAGTTTGGAGTTCTCTTCGCATGATGCTGTTTGCAAAAAGAAAAACCATCCATTGACAACTTTTTTGTTTTTATATAACTAATTTGGTCCACTTTCTCATTTCCGATAAAAAAGTTTTCAATATGTCAGCATCATTATTGTAGCCTTTGGAGACTTCCGAGGGTGTTTTTCTTATCGTTTGCGTCCAAATGAGGATATAATTGGATGGATAAAGGATGTGAGGCTTTGAAGATGTGACCAGCCTCAAAATCCATCTGCAAGCACTATACAATGAGCTTGGTCTTTGAAGGGCCAATATAGCTATAAAAAACAAGAGAAAGTTTAATTTCAAACAAAATAAATACATTATAGATTGAATTACAGATAAATTTAAGTATGAGTGAGCATCATTCCTGACTAGTATTTGTATGAGATAGATGTGACACTATAGCTATAAAAGAATTAATTTGTACTGTGAATTCCGATCATCAGTAACACGATCTGGTCAGCAGTTAATGTCCGATTTCATTTTTGAACTTCTGAGTAATATGCTTGAATGTTTGTTTTTAATTTCTATAGTAAATGAATAATTGGCATTGAGATCTAGACGAGTCGTCGCAATGCCAGAGAGAAAGGGACGAAATCCCTAAATATGATGAGGATTATCTTCTCTCTTCCTATGGTATGACAACTATTTTTTTATGAAGTGATCGATTTAAATCCTCCAGCAGCTCTATTTTTTGTGTTGTGCAAGCATGCCGTCGCTGACAATGTTTTGATCTGTGTTTTTTCTCCTTCCTCTGCGGTTGCATTGTTTGACCTTTTGCTGCCAGCTCTTGTCTGTCTTTGTCAGACTTCTTTGACAAAACTAGTTTATTACAATTTGTTGACCTGTACTCGGGATTTTGCTGTCGATATTTTCGATCTCGATGGTACATCATTTTTCTTAAGGCTGCCACAAACATATCATGAACAGAACAAATTCCATCGGCGCTTCCGGTCTCTGAGGCCAGCGCTTGTATGAAGTGATTTCTGTAGGCTTGACTTCCATAGCGAACTGACATAAGAAGTGTCAAATTCGGGATTTCTAACTCGATATGTTTATTGTAAAAGTCGTCAGTCCTAGACTCAGCGCGCTGTGCATCCAGCGCGCAGGCTGTATCAGAGGATCCAGCATACTGGTGTAGCTGAGTCATACTGGCACATTTCCTTAGTCCTTGACATGCTTGTACTATCAAAAGCTATAGAATTAGAAAATACTGGATGCAAAATGTAGCTTTATACTGTTAACTTTGGTCGACCAAAATCACTTAACGCCTAAGCTTACTCAAAAGACAGCATTAATCATGATTGTCGATACCAAACAACAGAGGGGACAACATAGCGCAAGCAATTTTTGGGATTAAGCCAAATAAAACTTTCTGTAACAAAAGTTTTCCAAATATTCATCAACTTCCTCATCATGTGGAGTTTGCAATGAGTTATCACCAGATAATTATTCAACTCACCTTAGGCACATGTTGAGGCATTTCTTCGCCACTTATGGAGATAATATCATTTACTTGGCAGCTGTCATTCAGGTGGGAGGATCGAGTTTGTTCTTCGAGCCCTCCACATCCATAAATCATTCCAGCATTGCTATGACTCATGATGCATATTACCAAAAGAGAGCAACTGTCACTTATCTGCCTGCAAAACTCTCGCAGCATTCCAAAAAGCTCTTAGGTTGACCAATTTCTACCTACTTTGCTGACATCTGTACCAATGTTTTCTAGGCTTTCACCAATCATTTGCGCTTCTACGGCAGCACCTTCCCTAACAACGCCTGGGTAACTGTCAAAGTCATTGAAGCAGACCATGCCAAACATTTGCAGATTTGCAGTTGGTTTTGAGGAGAGACAATACTTTGCTAAATAAGGTTGGCTCAGTTCCAATGTTCCTCTTGTTATTGTATCAGAGGATTGTTGCACCAGTTCACACAGCTGCTTCCCATGCTTTGGTGTCAGATGTGTTCACAGCAATTCGATTTTGTTGTTCCTTGATGCTAAACAGAGCCCTCTGGTGTGGAAAAGTACTCCTCCCAAACTTCAACATCGACCGGCAGATCGGTGATATCAATTTTTCTTGTGAGAAACCTCACCATCTTTTCTTCTGGCACTCTTCTCAGGATTACCTCCATGAGATTAGGCTTACTAATGATTAACCCAATCATAGTATTCTCTAACAGTTCGTCCCAAGTCAGGGTGTCAAGAATCAGGGACTCAACCTCCTCCCCACAAAGAACAACACCAACTGCCAGAGAAATCCAAATTGAGGCTGATAGGGCAGAGTACCTCTGCTTCGATCTGTTATTGAAAAGTGGTGATCCATCACACCTCTTTCACTACACATTTTTAGGTCATAACTCTTAAGATATTAGGTGATTGCATATGGAATTTCCAGATCATAAATGTTTACCCAGTAAGTACCAGCTTTCGATCATGAATTATTAACAAATTCCCCACTGTGTTATGCGAAATCGACCAAAGACTTGCTCCAAGATAATTCAAGAAACCTGGGTGTGATGGTAGATTCCCAGAAAGTGGCTGTTTATTTTATTTGAATCATACATTTCCTCTCTCGAGAATTTCCTGTGTGCCTATGTTTCTTGTTTTCAGAGTAACATATACATCTAATGTAATATTAAGTTACATGGAAGTTGTATTTCTATTTTTTAAGGAAAAATATGACAAAGAATCAATTAAGGAAAAATTTTTTGCGGTGTCTGAGAATTTCCAGACTTCGGAGAAGACATCCATTAATAAGTCTGCACATTTATGTTATTTATTGATGTGACATCATAGTTGTATGTTTTAGTGTATGAGGAATCTTAAACACAGGATAATAACTGTGAAATGAGGCAAAAGTACAGGTGCTTAAGTTGAAAAAGTGATAAATTGCAAAACCTAGCTTCCCACCCACCCCCTTAACGACCGCCTACGGGCCGCAATCGCCATCCTGGACTGTAAGGGCTGTGAATGCGTACACCCAATAATGACAGATAAAATATTAAAAAGTGATTGTTACCTATCTTTTCAGGTTATGATGAAAATTGATTGTACTTTATTATCGATCTAATTACATTGAAAAATGCATATTATTGATCTGATTTACAATAGGGAACTGTCTATTACTCGGTCATTATGGGTATTGAAATAAAGATTCACACAAGCAGAGCACTTTTTCAAATCTTAGATTCCTGCAAAAGATTCGGAGGAATATAAAGGTAAGATTACATCTGACATGTATCAAGTGACATCGAGGACTAAGAAAATCACTAAAATCATCAAAATATTTTGAACCAGGGATGGAACCAAAAATCCAATATCAGAATAGCATCATCAGTATTGCTGCAATCTCAATAATATTACAGAGGGATATGCAAGGAAATACACCTTGTATCAGAATTCATCGGAGACACTGATTCAACATCTTACCTCTTAACAATGAAGTCTGAATAGTTTGCATGCTGATGTCCAACTGACTTGAGAAATTTTGATAATGATTTTAAAATAATCTATGATGTCATTGTAATGTGAGGAAATTCAACGAAGAGAGGAAGATGCTTAGGAGTTTTTTCTCACAGTGCTGTTGGCAAGAAACACAACCATCCAATATTGACCTTTTTTTATATTGTTTTAATATACTTCATTGATTGTAGATTTTTAAATAAGCATATTTTTTTCCTACATATGACAGAGTTGTCTATATTATCATAAATACAAGGTCGAATGACACGATAAGCTTCCATTTCATCATCACTCAACTGTAATAGCTCAGTATAAGTGCTCTCCCTTTTGACCTCCATCTTTAGACCTGATGCTGTGTCACACGGATAGACTACACAGGTCATACAGTGGTCATAATATTGGCATTGCTATCAATTGCAATAGTATCCCTATCAAATTGTCATCTGCAGTCTACATATCTTGTACATGACTGCACACACTAACTCTGCTTAGGACATTAGTGTATTTGCGGATAATATTTTACACTACAATGAAATCCATTGAAGATTACAGGGTTGCTGCAAAGGAGAAACTGTCGGCAGTGGTTGAGCAATATATTGCAGGAGGTGCTGGGAATCAGCCAATGCAGAACGCTGATGCATTCAAAAAGTAATTCATATCTTCATTGTAATACTGTCAGTTTATAATAATTCGCTGATATTTTATCAATTAATTGACAGATGTTTTCGACTTGATGAATGTTTTACCTGGACTTCAGGTGAATTTGATTGAAGGGGTGCAATGACAAGATATGTTAAGTTCTCTGCGAGGTGTTAATGAGTTGGGTGCAAGATATTTGCTTCGTGATATTTTGGCCATGCCCAGTCATAGACTTGATTAGTACTGGATTACAAAGATATTCTTGAGATTTCCCAAAAGTGTCCGTACACACTCACAGTGATTCCACCAAAGTTTGCGAATGTAGACAAAATTATTGTATCCTCTCTATGCTTTCAGTTATCTTATCAAGCCATATCTTGCTAGGGACACATCAGTTTTGGATACAACCTCTACCATACTTGGCCATCATGTCTCAATGCCAGTATGCATATCACCATTGGGTAACCAACGCAAGATCAACCCACTCGCAGAGCATATCACTGCATCAGGTATGGTAGATTTGGGACTCTGCAAGGGGTTATTTTGAAAACAAAGTTGTCATTTCAGGATGTAGCATTAGCCATGATATCGCATTTTGAAATTTGAGGCTTGCTGGAAGTGCTCCTAGTACTGAGTGCTCCTTCGTGAAAATAAAACAATTAAATATAATGCAGCTATTACATTGTTAAAATAGACTGCAGCTTGCATTTGAAAATAACCTGACCAACATTGCTTTCATGGAACTGTACTTTGAACCAGCATCGGCTCACCAGCTCACCTGATATGCCCCCACCAACACAATGTCACTTCAGTAGACAATATGGGATGTGGACAATTTAAATTTCGTTTTTGTTACCAATATTTATATATAGCTTTGTTTTATTAATTTGAGTACATTTCTCAATTCGATTTATTTATATAAATAGGTTTAACACATATGTCTTAGGTAATTCCAAATCTATTCCCTTTTTGGATTATGGCAGCTGCAAAGAAGTTTGGAGTTGGGTTTGCAATGAGTGCATTTGCATCTGTGACAATGGAAGAGCTCACCACAACCACAGATACAGGGCTTAAACTTCTCAACATTTACATATACAGGTGGGTATAGTATCATACCGGATACGGACAAGCTCTGACATGAGTGTCTATGTACACCTAAAGTGTAAAGACGCTGCCATAAGAAAGTATTGCTAAAGGGAATCTAAGCATGGATAACTGTATAATGGCTACCCTGGATATCTATGAAATTTTTGAAAAAACATGAATGATTTGAATGAGAAAATTTGAAAAGTCATTCTTGTATGCAGGCTGAACTGTTACATTTGTATTTCAGGAAGCGACACTGGACAGAAAATTTGGCTATGAGAGCTGAGAGTTGTGGCTTTCATGGGTTGATACTCGGAATCACCAAGCTGAGTCCAACCGCAAAGTACAAAGCCTCTAAACTGGGAGTGTCAAGGTGAGGGGGTATAAATGTGTCGGAGAAATCGTGCCTTGGAAAGGACCGTCTTGGAAGAAGATATCAATCTTTCATAAACTTTCATGATTTGGCATAAAGAATTATTAGAGAATGAATTATAATGCTCAATGAATGATAAGTTTCATACTTGACAATGTTTGACCCTAATCGCAGATTGCTTCTCTATTCTGGCATACAGGCTGATTTTGTTGCATATTGTCTTCTACACTAGACATTCTGATATGGATGTCACCGTCCAATTTATTACCTGTATGTATTTGTACAGCCCACGGAAGATGGCGTCCAATTTATTGCTACCATCCACGGGCTCTTTTTGGTAACAGCATTAAATTCTTCAATTATTAGTTTTGCTAATGTGAGACAGTTTACTAGTTCAACTGATACCTCAGATCCAGACTATCCGCTGACTGATCCATCAGTTACATGGAAGGATGTGGCATGGCTTAAGTCCATCACCAAGCTCCCTGTCATCATAAAAGGTACAGCTACTTTTAGGTCTGACTGCATAGCTATGACCTGTAAGAAATGAGGCTTTTTATCTTACATATTTAAGGTTACCAGGCAGTGATCACCATATCACTCAAATGCATGCCTACAAAAATTTTCATTGGATTTGAACAAATAGAAGCCACTTGGCAGCTTATCAAACTCAACCATATCTAGCTACAGACTCAAAAACATGCCTCTGTTGATGAAGGGTAATGATGATGCCACCACTTCCCACGTGATTATAATATGTACCATTCATACTGATTTCCTATTGGCTAATAACTGAGCATAGTCATGTGACATGAAGGTCACCATTGAATATTAAAATCTGAATTTTCGACTGGTCTATGGTATTTTTAATATATCGCCCGATATAACCAATGAATGATGAATGAGTTCCTTGGTTTGACCCGCAACATTTGTCTGCATACTCACCTCATGCTCACCTCACCAACACATTATAAATAATTAAACCATTGAATAATATCTGATTTTTAAACGGCCATTTTAACCAAAAATTCACTCAAAACTCAGTTGTTACTCATTAAGAGCTCAGTATGAATGGTACATAAGTAAACATGAGGAAAGTTAGAGCATCATCATTAGCCTTCAGCAACTGAGGCATGCTTATGAGGTTGCATTTGGATATGGGTTCATTTTAGAAGCTGCTAAGTGGCCGCTATTAATTCAAAACAATGAAAATTGGTATATGTATGCATGTATTGCGATAGAGAGCTATAACAATTATGAGAACCCCAATTTTCAGAATAGTTTGATATATGTATTCATTAAATGATAAAAAATTCAATGCTTCTTATTACTTCATTTTGGTAGGAGTGTTATCAGCCAGAGACGCTTTAGAAGCCATAAATGCTGGTGTTGATGGTATACTCGTATCTAATCATGGAGGGCGTCAGCTTGCTGATGTACCCGCACCGGTAAGCTGCCTATATTGTTCACTGTTAAATAATCGATTAAACTTAAGTATTTCAAGTGTGACCACTTTATATTGCATGATGCAGTTTTGGGGTGATCATATCAAATCCAAATTACAGTTATTAGCTTATATAAATAAGTCTATATACTATCCATCAAAGACACTGTTTGAGCAATATAAGCCCCTGATGACAAAGTGATCCCCAAAACAATGGCCAGCTATGATCAACTATCATCATAGTCCATTTTTCATAAATACTAGAAGCCAAATTTGGAACAGTCTCACACAAAATTGTCTTTTCCATTCAACTGCCGGTTAATTTGATTGAGTTTATTGTATAGTAAAGATACATACTCATATTCTACTAAATCTCAGTTCAGAAAGCTGCATAGAAATCAGGTTCAATATATTCAAAGGGCTAATTGAGTAGTCCCGAAAGGCCCATGATGCATAACAATAGAGTCTCTCAGATAATTTTCATCGAAATAACCAGTGTCACTTATAAGGTACAATTATTAGATTGATGTCTTAGTGGAGGTGATCAGAGCGGTCGGAAACACATGTGAGGTGTATCTAGATGGCGGTATTAGATCTGGAGCAGACATATTCAAAGCTCTTGGTCTTGGAGCTAAAGCTGTGTTCATCGGCAGGCCTATACTCTGGGGGATGGCCTGTGGTGTGAGTGAATTTGAAGTGACCTTTAATAGTACTGACCTTTCCTTTTAACAGTATCATCCATTTCACTTTATATGCTAGTAACTGCATAATACTCTTAGCTCCAATTTGACTTATCAATATGGAAAACTAGTCATCGTAAAAAAATTAGTCCCGGTGTAGTATTGTAAACTGTCCCCCGCGCGAAAACAACCCCGGGACACTTTACAATATTGTAAACTGTCCCGGGGACACTTTACAATAAAAACAGGCCTATTGTAAACTGTCCCCCCCTATTGTAAACTGTCCCCCCCTATTGTAAACTGTCCCCCCCCCCTATTGTAAACTGTCCCCCCTATTTGTGACTGTCCATATCCAGTGCCCAGCTGTTTATCACCATTCTAAATGGGTCAGATCATCTAACTGGAGCATACCATGATGTTCTGGCCGCCACTATGATGGCCAAAGTTGTACCATGGGGATGGTGGTGGTATCTCATTGAATGAGTGTATAAAGCCTCTTTTTCATATGGTACTTGGAGATCTATTTTTCGCAAACACTAGTTTTTTTAAGCTCCTATGATTTAGAGATGTCTGGTTTGCGAAGAAAGGTGCACTAAGCCAACAGTGGATGGATGTGTAGTTGCCACATCACAGAACACACATACTTTCATTGCAGGTTCATGAGCCGCGCGAAAACAACCACCCCATTCATTCATCATAAAATCTACCTCCGTCAAGCATTTGCCTAGGAGTGATGGCAGTCAGTCACAAGTGAGACCTGGAGAAATAATTAATTTGAGCTTTTCATATTGTGAGGATGGGTATTGCACTGTAAAATATTGCTTAAGCCGCGCAAAAACAACCACCCCCCAAGCTGTCTTATAAAGATATCTGTTAAAAAGTCTCAAACATAATGAACCGTGATTTTGCATCCATAATGCGATTGTCATAAGGTGACTGTGTACCAAATTTCAGATTAGTAGGTCAGAACTTAATGACACAGCGGATGATATGTCGTTCTTTGCAAGTTCATGAGCTGCGCAGAAACAACCACCCCATTCAGTCATCTTGAAATCTACCTCAATCAGCATTTGCCTGTGAGTGATGAAAGTCAGTCACATGTGAGACCTGGAGAAATAACGACTTTTGAGTTTTTCATATTGTGCCGCCTGGTATTGGACTGTAAAATATTGCTTAAGCCGCGCGAAAACAACCACCCCCAAAAGTGTCTTATAAAGATTATCTGTCAAAAAGTCTCAATCATAATGAACCATGATTTGGCAGCCATAATGTGATTGTCATAAGGTGCCTGTGTACCAAATTTCAGATTAGTAGGTCAGAACTTAATGACACAACGGATGATATGTCGTTCTTTGCAAGTTCATGAGCCGCGCGAAAACAACCACCCCATTCATTCATCTTGAAATCTACCTCAATCAAGAATTTGCCTGTGAGTGATGACAGTCAGTCACAAGTGAGACCTGGAGAAATAACCACTTTTGAGTTTTTCATATTGTGCGGCCTGGTATTGCCCTGTAAAACATTGCTTAAGCCACGCGAAAACAACCACCCCCAAAGCTGTCTTATAAAGATTATCTGTCAAAAAGTCTCAAACGAAATGAACCATGATTTCCTAGCAATAATGTGATTGTCATGAAGTGAAGTGAAGTAGAAATTAATGACACAACGGATGATATGTCGTTCTTTGCAAGTTCATGAGCCGCGCGAAAACAACCACCCCATTCATTCATCTTGAAATCTACCTCAATCAAGCACTTGCCTGGGAGTGATGGCAGTCAGTCACAAGTGTGAGCGGGAGAAATAATTACATTTGAGCTTTTCATATAGTGCATGATTTTTCAGTCACAAGTGTGACACCAAGAAATAATCAATTTGAGCTCCTCATAGTGAGAGCCATGCTTTTGCACTGTAAATGATTGCTGGAGCCAGGCAAAAACAACGACTCCCACTTTAGTTCATATAAACTGTATCCTAATAGATCATTAATGCAATCCTAATATATATTATTTTACAGCCATAGTGTGGATGGATGGATGGTTTGCAATGTAATGTGCGGAACAGCTGATATTAGTTACACAGTAGCTCAATTAGCTGCACAAAGACAATCCCCAACAGCACATCTGCATAGAACTGCACAGTAATTCAGTGATTTTTGTGCGAGTCCTGCAATTAATACTGCTACATTACTTGTTGCACTAAACACTGTTACCCTGCATATAAACCCATTGCTTAAGCTGTACAAACGCAACCCCCCCCCCCCCAAAACACAAGCAGTTAGATTCTAGCACTATGCACAAAAATCTGACACACATAACTTTGTTTGACAGTGCCTGACCATTGCTCTGTGAGCAGTTTGTGATAAAACCTTTTGTTTGGTTGATTGAGTTATAGTGTGTATATTGTATGTGTATGTTGAACATGGGTAACATGAATAATACAATGCCCATGACTAGAAACTAAAACTAGGGATACTGGATGTATATCAGGAATAGTTGTAGATATAAAGATTATAGCTAGAAAATACAGTCACAATACTGACAGTGACTTCCGGCCAAACTTAATACATAATTCACAGTGGAGCTCTTAGCCATCTGACCTAGACGATGAGTGAGTTAATGCGTATAACAGCTAGTTATCAAAATTATTGACACAAAATAAACATTGCAGGAGGTATCACCTGAACTTCAGCTAAAATATAATATAAATGATAATAAAATTAATGCATACAAATACAACTGTTTTATAAGCCTAAAACCAACTACACATGATGTCTGGTTCACCATACTTTTTACACTTGTATGGTCGGCTCATAATGGGAGCCGCTGTGGTTTATGTATATGGCCCTTTTGTCTTTGTTGCTGATTAGAGACCGAAGTTTAAGCGTTGAGCTTGCAAAACAAAGCCATCTCCAGTGCTTACCATGTTTTGTGAATGTATATATATCAGTATCCAGCATTGCTGCAGCTACATGTAACTCAATATCCGTTCCCCAAACACCAGATTGTGCCATATTGCTTTTCAGCAAGTAAGAACTGCTGCCGCTGAATTTATTGATTTCCGCGGAATGTAAATTAGCATAGTCGCAGATCCATTTTCTGATTGATTTGTAGAAGCTCTCACATCCTGTAATCACATACGACAATGCCCTAAATAGGCAATTGCCGTCACCCTCAATACATTTCACATCACCTGCTTGTTCTCTACTGAAGATTTTTCCATACCCTGTCTGGAGAATGGATGGGATGATGGTGTGTTTTTCAGGGGTACTGAAAGCCCAGGCGGCTTTTATTTGCCATTCCAGGTTGACAGGCTTCCATTCCAGATGGTCTTGTGGTAAACATTCCTGAGCAATTATTACGTCAGGTTCACTTGATCTTCAAAAGCATAAATAACATGTCAACTTTGATGTAAGAACTAGTTTGATTCAATGGGTGTATCGAATAAACTGTAATTAATTTCTAACCTTTTAATCCAAAATTAGGTACACAGTCACTTCATGACAATCACATTATTGCTAGAAAATCATGGTTCATTTCGTTTAAGACTTTTTGACAGATAATCTTTATAAGACAGCTTGGGGGGTGGTTGTTTTCGCGCGGCTTAAGCAATGTTTTACAGGGCAATATCAGGCCGCACAATATGAAAAGCTCGAAAGCGGTTATTTCTCCCAGTGTCACTTGTGACTGACTGTCATCACTCACAGGCAAATTTCTGATTGAGGTAGATTTCAAGATGAATGAATGGGGTGGTTGTTTTCGCGCGGCTCATGAACTTGCAAAGAACGACATATCATCCGTTGCGTCATTAAGTTCTGACCTACTAATCTGAAATTTGGTACACAGTCACCTTATGACAATCACATTATGGCTGCCAAATCATGGTCCATGATGATTGAGATTTTTTGACAGATTATCTTTATAAGACACTTTGGGGGGTGGTTGTTTTTGCGCGGCTTAAGCAATGTTTTACAGGGCAATACCAGGCCGCACAATATGAAAAGCTCGAAAGCGGTTATTTCTCCCACTCTCACTTGTGACTGACTGTCATCACTCACAGGCAAATTCTTGATTGAGGTAGATTTCAAGATGAATGAATGGGGTGGTTGTTTTCGCGCGGCTCATGAACTTGCAAAGAACGACATATCATCCGTTGTGTCATTAACTTCTGACCTACTAATCTGAAATTTGGTACACAGTCACCTTATGACAATCGAATTATGGCTGCCAAATCATGGTTCATTATGATTGAGACTTTTTGACAGATAATCTTTATAAGACACTTTGGGGGGTGGTTGTTTTCACGCGGCTTAAGCAATATTTTACAGTCCAATACCAGGCGGCACAATATGAAAAACTCAAAAGTCGTTATTTCTCCAGGTCTCACATGTGACTGACTTTCATCACTCACAGGCAAATGCTTGATTAAGGTAGATTTCAAAGTGACTGAATGGGGTGGTTATTTTCGCGCGGCTCATGAACTTGCAAAGAACGACATATCATCCGTTGTGTCATTAAGTTCTGACCTACTAATCTGAAATTTGGTACACAGTCACCTTATGACAATCGAATTATGGCTGCCAAATCATGGTTCATTATGATTGAGACTTTTTGACAGATAATCTTTATAAGACACTTTGGGGGGTGGTTGTTTTCGCGCGGCTTAAGCAATATTTTACAGTCCAATACCAGGCGGCACAATATGAAAAACTCAAAAGTCCTTATTTCTCCAGGTCTCACATGTGACTGACTTTCATCACTCACAGGCAAATGCTTGATTAAGGTAGATTTCAAGATGACTGAATGGGGTGGTTATTTTCGCGCGGCTCATGAACTTGCAAAGAACGACATATCATCCGTTGTGTCATTAACTTCTACTTCACTTCACTTCATGACAATCACATTATTGCTAGGAAATCATGGTTCATTTCGTTTGAGACTTTTTGACAGATAATCTTTATAAGACAGCTTTGGGGGTGGTTGTTTTCGCGTGGCTTAAGCAATATTTTACAGTGCAATACCCATCCTCACAATATGAAAAGCTCAAAAGTAATTATTTCTCCCGCTCACACTTGTGACTGACTGCCATCACTCCTAGGCAAATGCTTGACGGAGGTAGATTTTATGATGAATGAATGGGGTGGTTGTTTTCGCGCTGCTCATGAACCTGCAATGAAAGTATGTGTGTTCTGTGGCAACTACACATCTATCCACTGTTGGCTTAGTGCACCTTTCTTCGCAAACCAGACATCTCTAAATCATAGGAGCTTCAAATAACTAGTGTTTGCGAAAAATAGATCCCCAAAGTACCATATGAAAAAGAGGCTTTATACACTCATTCAATGAGATACAACCACCATCCCCATGGTACAACTTTGGCCATCGTAGTGGCAGCCAAAACATCATGGTATGCTCCACTTAGATGATCTGACCCATTTAGAATGGTGATAAACAGCTGGGCTCTCGATATGGACACTCACAAATAGGGGGGACAGTTTACAATAGGGGGGGGATGGTTTACAATAGGGGGGGGACAGTTTACAATAGGGGGGGGGACAGTTTACAATAGGCCTGTTTTTATTGTAAAGTGTCCCCGGGGACAGTTTACAATATTGTAAAGTGTCCCGGGGTTGTTTTCGCGCGGGGGA
Source organism: Membranipora membranacea (assembly GCA_914767715.1). NCBI lineage: Eukaryota > Metazoa > Bryozoa > Gymnolaemata > Cheilostomatida > Membraniporidae > Membranipora > Membranipora membranacea. The sequence continues at coordinate 19,250,395 of OU612073.1, forward strand.
CAGTTTACAATACTACACCGGTTGCCATGAGAATAACTAGTCTAAGTGCTCAGATGACTGTAATGAGAACCACATTACATTATCAAACATGCTAAAACTGCGTGTTTGATAAGGTTATGCCACTTACTGGCATTGCAGCCGTCTGAGCGCATAGAATAGAGAATAAAATACATGACATACTACTTGCACATTATACTTTGCACTGATACAAGCTCACATTTATTTCACAGGGTGTAGATGGAGTAATGGATGTCTTGGCCATATATGAGTCAGAACTAAGGACAAACATGCACCTGTCGGGTAAATGTTTTATTCTCTGTGTTCCCACAAAAGCTGTACTTGATAACTTTGTTTACTCCAGCTAACAAGGTACATCTTCATTGTTCCTGTAAACATGTATAACATATGGGTTATATTTGGTTGATTGGAGACCAAGAATAAACAATATGCTGCTTGTTGTGCTAAAGATACTGATACGAAATCTCATTAATAGTTGAGTACTTCCTGTATTCGGAATAAAGTACCATGAAACATGTATGAGTGCTTTGCCCTTTGGTTATCATAATCTGATTCATTTGGAAATGTGGATGTCCCCAGCTTAGTGTTCTAAGATAAGAATCATGATCCACAAACTGCATGTTTCTGAACCTTTGTGGAACATAACTGCAGTCACGTCTAGGATCACTTCAAGTGTTTAGTGATCATACTGCCCATCCGTTTGAGATTTTACCTAGCCCTGCTGAATAGAGAAAGATGAGAAGAGCTTCATGACACATCCATTACCAGATATCACAAGAGAATTTTTCTTAATTTATTACTAGAATCTATGGCTGTATAGGAAGGTGTTTGTACTGAGAAAAGGGTGGTTAAAAAACAGAGAACATGCAAAATTTGTAGTTATATCGGAAAAGTGTTTTTCAGGAAACGTTCTCCAAACTGTTTCTTTCATTATTTTATTCCTAATGTAATTATTTGCGGTAATGATGTTAGAATGATGGTAGTTATGATAGTGATAATAGGGTGACGTAGTTTAATTTTTGAATGGAACTAGTTTATTCCTTCATATGGGCGTTCCTCTGTGAATTAATAATATTCATCCATGCTGTATGTTTGATTACAGGAGTCAGAGAGTTGAAGAGGATGCCCAGTGATATTGTTGTTAGAAGGGAGATGATTGCCAAAATCTGACTGCGTTTTCGATCTCCTTGACTGACATACATTATTAACAAAAATTATATGAACCAAGACATGAATTTTCAAGTTCAGTTAAATGAACAGTAAATGTACCTAGTTGTATGAGCTTGTTGCAGTTGCCTCAAAAAAAAAATTTGCCAGGGTAAAATTTGTAAAAACAGATCTGTATGGCACTCTATAATATTGAGACAGAAAACTTAGACAGCGGGATGAATGTTTTATTTTGTTTGTTCAATCTAATAAACAGAAATTATGAAACCTATTGATCGACTGTCCAAGTGCCTCAGTGAAATTGTTCAATATAAATACATGTAGGATGTAGTAGTACTGGTACCATGGGGAATAGGACCATGGGAAATTTCTTAGTCTGAGAGGGATGGATCAAGTAATGGTTGATGTTCTGGCTTGGGTGCCAAGTGTGACGCTGCAACGTTGCAGTTTTCATCACCAAAACACAAAAACCAAAAAAGACATATCTCCTTGATAGTTACTTCTAGTTCTATCCTTTAGGATTGTGAAATGAAAAGCAAGCTCGCTAACAGATTGCGCCATCTGACTATCCACAAAATATGAGCGGGTTGATGGCACTTATCAGCATGCCCACTATTTACTACTCACAGTTTTGCACTAGCATCACAAAGTACAGTCTATTCCACTATTGCAACCCTATGCAACACATCTCTGAACCCAAGCATTATTAGGCCATGCAAGACAATTGCATTATCAACAAGCTATGTTAAAAATGTTATTGTAGTGGTATAATTGGTGGCCCACCAGTGTAAGTCTACGGAATTTCTGTTATAAGTATAATCATTAAAATAGTGCTGTGATCAAGGTAGTGATGGCAACGGGACAGGTATCTCGTCGAGACAGACAACTCTTGTTACATGTCAGGATTGATACTATAAATGGTTGTCGCTGGACAAAATTCTGCCTGCACCTGCACTCGAACCTGACCTATGACCCACAGTCCACAATCTTAACCACTACGCTATGTATTCCATATGACTTCATAGGAAATTGAGACTATTTTATTATAAAACATAGCTATTAGTCATACTTTTTCTGTGATTATTATGAACGGCTTACAACACTACATAAAGCTTTCTTTAGGCATCTATAATTTGATAAATACTTGACAGAGTTTGATGAAACTTGGTCTCAACCTAGTTCCTTATGTTTAGATGATATATTACAAACTGAATTAAACTTAACATGTACCATTAGCTAATTGCACTAGTGAATAGTGGATGAATATCCATCATTCTTTTAAATTGTGATATCTGAAGAATGTTTTATCGGTATCGATATATGTCTCGGTCTCATGTCGGTCTCGTCCCGAATTTTCTTGCTGTCTCGGTTTCGTCCCGTCTCGCCAAAATCAGACAATTTGCCATCACTAGATCAAAACTGTATCAAAAATAAATTCAAACATTTCATTCAACAAATGTCTACTGTCAAAAAAGTTGAAAAAATAATGTGTGTTAGAGAGTGGCCACCTAACATGAAGTTTGGGACGTATATTATGGCTATAAAGGTCATGCCTAGCCTGGGACACTAACTTGAGAACGAGATCTGAGATTTCATTGTTATTGTAGTTTTTTTATTTGTTTAGCGATTTTTAAACCCTCAAAATTATATCAACTAAATGAAAATTTGAAAAAATTAAGTCACCGGTCCCAATGCAAATGAATAGGAGCGAGTAATAACTGGGAGCATCTCAGACCCCTCACAACCCTTTGGTTTTATCAACACCAGGATTGGAAACACAGAGTAGCGGTGCGGATAATTCCAAAATTATCTGCCTAGCAGTTTAAGTTTATTCCCTGTGTATCAACCAATAACAAAAGAATTAGTAAATGTCTAGTACTGATCAATCATAAATACTTGTAACATCTGTGAATGGGTGTGTGTTGTTAACCTTGAGAATGCTATGAAGAGATTTTTGCACTGATGTCATATTTCATGGACCCCATGACTGGTTGCCGAGCATTTTAGAAATGTATTAGTCCATTCGTCTACACGAAACGGCTTATTCTGCCTCCTTGTCCCTTGATTTTCTTTCCACGGTTGTTTCTCTTGCTTCCTCGGTTGTTTCTTTTACCATCATTGTTTCCTCTACCTCCATCATTGTTACTCCTAAGACAGTACTGTGTAAACTGTCTGCAAGTTTTCGTATTTTTTGCACTTTTAAGAGGGGTTGTGGGCGGTGGACCAATGGTTATATCAAACCTTACCATATAACTTAACTATTTCCTATCTTATATATGGCCGCAAGCAACTCAATGCTACAGCTGATCGCTTTGTAAAGTATCTCACTAACTTTTTAAAGGTAGTTAATACTATGTATCCCGAGATTTCAATTGTTTGCCCTTTTGATAGTACATCAAGCAAAGCATAGCATATACTTAATTAAATTTCTCTAATAACATTACATACATTGATCTATGAATTCATATCAGCAATAACATGTCACTTTCACTGTCACATGACAATAAGGCTGGGTTTTGGAGAGCTCAAAAAGAGTTGTTCATATGACTAATGAGGATAACTCACAGATGTGATGCACTCTGTTGATTTACAGCCTAATTGATGCAATTCAGTCCGCATTTGCAGAAATTGGGTTGTCACAAACCCTGACAGCTCACCGAGTGGCTGAAATTCCTGGTTTTTTACATGCAACTGAGCAAGACTCCAAATTAGACCATGGTCTATAGCCACCGATCTGACCTATATCAAAAGGATGTGAAGTTTTGATTGGGGTCAACATTGGACATACCTGGTAAAATATTAAAATGATAAATGGACTCAGTTATTTAAAGTAAAAAATGCTCAGTTGTAGTTATCTCCTCCTTACTTTTCCAAAATCCATCTCCTTCCTACAGTTTTTAATTCAGAATAACCACATTTGGTCAACTGAATCGTTAGTCAGTCAGTTAACTATTCCTTCATTTTTTTCTGCAAAAAGCTCAAAATCTGACAAAAAATCTTTAAGTTCATGTTTTTCTGTTTGGGCAGTTTCATTTTGACATGGTAATTCACAGAGATCTGGTTTTTTTTGGAGCATCAGTTCATCACATTATCTAATTACGCGTCTGAGGGCATGTTTGAAATAATTTTTAACACATTTTAAAATGCGATTTACTTTCTCACTACAGTGTTTATTTCAGCCATCAGTGCCGTGGCATTGTTGCGCAATGCAGTTCAAAGGGCATATATAGTTGTAGTTTCTATGCCATTGTATACAGTTTCAAACAAATTTCAATTGCCATTTATCAAAGGAGTTGAACAATTTACAAATGACAATGGAGATGCTATACTGGAGAGGTATATACCCGAGGGTGCTGGGTGCTGGAACAATCAACAATGAAAGCTCCCCCAGTGGGACTCGAACCCACAACTCCTGCGGCACTAATCGCCTGGCAGTGAATAGCAAGCGCGCTAACCGATTGCGCCATCTCACCATCCCCAAAAAAGAATGGGTCGATGGCGCTGATTAGATAGCCCGCTATTCACTACTCGGAGTTGTGTTCTCTCATCCCACAGCACATTCCATTCCACCATTGCCACCCTATGAAACACAGCGTACGTGTTAGGGTTATTGGCCTTACATGGCCCATTGCTGGGACCCCTTGTAGTAGGTTTAGCTGTCTTTCCAGCTTGTCAGCATGTCTTTCCATGCTGTCACATGTCTTTCCATGAGTCAGTCAGTAGACAAGTACACAGGAGAGGTATACACCCGAGGGTGCTGGGGGCTGGAACAATCAACAATGAAAGCTCCCCCAGTGGGACTCGAACCCACAACTCCTGCGGCACTAATCGCCTGGCTATACTGAATTTAAACAAAAGAAAAGTTCTGTTGGTTACTAAGTTTTCAGTGTAGATTTTGGGGACAGTTTGACAGCTACCCATCAAATTCTATCAGAATGACTATATAGCTCAAATTAATTAATCTTCACTATTCTTCATACATAATCAGAAATTTCCAGAATCTAAATATGACTCGATAATCTTTTTTGTCCTGTTGTATTGCACTTTATACAGTCTAATCTGCACTTTTACCTCGAGAGATTTTTTGAGTGATATATGCAGCGCTAGATATTTTGTAATTCCTGCTCAGACCAAATACATTTTCCAACCAGTATCACAAACTCAAAACCCCAGATCTGATAAAAAAAATTGGCTTATATTGAGTGTGCCCCGTTTTTTTATACCAACTAATATCATATCATATTATGTTGAATCAGTAGGCTCTACTGGCTGGCTGGTAATGTATTTACATTTGTGCAATCGACCATGACACCTTCTCGACATTCAGTTATCAACACTCCCTTCACTCAGCCAAACCATGGTCCATGCTTCTAAAAATTATACAAGGTCACTTTACTCTTGGCTAGCCGGGATAACCTTCTTCCAGGAGATATTACACAGCCAAGTAGAGAGTGGTAGGGTAGAGGTGTTTATGCTATACCATCCTCACTTAATATGCTTCTATATTCCGAAACATGGCATGGATTTGGCTTTTTCATCCATTCAGATTTCCTATGAATTAGATTTTGCCTATTTTACAGCAAGACAAGTCTGAGCGGGATGCTGCAAAGATGTTGCCAGGTCCAATGGATACTGTCCAAGAATAGCATTTTCAAAATACACCCAAATATTTGAGGTTAAATTTCACACGAATGTGTATTTCTGAGTTGGTCTTCTATGGATTTAATCATCCCAATGTTTTTATCATTGAAAAACAATGATATAATTATACTGGATGCGTATAGGATTATGATAACAGTGTGTCTGGAGGGCTCACCCCTAATAACACACATAATATTCTTTGTGAAATATTCTGCTGTATAGTGAGCTAGTATCTGTATGATCGACCTTGGTACATTTATCACCATTTAGGAATTTAATTCCAGAAATAACAAAAAAAGGACAGGACCAGTGACAGCATTTATATGATGGTGGAAATTGCGTTTTTTTTTTCAAAATCTTGCCCTGGGGCTGCATCTATACTGCAGCAAGTTTTAATGTTGTCACTTTTGCCGATTCAGTAAGCCAAACAGGTGGGCTGCCTCCATATCTCCTCCTAAACAACAAATCTGAGCTGGCCTCCAAACAAAATTCGAAGCATTTCTTCACGCAGTGCATTGGAACATTCCAAGTAAAATTGAGGCCTAAGCTGTATAAAGATATCAGTGTATTGTTGTTGGAGCAATAACAGACATTGTTTTCTCGGAGTGAATTTTCTAATCCCTCAAGAAAATCTTATTTGAAAACAACAAGTTTTATTACATTCTCTGTCTTTCATTACAATGGAAAAATTTGTTACTGTTGTGCCTTGTTTATGTATTCCAAAGGATTTAAAGGCAATTGGAATATCAAAACCTGAGGATAACCTTTGTGTCTCAAGACTTGTCGCTTCTTATAAAATTTGTGTATTAAAGTGTTTGTAAAGGAACAGGGTTCTTGGTATCATTTTTGAGCTTGAATTGAGATTAAGACAGCTATCACACATGCATTTGCATGAAAAATAAGTCTTCAGGGTTACTTGGTCTGGTAGGTTTGGGGGTCATAAGTTAACACTATTGAGTTGCCTACTCATGCACAGCCAAACTTGTCCAGGCGATTTGTAATGAGCCTATTATGGGGGAAATACAGTAATAGTAGTGACTATTGTGGTTAGATAACAACTTTTGCAAATACATGACAAAGTCACTCGCAAGTCTGTCGATGACATAAAAGTTCAAATTTAATGAGTTGAGACTGCTAATCAAAACAACCTTCATTTCTGTTATGAGCCCATGTTGAAGAAGAGATTAGAAGAACCACTGTACCAAAGATTATAAATACTGACTGTACATTACAATCAATGACTATGACCCATTCCCTGTCCACAGCTTTTCAAGCGAGTGATTTTCATTTCATACCGCTGCGCTTGTTTGCTCTGTTTAAATAAGATTACACTGGAGCAATGGATTCTTCCTGCTGACAAAGCCTTGCTTATTTCAGATTTACCTAAAAATGGTCCATACAATGCTTTATGGTTAGTACCAAATCTTGCGATAATATCAAACACTAGCCCCCCAAATAAGCTCCATACTGATGAAATAACTCAAAAACTCAACAAATTAATTTCCTATGTGACTGATGTGTGCTTTGACATAGGTTCTCATATGGCATGCTGCACTCAGTCAGTTATATTGATAGTCCATGTTTAGATGTGCTGAGTATCTGTGATGCACAGATAGACAAGATCTGATGTAAAATAATATAGAAAGTTTCTCAAGGTATTCCACTGCTTACACGATTATCAATACTCTTCTCTTTAGGAGGCAGTCAAATTCATTTACATTTTTCATCACCCTGAAGTCCGAAATAACTAGATGACAATTTTATATACTTCAATTTACTTTGTGACTTGTAAATTCCAGTTTTTGATGTAAACAACAAAGTTTACCCGTGAAAATCTTGTGAGTCCAAACATCAGAATATATTTGCAAAAATTGTTGTAAAGATTCTCAAAACTTCAAATCACTCAGTATTAATCATCGCATGCTTTGGATTTTAACATCATCCTAATGCCTGAAATGTCGAGATTTAAAAACAAATTATTTTAGATTTTTGTGCAAATTAGAAAAACATCCAGTCTACATGTGTAAATTTTGTATCTTCCATTGAAATTCTATTGAAAGCCACTAATCATAAAGCATAACAGCTGAAGACAGAGTTTGATTGGAATGTCATATCTTAGTATTTATAATCTTCAATACAATCCATGTAGCCACAATCTCATTTATTCATCAAAAAAATATAAACAAAACATTGAAATACTTTAGCCATGTATTGATCTGCCTTTATATTGCCAATTTCTATCTCGAGCAGTAACCATGGTTAACAGAAAATGTTGTATCTGTCAAAGCACTGTGGGTTATTTCAAGTGGCCGAAATCATACAGATTTAAACTTAGTGGTGTGACCAATGAACTAAGTTCATTGGTGTGACTACCTCAGGGACATTTTCCCTATGATAATCACATGGACTCGACGTCGATTTGCTACAATTGCCTCCTGAATGATATTCAATCTCGCTCTCACTGGATCTGTTAACCTCCCTATAATTTTCACTCTCGCTGTCGGATGAGCTACAGTTGTAATTTTTGCCGTGCTTGATTTTGATCGTTTGCTTTGTCATTAAATTATGAAATTTTATACACTATCCCATCAGCTAAGCCACATAACATGGGACAGATTAACTTTGCATTGTATTCACTCATTCATTCAATAGATAAATTCTGTGTGGTTTAATATTGTATGCAGGGAATATCAAAACCACTGTGTCATAACAACAAGTCTTATTTACGAGATACTGTATATTCCCATTATAATCTAAGGTACTAAAATGGTACTATTTTCTACAAGTGATCACAACTCCAAAGGAGAAAAATAGTACCTTTTTAGTACCTTCTCATCCCAACTTTGAGTGAAAATAATTCTTAACTGGGCCACAGGCTGCTTTTGGACATAGCATAATGTTCTAAACTAGACTGAGACAAGCACTTTAAGGCATTATTATATAAATATTCTTATTCCCTAGAGTCTTAGCTTCGATTTGATATATAGTGGTGCTTTGTTCCTTCCGATATCACGAAACGCCTTAACGGAGCAACTTTTTAGGGATCTGTCCGTTGACTAAATGTGTCAGATACATGCGTGCGTGCGTGCGTGCGTGCGTGCGTGCGTGCGTGCGTGCGTGCGTGCGTGCGTGCGTGCGTGCGTGCGTGCGTGCGTGCGTGCGTGCGTGCGTGCGTGCGTGCGTGCGTGCGTGTAAAAGTGTTTCTGTGTGCATATTGAAAAAAGCAGATTCAAAATAAATAATCAGTTGCTGAGATATTCGCCTGTTATTACAATTTTTTTAGAAGTGCTCTGCATCACTGTGTTCCCACTGTGTTATCTGAGGCTTTGTCAAGGTTACTTTTTAGATGAAAGTAGGACCTACATCCATTCAGTTATTTTAGCCTGCTAAGTGATTCACATGCATTGCCGTGGTTTCCTGTAAATTTAGTTATTTCCAGTCCTGTTAAGTAATATTTAGAGCTTCCAAACATGATGGTCACTACAATGGCTGTAGACTATGGTGCACAATTAGCCTAAGTGTTCCTTGTCATTACATCTTAAAAGAAACATCATGTTTCGATGTCATCATATCCATTATATTGCGTAAGTGGTTACTAGTCTGTTTAACATCCTCAACTTATTTTTGGCATTCTGCAAATTAAAAATCAATGATATACTTCCATTTGTATTAATAAAAGTACCAACTATTAATGTGACCAAACAATTTATCATTTTTGACAGTAGTGTATCAAGGACTTTTTAAACCAAAAATATTACATAACAGTATATTGTAGTGCTGGATGATTCATCTATATAAACATATAAATATTCTAAACTGTATACTACAGGCTTAGAGCGTCTTCCCTAATTCATCATTGAACTTTGTTACTTGCAGAGAAAGTTTATCGGTATCTGAGATCAGCAAGATAAAGGAGAAATGTGGTCTGGTTGAAGATTTGCATTATAATTCAACTTAATAAATACCAAAAAACAGGATAGGAACAGGATATAGGAACATAAGATGATTTCAGTTATTTCATTACCAGCCAGAAGCCCTAGGGTGAATCAGATACAGGCAGGCTGTTCTATCACTTCATATTAAGGTAAGTTCGGGAATGATGGTATATTTTTGATATTTCAAATCGGGTCATGAGTTATCACCCCATGCACTGTGACTAACAAAGGAAATGAAACATTCCTTGAATTCTTAACAAAATTAAACTGTTGAAGTCCTACACTGTACAACAGTAGTGTGCTCATATTGGTGTATTCAAAGCTCCAATGATCCGGTAATCCGTAGATAGTGAGTTACTAGCTTGAACGTCTGAATTGCTGGCTAAACAGCTCAATTGTTGATGTATCTTAGATTATGTACGGTAAGATTGAGTTATATAAACTGTAATCTGGTGCTATGTTGTACCATTAGTTAATCACTTACTACTTAAGTTCTGATGCAACGGTAGCCTTGATTCAAATCATATTCTGCAATAAACTCCGAGCTTACCCTGAAATTGTAGTATGAGGTGTGTCTAATAGCATTTGATAATAATTAAATACTTTCACCTTGTAGAGGATTTGAAGGGGGTTACCACGCACATTGCATATTTATACTGAGTACGCCAACTCTCTATAGCGAGTATGCCGACTCTATCTTAGTGGGAATGTAAGGAGTACGCCGACTCTATCTTATCCGGGAATATAACGAGTACGCCGACTCTATCTTGTCTGGGACTATTATTGACCTGAATCTGGGACTAGCTTTGGGGGGGGGGGGGGGGGGGGTGGAGATATGGACAAATATGGTAGCCCTATTTATCTGGCAAGATAAATAAGAGGAGAGGGATATAGACAAGGTAATTACCCTATTTATCTGGCAAGACAAAATGGAGGGGAGGGATATGGACAAATCTAGTGACCCTATTTATCCAGCAAGGTAAATGGAAGGGAAGGGATATAGACAAGGTAGTAACCCTATATATCTGGCAAGACAAATAGGAGGGGAGGACTATGGACAAATCTAATGACCTTATTTATCTGGCAGGATAAATGTGGGGGACGGGGGATATGGAGAACGTAGTAACCCTATTTATTGGTCAAGATAAATGGGAGGGAACGGCTCTGGGATTGAAATACCTGTGCAAAATAGCTGGGAAGATAATTGGACTGGCCTAATAATAACTGGAATTAAGGTCAATGGTTGCAGTGGTGCAATGGGGGTTTTCACTTAGCCTCTACCTACTACTGTGAGGGACGAAAAACGCACACTCCCGTAACTTTAATATTAATTACAGGAGTGTAAGGTCCCGTCCTGCACACTTCTTGTGTTTGTCATATAAATTTATAATTCAAATATTAATAGTATAATTATCGCTTTGATTGGTTTGACACAAGGTAAATTTTGGTTCTATTTTGTGTAATGGTGTATGTGTAATTGTGTTACTATATAATGTGTAATGGTTAGCACTCTTAACTTTATGGACCTCTGAAATCCACCTAAGCAATCATTAACTTGATTATGTGTGATTCCGCAAAGTTCGGCCTAAACATGTGGTTGAGTCACGAACAAATGGTTGCCCGTACTCTAAAAGTAAAATGACCGTCTAAAATTCAATATAAAAATATAATTTATAGGTAATAAGGATAAATATGACTGCAGTTATCAAATATTGGATTTTAGCAAAAGGTAGCGCGACTAGTAATAAAATAACTGGTATACTCTGACTAAATGCTCGCAAGGACGACTCAATGTATGAGGTGACAACTTCACCTTCAATAAGACAAGATTCACTTGATCCTCTGCAGGAAATTACAAAAGGCAGACTCGCCAATAACGATGGAGCTTCAACAAAATTATAACCGATGATCGGTCGATATAACCAAGGACTTACCTTTGCCTTGAATTGGAGCTTTATAATAATTATTTTATCAAACAAATTTCAACCTGAATATTGCCACACAATATTAATAAGAGTTTTCACAATTGTGATAAACTTACCTCGTTAATTTGTCTGACGGAAAGATGCTCGCTCCCTTCGGCCGGAATTCAATATGTATGTTTCTGAGTAATTCAGTAATTTCACCAAGTTCTTAATGTGGAGTAGACATTTATTTAATTATAATTATTCCATAAAAATTAATCCAAGTAAATTGCACATAACACAACCTTCGTCAAGGCTGTACCAAAAAGTATAAGTTTAAAAATCAATATTCTTATCAGATAAATCAATGTTAACTAATCCTAAACTATTCCTAAGATGAGCTACTGCTTGCGTTTTCTGCTACTCTTTATATAGTCACAGGAATGAGGAGAGGGAGCTGGTTGGTCACAGCAGGGGTCGATCCTTAATCGTTTCAATCGGTCGCTTAAATGTCGACATTATTACAACACTTTCTTTGTGCCTGCATACAAAGGTCTTGCTACCTTTCTAAAGGGCTCTCGAACATTCTTATAGAGTTCTCGAACGGTCTTACTCCAGTTTAACTATTGTCCCTCATAAGATAGTAATCTTTTCATCATCCTGGCTGTTTTGATTTCTCAATAGCATCGGCATTGAATGATCTTATTCAGACGTTAGCTCTTAAACCATAAAGTTTTGGTCACTATATCTTTATATAACTAAGAATCTAAAATCAATGATCACTAAACCTTAGGTTTGGTTCATTGCTAAAATTATCGAAGCTAAGGAAGCTAAGAAAAGTAATATCGTGCAGTAAATTATAAAACATTGTAGCAACTGGAATTTAAAATCATGAGAATCTAAAATAATGTCATACATTAAATCATAAAAAATATTATAGAAGTTAGAATCTAAAATATGAAAATCTGTAATAATCTCAAGTAAATTAGAAATAACAGCTAAAAGTGGTAAACCATCATAATAAAAAATTGCACATTAAAGATCTCCTAGCAGGGTTCCATACAAGACAAATCAGCAAAACCATGTCGTGCGCGAGAGTCTTTTACATACCTGTTCAAATTTTCATTGTATTTGAACAAATAGGGGCCCCTTGGCAGCTTCTCAAATACACCCATGTCTATCAGCCGCCTCAAAAACATGCCTCAGTTGATGAAGGCTTTTGATGATGCGTGTTGTTTCCACATGATTATATATACCATTCATACTGAGTGCCTATTGGCTAATAACTAAGCATAAGTCATGTGACCTTTGGGGTATAATGCCTGGTTAAAATCAGATGTAATTTGACTATTTCATTATCCAGAATGTGTTGGTGAGTTTGAAATGAGAATACAGACAAAAATGTTGAGGATTAAATCGACTGATACATAAAAAAAAACAACAATAACACAGTTTAGTGCAAAATTCAGTTTTTAATGTGAGTTGATAAGCCATAAGGTCACATGACTTATGCTTAGTTATTAGCCAATAGGAACTCAGTATGAATGGTATATATAATCATGAGGAAACAACACGCATCATCAAAAGCCTTCATCAACTGAGGCATGTTTTCGAGGCGGCTGATAGACATTGATGTATTTGAGAAGCTGCCAAGGGGGCCCTATTTGTTCAAATGCAATGAAAGTTTGACCAGGTATGTAGAAGACTCTCGCGCACGACATGGTGTTGCTAATTCGTCTCGTATGGTGAACCCTGCTTAGGGACCTTTAATGTATCAGTTATCAGGTACTTACACTACCCACAGGAGGCTACAGTCCAACAACAGAGTACAACAAGGCAACATTATGTCAAGGCAGGGAGGTCTGCCAGCAGGCAGAACTCAAGAACTTACTTCAGTGTGTTGAGTCAATGAACGAGGGAGTTCATTGGTTGAGTTCAGTATGGCACTGTATTGGTTACTGTTGACTGGTTTAAATTTTAGGTGTGGTTGCTGCAGCTGCAAAATGCTAACTGGTTTGATTACACTCGTGCCGTGTTAATAAAAGCATAGAATTAGGCTAACAATGATTATGTAATATGATACCGGCAGGCTGTGGAAAATTACTGAGCATTTCATGGAAATTCACAGAAAATGCAAGTACACTGGCTATGGAAACAATATTGGGTGGGTTGGTAAAAGTTAAATTTAGAAAAGTTACTAAAATGATGAGTCCTTCTAAAGGGAAGACAACTAAAATGAAACATGAATTTAGTCAGCCAGCTGTGGTGGAAAATCCACCACAACCTCCATACATGACTTGCTTGATACTCACACCAAAGAGAAAGCGACTAAACCATTTTGGGGAATGAGCCGTGTCTTTCATGCCATTTGTGTGTGAAAGCTTTCCCTCTTGTAATTACAGACCTTCTCCGATAGCCATATTCTACAGCAGAGTTTTATTGAAGCCTTTATTTAATACTTTTGCCTCCAAAATCCATTCGAATCACGAGCAGATAACATCTTTCATATTGGAGTCATTTCTGTATCAAAGCCTACGGTTGTAGGGATTGTACTAATGTGGCTTAGGAGGATTCTGATGTCGGATGCCCCTTCTGACACCAATCCAATCCGCAATCGGCAGGGAATCGAATTGATTGAAAAACTCTTCCATACCCATTGTACAACCGCCATGTTTCTTCTCATTACTATTCAAGAACTCTTGGATTCAAATTTTTAAAAAAAGTATTGACCTTTTTAAGTAATTTGACCTCTTTTCCTCAGTATCTGGTAATGGCATATTTTATCATCACAAAAATCCCTTTTGTGTCAATCCCAGCCTATAGAACAGTTGTTTCCAACAGCATGAGATATTTTGTTACCTCGTGAGGTGCGAGTAATTCAGTGAAATCACCGCACAATACTTTGAGCATAGATACCATAATCATTGTTTATCACGATTTTGTCCTTGCATTGAGGTGATGAGATATATCATCTAATTACAATCAAATTATTGGAAACAACTCCAGATTACAAACAATCATGATGGCTTTACAAAAACCGCAATTCTGGTTGAAATGCTTGAACAAGGGCTTAGGAGAATTTCTTGTCTAACAGTGCTCAAACTCTGCTGGGCTGTTTGTAGACACATTCTGAGATCAACGGTTGTTGATAATGGTGTGCTAGCCAATGGGGCAGCTACAGTTTTCCCACATTATATCCCCAGTACCTGTAATTATGGCGGTTTTGATCTGTCCAAAACCGCCACCTCTATGTTGTCTGAGTCAATTTCTAAATCAAACGGCATGTTTGGTCTGACCAAAACCACTACAGTAGCTGCCAGGGCCGTATCCTACGGCACGGCTGCTAGGGCCTGGCCCTACCAATAATAGATAATTATCAAAGTTGAGAAAAGGTCAAAAATGGCATAATAAACCAATATAACATATGACCCCCTTACACAATTTTTCATAATCACTCAGTTTAATGACAACATGACAATAACATTAGCTTATTTCCTCTCACTGATCAGACATGATCATTTGCTTAGAGTGAAGTACAACACATCACCCAGTTTATTTATCCAACTGCTAGGTCTTTAGGGCTAATTTTGGATTTCCCACAGCCCTCAATGATAGCTAATGAATTTCATCAGTCTATTATCAACATTGTTATGTAAAGAGCTCATGGTCAGGTACATCCAGCTTATTTAAAGCAACTTCTGCAAGTTCTGCAAGGAAAAAGCTTCAAGCATTCATCTACAGGTGAGCTGGTACATGCAAAGCAAATATTTAATGGCTAAACTGGCAGTTCCTTCCTATTCCTACCTAATTATGCCCACACTGAGACTGAGTTCATTTTCCACATCTTCTCTAGACTAACCAACCAAAGTGAGGTTGAGAGTTTACTGTTGGCAGATCCATTGGACAATAGATTCAAATGTAAGTGGAAAGTTACCCTCCCTGTCCAAGGGAGCAGAAGTGCCCCAGCATCAAAGATGTAACTATCCATGCTGCCTCATGGGATTCGGCTAATAGCACAAATTGATAGACATGTCAATGCTTAGGAGAGGAGTTGTATAGATAGCCAGAATTTGGTGTCATTGTTCAACTTCATGTGGCGTAATCAATAAATTGCTACCAAGCTAATGCTATATGGCATTGTTTCATCAACCTCACGATAAAAGCTGTGCTCTGTGTATATTTGTCAGATGTTGATCCGCCAAAGGAAGGCCAAGTGAGAAGGACACCTGTCCGGTTAGACGACTGTAATGGGACTGGTGTGATGTTATCCATAAAAGAGAAAAGTCACCAGCTTTATATGGAGGTTTTTGACCTGGCCATAAACGGCATCAAAGCCAGGTTCGAGCAGAAGGGCATCGAATTGCTCTTGCAGATCGAGTTGCTCCTTTGCTCTGGTGCAAATCCTGCCACATCCACATCCACAATATGTGATGCTTATGGCTTTGATAGCTTTGATCTTGAGGCCGAATTGAGGGTTTATAAGAAGGACGACGACATTGTGAAATACGATATCACAACTGTGATAGCGTCTTATAAAAATAACCTAATAATAAACAAGTCATTATATCCTATCATATTCAAAATTTTGAAACTGAGTGTAGTGTTACCCGCCACAAATGCGTCTAGTGAGCGCTCATTCTTTGCTCTCAGTAGGCTCAAGACAGCTGGGCGTACATCAATGATGCAGGATAGATTAAATCATCTATTACTGCTACATGTTCACAAGAACAAAACGGATACACTGGACATTCAATCTGTCATCAGAGATTTTGTTCAGTGTCATCCAAGTAGAGAAAGTTCCATTGCGGTGTATAAGTAAGGCTTGGTCAATTCGATAGTTATGGATATATCATTATTTTTGTTGGCACAATATAAAGAATAATTGGTATAGACAGTTAAAATAAAACTCACACATAAACCCAAACCAGAAGATAGCCTTGTAGTGCAAATAATAGTGTTCTTGTGCGATAATTTTGCCTTAAAAGCTGAAGGATACCCCCCTGGTAGCTGCACATCCTACTTGTAATCTCTTGAGTGGCGGTTTTGGTCGACCAAAAGAGTCACATAATTGGTATTGACCATAGGATCCATAAGCACTAGCTATGTTTCTATTTCCTAACTATTAAAAGTTTAATTGCAAAGCACTTGTCACCAATACATAGCACTGGCAAGGTTTCTGGTCTTGAGGAAATAACGAATAGTATATGTCACATGATGAGTCTATCTATGGTTGGAGTTTTGCTCACCGGCTGAAATAAGAATTCCTTATTTGCGGTTTTGGTCAACCAAAACCGCCACTCAAGATAATACAAGTAGGATGTGCAGCTACTGTGGCGGTTTTGGTCAGACGAAACATGCCATTTAATTTAGAAATTGACTAAGACAACATAGAGGTGAGGGTTATGGTAACCGCCATAATTATAGACGCTGGGGATTTTATGTTGGAAAAATTTGCGGTTTTGGTCAACTGTAGGCAGCATAGTACATTATTGTAAACCTACCGGCTCATCTTTTGAATGCC
Organism: Membranipora membranacea; assembly: GCA_914767715.1. Taxonomy (NCBI): domain Eukaryota; kingdom Metazoa; phylum Bryozoa; class Gymnolaemata; order Cheilostomatida; family Membraniporidae; genus Membranipora; species Membranipora membranacea. The sequence continues at coordinate 19,267,581 of OU612073.1, forward strand.
ATAATGCCAAGCTGTACTAAACAACTGTTTGACCAATGAAGGGCCTGAAATTACACATTGGCCCACATTCAATCGAAACCTATTTCAGAATGTGTGAAGAATTATAATTCCAAATTTTAAATGATCTTAAATATTAAAAGTAATGCATTCATTGTTTTCGATGGTGTCCATGTTGGTAGTGGAAATGTGCATTAAGTTGGAGGGAAATTTTGATTGGTGCTCTTTCAAGGCCTGTTAACAATTTGGCGCTGCTTAGAATTTATAAGAAGTGATATAATTATTCAAATACATGTTCTGAGCTATTTTGAGTGGCTAATCATGGTGTTTTATGTTTTGAATCAGGATTTTGTAGCTCGCAAGACAGCATGATTCATAAATAATACAATTGGGAAGAAAATAGACCTGTTGTACCAACAGAATTAAAAGTTATGCTTGCATGTTCATGGTACATATAACAATCTTTGCCTGTTCGTTTCTGGAGTTTTTGCTCTTCCCTTTGTATGAACTGTTATACTCTCTTTAAAGAGGGCTATTCTAACCCATTAGTCTGCTCTTGATTACTCCACAGCCTCCAGTTTGGCAAAGGATATTTCAGTGCAACGGATCCAGCAGTCATGCCATAATAGACTATCAATTTTTCAATTTCAAACTTTTACTGTTTGTGATATTTTATACATTAATGGTAGTGTAATTGATAAAGTTTATCATTTTAGATACATTGGTACTATTTTTAGTAATAGTCCTAAATGGCATGAGAACTCTTTATGTATTAATAGCGAGTTACGCTCAAGATTCTTTGCTTTTTCCAAATTTAAAGCCTAGTGTCTCTCAGAAAGATCATTTTATCAAAATGCTTAATTTTCCAATTCTTACTTATAATATCGAGTTGTTGTATTTTTCATCAACTGTTCAAGAACGAACCCGACTTTTTAAATATTTTATACGTAACCATTTTTCTGTAGATATAACTAGCTACGTAGTCGAGATGATTCATATTTTAGCCACAAACTATGCCAACTGGGATGAACATATTTTGCATAACTGCTTTTCATGCTCAAGGTCCCAATACCTTTTGCCAAAAGAAAGGATCAGCAGATTTCTAAATAGTTTTATACCTGTTAGTATTAAGATTTTAAATAACAGAGACATTCCAACACTTTCATTGTAACATGCCATTGACAATATTACCACATAAATCTAATTTAATCTAATCTAAGTCTTTTTAATGATGAGTTTTCACCTCATTGTATAGCATTCCTTTGAATTTTATCATTTTAATACTATAGCCATATGAATAAATCAATTAGTCAATTTTGAAAACTGGCCAAACTTTCTTTCTCAGAAAGAATCATCTCTGTTCCGTTTTCTTGGATAGATATTAATAATAAGTGAAAGAAATACTTCTAGTTCATTTCTGATACCATTTGGGAATTTTAACTTGAGAAAATACTGGTAGTGACTGAATCAACAGTGCAAGTGCAATGAGCATAATTAACTCCTTTGATCGGAATGTTCAATGGAAGGAGAATGTGTAAGCATGTCTGGTCTGAAACTAGTCGGACAACCTGTCTACATGATCATGAATAATAACAGTATTCACAATATGTCAGTGATACCTAAAACTGTGGACTGGCTGAAAAAGAGAGGTTCATTGTGATTCTTCTAGGTCAGCAGAAACTGTGAATACACAGCTGCTCAAAAGAAAATGTGTGCTATAATTCAAAATCACTACTGCAGCGTATGAAATTGCTACCACAAATGGTGAATGGCTCTACAGTTTTCCAGGAATTTCTGTAAGCGTCATTGTGTATCCTTGTCAGATCTTTAATTCAAGAAGGGGCTGCTTTTGACGAAAATGTTGATGACTACTTCACAATCATGACTCATATTGATACTGAATTTAAATAACAGTGTTTCCCATGTGTTTCTACCGGCGAGTTGCCATTTTACAGATCATGGAAGCTGCTAAGTCTACATGATTTATAGCTTCATTGATAGCGGCTACAACCGGATCAAGCATCTCGCACTATGATTATGATCGTGCAGAGTTTAGTGCCGCGGATGTTTGGTTCTAGGGGTATAGATAGATATACTATAGATAGATGTATATACTAGAGATAGATATACTAGAGATAGATATACTAGAGATATATATATACTAGATATATATATACTAGAGATAGATATACTAGAGATATATATATACTATAGATATATATACTAGAGATATATATACTGTAGATAGATATACTAGAGATATATATACTAGAGATATATATACTAGAGATAGGTATACTATAGATAGATAGATATACTAGAGATAGATATACTATAGATAGATATACTATTGATAGATATACTAGAGATAGATATACTAGAGATAGATAGATATACTATAGATAGATATACTATAGATAGATATACTATAGATAGATATACTATAGATAGATAGATATACTATAGATAGATAGATATACTAGAGATAGATATACTATAGATAGATATACTATAGATAGATATACTATAGATATATATACTAGAGATAGATATACTAGAGATATATATACTATAGATAGATGGATATACTAGAGATATATATACTAGAGATAGATATACTATAGATAGATAGATATACTATAGATAGATAGATATACTATAGATAGATATACTATAGATAGATATACTATAGATAGATAGATATACTATAGATAGATATACTATAGATAGATATACTAGAGATAGATATACTATAGACAGATATACTATAGATAGATATACTATAGATAGATATACTATAGATATATATACTAGAGATAGATATACTAGAGATATATATACTATAGATAGATGGATATACTAGAGATATATATACTAGAGATAGATATACTATAGATAGATAGATATACTATAGATAGATAGATATACTATAGATAGATATACTATAGATAGATATACTATAGATAGATAGATATACTATAGATAGATATACTATAGATAGATATACTAGAGATAGATATACTATAGACAGATATACTATAGATAGATATACTATAGATAGATATACTATAGATAGATGGATATACTAGAGATATATATGCTAGAGATAGATATACTAGAGATATATATACTAGAGATAGATATACTAGAGATAGATATACTAGAGATAGATAAACTAGAGATAGATATACTAGAGATAGATATACTAGAGATAGATATACTAGAGATAGATATACTAGAGATAGATATACTAGAGATAGATATACTAGAGATAGATATACTAGAGATATATATACTATAGATAGATGGATATACTAGAGATATATATACTAGAGATAGATATACTATAGATAGATAGATATACTATAGATAGATAGATATACTATAGATAGATATACTATAGATAGATATACTATAGATAGATATACTAAAGATAGATGGATATACTAGAGATATATATACTAGAGATAGATATACTAGAGATAGATATACTAGAGATATATATACTAGAGATATATATACTAGAGATAGGTATACTAGCGATAGATATACTAGAGATATATATACTAGAGATATATATATACTAGAGATGGATGTACTAGAGATAGACGTACTAGAGATATATATATATACTAGAGATAGATATACTAGAGATAGATATACTAGAGATAGATATACTAGAGATATATATACTAGAGATAGATATACTAGAGATATATATATACTAGAGACGGATGTACTAGAGATAGACGTACTAGAGATATATATATATACTAGAGATAGATATACTAGAGATAGATATACTAGAGATATATATACTAGAGATAGATATACTAGAGATATATATACTAGAGATATATATATACTAGAGATATATATACTAGAGATATATATACTAGAGATAGATATACTATAGATAGATATACTAGAGATATATATACTAGAGATAGATATACTAGAGATATATATACTAGAGATATATACACTAGAGATAGGTATACTAGCGATAGATATACTAGAGATAGGTATACTAGAGATAGGTATACTAGATATGGATATATAATGAAACAATAGAATGAAAGATCATCAGGTTTCCTCCCACACAACCTAGCTCACAAATGCTTTATAGCTCATGACATAACTGGGATCTTGGATGCAATTAATCTAAATATTCCACGATTTTTAAATTTAATTTCTTTGGGAAATATTAAGTGCAGTATGTGTTACAGATGATTTGGTGGAATAGCTAAGTAAAGTTAAGCTAAGTAAATTATTAGAAGATGAAAGTGGACAACAACCGACACTGTTCTAATTGTGACGGTTGTCTACTTTTATCTTCTAATAATTTAGTCAACTTAGAATTCCACCAAATCGTCTGTAGCAGGTATGCACTATATAAAATATGTACTTAATTAAAAGATATGCACTTAATTAACTCTTATCTCATCTGCAAGGAGGACAGTGAATGCGGAGAATGCTTTTCATGTGCAGCCTGGATGCCTGGTCTGCAAGTGGATTATTCATATAAAAACAGTGAACACATGTTGCAGATTCATTCGCAGGACTCTTTCAGACCTTTCTTGGTGAACAGGTAAATGAATTTGTTGCTATTGAAATCCGAAATGACATTGATATATATTTTTTTTAATTTGAAGCATTTGTGTTTCATCCTCAACTCTCAGCAATGGCTTACCTTTGCAATAATTTAATTTATCTCTAACTGTTTTAATCAATTGTGTTTTTCGGCGTCATACCACCAACACTGTCTTATCAAATAATCAATAATCAATTTCAGACTTGGCTCAACTGAATAAATCGTTCATCATGAAAGCGGAAGGCATCATTATGAAAGCAGCGGCTGTCATTCTGATACATCTCTCATGTGAGTAAAGCTTTATTCAAAATAATCTCTCTCTTTTTTGTGAGTAATGATGAAGAACAGAAAGCGGATCCATCATATAGGTAAATGAAGGACTAGATATCGTGATTGTGTCACTTGATGTGCTTGTTTCACGTGGTGTGATCTTGTCACGTTATGTGAATGTGTCACGTGATTGAATCTATGAAAATGGTTTCAACTCTGCTCATATTCAATTTGAAATAATGAAAAACTGGACTTGCTTTCACAAACAATATGTTGTTCACATCTGCATTTTTCTCCATCAGGCGCTGCCAGCTATCATCTCGCCAAACCTATAACTGCTGATTTCCCTGATAGTGAGAAAGCACCTGCTGTATCGTGTCCCATTTCCTGGACCCCAACATTCTATCAGACTTGTTTGAAGTATATGGATCAATCGAAAACCTACGATGACGCAAAAGACTCCTGTGAAAATCTGAATGCTGAGCTTGTTACCTTTAGTAACAAACTGCACATCCTCTTCTTCAAAGGATTCCTAGCAGACATTGGTTAGTATCATGGATAACAAGACATCCCATATTGTTGATACACAAAGTTAATCAATTAAAATTGAACTCAACTGTATGCTAGCAAGATAAGAGATATATTACAATGATATGTTGTACAGAGTTCCTTCGTTTCCCCTTGGCCTTCAATAAGTTGTATGTCTAAAACCACTGTCAAGTATTAGGGGAACAAATCTGATACTCTACAAGCGCATGGCATTTTATGCGTGGTAAAAGGGAAACATTTTTTTTTATTTGATTAGACCGAAATTTCAATAATGGTACAGCTGGCCACTTGAAGAATTCCTAAAGCAGCTTGTCTGAATCTTATATAGCTGCTACTGGGGCGGCGATCAATGTGTAGTGTAACATGAAAGCAGCTGTATATTTAGCTAGATTCAATTACTGATACAAAGTTATATGCTGATGGAACTTCACAAACTGCCCTACAAGCTGTGTGTTATACCACTGATCCATGAATTCATATCAGGGAGTGAAAACTCCTTGATTTCGGCTTGCCCGTTTGATTTCTATATTCCATGAACCTTCAAGCTATACTCTGAAAAAAAACGATTGTGAGACATATAGTCGTGTACACTATTTTGATATTTGGATGAATATTATTATTGTAGGTAAGTTAGGCTGGGCGGCATGGATTGGAGCACACAAACACTTCGGAGACTGGCAGTATGACGGAATTGCTAAGGGTTTAATGGGCCAGATCACAGATTGGAAGAGTGGTGAACCAAATTGGGAGAGTGAAAAGTGTGTGTCCACCGATTGGAATGGCAAATGGAACAACCTGGCTTGTGATTGGAAAAAAAATTACGTCTGTGAGATGAGGATGATATGAATTTGTGAATGATTTTATTATACTCAAAATAAATCAACAATGAGAAGGTGAATTTTACATTGTGTTTTAGAGCAGGATGGCCTGCCTCAATAAAGTTAGAAAAGAAAAACTTTCCTTATTGGATTTCTTATTATATTGCTTATTGGGAGTGGCCGGGTGGGTGATTTAAGGTTTTTTAACACAAAACATCTCTTGGTTTGTATGCTATAACGAGAGGCTTGGTTTATTATTGAGAGCCCGTTCACCTATAATCGCTCTGCTATTCATGTGTCATGTTGTCTTAACACACTGAAAACTGAAAACCTAAAACCTTCTTCTAATGAGAGTTAGAGAAGAAACTCTGTATGATTACAGTACATATATTTATTTGTTTATAGACATTGGCTTGAAAGTATACAAATAGGAACTTGATTTGATAAATCAATTCATATAAAATTGTGAACTAGGTTTGAATTCATGAGAGTAAGGTCGCCTCAAAGAAAAATACCAATATCTTTCAACAAGTTGTCTATAGCATCTGTAGTGTGCAGTGTGTGAAGTTATCCTCTCATAAATCAATGAGAGACTAGCTTATTTGTATGCGCTGCATAAGACTCAGTTCTGTCTCTCACACAAACTTGTTTATTGTCCTCATAATATCGGGTGTCGTCGTGTTTATCTTGCTGATTCCCTGATCAGACGCTAAGTTGAGCTTGCTTATTGGCCTACTCATATCATGTGACATTGAGTTGAGCTCGCTTATTGGCCTGATCATATCATGTGACATTAAGTTTAAATTGTCGATTGGCCTGATCATATCATGTGACACTGAGTTTTGCCTGTTGATTGGCCTGATCATATCATGTGACATTGAGTTTTGCCTGTTGATTGGCTGATGTATCAGTTCTCATAAGTTCCCTCAGAAGCATAGTAGCGTAACAAGAGGAGGGGAGACTAAACTCTATACATGCAGCCTCATACGCTCCTGATTGTTTGTACTCAGCTACCTATAATAACAAACACTAATAGTCAGGTCACAGCATGCATCTCATCTCACATGTGAGAAAAGTCTGAGTTTGTAATCTGATAACTAAATCAAGATGGGTAAGCTGGACGTATCCCTATATACACACGTGGGCGTGTCTAATATAACATCGTCGGGCGTGTCTTATGTACAATGGTGGGCGTGTCTAATATAACATACGGTGGGCGTGTCTTACATAAACATTTTGTGGGCATATCTAATATAAATTAGGTGGGTGTGTCTTATATTCATTGGTGGATGTGTCAAAATGCATAGTAATCATTTCATTAAAAAAAATAAAAAGAAACTCTGAAGATATCCTGCCAAATGTTATAATTGTTATAAAATCATGACAAAGTATATAGCACCCATGAAGTAAAATTGGAATCACCAAAGTTGTTTCTCCAGCTAGTAAGCTTCAAAATGAGCCCAAAACTGACCCTCTCGGACTGGCATTGAAGTTGACCTTTTCAAGAACGGAGAGGCCATGTGTGTGGTTAGAATTAGATTTTCGAGCAACATTCGGAATTTTTTGTGTATGAAACTGTCAAAGGAAAACTGAGTTTTTCCCATCGCAGAATGTGAGTCAATATGCTTCAATTTTTTGAGCTAGGATAATCTTCATAATGGCACTAGTCAGGTTTGATTTCGGCTGGTGTCATCCAATTTTGTTAAAATTCAGGAGTTCAAAGTTCTAAATGGTAGACTTATAAGCAAAATGTATATTTATGACATCATATCCCCTATGCGTGGTTCGTGAGCGAGCCACATCGAGACCTTGCTTTGAGAAGTTGACCAATTGAGTTGTTCTTAGACTCATTTTAAAGCTCATCAGCTGGAGAACCACCTCTGATGATTTTGAGCTTAATTTCATGGATGTTTTTTTTTAAGGTTACATTAAGCTGTATCTTACTTTATTATCGAGTATATCTAGATCAGATTGTACAAGTTCTTCAGTGACTTCATCATAATAACGCAACGCAGCAGTTACATTCTTAGGTAGAACCAATAAATGTCTGTATGAGCCTGGTAGTCTGTAATCCTGGTGGGGTGAGAAAATATAAAGTGATCATTAAATCAGATATTCAAATTACAATTTTTGATCATAATTTGTAATATCGTATGGAGCCTAAAGGTGTATGTGTATTAGGAGGGGGCTCCATGACTTCTTCTTACCACCTCTGTAGGTTCAAGTTCCCAAATATCTGTGACTACTCAGGGGAATAATGAGCTGAAACAGAATTTATGACTCTATCGGTTTGAAAACTCTTTTTTTTTGGAATCCCTCTTTCATGATGATGACAGGGGGGAGATTGCAATATCGATATTACTTTCATTGAAGCTAGAAATTGTTTTGTTTTCTCCCCATGGATCACTTTTCCAGTATATCGTAAGTTACGCCCTTACGATTACCAGAGAGAGAACTGTCTCACCCATAAAGCACAGTTTCAGCTCATTTTTCTCACATGATAGTAACATGTAAACATGGTAATAGGCAGATGCAAAAAAACCAAGACATGGAGAATCCATATATCAATTACATTTGATAAACCCACAGACCACCCTGCCCCCTCCTCCAATACCAACACCCTTTAGAAGAAGTACATTTGAAAAGTATATGTATACCTATTATATACCTTCTCTCCTACATGATGACTAATCTCCTTTGACGTAAGTGCTCGTACGAGGCATCTGGTGAATTTAAAAAACTATCTGATTGTGGAGGCCCATCTGCCGAGATACGGTCTTGAGTGACTTATCAGAGGTCTGGTATTGGGTGATTTACCTCCTGAGATCTGGTATTGAGCTCAGTGGTATTAAGGGACGTACCTTTTGTTTTGTTTTGAGATCAGCGATAGATAAATTATCTTCAGATAACATTGAGGTCATCCAATCTTTCACCTAAAATCAATAAAAACACGAGACTAAAAATTGAACATTTTAATATACATCTAGAAATGTTTATCACTGTAGTTTTAGATCAATATTTATCAAAGTGTAAACGCTTTGTGGGAAATAATGTCAAATACTCTACCATACTCTATTGCCTGAGATTATTCCAACTCACATTCTAAGTTCTCCTGCACAAAATAATGAGTTTATTTATATAATGTTATCCACATGGGTAAAACTTAAACGTGGACCTCAAATTATTATCACTAGTCAATAGGTCCAAGCACTCCATAGCCAGCCCTGGCTAATGAGTACCTACACAGCGTAAAGCACTGTTACCCATTGGAACAGCCTACCAAACAGGAATCCAACCCGCTAACCTGATAACCTAGCCCGAGATTCTTCTCTCACATACTTATTTACCTCATTATTAGGTAGCTGAACATTAAATCCAGGCAGTGGCATCAGTACATCATATATAGTATATTTATCTAAGTCAGCGGCTGTGAGGTGTCTCACTGCTGATTTATTTATCTGAGTCTCTTCTTTATCTTTATCTGTATCTTGTCTATCCTCAGCTGTAATATTAACTGAGACATTGTTCTCATCTATCAGGATTTTAAGTGAAACAATCGATCACTCATTAATATAATACAGGAACATAGTCAGGTTCACTTTACCAGAGCATGACAAAGTTAGGAAATTCTAAGGTCAGATAATTCCCAATATTCATGGATGTTATCGTTACTGTAGGAGCAAGGGGTTTGGGATATACCCCAAACTTCCTGGTTGTAGTGGCAGTGATCTATTTTGTCAAAGTTGGAGTTGCCTCTTCTACTGCACGACGAATGACAATAGAGATGCAACTCCAATGCTGGCAGAATGGACCAAACAACTTGACCTAAGTAACAGGTATGAGGTATGCAAGACGAGATATATAGTTCATTCTTACAACAACAAATAACTAAAAGAATATTCTTGTCTGTTGTTACAAGATGTTCCAAGTAGTGTAGAAAGACACATACAGATAAGAAATGGCTGTTTCTAATAAAATGAAAGCTAATCTGCAGACCTGAGAGTGGAGGTAGACCTTGATCTGTAGTAGTAGGGGTAGTAGTCGAGGAGGCTGATCTATCATATACCAGATCTCCGACTATCGGCTCTAATCCATACTTCTCTATTCTTTGTGAAGCTAATCTGTTCCAGATTAAACTCTGATAACTGTGTAGATATAAGAGTCGTGTCGTCCTGTCAATTATATATATATATCATAACAATAAAATAACAAAAAGATAAATATAATGATATATACTAAGATTAATGTGGAGATAATTATACCATGATATAATCCAGTTTACTCCAGGAGGAAAGTCAGCGACAGAGAGTGAATATATTTACTAACTAACTATATGTACCTGGAAATATTTTCTAAACCAATTCAAGACTGACTATACATTTGATGGTTAAGATGATCTCTAGGACAAGATGTTATGGGATACTGCCACACACATCGTGCCTGAAGTCGGCTTGTCTTACCTGGGGATACTCTCCATGGCGCTCTGTAGTTTATCCAGACCATATCTGATAATTCCCTGCATCAGACGTCTCTCAATATTCAGAGATTTAGGGAGCTTATCTAAAACCTGCTTGGCATTACGAGATTCCTTCCACAGAAATCTAGCCTTCTCTACATCAGACCTTTCTGAGCCTCTAGGTGACATGATGAGGTCTATGGCTTGTAAAAGTTCACCTTTCAGTAATAGTTTGCCTATCTGTGGAGCAAACATATGGTTGATATTGTGGGAAGTGAGTACGAGAAAAAGAAATCATAAGACATAGGAATCATTCTATGTGGTAAACAGACCATAATCTACATCACTTTCATTGTCAACTCTCATATATGGTTTTTTAAACACTAAAGTCTGAGCCTGAATCAACATCAATGTTCTCTCTTGTTTCATTTAAAACATACAGAGTACAGATTACATTAGAGTAATTCTTGTGTTTATCATGAATGATAAAGCTGTTATTGAACATACCAGGCTATAGAAGGTACAAAAAGCACCAGGTACTCACTTCATATGTAGGTATGTTAGTCGTACCGAATCTCTGCATACCAAAGTAATTAATGAAACCATCTGAGCTAAGAGCGTCAGCGGCCTTCTGTAGATTCTCAGCTGTGCTGCTGACGTTACGTAATACTATCTTAAAGTGATTACCTGCCAGCTGACCCAGACCTATTCTCTCCTGAAGGGGAAGTAAAGAGGAGAGTGCAGCATATGATATATTATATATCACTTAACAACATAAGCGCTTAGTGGGTATCCATAAACATATATGAATACATAAAAACATTTATATGTTTATGGTAATATCTAACAAGCGAGCAAACCTATGTCAGAATATTAGAGTTGTAGTTTGATGATTGTCTGCGTATCACAATGATGATAATGACAATGACAATAATATTTCTGTCTGTCATTGCTGACGATGACTGCTCCTGCATTGAGGCATATGAACTGTTTTCAGTTGAACGAGGTTTCTAAATAATTAGTAGTAGCGTTCAGAATCCAGCATGATGCATTTTGCTTCAATGACAGGGTTCAATTGGTTGGAGACAGCAACCTTATGCTTTGTATAATGCAGATCACAGTGTACATATGCAGAGAACGATTATTTTGAGTCCGGATCAGTTGAGATTGGGGTTATGTGGTTTGCCAAGCCATAAAGAATATACACCGGACGACAATAAAACCACTTAGAGGCAGGCGCGCTTTTACCTAGGGCCATTCAATCATTTTCATTCTTCACACTAAATAAAACTTTATAAGTGAATAGAACTGCTACTACTTACATGTTTATACTGGAAGTTACCGAGTTTCATTCCCCAGAGTTTTTTGTTGGTACCTCTTAGTTTCTCAGCTGTCACTTTATGTACACTGACTCGCTGACTAGTCTTAGCTCTTTTATCTTTAGTACCCGCGTACTGAAACTGCTGTGCTCTGATATTACTATACTTAGAGATTATGTCTAACGCTTCCATCGTATCCTTAAAATAAACAAATCTGATATTAGCATACTGATGTGGTGTCCAATCCAGAGAACTGTGGGATGTCATGTATACTCACATACCAGAACACTCACATACTAAATTGTACAATGTCATTGTAGAATTTCCAGTACACCTTAAGAACTCATTTCTTCTAAAGCAAGGTGAAAAGGTTCAGTTATTTTAATAATGCAGTACTGTGTTCGTCTATTTAATTTTACTACTTTCAACCTGGCCTTTGAGGCTTATATTTTGAAGCTGTCGGGCTGTCGGGCGAGGGGCAAAAGTCTGGGGGGCTCAGACTACTCATCAACCATTGTCAAGTACCACATCGCCTCAGTTATTTCTATTTAATTTCTATGATTTCTTCTTACTGCGGGTTAGGCTATCTTAGTGGAACATTTCTTAGTGATAATTAACACATCAACTGTTTTATATACTGTTGATTTTAGGAGGAACAACAATACAAACATAACATAAGATAACCTGAGGGACAGTCTTGTAGCAGTCACCACTCAGTCACCACTCAGTCACCACTCAGTCACCACTCAGTCACCACTCAGTCACCACTCAGTCACCACTCAGTCACCACTCAGTCACCACTCAGTCACCACTCACTCACCACTCAGTCACCACTCAGTCACCACTCAGTCACCACTCAGTCACCACTCACTCACCACTCACTCACCACTCACTCACCACTCACTCAGACAGTTTTAGTATGTGCCAGAACCACCAATAGGCATAACGCATTTTCCATAAATGGTTCTAACAGATTTGGATAATGTTTGTTAAATATAATTACTTCTAGTTGGTTTATACAACCGGAACACTCAATCAACCGCTTTATATGATGTGCAGAACATTTGCAACAGTGGCTGGATTAATATATGTAACATCACTCAGTGTGTGTTTGTGGGTAGGTTAAGCTGATTAGAACTTTGAACATGATTTTAAGAGGTGACCAACATGGTTTTTTTAACATTTGATGAAACATATAGCACGCTGAGAAATGAGGAGTACAGGAGATCGAGTACTGGGGGGGTCATGACGTTAAGATTAAGTCCATGACTATGCTGCTAGTTGTTGACAAGCTTTTCTCAAATTGTCCTTCAAAATCCTTAGCTAGTTCCTTGAAAGGGTTCCTGTACTTGTAAACAGGTTTCCGTTTCCCTACAAAGTTTTCTGTAATTTGATGTAGTTTCTTTGTAAGTGAGATTTGCTTTTCAGATTACAGAAATTCGCTTGAGGGAAACGGAAACCTGTTTACAGTAAAAGAACCTTTTCAAGGAACTAGCTAAGGATTTTGAAATACAATTTGAGAAAAGCTTGTCAACAACTAGCAGCATAGTCAAGAACTTAAGCTTAACATCATGACCTCCCCAGTACTCGATCTCCTGTACTCCTTGGTTCTCCAAGCACTAAATGATTGTTTAAACTAGAATAATATGTTGCTAACATAGATTTCTAGTCAGCTTAACCTACCCATAACACACACTGACTGATGTTACATGAATTAGTTTAGCCACTGTTGCAAATGTGTTGTGCATCATATAAAACAGTTGGTTGTGTACATGCTGATGCACAACACATATACTAGGACTTTGACCAGAATGTGGCAGAAACAGGAAAAGAAGGAAAGGCAGGACAAACCAAATGCTTAAACATTCCTGCAGTTCTCACATTGGTATGGCCATGAGTTGTAATCTCATAGAACAAAAAAACCTGATGGCTGGGATGTTGACTTCAGACATGTGACAATGAGACATTATAAAGCTTAGATAAGGGAGTCATATGATGACTGTACAATGAGTCTATCTGGTACAGGCAACAGTGTAGACTGGGTTTATTGTGAGTAAACGCAATACGAGATTGCAACCCTGCTCATGTCCTGGCTGTGGTGCAAACCTGGATGATAATATCACTACCACTGTCACTAATAACCATTGTCCCAAATACAAAGACCAACCAGACTCTGGAAAAATCAGCTGTCACCCAAAATACAAAATTATGCATCGGGAACAAGATCTTGTTGACTTCATCCACCAATTATGCAATTCTGATAACCATTAGATGTTAGAGCAAGCGTGCTATCCGATGCCTTTGTGTACTATGGGTACCTGGTACATGTACTCTGACAATACAATAGTTATTGTGTTATATCTTATTGAAGACGAGATAAGGCAGCCCTACTCCTCAAGGTATGCAAGAAATCCTCGCAACCACAGGGATCTAAGTCTGTTATGACTCGCATATGGCAAATGAACCGGAAAAATCAAAAACTTTCATATATAGTTTCAAGACCAAATAAAAATGGAAAAATTCAATGCATGGAACATTTGAATTTTTACACCCGAACCCAAATGCCATACTGCCCTATAACTCTTTCAACCCCCACCCTCCCTCTTATACTGCTTTTCCTACACGCCCCTGAGTAGAATTATGTCAAGTAGAAACATGATTTAAAACTTAAGATATACTCTGAAATTTTAGTATGCAGTAGGCACGGTTTCCAGGCTGTTTTTGGAGTAATATTTTCAAGTCACCTTATTGAGCTAACAAGTGGCCATAACGTGGCGTTTACAAGGCACACTACCAATATTACTATTGGCCAGATGACATAGTGATAGTTAAACCGATGTCTTTAACTCCTTGGTTAAACTGGCTATAACGGGAAGGAATTTTACATTGCAATCCATCTCAGTCACTTAACTTTATGACCCAACGTTTGAAGGGCGTGATGTAGAAATCTTATGCTAATATCCACAATAAAATATCGACATTGAGTATTGGCCAATCAGCTTCCCTTTTACATGTATATATAGCGCTCAGATATATTCTCTATAGCTCATTCTGTATACTAGCAGAGAAGATCAGGCACAATGTACTTCCCTCTGGTGATACTGTCTATACTATCTATACTAGTATTCAATTTATATCTAGTAATAGGAGACAATGTGATTCGCCTGTCAAATGGCACAAACCATCATATGGATTGTAAGTATCAACCATTAATTAATATATCCTAACTTTGAAAATGCTGTAACCAGTATTAAGGTTTGATAAAAGGATGTGAACTCTAAATATTGATCAGCTTGCTTATATTCTTCTTGCATCTCCATACAAGTATAGAGGTTACACAATATACCAACTCTAAATAATTATCAGCTTTGCTTATATTCACATTTTATATCCTTATACAAGTATAGGGGTTGCACAGCACACCAAATTTTTACATCTGTTTTTTAGCGATTACTGAACTGAATATTTTTCGAGCTCGTGTGAAGATACTGTATCGTATGATTGAGAAGCAGTGCCCACAGCTTCTCACAACCAGCAAGACACGGAAACAATCCACAGAGTATTATGATAACAGTCTCAAAATCGAAAAAAAGCTGTACGACAATTTGATGAGAGTCCTTATTCAATGTCAGCGGCTCAGTGCAACAACTACATCGACACCGCCCACAACCTCACCCACAACCCCGCCAACAACCCCACCGACAACCCCACCCACAACCCCGCCGACAACCCCGCCCACAACCCCGCCAACAACCCCGCCCACAACCCCACCCACGACCCCGTCAACAACCCCGCCCACAACCCTGCCTACAACCATCCCCTTTTCTGTTGAGTGTCAGAACGCCCTCAATCTGACTGAATACTGGAGAAGAGACCACCGTGGCAGTGACATAAAACCCAATGATGGAAACTATCAGTGTGACACAAGGGAGATGGTCAACCAAGGCAGGCCGTGGTTCAGGTTCTCTGGGGCGGCAGGTAATAGGCTACTCAGCACCTGTCCTCCCGCTTTTAGCTGTGGCTCTCAGGCGGCAATCTGGTCTGATGAGGTGATGCCGAGCTCCCCTGCTCACCGCAGGGTGATTAACGTTTATATATCATGGAGGAAAAGATGTAAATATTATACAAGGAATGCCACAGTAATGAGGTGTTCTAACCAGCCTCATGACTTTATCTATAAGTATGAAGGGCCCATGCGGTGTGGTGATGCTTTCTGTGGTATGCTTTAAACTGATTACACCACTATTGTGTTTATTCAATAATCAATTAATTTTTTATTAATGATGGTAAACAAATATGTATGAAGGGAACATTATGATGAATCCAAATCTACCATTGACTTTCCATTGACATTGACTTTGGAGGCTTCAAGTCGCATAATAAGAGTTTCTAACCAGCCCCAGCCACAGATTTATAATTATTAATCAGTATTTGCAAACTGGACAATTTCTCTGACAAGCATATTTTCCTTATTTTGTCACACATGTTTAATCAACATGAGAATGTAAAGATATATAAATATACATACATGCAACTAAATGGTTGTAAGCTATCTGTTTTCTTGTTTGATACACATACCTTGAATTCTTTATAAAGCACAAAATGTAGATGCTGAGGTCTGTCTTTGGGCCAGGAATGCTGCTGACTTCGTCTGTCCGACTTTTTGTTATATAAGCTGATCTCTAAATATTTAACTCCGTCTTCCTCCACACAATTACTGCATAGAGAGGGGAATCGAGTCTGTAGAAAGTAACAACATATAAATCATGATTTGTTCTATCATATAAGTATCGATAACAAAAATCGAGTGCCGTAACTATGATTTAATCGGGTTGAATCATTTCTATAGTATTAATGTTACATGAGGGAGCAATTCCCTGGTTTACACGAAGAGTTCCGTCACAACAGGACGAGATATAAATATTATGATTCATTTCACTCAGTGTAAGCTCAGATAATACAAGAGGGGGATTGTAGTATGTGTGCTAATTATAGGCCTTACAATAGGAGCATCAAAAATAGAGGCAAAGATTAAGAGGATGCAGCAGTGCAGTGTGTCCACTGTTGCTGCAATAAGTTTATTGTGACATTGAACATCACTCAAAACGTAAAGAGCAAAAACAACCAGCGTTAATTATTGATCTGAAGCGAGGGGCGTGTAGGCAGGTAGGAGTGATCTTAGAGTTAAGAGTTTGTAAGCGTACTTGACAGATGAGGCGACCAGTTTTACAGTCGATATCAGATCAGAGAGCTGATGCAGATGGTGATTTATCGGTTTGGCCCATATACTTATTGAGTCTATGGTTTAGCCTCACTATGACAGTAAAAAATACCAACTCAGAATTTTAAGCTAGACAATTAAATCAATTCATCTACCACATCTAACAGGGACATCATCTACCACATCTAACAGGGACATCATCTACCACATCTAACAGGGACATCATCTACCACATCTAACAGAGACATCATCTACCACATCTAACAGGGACATCATCTACCACATCTAACAGGGACATCATCCACCACATCTAACAGGGACATCATCTACCAGATCTAACAGGGACATCATCTACCACATCTAACAGGGTTTGTAAACCATTCTCATATGCTCCATGAATTTTAGTGATTAAAGTGATAGATAAAGTAATAGATAGAGTACAAAGAGTATAGTCTCACTTTGATAAAGAGATGAATATCTTTACGCTCAGATTTCTCCTTGGGAGCTAAAATCCTTACATGTTTCTTCTCACTGCTTCCATTGGCTATCTTTTTTAATTCTGCCTGGAACAAGAAAAAATCACCGATTTTTATATGAATATGAGAACTAAAACATATCAAAATATCTCTCATGATATCACTAGGCTACCTGGACAGTCCATATTTAGCTTGTCACAGACCACACAGACCACACAGGCCACACAGACCACACAGACCACACAGGCTCTAAAGAAAATTAGAGATCATGTGATCCAAATAAGCAACACTGGAAAAAGAAACTTTTCTGACACAAAACTGTTTGCAAATGGGAGGAGCAAGGTGTGATAGTGTTCTTGTCATTTAGGAAGGGTGGTCATGTACTTGTTAGGATTTGTCAGGCAAAAAAGATCCGAGCAATCAATCAGATAGCTGATACAGATGGAGGGCCAGTGAATCATCAACTACTACCGATGTGTCAGTGAAGGAATTTTTAAGGCGGGATAAGTAGTTCCTGATAATCAGAAGAGGCGCCACGTCTCACCATTTCATTCTGAGATATGGGAGTTTTCTCCTCCACTTTCGTGTCTGCCATCTCTGTATTACCAGGTACGGTTGTCTCCCCTGCTGTATCAGTTGATTGAGTTATCTCCCCTGCTGCATTAGTTGTCTCCTCTGTGTTTGGTTTGGTTGTTCCTTCCTGATCCTGAGTCTTTTCTACTTCTTCTTCAGACAGTGGAAGGTCAGTAGATGTAAGTCTTACTGTCTCCCCGTTAGTTGAAATCTCATTCACAACAAAATCAGAAAATCTTTGTTTTATCACACCTACAATATCAGATATATCATCATACCAGTCAGCACTAAGGCTATGCACATGATCGGACACACACAGGCAAACAAGGAGAAACGAATCTCAGTTATAGAGATTGCCCGTATGAAAACTTGGAAATTTAGATATTTATTTACTTACTTACTTACTCACAGTTTATATCTATTCCAATATTCAAATTATCCTTATTGTCGCTAAATCAAAATTACACGATGGGATACCAATGATCAGTGAAACCCCTTATTACTTAGGAAGATAACCCCTTACCAGAGTAATACTCTAATGCCCCCTCAACTTATAACTCATCAACTTAGTCTTCGTAATTATCCTCCCTCAAGTGATGACCTTGAGCTTTAGAATTCATTACCTGGAACAGGGGTAAATCCAGTCGTTATGTAACATCTGATCCCGACATCATTCTCAGTAAGAGGTCTACTCATCTTAACATCATCATCTGATTTCTACATTAAGTCATAAATTAGTAATCATCATCCCTCACCATGATCTCATACAGGGCATAGACGGATATATTACAATATATTTTCTTTTATACTGAGGGAGAGTCAAGTGTTTCTTTTATAGTTACTAAGAGCTCTACACTTTTAAATCTTCTACTAGTATACCTTTGTGTCACACATCACATATCATGCAAATTGTACTAAATGAAATCATAGACTTAATAATGAACCTAGACTTTAAATGGAGCATTAGCATTGAGGCACTGAGGCATTTAATTGTGGGCGACGTAACATCATAAGAAGGTGTAGAAGCAATGATGCTAGCATCGATTTACTGTCCAAAATCCAGGTTTTTTGTCGATAACTGGATCAAGTTTGATCGGATTTTGAGTTTGAAAATTACAATAGATTTAGCAGCTTGGCCTGAACCGTTTGATACTAATTGAAGGCAAAAAAAATTTGAAGAAGAAATAGCATCAAGTTGATAACATGATGCTGCTGATTTTTAAGCAATTTTCAAATTCAAAATCCGATCAAAATTGATCGAGTATGAACAAAAAACTGGATTATGGACAGTAAATCAATGATAGCATCATTGCTTCTACACCTTCCAATGACGTTACGTCGCCCCACAATTAAGTGCTTCACTTCAGCTGTATATACTGTTTGAAATATACCAAGCCAACATCAATGACAGCCTAAGAGGTGAGATCCTTGTGAGTGATTTTACCAGTTTAGCTTACCTGCTTGCTTACAACCTTAGCTGACTCTATACTTTGCCCATTAGGAGGTTTGTGAGATCTTGTTTCTTGTGACTGGTTGCTGGTGTCACACTGAGTACTGGTCAGAGATACATTCACTTCTGTCTGGGCTACATCAGCGGCAGGCTTCTTTAACTCATCTGTTTGTTTGATCTCGGCAGATACAACTTGCTCATCGAGTTTGGCTCGTTTGGTTGATGGCTCTTGTGTCTCCATAACTGTCTGAATCAGAGAAAGTGAAAATTACTTCTTGAGTACCAATGAACAATTATTTTTGTAAAAACCAGTGTCCTATTCAACCTTACGGTATAATCTACGAGGGTATTCGAAAACATTCGTTCTGAGCACTGGCAATAGTGATTATGTCAATTAATATTATTAGAAGGCCTAACCCTGGAGAACATCACTGAGGATTTAGATTTTGCCAATGATTTCCTGCAATATTTCCGTCCTGAGGTGACTATTCGGAGACTGAAGTCTCAATTAGTTATCAGCTTGTATTAGTGGTGGTTGTCTCGTATGTGTCTCTCATGAGAACGATACTGTGAGCCGTTGGGGGCATAACTAATGATAGGTTGATGATCCAAAGATAACACTATTACACTCACTGCGTTTCATTTCTCATTTTGACCATGATCTAGATCGAGCTCAAAATGAGAATTGAGCTATGGTGCTCAGTGCAAAGGCTGAGCTCGCATATGTCAGTGATACTGACACAAGCTCAGCCAACACCCTGATGCCTGAGCTTTAACATTGTTTGCTTGGAAGTATCAGCTCGATGTCTGACCATGGAAGCAGATGCGGTTTTCTAGGACAAACTGAGAGGTGACAACTCAGCATGATCTAGGCCAAGGTGTTCGTGAAAAAGAAGCGACGTCAAATGCATCTGATGATGAACTATTTTGAGCTTGAGCATTGAGCTCTAGATAAAACTTTCAATGTTCAAGTTGTTCAATTACAACTTGAGCTGTCTGTTCTAGAGATGTAGCTACAATGAGACAGAATACCTGGGATACTTTGACACACAATTTAAGGTATTAAAACAGCTTCCTATTACAATTTTCAACAAATTGAGTCACATCTTAGTAGGCCTATAGAGAATACTATATGATAGAAGACAATGTCCACGCTAGTAATGTTGTAAATTGTTCAGATAATACGGAGAAGGATTTTCCATTATTGTACTGAGAACATTTGATGAGAGGCTTTTCACACATCGCCCATCCCCACCCAGGCCTGATCCTGAGATATATCTAGTCAAGTATAACGCTAACCGTAATACTAACATCAACCATACTATCGGACAATAGCACTCCTCTGTAAAATCTAATCCACTGAAATAATGAATGCTGAGTGAATGCCAAGTTAACCAATGTTAGTCTGAACAACACCACAGAAGAGTGCATGCTCAGGAACACACTAATAGATACTGACTTAACTGCCGGCGGGCACACACCTAGAAGCCTAGATTCTAGTGTAGGGTTTTTCACTTTGCGCAGAAGAACCCTGTCTGAGGTGAGTGGTCTTCGAAAACACTGCTGACAGCACTGAAACAGTGCGAAAAGTTGCGGAGACGCTAACTCAACAGCTTTCTGGTGCATCACGGCAGGTCAACCACGGCTGATCTACAAACTGCTCAGTGGATGCTAACTTAATTACTGGTAAACTGAATCCAATACAAACGTATCTGCATTATTATGATTGATTGATTGTATTCTATCACTAACATAAAATAATATGTTGCGAGATGAGGGTGTTCATACTGAAAGGGAGCCAGCACATACAAGGAAAAATAAGATGGTGCTAAGATGTACAAAATTCCTGACAATATACATTCGCTGCTCAGTTTTACTCACAACAGACTGAATGTGTTCTTCAAAGCGCAGCTTTTGATCTAACATAATACCAAGATAAGAGACTTTGTCACACATAGTAATGATTTCACCATTTAAAACAATAGGAGGGGTGTGGGGCTTAGTTCGTTGAGTAGAAAATAATATTTCCTGAGTTTTGCTGGCATTTAATAAAAGATCATAATCAGAACATTGCTTAGAAATCCTGTCTATCTCGTTAAAGTATGAGTCTAGATCTTGTTGATTGGAAATGCAGCCAATGATACAGGTGTCATCAGCATACTTGATTATGGTAACATTGCTCAATTCAGATATATGGAAAACAAAAGAGGACCTAAAACGGAGCCTTGAGGTGTACCAGTGTTTGTCTTGATGGGTCGAGATAGATTGCCGTCTACCATAGTCCTTTGTACTCTGTCACTGAGAAAGCTAGATATCCACTCAGTGACTGCAGAGTCGAGGTGCTGGAGTTGTGATATGAGACTGGAGACATTGATTGTATTGAAGGCTGACGAAAAGTCTAGAAATAAGCATCTTGCATAATTGGTGGCTAGTTTGTCTATGAAAGTGGTTACTGTGGTAGTCAAGCAGAGAATGGCATCTTGTGTAGAACGGTCTGATCTATATGCAAATTGATGACTGTCCAAAGGCGTATGAGAGATAACATATTGTTTAATGAGGCGTTCCATGATCTTGCACAGGCAGCTGGTTAAAGCGATGGGTCTATATTGTTTCAGTTCTTGTGGATTTTTTACTTTAGGTAGTGGTTTTATAATAGCGGATTTCCACAGTGTTGGAGTTGTCTTGGCTGATATGGAGGAGTTGAATAATCTGGTGATAGCTGGAGCTAGTTGATAGCAACATAATATGAACCAGATATAATAGCTGTGTCGCAAACGAGAGATCGAAACATTTCCATTGTTAATGAATTCTTAGGTAACTACTTTACTCTTTGGTGCTAAGACAGGAAACAAGGTGGAGGTGGTGTACTACTCAAAACAGCCAACAGATCTAATCTGACAATCTTAGATAGTAACAATGAACCATGCGAGTGTATTTCCTGACTTGTACAACTAAACTGCAGGATTCGCAGACCTCGATCCTGAATAAAACAACCTCGTCCTACAGGCCATCCACGGATAAACAGGGTCATTGTGAAGCACATCAGACAGCGAGATGGCATGTACCATCAAAATAAATGTTTCCCGGACACCATACACCAAGAAGAGTATGACGAGCTTTGTTCAATGATAAAGCATCATATCAAAATCACCTGCTGTGTGATCAGATGGAGACTGGAAACAGCAAACCTATTTTCATCTACCTCAGAAAACAAAGTGGGAGATCTAACATCATTGCAGCCCTCAGAGACACTCCCAGCAAGCATGTTCAAAACATCTGCCTTGGTCTTTACATCTACTGACTTACCATTACCAATTTTTCTTTAAAGTATCTTTCATGCTATGGACAGTGTACTTGTCTACAAGGAGGGCATCAGATCCTTAATCTTAAATCTCGCTACCAGAAAAGCTGGTGGCCCCAATAACCTATCCGCAATGATATAGGACTTTTCACAACCAATGTTCCATCGGTTTTAGATTGTCTTCATCTAATAATATCAACAACTCCGGGATTCAAAGATGGACAGTGCAACGATGTCAATAACTAGAGACCAATAAGCCTTACGGGCATACTCTCTACAGTGACCAAACATTTTATAAGCTCAATCTTCTGGAAATACATAAACATCAACAATCTTCAAACAAGCGACACGGGTTTAGATCGAAACTCAATACAACTACCCAACTACTGCATGTGGTAGACAATGCTGCCCAGGCGCTTCCCTTGGTTTGACTTGAAAAGCGACTAACCTACCATATATATAGTGAGCTCCAATTTTAGCGAATCGCTTGATAATAAGGCTCCGCAAAAATTACTCTTTTACAAAATTCGTCTTCTCCCTTTCCATCCGACATGTGGTGGTTGGATAGCGCATTGACTGAAAAATCGTACCTCAGTTGTAAGTGTGAATTGATTATCATCGCCTGAAATTCAGGCAGGATCTGGAGTTCCCCAGGGCTCATTACTTAGCCTTGGCAGGCTGTCGTGTCAGGGGTAGGGATGGGTGGGTGGTGAGGGGGGGACAGCCTGGGTAAATCCGTCGTGACCTCTTCAAGGTCACGACACAGACCTGTCTATTTTCATAAAATCGGATTTACAATCAAGAGCCAACTACTAACACAAATATCTTTGTTATATTGACCAAGGAGTACTCCTTGGTTTGACATTTGATTCTTCTTCATTTCCTGTTCATTTGGCATATCATACTGTTTGTAAAACTACAACTTACTTAGGCTTAGCTAGTAGAGACTGGCTGGAGTGAAGGAAATTTAGTTACTAAACTCAGCATCGTGATCAATAGACATCGATACACAGACATCAACTTAGTCTATTTCTATATTGTGCTCACATGACCAATATACCATAGAATGTATTAAATAGGACAACTCTTATTTTGTTCCGAATTCACAACTTTTACTTACTTACTTGTTACTTGTAGTGTAATCTCCAACTTCTTCTGAAGGTCCTAGAGATATGGCATAATCGTCTACTCCATATTTCGTTCCGCGTCGGTATCATGGGATCATCGGGTATTCTCTGTCATGCCAGTCTAGCCTGCCACAGGTGGTGCCACGAGGAGATTACTGCTCACAGGTAGCTGGTTCCAGGCCTTCGCTGTTTTGATGAAGAAGTTGTTCTGGTGGTGTAATGAGTTACAGTGAGGGATGTGATATTGCATTTCATGCCTTCTGCTAAAACCAGATGTAGCTGAGAGAGGGGAGATGTAATCAGTGATAGTGGTGGCAATCTCATTAAAGTGCATTGCTCTGAATAGACCAAGACTTCTTGACTCCCTCCTCGATGATAGCTTCTCCCAGTTCATCTTGCATAGTAGCTCCGTTGTGCTTGTGGTCCTGTCAGTCCTACTGATGTTGTTTACTAACCTAGCTGCCTTTCTCTGGATAGCCTCTAGCGCGTTGCTCTGGGTGGTGGTCAAGGTCGGATCCCACACAGTGCTGGCATATTCAAGTACAGGACGGACCAGCTGTTTATAGGCTTTTTCTCGTAGATGAGGAAGAGTGAATGGGATAGTCCTCGAGACGAATCCTAGTCTGCTGGCTGCCTTTGCTGATATGAAGTTGGTGTTTGTGTTCCACCGTAGATCCTTTTCCAGTTTTACTCCAAGGTACTTGGTGGAATTTACCTGGGGGATAATTATGCCGTGGAGAACATAGGTGTTGTCGATGGTCTTCTTTCGTTTGCGGCTGAACTTTATGTGCTCGCACTTGGTGGGATTGAACTTCATATCCCATTCTTTCTCCCATTTCTCAAGCGCAGCGAGGTCTTTCTGAAGTTCGTCTGCCTTGTTGGTTGTAGAGTATATGACAGTGTCATCAGCGAAGAGTCTAACCTTGCTTCTGATGCTGTCAGGGAGGTCGTTTATGTAAACTAGGAAAAGAGCAGGACCGATGACTGATTCTTGAGGCACTCCAGAGGTAACACCGCATGGAGAGGAGTGGAGGCCATCCACTACTACAACTTGGGTTCTATTCCTCAGGAAGTCCTCTATCCAGTTTGTTACCTGCCTGTTTACTCCGATGTCGGCTAGTTTAGTTATCAGTTTGCTGTGTGTCACCTTGTCAAATGCTTTACTGAAGTCGAGTATCAGAGCATCTACTTCCTCTCGTTGGTCCAGGTGGCGTGATACTTCTGTGGTCAGCTCTAGCAGTTGAGTTTCGCAGCTTCTTTTACTACGAAATCCATGTTGTTTGGAGTCGAGTTTGTTATTTCTTTCGAGGTATCCCATCATCTGACTCGTTACAATGTGCTCCAGTATTTTGCTGGTGATACACGTTAAGCTGATGGGTCGATAGTTAGATGGGTCGTATTTATCTCCTTTTTTGTACACAGGAGTTTTGCATTTCATTTGTGAGTTGTCCTCTCTAACCAAATGGATTTACCCAGGCTGTGCCCCCCTTCCCTTACCCACCCACCCCCCAACACGACAGCCTGCCCAGGCTACTCATATGTACCTTGCTTTGTGTTAACACCCCCCCCCCATAATTCCTGATGGCTAACACCACTAACTAGATAATATATAATAAATAATTTATAATATATATAGAAAAAATGATTAGACTTGACTATACTACTAGCTATGGCCTCACTGTCAATTTCTTCAGAACAATCCTTCATTATAACAGGCAGCCTTGTTTTTTTTGCCGACATAACCTCCACTTCTTAGTGTAGAAGGTTCTGGAAATGTGGCAGCTCATAGTCCGTTAACGTCCCTAGGTCGGCTAGGGTGAATGGCCCGCGACAGCCAAATCAGGTAGTACTACACAAACATTGGCACACGGTGGGGCTCGAACTCAGGAACTAATGATCCTGAGTCCAACGCCCCTGACACTGAGCTATCCCTGATCCCTATGTATAAAAATTACTCTATCTTCGATCCAACCACAGTTCATGGGACCTGTTCTTCCTGATAGAGAAGTAGTGCACTGCTTCTGCAATCATTTATAATAATTTATCATGTCTCATCTCTTTTTCCTTTACATGCGTGAATAAGCTGAGATCAGTTACTCATCAAACTACTTATTGAAGGACTCGCACACAGTACCCTGCATTACAGAATCTTCTTCAGAAAGCCACTATGTCAGGGTAATAAATTTCATGTGTGTAAACTCAAGTCACTGTTTTCTATTAGCCTACAAAATTCTACATCATACTCGGGGGTCTCTGAAGGCCACAACAAAATAATGCATTTGAGACTCAAGTCAGCCACTAATGTGTGCATACACAGAAAACATAATATGGTATTAGCACAAACACACTCACATCACAGACATCAGTGCATCTGGCACAGCTCACATGCATGCTCTGGCTTTATCAGCAAATAAGCTCTCTCCTGGGTTGAAACACAAAGTCTGCTTAGTAGAAATCTATATTATTTAATAGTTCTAGTAGCAGGGCTCTCAACCACTCAGATTTAGCCCGAGTTACTCAGATTTTTGGGTGCAACTCAGGGTCGGATTTTAGAATATCAGCTAAAAACTGAGATTTTGCTTCATATTCATCGAGGTCGGGGAATTACTCTCGCTGTGGCCTAGTTTTATGATTATAAAGAAACAATTTTATGTTGTGATATATGAAACACATTAACCATGATGAGTTTTACAGTGATTCTAAATCAATGATGATCTGCTAACAACTCTAAAAAAACCAGTATCATTCTTACTACTTGGTACTTGAAGGTTAATCGCCAACTTATGTGAGAAGGTTGTGGCAATATGTCATCTCGTCTTTCCGTCTCCGTTCCGGGTCTGCAACGTAGGGTCGGTAGATCGATCGCCATCAACCTTAGCCTGCCACTGGGGGTCCCTCGAGGAGGGTGCTGCCGATCGGTAGGGCGTTCCACAGTTTAGCAGTGCTCACAAAGAAGCTGTTCTGGTGCAGTCTGGTATTGCAGTGAGGGATGAAATACTGCGATTGGTGTTTCCTTGACTGTCCAGCATGTGTAGGATGTGGAGAGAGGTAGTCAGTGATGTTAACAGCAACCTTGTTGTAGTGCATAGCGCGGAAGATGCCGAGCCTTCTTCTCTACCTCCGGTCTTTGAGTGTGGCCCACTCCAGGTCCTCCAGAAGTTTTGTAGTGCTGGAGGTGTGATCAGTTCTTCTGACATTGGACACCATCCGGGCTGCTCTTCTTTGGACTGCTTCAATGGAGTTTATCTGAGTATTGGTCAGAGCTCCATCCCACACCGTGCTCGAGTACTCAATGACGGGTCGTACCAGATATTTGTAGGCCCGACTTCTCAAGTCCGGGAGCGACGGGGGGATAGTTCTGCTGACATAGCATAGCATTACATTATTCATATGTAAAGGTCTAAATTGCTCTATATGCTTTGGCGGCCGTACCCATTGAGAGGCTAACAGAGCCTTGAAACTCTTAGCTGTTTGTGCATAGGGTGTTTCTCGCCTTTGAAATTCCACTTGCAACACGGTATCGGTGTTATATCTGTAAAATGGCATTTTGTGGTTTCCTAAATGTAACCATTGCTAAGTAACCATTCCATTTCGATCAAAGACCAGGCACCTAGCATTTCTAATTAATAGATGATTTCAATCATTTTAACTGTCAGTTGAGGTCGTGGAATAGAGAAGAATAGAAGCATAAACAAGAGCTCGCTCTTTCCCTTATTCCCATCTTACGATCCAACTCACAAGCACTCTTTCACGCTAACTATAAGGTCTTAGAACACAACTTGACATACAATACAATTCCTGAAGAGCACTTAGGCACTAGAATAAACACCCCACAGCTATCTAGATACACACTAATTTCTTTATAACATCGGCAAAACTCAGGTTTTGGATCCTCCCAGGTTGAGAGCCCTGTTTAGTAGTACACAGGAAAAACTTGGTTGAGTGTTATTTATTATTTAGGACTAACTTTAAACTAAATTAACTAACTGAGTAAGTTATTTTAGTTGGTAACTTTACTCTGGGCACATAAGCTCTCTCTTTGATTGAAACTCAAAGTCTGCTTAGTAGAAAGCTATATTATTGAATAGTTTCAGTAGTACCAAGGAGCATTCTCCCTGCAAGGAGTAACAGTGACAGTCAATTCCTCCTTGGTAAATACACAGGAACCTGGTTTAACGTTATTTATATTAATTTTATTAATTTATTTATGAAACTTTACACTAAACTAACTCACTGAGTTAGTTAATTTTATTTAAAAATTTCTCTGATAGTATTGTCATTTTAAACTTGTCTCTCTCTTTGACTCATTTCCACATGTGTAGATTTGACAGATCACTTAGTAGTGTATCCCTTACGGCCTATGATATAAGGCTTGTCATTTTGATTATTTCATTGTAGGCTTGTTGTTGTTGTCTATAGTGTGTGCTTGGGTTTTTTGCAGGGAATAAAGGGAAACAAATATAACCAAGGACAGGAAAATCATTCAACATGATGTTTACGACAAGATGTGTTTGTGTTCTACTCTGTCTACAATCATTTCTCAACCTCATATCTGCTGCCGAAGGCGACATAAAACAGAAGATTGCATTCGGAGCAGGGAACCCTCCCTCAGTCCATGTACCTATTGTGGAAGCGGAGCAAAGTATATCCAGTAAAAAATTCTTCACAGATTATGTGAAGCCGCAGAGTGTTGTTTTATTCCGTGGTGCCATTAAACACTCACGTGCCTTCACTCACTGGAGCGATGATTACTTCCTTGGTCTAACAGACGTACCAGCTGACCACACTGTGCTCATCGAGAGCCGTAAGAAAGAAAATAGAACAAGTCCTCCGTCTTACATGTCATTCAAAGAATTTGTGAAGATATATAACCTAACGGATCAGTACATGGTCGATGGGGTACCTTCCTTCCTAAGGTGAGTGATAGCTCAGCGATATACAATATATTCCTGAGTAGTCAAGAGAACTATCACTATCATCTACACAAGAGTAGTTGTAGGTAGTTATAGAGACTGATGTGAGGATACAGTCAAATGAAATTTTACACAGTATTGGACCTTTCCCCTTGTTTTTTTACGCTACAGAGTTTCTCTTCTGTTTTAGGCTTATAGCAGCATTCTGCATCAGATGTATAGGCCTTAGCTATGGAATTTTATGTGGTTTTGATACATATATTTGTTCTTGCTGTTCTATATGTTCTTTTCTCCTTGTTTGTATAGAAAAGATTACAATTTACCACATCATCTTCAGTGTGATCAGTTGATGAAAGATATCATTGTAGAGACGGTAAGTTAGACTTCCATCTGACTGGCTCCGTTTCGATAGTATCAGCTATGGCCTCTTGTAGTGTTGCTGACTGCTTAGAAATTTAAATAATTTTTATATTTTATTTGATATTTACCAATCCAAGTTCACAATAGACTGCAGAAAATGTAAACATAGTCGATACCTGTTCAGCTCAAATGCAAGCAGGAAAGCTAATTATTATTTTTGGATGATGTAGTCTGATGTACTTTCAACATATGATGTTATATTATATTTCAGTTTATGTGGTTTAGTAGCGGTGGCACATCGTCAGTAGTACATACGGACTCTGTAGAGAATCTCAATTGTCTTATCGCTGGTACTAAAGATTTTGTGATCGTCCCCTATGAATATAAGGTGAGAAGAGAATATCCATATTGTATTCACATCCCCTGGGTCCACAGACGCTGAGTCTGCAGCTCAGCAATCTCCCCAACTACAATATACATGAATAAATTAATCAGATGGTCATTCGCTATAGGCCATAATAATGTACCAGCAGAGCAGACAGCGCACTTTGTAATCTTGGAGAAGATCAGTAAAACCAGTGGAGACTAAGGTTATGTCACTGAGGACTGAGCCAAATATCAATGTGGAAACCTGCTGAGCTACTGAATAACAAAAATGTGTCGTATTAGTTGACAACTGAAGTAGAAGTGCTATTTTTCTCGATATGGAAGTCTGGGTCATTTTGATAGCAATAAATTCTGCAATCAATGGTCTACGGTGATGTTGATAAATGAGTATTATTGTTGAATTGAAAGTTTTTGTGTATATCATTCGAAAAAGTTGTCATGAGAAATTCTTGAAATATATTGCTCAAGCGCTTGCGATCTGCTCCAAAACACATCAATTCACAGAATTACCTTGTGTCGTGACGTAAAAGTCACAGTTAGTCTTATCATTATTCTAAACCAAATAAGATGATGAACTCAATTTCTAAATTTCATCTGTTTTTGTTATGATTATATCAATCAATATAATTGTCTTTGATATTTTATCACCGTAATTCTAAGATTTGTAACAGATATAGATTCACATCAATATTGAAATATTAATTAAAAACATATCGCACTCACTCCGTAAGCTGTCAAATAACGATGGTGGAAGTTTTTATTTTCCTTTCTTTTATCATATTGGACCATAATAATACTAAACTTGCTATATTTCAGGAGATGGTATTATTTGACCACCCAGAAGGCTCTTACTCAGGTATAGATGTTGATGATGTAGATTATGAGATGTATCCTGGACTGGCTAATGTTAAGTTTATGCACGCTCATATGGAGGCAGGAGACTGTCTATATATACCATATAAACTGTAAGTCTGCCTATATATAAACTGTAAGTCTGTCTATATATACCATATATACTGTAAGTCTGTCTCTATATATACCATATAAACTGTAAGTCTGTCTATATATATACCATATAAACTGTAAGTCTGTCTATATATATACTATATAAACTGTAAGTCTGTCTATATATATACTATATAAACTGTAAGTCTGTCTATATATGTACCATATAAACTGTAAGTCTGTCTATATATGTACCATATAAACTGTAAATCTGTCTATATTTACCATATAAACTGTAAGTCTGTCTGTATATACCATATAAACTGTAAGTCTGTCCTATATATATACTATATAAACTGTAAGTCTGTCTGTATATACCAAATGTACTGTAAGTCTGTCTATATATATACCATATAAACTGTAAGTCTGTCTGTATATATACTATATAAACTGTAAGTTTGTCCTATATATATACTATATATACTGTAAGTCTGTCTGTATATATACCATATAAACTGTAAGTATGTCCTATATATATACTATATAAACTGTAAGTCTGTCTGTATATACCATATAAACTGTAAGTTTGTCCTATATATATACCATATAAACTGTAAGTTTGTCCTATATATATACTTTTATTGTCAATCTACAATCATCTTTAGGAATGTTTTTCATGCAGTGACAGAACAAACAAAAAACTTAAGCGGAGAAAAAAAGAGAATATACACAAGTAATAAAAATTAATAGGATTTAAAGTGTTTTGATAGTTGTTGTTTAAAATGAGTAAATTTGGTTGCTGAGCGTATCTGAATTGGTAAAGAGTTAAAAGTTGTAGTGATTTTTTGTCTTAATTGATCGCTGTGATAATGTAATCGATGTAATATATTGTGGTGATAGGTTGCCATATATGTGGATGCCATATAGCATATGACAAAAGACATACTGGAAATAAAAGTTACGAGATGATTTACTATCTAGGAATACCCTGCATTTCTGGAATAATGCCAAACTTTTGTTTATTTTGGTGCAAATCTGGTCTACATGATCATCCCATGTCAATGAGTCATTCAAAGTAAAACCAAGGAGTTTGGTATTGACATTTCGATTAAGTTTTTTATGGTTAATTTTTAGATCTAAATCTAGAGGTGTGGCTCTAGGGGAGTTGACAGGGTTGTATAAGCATATAGTGAGATTTTTTTATGTTTAACAACATCCTATTATTCCTACACCAATTTTCTATCAAGTGAAGATCAGTATCACATAAATCATTAAGTGTATCAAAGTTGTCAGATTTTGACACGAAAACTGTATCGTCAGCGTAGGCAAATGCCTTGGAATATAACGTGTAGGATAAAAGATCATTGACGTATATGAGGAATAAACTTGGTGCCAGAATTGAGCCTTGGGGGACATCAATACTCATCAATACTCATCAATACATCATATAACATCAATACTGCACGCCATCTCATTGTGACACAAAACATTCAGTTTTTCATATCTTATTATTTTAAGCACAAAGTACTACGTATATATTATAGTACATTAGCCGCTGGAGGGTCGTCATCTTTTCTTTTACAGATTAATTCTTAATCCAAAAAAATATTCATGTGGCAGTGTATTAGAATTACTTCCTGGATATTATTAGGATGATGAGTATTATCATGGACCCTGAATAGTGTAGTATGAGACCTACTGACTCATATCAATGAGTTTTATACTAACGATTATATAGGGAGTGATCACATTTTCTGTCTCTCTATAACAGGATACATCAGGTACGGTCATACAACAGGAATATAGCTGTCAATATCTGGTGGGACTCTTTTAAGAATAATGATCTGGATTTAGATAAATGTGATAGTGAGTTCGATAGTGACTGGACTCTAGAGAGAGTGGACTTTCTGGGATTTTCTAATCTCGAGGCCTCCCCTGCTATGATCAGGTATATCATACAAACCTCTATATAAAACTAGCCTTTATAAAACTAGCCTCAATATAAACTTGTTACTCCTTGGTTTTAAACTAGCATTCATATAAACAAGGAGTAACTGTTACTCCTTGGTATAAAACTAGCCTTTGTATACAGTTTAGTCTTCATATATAACTTGTCTTCATATATAACTAGCCTTCGTTTAAAACTAGCCTTCGTAACTGTTACTCCTTGGTATAAAACTAGCCGTCATATATAACTTGCCTTCATATAAAACTATTCCGCTGACTAAGTGATAACTGGTAAGATTATTAAAACTATGTGGTTCAATAAAACAAACCACATCAGATCAGAATCTTATGAAGAAAAGATGATAATATTATCCAAGGATAACTCCGGGAAGTACAGCCTTGTACACCGGTGGGGTGGCCTTGTTATTGTTTGTCATGTTATATTACCCCTTTGTGTGTTCTATGCTTTGACCTTACCTCTCACATTAAACAGGACCTTACGTGTATGAGTTATTACGTGACCAAACAGATGTGTATTACGTGTCACAAGCTAAACTGCAATAGTTAGAATAAGATAACTATACCAGGAAAAATAACAAGGAAACACTTTAGCTAGCTCATAACCAGCATCGCCTCAATGCCACTGTAACTCATGTACACAGTAACTAATGGAGTGTTAACTTGTGCCACATTTAAGCTGATGTTATAAAGTGTAGAGTGACGAATGTTTGATGTTGGTACAGAATGCTGATCAGACATTTTTGTAATTAATTTTAGAGACCATATACAGTCCACAGTAATAGGTGATGGTACCCTGACATTCGAGGAGTTTTATCCTAAACTGGGACTAAATGTAAGTCTGCCACCTGTCAACATATGGCAGGGTTGTCATCATGTGGCAGGGGTGTCATCATGTGTCAGGGGTGTCTTCGTGTAACAGGGGGGGTCATCATGTAACAGGGATAACAGAGGTGGATATTTAACCACTGAGTTATCATATACTTTATAATAATGCATGATGAGTAAATGATAACTCTAGGTCTGAAACTGGTATGAACTGATGGTTTAAATTGACAAGTTGGCGTTTGATGTGTCATAGCTTTGTCAAGGTATATAGATGGTAAAACAACTAAACCTCTTTATTGGTTAGGAATCTGGTTTGCTGCATCCCTCAGCCCTGTTGTGATGTCCACTCCATCTAATGCTGCGGTTTCTCGCACTGAGGGATATTTTGTAATTACTGCCATAATCAGATATCATAATGGCAGGTAGCTGTCAGCCTTATTTATGCTGGTACCCAAAAATCTGTCAGGTTAAGAGCTCACACTATATGATATATCTACAGCCTTATATATGAAGCCTGTACCACTGTTATAATATACCAAAATTTTGACTCAATAGTTGAGACAGATATATCTGTGAAATAGTTCAGCTCCCACATATTCAGCTCTACTTGCAATCACCATCATCCGCAGATGTTCTCCCTGATGTGCAAAACAAAACACACCATATCCAAAATATAAAATAAAAAAATAACTCAATGCATTGAACACAAGTGTTTTGGCAATGCTAATTTAAATTTATGTATGGTTAATAATGTCTTTTTGATGATCATTTGAGTTTGATGTCTTCGAATCTTATTGATCAAACTTAAGCAAGTGTTTGGTCTGCGTTTGATCTCCCTCTTATATACTAGTATGTAATAACATGACTACAGCTTGTATACCATAGTGTGTTATAACTTGACCTTTGAAGATTAAAAGAGGCGAATATTATAATTACAGTTATGGATAGAGCTAAATCTACCACATTCAGATCCTGAGATTTTTGAGGCTTTACTCGATATTTACAGGAGGGTAAGTCTGCTGCTTATTAGTGGCTACTGCAGCTGTCTAACTCTATAACTGTCTGATTATTTACAGCTTCTGACAGACCCAGATTTTAGAGAACATGAGCCTGAACTTTATCAGCAGGTGGTGGAAATGATGCGCGAGGTGAGTCATCAGCCCCTTCCCACACTGACATCGAAATTACGCTACTTAGGATGCGTATCTCTGATCGTTAGAGTCAATTTAGTATGAGAATCTAACATGACCCACCCCTAACTGTTAAAATTAAACTCCAGTCTTCACACAAAATTCCTGGTGATGGTACTCATGCTAAGGGAATGATTTCACTCTCTATCGATCAGAGTATATGCAATAGTATATCACGTGATCATTGAGCCTGCGCACTGATGAGTAGAGTAAGCTATACAGCTCTCCACAGCTCTCGGCAAGCTTAACATGACCAGACTGATAGCATGTGCAGCTGTGCATTTGTAGCAGGTGCAACAAATCCTCAAAATATAACTGAAAATTTGACTTGCTAGTCAGCTTTTAGCGATAGTCATCAATTTCCAGCAAATACCAAAATAGTATCTTTTCATTAATAAAAGCTTGTCATAACTTTCTGTCAGCTAATGCACCATCCGATCAGCAGGCACTCAACTACATCATTGTTGAGAATATCATCATAATATAAGCTCCAATAGCAAGATCTGATCATTGTCTGATCAAGTCCTAGTAGAATTAAACATAAATCAATGGGTAGATTATAGTATGATTTCACCTGATCACTGTGATGCACAAATCTTTGTGATTCTCCACAGCACAGATTCTAGATTTAACTCTGATCACTTGTGTTTTATGGCTTTAGCTCTTCTGTTTAGTTATGGTGTAATATTGTGCTATCGGTTATCGGATAATCATAGTGGAAGGCGGCACAACTCTGCCACAGGCTCCTACATTGTTTTAAGTATTGTTTTGCTGATTCCAGCAAGGCTAGACCTGTATTTGAACCTAGCAAAAAAAACCCACAACTCTCACTACACCAGGCCACCAGGCACTAATAAGGTGATATGGGTGAGCATTCTCTTAGATGGATCTTGACATCTTGAAGAGGATTTGGCTTGAAATAAATGTTAAAGTGCGAAATCTATCTGTAGTACAGTCAATCATGTGCTTCCCGAAGTGTAAGATAATTATTTTTGTTCGCTCTTTTCAGGCTTTTGCTATAATAGATACAGACAAAGATGGTAAGATAAACGCAGACGACCTTGAGAGGATGACCCCAGATCACTGGGATGAAATCACTACTATATTCAAGGTGAGTTTATCATTGTGTCAAGGTCACTTTTACTAGATAAAAGAATGTGTCGACAAAAAAATATAAGCAGCTTTGGTGAAGGGTGTTTCATATGTTATCAACATAGAACTAATATAAACTTTTTAAATGCTGAGTGTGGAGGAAGTGTATAATCATAAATCTAGATGTGCTCCTTACAGTGTTATTCTCTGTACATGAAGTCATCGGCTAGTCTTACACTATGTGATTCGGTGTCATGAATTATCATATTATCCTATACTTGATACTGTACTGAGTGTAGTTTAGTAGCTAATACAACGATGCTTAACTCAACGCCAATTTGAGTAGGAGGTAGCTTAGTTGGTTAGAGCGCTTCCCTCTAAAACGCAAGTGTTGGAGGTCTTGGGTTCGAATCCCGCTGCAGTCTACGACTGCTGGGCTCAATTGACACCTCAGGTGTGCTCCGACCTGCCTACAAACTGAGAGCATCTTGGCGCCGAATATGGCGGTCGCGCCCTTGAAGCATCTATGAAGTGAAGATTGGGATTATCAAAGCTGTTTCTCCAGCTAATCAGCTTCAAAACAAGCCCAAAATTGACCTTGTCGGACCACTACAAGCTTTGCTATGAGGCATTGAAGTCGGCCCTTTCAATATTTGCTCGTGAAATCGGAAAGCCTGGGTGTGAGGTCACAGCAGGGTTGTCGATCGATATTCGACATTTTTTGTATATGGAACTATTAAAGTGAAAGCAACTTTTTCCCCAACGAAATATGTGTTTCTCTCCTTCAATTTCTTGCTTTGGATTAATCTCTATGATGTCATGAGCTACAATGTTGGATTTCATCTCATCTCATCCAATTTTTGCGAAATTACACGAGTCCAAAGTTTTTAATGGTAGACATATACGCAAAATGTATGTCTATGACATCATATCCCCCTGCGCAAGGGAGCGAGCGTCAGCGAGGCTTAACTTTGATAAGACGTAACTTTAGCCCTAGTTGGCCAATTGAGCTGTTCTTGGGCTCATTTTAAAGCTTATAAGCTGGAGCAGCTCCTTTGATTATTTTGAGGTTCCACCTATCACGGTTTCACCCATCAAGGTGTATGTTATTAAGGGTCAGCTATCCTGGATCAGCTAACACGGTTTCGGCGATCCAGTGTTTAGTTTTCAGAGGAGCGCTGTATAATGACTGATATTGATGATTGTAGGAGACAGCAGAATTAGATGAAGAGTTATCCTCCCCACCCCCTAAAGAAGAAGAGACTAACTCCTCACCTTATAATCATCAGGTTAATGATGAGTTATAATAATATCATCACCACTGCTGCTGATGTCACCATCAGTCTCAGTCTCACAACTGTCACAGCTCTCTTTATGTAAGATAATGTGTGCATGTCTCTCTAGCACTGCAGGAATAACGTCGTGACAATTAGTAGTAAATGATATGTGAGACTCCATTGCCATAAATTGAATCAGTGACTGAGTTTTGCTATGACTGAACCCTGTTACTATTTCATCGATATGTTGTCTATTATACTATATATATATTATGTTATACTGTTCACTCTGCGAGTTGCTCAGATCTATCAAATGCTGAGAGTGGAAAACTCCCAATTATCACTTTTGATTTTGATACAGAATTTGATATTTGATTTTAACATTGAGTTTTGATACTGAGTCACTGTTCCATCACAGTTAACTCCTAAAAAAACACAATCATATTTTAAAATGGAATCACTTTAAGATAAGAGACTGATATCACCTTACCAATAATTATCCTTCTTATTGTTTGTTATGATAGATCTGAATCATTATATCGTTGAATTTATAAAGTTATTGTTACAGCAGATTATATGGCCATGTTGATCTTTATTATTGCTATTCTCTTGGTTTTGGGTTAATGTTATATTATTGTAGATCTTATTATTACAATATGTTATCCAGGCTGAATTGCTCATTCCTTCTAGTATGCAAATAAATAATCGATGCTGTTAGTCAAGTCTTTTTATGATTCAGGACATTTAGATGGTTTTGGTTAGCTGTCCATTTTTTCTCATGGTTTTGTGCCATTCTCCTTATACCTGTAATTTCATTTGATGAAAGTTTATATATTTCAAGGGCCAACATTTTAGAGTGGACTCTGTTATTAGAGCTTACTGTACCACACACATAAATACTGGATAATATATAATATAGATTATAAGTGATCTGTTAATTTCATTAAATAAATCCTTTTATGCTACCTGATCCTCAGCAAATAGGTTAACCAGCATCATTTCAACGATATGATATGCACAACATTATAATTGCTTTAATGAATTTATGTGTAAATTGAATTGCAACTTCAAAGGTATTGAATTTAATTAAATTCAATAGTCAATCTTGAGCAATTAACGACAATTAATATTGCGGCCAGCACCCCAATATTGCTGCCCATTTTCTCTCTGTAGGTTAATGAAGATACACATTGGACATTGTGCAGTGAGCCATGCAGTGAACTACAGTAGCAGTAGGTGAGGGGATTAGATCGAGATAGTGTTGTTGTACTTTTAGAACACTGTGTTTCCTTGACTTGGTGTACTCAATCTTTCTCCATTTGTATTCCATCGTGACTTAGATCACATCATTACAGCATTTGTAAGAATTGTGCTTTCAAATATCGGCACACCTGCTGTGAATACTGTTACAGTTAGTCAGGTCAGTTCTTTAATTCCAACTTGTGTTTGGGAGGGTCTGGCTTGTATTTATAGTTTAGAGTTGTCCTTTCTTACTTATTACACAGATAATACAAGGGGCTGATAACTCATAGTGATCATTAAAAAGAAAAAAAAAGTCTTTGACTGTATCAGTCTGTAAAAAGTGATCAGGACACAGCAGCACAGCACACTGTAGTGAGTACTCATTACAAATATAGTGGTAGATTCCTTGACACAGTGATATCTAATGTACAAACAAATTTAGTGTATAAAAAAGAAAATATAATGTTAATTTAAAATTTGCCTTGTAGATTACATCGCGTATGAATCGGATTGAGATATTTCATATTTTAAAAGTCATTGAATGAATGAATAAACGACTCTTTTCTCCGTGGTTTCATAGCAACTATTGTGTATAATATATCAGAGTTAAGGCTGTACAGAGTTATTAGTTGTAGTTTTAACTACGGTACGTACGCTTATAACCCGCTGTTTTGGTTTCTGATGTACATGGAACACATCATTAGCGCATAGTTCACAGAAGTGAGAGTCTGTCAGGGCATCACTCTTCTCTTCCTGCATCATAAGCTGATCTATGTCATCTATAAACTCATTCTCTGACATCCGGAACATTCCTGGAGCGGGGTTCTCCTCCGTAGATACAAACCCCTGGTGACCTCTCGGGATTATCTCCTCCTGTGGGGTTATAACAGGAGGCTTCTCAAACTTGAGATATCTCTCAAATATTGCTTTCTCTTTGAGTTTGGTCAGTTTTCTATCACTGATTGGAGTTGTCTGTCTGCTGTTCGGTGTGCTGCCCTGTCTGCTGTTCGATGTGCTACCATGCCTACTGCTGGTTGTGCTGCCATTCCTACTGCTTGGCAGCGGTTTTGTCAGAGTACTCGGTCGACTGTCCACTGGACTGCCTTTCTGAGAACCACCACGCTGAGACCCAAAACTTTTCTTACCGTTCATGCCCCAGGTTGGCTTTGGTGGTTTGGGAGGGCGCGGGGACCGGCCATTTACTTTTGGTGATGTTGTCAGCGAAGGCTGCTGATAATGTTTGAAATCTGACTCTGATATGGTGGCAGATTCACAGTCTGAGTCTCTCTCGTTTAAAACAAAGAGTTTAGTTTCTGTGTGAATCACTGCTGGCACGGTATCTGGCTGTGGAAGCAAATAACGTATACAGTGTGGTTAAAATATCAGACATCGAACCCGTGAAACTCATGAGCATCCATAGCGCAAAAAGTTCTGAAATTATCAAAATATCAGATTCATGACAGGAAATTTATTTAGCAATCCCTACTTCTTCTTTCCTGACATTTTAATTGCGCATGTATTTTTAGAAGGATCGACGTGACGATAATGATGGTTTCCGACTCAGTCGGTCGCCGGCCGCTAATCAATAAGCAGATCCATTCAAATCAGCCTTCACCATAATTAGTGGTGGATTGAGCGGAGTCTGGGGAGCCAATGATTAAATGTGAAAGTTTGTCCAGTCTGACTCTAAATACAGATTACCAAACTTTTCTGAATTCGACCTTGACTTTCCACATTTAATATCATGGTGGAAATTTGAAAATAACTTGAGTTTTGAAATTAGGGATAATAGTAAACGTTACCCCTGTAGACAATTCTATATTATCAGCAATGACTACCTTAGACATTAAACCCCTCAACATTGGCGGTGATTAACCTTCAAATAACATCTGTTGACGTGCGTGCGTACTTCAAGAACATAATTTAGAATCTTCTCCAATACATTTCGTCAATCATGAAAAATCCAACGAATGTATCTTTCTTTCACTATCCTCTGAAAATTATCAAACACCTGGAGATAATTATTATCAGAGAACGAGTAAGCTTACCTGTAGCAGTATTTCATCACATGATTTAGCTGATGACATGATGAGATGATCTATGTCGATATCCGGAGGAATAGGAGCAGCATAACCTTTTATCTGGATCACATCTCCATTCACCATCGGCCTCTCGTCATCTTTCTCCTTGTAGTGTGCTGATGGTGTCCCGATATGAGCTGCAGACTTTAATGTGATATTATTGTTTGTGTTACGAGTGGATGTCGTCGTCATCCAGATTCCATCGTACGGATTCTCATCCTCCGCGTCTTCTGTCTCAGTGATGATCCTATCCGGAGTTGTCTGCTCATATCTCAGATCTGATTGTTTCTCTTTGTAATTAGGATGAGCTGATTGACATTCGCTCAGAGCCTGATAAACTGACTCTCCATTAAAAACGTCGTCATCATCTCCTCCTGACTCGTCCCCCTCACCAGCAACCCTGATCTCTACATTATCATATGGTGATGTCACGCTGAGATTGGCTGAAGAAGTTGAGGAGAGATCAGTGGGCCTTCTTTTTATAATCTGAGCGTACACAGGTTCCTCTTGCTCCTCAATGCTCTCTGATTTTGATCTCAGCATATTTAGTGGGCGATGATTGACTACTAGTGAGTGATTATTCACCTGACTAACGCCACTGTCTATATCATTATTAGGTAGATGTATCACTGTATAGCTGTGCTTTCTGCGTTCCTGTAGATTTTCTATCCTGCTTAGAGCCTCATAGTCTGGGTTTGCCCCATTGCCTGTTCTCCCAGGAGGTACAGGTTTGAGCTGGGGGTATTCTGTACTCAGATGGGTTACTCTCGTTAACTCTACGGAGTTGTCCCTCGCCATTTTGCTTGTACTCTTTTTTCTCTGTTTCTTTGAAGCGTAAGATGGAGATTCAGGTGGGAAAAATCTCCAATCATCTGTGGCTTTTCCTAAAAATAGATAACTTATGAATGATAATTCTCAGCATTTGGTCGTTCTCCCAACAAACAGCTAATCTCTGCATGAATACAAGTCAACCAAACTTTCAGATTCGCTCTATAATGTTAATGCTCCTGATCGAATCGTTGCAATGTGATTATAATAAATAATATGATGTACATTTTACTATTCTAAAATATGAAATTAAAAAAAAAACAATGTACCAGATTTATACATAAACGGCAGCTTGAAATCTAACCTTTGGACATAACGTTCCTTATGAGAGACAGAGACTGTCTCATACGAACTCCAACTCAGAAATGCACAATTCAATCGTGTCATGTCAGTTATGAGTGATGGTAAAATGATATATGAAGTGTTGATGGCCAAATTGGAAGGCAAGTATCAATAGATTCCAACAAATTGATAGTCACTCGAAGAATTGGAAGCGATAAACACTACCCAAAAACAGATGACTTTAATCCCCAAACCCAGTATTCTTACACTGTTCATGAGATAAATAATAACATAATCTTGTTGTTA
Organism: Membranipora membranacea; assembly: GCA_914767715.1. Taxonomy (NCBI): domain Eukaryota; kingdom Metazoa; phylum Bryozoa; class Gymnolaemata; order Cheilostomatida; family Membraniporidae; genus Membranipora; species Membranipora membranacea. The sequence goes on from OU612073.1 coordinate 19,309,428, forward strand.
ACCAGTAAAAACTTCATTTTGTAAACCATCATAATGGTAGTTATTAGCGGGGAGTTATCCAATTTTTGTTTATGTTGGGCGCTTGTTGCAGTATGATTTACACAAACTAGGAATGTGTTTATTGTGGCAGATTACTATTGTTGAGATGGTGAGGTACCATATTAAAAATCTAATCAAATATTATCACGAGTATATCGACGTTCAGCGATGAAGGTGACACGCTCTGTTTTCCACTAATGGCAGAATCCCTGACAGTCTGATTACTGGGTCTGTGACAGGATTGTGACTCTTGTGCAGTATGTGAGATGGATTGACAGTTGGGCAGCGTGAAGCCGTTATCAAATGAAACCCAAGAGTGATATTAGATTTGTCTGCACTCTCATCAAAGGCCCTTAGCGTGTCTGTATTACAAGATGCTAAGTCGGTGTGCAGTCCACACAATGTAGCCTGTTGCTCACATCTTCCGTTTACTTTTTCTTTTATGAAGTAGTCATCGGTCCAACAAAGATCGGCCTTGATCGAAGTCCGATATCCTCAGAATATTAATCTAAGTAATCAAAACACTTTTCCCCTAGCTGGTTTATCTCTAATTTATTGTACTGTACTGGAGTGATTTATTCCTTTGTGGTAAAGTATCGGGTAGTGGATTCCGGGTATTGGTCAGGCATGTGGTATGTGGGCTTGGGTATCAGTTACGGGTATTGGGCACTAGTTATTGGGTATTACATATTGGGTATTGGTTATTGGATACCCGTTATCGGTTTCATCTCCTATTTATTGGGTACTGGGTATTTGTTATCAAGTAATGGGTATTAGCAAACAGGTAATGGGTATCAGTTATCGGGTATTGGGTATCAGTTATCGGTTGGGTATTAGTTATTGTGTACGGTATGTGGTATTGCGGTACGGGGTATGTAGTATCGGGTATCGGGTATGATAAGATGATCCGACCTTTAGGAGTAGCAGAGCTACAGAGAGACGATCCAGTAGGGAATCCTTTCATCAGTCCCGTCTCCCTCTCTACCTGAAGCTCCAGTTCAGTTATCCGTCCGAGCAGCTGAGACGAACGGACAGAGGACAAAGTCATCTTCTTAGATGTTTGTCTAATCTGAGGGAACTGAACACCCATCCTGTAAATCAGAAGAGATGAGTGATGATTGAGGGACACAGCAAGCCAAGCAGTTTTTACCACACACACAATATCATATGAACAGATCATTCCACTCTAAACTAGCTCTCCGAACCCAGTATACAACGTTCTTAAACTGTAATAAACAAAATAACAAGTACAGTGCAAGATACACTAGCGGCAAAATGTTTCATTCTAAGATGATCTTTATCCACCATTGACCGGCTTTAAGTTTTGGGGTGGGGGTATGAGAAAATCCGGGTCAAATATGGAACACCAGTTATCCGTACATCAATCTCGAGTAGTGAGCGGCCTATCATCATAGGCCAGCAAACAAAACACCGCATGAGATACTTCAGACTCGTACCATCACCAATTTACTATCTTCTGATAACATTGAGAAAGAATCAAACTTAAATTGTTGTTTATATAATTAGCTTTCGGTGATATCATCTATAATTTCGCTAATTGCAGTAAATTAGAGAGGAGTAAGAATAGGTAGATGACAAGCGTTTAGTTTGCCGCACCCTGCTGGTCTGTCAAACTTTGTCTTTCAAGGCAAAGGTATCTCAAGCTGAGAATTTACTGAACTGTCAGTATATCGGTTGGTACAAGGTCATGGTAACTCTATCCTCCCTCTGTCCACCCTCCCATCAACAGAACAGAAACACCACTATCTCCGCATTGACATCAGGATACATGTCACAAGAAATATTAAACAAGTGTCTATGTATAAACAAATTAAAAATAAAGACCAATATACTAATTTTGTGAGAGAGTGTCTCAAATTACACGTCTAGAGCCACATGTACCCAAAATATGCACTGAATGACACAATGAGACGTTTGATAGTTTTCCTAAGGGTAGTAATTTACATATGTGATATGGATTTGTATTAGGTATATAGAGTAAAGAGGGTATCAAGGTAAAGGTGTGACAAAATATCATGTAACTATATCACAACTCTCTCTCCGTCTCCCCATGGATATTCCTAAATTGGCAAGTCGTCAAAATTCACATGATTTGTTTTGCAGGACATCATTTACAGAAAGGTTAGGACTCCTCTGTACAGCCTTTATACAGTGGGCTACAAGAATACACCATAATCTAAATTTACTTCATACTTTTGTAGCTAGCTGTAACTCAAATCGCTCAAATCTTTACCTGTTTTGATTTACAAGTTTGGCAATTATTGTAAACAGAAGATAGAATATTCCTAGTCCAAGCATTGCATAGTATAGGTAATCTACAATACAAGATAAACACATCATTAAATAAGAAATCTAACTTTGTATTTCTGTAATTCATCATGGACCCCAGAGTATACCCAGCAATTATCATCAATTATATTTAATTTCATAAAAGTTATTCTAGTTTGTAGGGCAAAATAATTTCAACTAAACAACAAGTGTTTCTTTTCAGTCCAGTCAAAATGAAAATAGGACAGGCGGAATTTTGTCAACTAATCAACATTGAAACATCCTGTAATCTGATATCATTAGAGGGATGAACCTAAACTACCAAAATAAACATCATCAAATAAGTAAGGTACCACATTAGGACCCAAACTCAGAGAGGTGGTGTTTTCTCCCCTCTGCACTATTAGGATCGGAAATAGATGCTTGTGGCCAAGTTGAGAGAATGTCCCAGACTGTATGTCAGATAGAATATCTCTGATCAGGTATTACAGGTCAATTATAGTGATAATTGATTAGCCCTGCAGGTCAGTGCTGGGTCGGAGGTGACAGAGGTAAATAATTCTCTCTGATGATGTTGATAGACTACGTCAGCTCACAGAACTCTGCCGCCGACAGCACATCAAATCCATGATACTAAATCTGCTCTTATAATTATTATTCACCTATTTGTGTGAAAAAAATCAATCCGCAGTGACTTTGTAATGAAGGAGAGTTTGATACAATAAGTTGATGGGGTGTTTAATTTTGATTATCCTAACAGGAAGCTAGGCCAATGAGAAAAACACAATTTGAAATCAAATATCAAAATAAGAATTTAATATTTGTTTGAATAATAGGTCTCCTGCTTAATGAAACACAATCATATCCTCTACGGTGCACTCAGCTGAGCATCTAAGGTAGTGTTAACCCAAGTGTGTATCGCATAGTCTGTCATGTTCAGACTCTACTCTCACAGACAAGTCTGTTGTATTAGACTAACCTGAATAGTCACTAAGTATATCCAGCAACTTCATCATGTCTCTATAATGTTTCTGATGATACATCATACCGCTGATGCTGCCCTTACATTACCACGTCATGAGCTGTCAGAGATAAGCTGTCGGTAAACAGATTTGACTGGTCGAGTAGCAGTCCTAAGTCGTAGGCTTGTATAGTTTATGCGCCTAAGCATGAAAGTATTCCTAGAGAGAGTTTCTATTCCACTTTTTGTCTATGTTGACGTCAAATAATTCAGACGTACTACTTCACCTGTAGGGAGGGTGACTTGTGGGTTCGATTTCTCTTCTATCCACCCATCTGATGTATATATCTGATGACGAGCTGTACAGAGTTCAGCCCAGCACTGTAATTTACTCTCTTATGCCATCAAAGTATACAATTATTTTATTACGCATCGTGAAAATTGAAGAACAAGAGGGAGAATCACTTGTCATCGGCGTAAATTATAATAAACTCTACAATACAAGCTAATAATCAAAATCACTGAACGCATTGAAAACTTGATCGACAAATTCTCCAATTCACGGAATGCACGCAATGTATGGTATCTGCCTTTCTTATTGAATATGCCTCGCATTGTAACACCACATTTCCCTGAAGAAACATTACATAGATTTCAAGGAAATATTTCAATCACTCATATTTTTGTCAATGGACCTCAATAATTTTGGGCTTAATAATTCATAAGTATTATTGTGTTTCTTTACCCCATTAATTGGGATTAACCCTATAGTATGGTCAACTCTAAAAGATTTTCCATAAATACCAAATTCTCTGGTGCCATAAATCTCAAAAAGGAGAATGCTTGAGTATTTCAGAGTGATTCCGTCACAATATAAGAATCGTAGCTCATATAATTCATTTTGCACAAATAGAAGCAAGCAGACATCCTGACACGCCCAGTAAACTGACCTGAACTCGTTATTTTGAGCACAACAGCCATTTTTTACATCACAAGCTTTTATCCTTAAGAGGAATTTACACAAGGGTCATTAAGAATTCAGTAAAAACATGAAGCGCTCCTAAAATCAATGTCATAAGAAGGCTTGACTGTGTACGGTCAGCGTTTGTGTTGTTATATATATATTATATATATTCAGGCACATTGTGTTGTGTATTGGGGTTTGGTTTAATGAATGCATAATGCTCACAATAAAGCCTTTTGTTTTAGACAGATAAATTATTAGGCTTCAGTGTCACTTATGAGCTGACAGAAGCACTAAGTGCCCACTGTGTTTATGACTAGTTTAAGTTATCATTCTGTGACTCTTCGTTTGGATAGTTTGGTGAGCTCTACATCAGGTGGTTTTTGCAGATTCTGCTTCCAGCACAAGGTAACCGGTAAATATATATATGATTGGATTACCTGACGGTTTATGTTTCATGTAACAACTTTAGTTAGATACCAGTCACTGTCTGGTCTCTTGGTCTGGTGTCAGTTTGTTTTACCAAAGTTATTTAGTAGGATTAGTAATCCAAATTAGGTTCATTTTATAACAGTGTATACACTTGAGACAGTGATCATAACTTAGATACCTTTATAATGCTGATAATGCCTTTGATAGATTAGAGGTGCTATGAATGCCCGATCTAGAAATTTAGATTATAGAAGATGAGATTAGACATTGATGCATAGGATACATACAGTCTACATATAACCAGACCAGGGTATCCAGTCATCATAATTATATAAACAGGAACAATCGGTTGGTGTGAGAGCTAGGAGATTTGGGAGAAGACAATTTTGAACTTTAGCAGCACACCATAATTAATATTTGTGTACGTCCCCTCGGAAACATTCGAACACCCTCCGCACATTCTACTGTCACCTCATCGTTCTCCGCAGCCTCATTCATTGGACAGATTTGGTCACAGATCCTGCTGGGGATCATTAATGGTCGAGATTTTCAAAGTGTAGCGGCTATCATGACATGAATTAGTTCTGTCTCATGTAGCTATAAACATTGTGAGACAAGTTTCCCATGATATCGTGCTTTAGTAGGCTTTTTAGGTGTTATTTTTGTCAGCAGCATAAAGACACACCTGTTAAAAACACGAATTAAACTTAAAGACAGGGTAATAAATATCAATTATATACAGTTCAGTTTTTAATCAATCACAGGTTCTTTCAGTGCATATTGTGACTTTGGTATACAGAGCAGTTTTTTTATTGTCACACATTTCCCTCCCTAGCCCTGTCCCTGTTGGGTCTAGCTAGGCAGCCTGCCCAGGCTACCCCAAGCCCTCTTTCCTTGAAAGTTCACATTCTTATTGCAGCTCTGTCGGGTAGCTTTATGAAATCCTGACGGCTTTCAACGCCATGTGCTGAAACTCTGACCATTAGTACTGCATTTTGAATGATAATAAAACATCAGGTGACAAGGGAGGATGATGTAGCTATATTATATTATATTACATTTATCAAATAACTGTATATCGCGTGTGAGAGTTTGGTCTATAAATTTTACATTCATTACTGGCTGATGCCGAATTTAGAATTAATGTACAAATTTTATCATGATAGGATAGCTGATCTATAGAATGCCGACTTAGACACATGACTATTTAGTTATCTATGGAATGCTGTCGGCAGCCAAAGTTTCAATGACAGTATAACTAGGTTAGCTGTTATTAATTTATAGGTGATTTCATTGTCTCACTCTCTTTGGCACAACAGCGCTTCATTTAGACAGCGACTGTTTTATTTAATACCATCGCTGTGTGTATATATTGATCTATATTACGAGTCTGAATAAATTTTTCAGGCTCGATTACTGTTTATTTGTTTGGTGAGTGACATTACTCCATGCCTGCTTGGCCCTCTCTTTTTTTCTTGTTCATATTGATAACAGACATCATAAAAGTGCTTTTTATCCCGGTGCGTTAAGTCAGCACAGCAGTTTATGGCTTTGTTTGTAACATTTTGATGGTGCAGCACTTAAAGCTGACTTTGATGAGTGGGTATGAATCCTGATATATGCGATCTGTAGAGCTTGTAGTGTTTGTTAACTTGCTGTATAAGATTATTCACATCTCAGCTGTCAAGGTACTTATGTGGCTTGTCAACAGCCTCATCGGTTTGACGCTGCCAGGACATACTAACATCTATTAACGTACAACTGATCATTCAATTCTTATAGTGTCATAGATATAATATCTCGTAGTCAGTGATCGGGGAGAACCGTTACAACGTTTTATTGTGATAGTACCGTGCTCAGATCTGATTCTTATTGCCTAAGCTGTATTCAGGGACCTCAATCATCAGTTCCTTGAAGGTGATATAAAACTGCCGAGCTAAAAAGATCGGAAAATGTTCCGGAATGATGCACACTTTCAGTAAAATAATATAATAGCTGTCTAGTTGAAGCATATGGTCGGTTGATTGTTTCTAGCCATATCAAAGGTTCGGTTCACTGTAACACTTGTCGGGTTTTTACAAAAAAAAATTGGTTTAGCTGAAGTTGATTTTGTAAAATATTCTCTATTCCACACTTATATTTAAAAAAAATAATTAAAGTATGAATTGATTTTACCAGAGACTTTCTGTTTTTAGAATGAGGTTGTGATAGCGAAGGCTAGAAGATGGGTAATAGACGACTTTATTTAGTACCACAGTATTTTATATTACTGCAGTCTTCCATGTTATTACTCGTGATTCTAGCCATGGACTACTGCACTATACAGGCGTTAAGTATCACTAGAGATCCTGATACTAACAGTCAGCCGACTATAATCCCTTCACTTACTCACAGTCAATCTACTACCCAGCCTCTCTCCACTCATAACGGTAAGGGCTCTATCTCATACGCCCTCAACCTAGATCAAGTTTGATCCAGTTTGACCGCCTTTGTGTTTGTCCCTCTTCCACAGTTGGGGGAGCACAATTCTGAATGCAGGCAGATTGAACAAAACTTGGTCTATATTTAACCTAGCATTGAGGGCTAAGATTATTTTAATTCTCACATGAAACATGTGTAGAGTAAGAGGGAACAACTCTGTTCAATAATTTGACCGCCCTATGCCAGAGAGTTTGGGACATACTTCCGGCCTATACTAGAGGAGTTGAGTAATAGCAGAAGGAAGATACTGCCATTTTGTACTTGCTGGAAATATTTAGATTGACGCCGAGCTAACATCCTTACTCAACCTCACTGACTTTAAGATAATGTTGAGGATTGGTACTAGCTAACATATCGAGTCACCATGGTCTATGGCTCACATCATCACAAGCCAGTGGCACACTGACATTGAGATTACACTATTAACATGTGTATCCCTGATCGTTAGGGTCAGTTTAGTAGCATTACCCTAACATGTACCCACCCCTAATTAATAAAATTGAACAGGTTTGTCACACCAAATTCCTTGTGATGGTACTCTTACTAAATGACTTAATTCACTCTCTATCGATCAGAGATATACATGCAATAGTATATCACGTGATCAGTGTGGGCCAGTGGTTGGAATTATTTGAGAATAGGTTTTAATGGTTCAGAGTAACAACCGGCTGAATGCGGGTAGACGCTGATATGGGCTTCAGGCATCTCCACTGGTTATTACCAGATAACGATTATGTGATTTTAAATATCCCTAGCAGCTATTTATTTTGAAAAGAGGAACACATTATGACATGTTACGACAGTAACTCGTGTCAAGGACATAATTTTTTTAAACAAAGGTATTCTTAAATAAAAGGATATGATTTATGTAATGACATCCGCAGCGTTCCAGATTTCACCGCGCTGCACTCATGGTTTTAAGGAGTGAATTGAGGGCCTTTTCCTGGCTGTTTAAAAGCTAAGCGGATGCAAAGTAAAAATCACAATAAACAATACAAAACAGCAATAACAGATTTCCTGTTTTTATGCCTTGAGGAATGTTAATCTATGTCACTGGTATCGGACCCTGGGGTGTTTATAATATTTCAAGCTCCAACAAACTACCAAGTTTAACTTCCTCTTAATAAAAATTGAGGTCATAAAGAATGCTGAAAATCAGGAAGGGTTCTAGTCATTACTATGAATCAACGGATTAGTGGTAAAATCATACATTACATCATTATAAAATTTTGTGTCAGTAGTTGGATCTAGTTAAAATTAAATAGATCAAATAAAAAATATTCAGGGTCAGATATCTTCCCTTAATCCATGAATATATATCAGTGGATCTAGTTTGACAAGAAATATTGATAATGACAAGCTATTAATAATCAAAAAGCTTTTATTTATAGCTTTCTCCGTCACAAGCTGCTTTTGACACATATGAACTTTTATTTGCTGATTAGGAATCTATTGTTTTACTTGTCTGATTACTTTTGTTTAGGTGCTTCACAGAATCATAAATTATCAATTATTGTATCGACGACTACGATGACTGCTACGACCAAAATACACAATATTGAGGATAATATACAATACAATCATACAGTAGAAGAATATAACAACTCAGCGCCGACAGCACTACCAGATGATTTTAATATAACGCTGAATGGCGTGACGTCAGCAGACACAGCTACAGACGAGCCTCAGACTGCACTCTCAGGTATTGGGCCTAGGAAATATATGTTTACTTTAGCTGTTTTAGAAATTTTAAAATGTACGTTATTTGGCTTGAAAGGAACTCCAGTCTAGCCAAATTTATTTTCGTGCTCCTATTTCGGTCTAGTAAATTATCCCATATCAGCTGTTTCAAGGTATGTTAAGCCAACATTATGGAGATAGCATAAATCAAGGTGTGTGCCTATGAATACATCCGACTGGTCTTTTGTACCTAAACGGCGTTATGTTTAACTGGTAGTTGTTTGCTCATTGATCTGACACTTGTATGCAGGCTCGAGGTGAATCCTATGTACATGAATTCTGTCTATATTTTATAGAATGGTCAGAGACAATAACTAATATGTTAATCATGGCCTTTCTTGGTGGAGTTATAGTCAAGTATCTCAAAGTTGGTAAAGTTGTCAGGTAAGTATGTGAATTTGTTTTAGGTTGTAAACTGCAGTATTATTCGATGGTGTTTTATGGCATGTTGTACTATACGATGGTGTATTATGGGATGGTGTTTTATACGATGGTGTATTGTACGATGATGTTATATACGATGGTGTATTATACGATAGCTTATTATACAATGGTGTATTATGGGACGGTGTATTATATTATACAATGGTTTATACAATATTGTGTTGTAGAGAACTTGGTACTGTATTATATGATGGTATATACTGTATTGTATTGTTATGCATCGTATTGTATTGTAGAGAACTTGGTACTGTAGCACATGAGGCCATTATAAATCACCGCCGGAATAAAAGATCACGAGATGAGAGAAGAGACTCAATATCTACCTGTCTCTTTAAATCCCATCAGGACATACGAGGGGCGGGTAGTACCCACCCTTCCCCTGCTCACGGTGCACTGCTCAGAATCAAGGCAGATCAATATGTAGCTGAAGATCAGATAACCTTAGACAGTATTAATGACACAATCTGGGGTCAGGTGGTGGAGGGACGACCCGAGGGAGATGAGCGTCGTCATACTCAGGATCTCAGACAATATAGGTCAGCGATCGAGATGAGGTATAAGACTAGTCCTCTACATCTGCCTTACTTACTCCTCCCTCGCCGACACTCATTCGATGCTTTAGACAGTGCCAGGTGTAACAGTGACAGATCTACCTGCGCCAGATCTAACCATGCCAGATCTAATAGGGGCAGATCTCAACCCACTTATGCTACTAGTATAGCCTGTAGTCCTCCTCAAACAGACAGTGATGATGGGAGGCTTAGGGATGTTGATTGTGAGTCTATGTTCGATTATGGGCTATTACAGATTAATATTGAGAATTATGATGACTTAATATCAGAAGATAAAGATAGTATAATGAGTGAGTGTTCATCAGATCAGTCGACCAATCAGAGCACTGGATTCCATATCACATCATAAAAATATATCTTCTGCACCTTTTACACACTAAATATGCAATCATTACGGATTCCACCTGTTGATGATGTCTTGTATTAGATTGCCTTCTCGCTTTTAAGATGCATTAATATGCAACCTTATTTGGAAATTTGACAAACCCACCGACTGATTTTATAATAGAAAGCTGACATGCCTATCTTCTCTGGATTGATACTCACCTTTTTGTGTGTCGACGAGTTACTTGTATATTTTCACATTTACATATATTATATAGAGTAAAACTCATGTGAGTGTCAGAAAAATCATTATTATCTCCCCTGCAAGATCTCGCAAGATTTTATAAATCAAAAGCACTTCACTAGAATAAACGCCATGTTGTCATTGTTCTCTAGTTTGGTATGTTATGACATTTCTCTAGACTGATGGATATTCAGTCTACAGAACCTAAACAGCTAGTAAATGAACTCTACAGTGCTGTGATCTGGATTTCTAGCAAGTATTCAGGCTTTTTGCTGTGTCAATAGGGAACAGAAGGGCAGTAAATTAAGTTTTAGGACAAGGATCCACCTAGCGGGTATTTATGTTGACTGTGCGCCAATTTGTACAATTTTTGTAAACGACTTGCTTGAGTTTCTCTCCCAAAAAGACAGAAGCTTCAAACAAAGACCTGGCTCAGCATTGGATAAGCGTTCTCTTAAACATTATATTCTTGGCATCACAAGAAATATCTTTTGACATGCCTTCCGTTCTCTACAATATAACCTCAAAAACATTTTATGTGTTTATGAGTGTAGTCACGCACTGCCAGGTACAGATCTTATGAAATCAAGGAATGACCCGTTAAAGGACTAAACCGAAATGCCAATACCAAACTCCTTGGTTTTACTTTGAATGACTCATTGACATGGGACGATCATGTAGACCAGATTTGCATCAAAATAAACAAAATTTTGGCATTATTCCAGAAATGCAGGGCATTCCTAGATAGTAAATCATCTCGTAACTTTTATTTCCAGTATGTCTTTTGTCATATGATATATGGCATCCGCATATATGGCAACCTATCACCACAATATATTCTTGAAAGAATATACTTGCTCCAAAAGAGGGCTTTCCGCCTAATAGCAAATGTCAGCCACATACCATATCATCTAATACATACAAGAGATTTACATACATCTCTTGGTCTGATTCCTTTTCCTCTCCTTGCTGGTCATTTCACCTGTATTTTTGGTTTCCAAATTTTGCATTTGATTGCACCTGACTTTCTTTTGGAAGGCTTTATTCCAGCTAGCTCTAAAACCTTTTTTAGAGACAGATTCCTATTACATTATCACACTGATCAATTAAGACAAAAAATCACTACAACTTTTAACTCTTTACCAATTCAGATACGCTCAGCAACCAAACTCACTCATTTTAAACAACAACTATCAAAGCACTTTATATCCTATTAATTCTTGTTACTTGAGTATTTTTTCTCTCCGCTTAAGTTTTTTCTTTTTTGTTCTGTCACTGCATGAAAAACATTCCTAAAGATGATGTAGAATGACAATAAAAGTATATTATATTAGTATATTATATATTAAATCAGGCTTATCTGCAGAGGGGGAACAACTTCCTATTGAGGCCAATTAGCTCAAATGGGATCAACTCAGTCACCGATGGGCAAAACTCATATACTATTACGGCCTTAGGTTATAAGTATAAGGGGTTTCAAGAAATACACCTGCAGGCCTGCCTAATCCCTAATCCCTTCTTTCGGGAAATACCTACCTGGACTTCATGATCTAGGCATCACTACTACATTGTCAGTGGAAGTGTTTTACTGCATTGTTATTATTATTATTATTATTATTAAAATGCAATTTTGTTGATGCATTATGTATTTTTATGAGGAAAGTGTTATACATATATCTCTCAATCATAAAATGGTTTGTCGGGGCTATCTTCAGAGTTATTTCATGTTTGACGATTGCTTTACCAGACTATTCTGTCACATATGACTGATGGTAGATGTTGGTGAGCAGGTATTTAGTTCAGACCAGACAAAAAATCCATTTGGTCTGTCCCCGATATTTTATAATTTGTATCTCAGTTTCTATCATTCACCGGGGGCTTTGTAATGTAAGGACTTTTGAACGAATGTTCTATCTTGCGGTTTTTATATTATTCCAATTAAAAATTATTCCAACTAATTTAATACCTCCGATGCAGACAAATGAATACTCAACAGTGTGCCAGTGCAGAGGTAGGTCTGTCTGGGGGTTTGTTGTTGCTAATAGAGGCGTGTATTTTGATAGCCAACACATTGGGAAGGTGTCCGAGGAGAATTTTATATGTGCAGGATTTGACCATAACTATCTAACTAACTCAAGGTTACTCCAGCGTGTCTTTTGAAAATTCGGCAATTTAATTTCATGTTGCTCTTCGATCGAATCAAAATTTGTGTCTAATATAGAATATATCTTCAAACAGCCTGTCTTGATGAGCTTGTCAAGACAGGCTAATCTACAAAATAAGCTTGAAAACTGCCTGTCTTGGTTAATAGCCGTTTGGAGTCATGTTGATCGGAGATATACTACTGGAGCATGTTTCTAATTGATAGATCATGAATTAATTCATGTAGCTTGAGTATCAGGGGCTATGGTGTGACAAGTAGGTTATCATTTTACATCAACTATTAACTCATCGTTAACTAATCGCTTATCGTTTATGTTTATGTGAAAAGATTGTCTAAGAAACATAAGAAGAAGAGGAAGCAGCAACAGATGTCTGCTGACAGACTTATGGAGGTCAGTGATAATGAGAGGGATGGATATCGATCTCATCAAGCAGCTGTCAGGAGCATTTTTGTAACTCCTGACAAATACCATAGTTATTATACTGATATTTATTAGTGTAGGTAAGCAGCAGCCTTATAGATCAATTGAATTATGGTTATTATGGATGGCACACGTGCAAATTAAGGGTTTATAAACTGTGCACAGCCGAAAGCATGCTTGTGTTATTCCATGGCTTACTCAGAGATGTTTAATTTATTTAGCCTTGATCTGCTGAGCTAGCAAAATGTAACTTATTGTAATATCTTAAATGCTTGTGTTATTCCATGGTCTGCTGAGCTGGCAAAATGTAACTTATTGTACTATCTTAAATAATCTGCCGTACAATGCAAAAGTGTAGCACAAAGGAGCAGATCATTAAGGCGTAACTGATCATTATGTCAAGCACTAAATCCTTGGCGTGCTAATAATGATTGAAGGATGTTTGATTTAACTTCAGTTTAATTATTATGACACAAAGATATAATTAGGAAGATAATTGGTTAGTAATGTGGAAATTCAGGCAGCAACTATTAGAGACACAACTGCCTCAGCAAAAAAATAGTGTTCAAACAAGGTTTATTGCAACAGTAACCTTTTAATCAATACGATTCTTCCCCCCCCCCCCCTTTTATTAGCCACTACACTATTCATGTACAATTGTTGTGTCTAGTTATTTACATTACCACAATTAGCAGTAGAAACTTGTGATATGTTTATTTATTTATTATTGGTTTTTAGTTGTGACTATTTATCTGGTCATGGAAAGCAGCATTAGAAAAACTGATTGCTGTAGAATTATTCTATATTATATTCTAACTTATACATACTGGAAACTTCAGAATAGGAGTAAGATCATTTTCATGTTTAATAATTATTTATTATCAAATAAATGACATACGTAGCAATGCCATGTGCTAACCAATATTTATCATATGTTTTATAATTAATCTTGGGTTTATGAGTCATGTATAGTCAGCAAACAGTCAGCATCATTGCAAAATATCGACACTAGCAAATGTTCTACTTATCAGCAAACGCCATTTTTTATGCGCCACCTCACCATTATTGCGCCATGCCAACTCAACAATCCTCACACCCTATATAAGGCAGGGCCCACCGTAGTAAGTGGTAGTAGCACTTTAGACTTTGGCAGCAAGGGTTTGTCAGAGGAGTAGCATTTTAGACTTTGGCAGCAAGGGTTTGCCATAGTAGTAGTATTTTAGACTTTGGTAGCAAGGGTTTACCAAGAGTATCAATTTTAGACATTGGTGGTAAGAGATTATTAAGGTGAAATACAGAGTTCAGGATTACGAGTTGAAGACACGGTGACAGAGACGTAATAAAGAGGAATTACAGAGTTCAGGATTACGAGTTGAATACACGGTGACAGAGACGAACACAAAGAGGAATTACAGAGTTCAAGATTACGAGTTGAAGACACGGTGACAGAGGCGTACACAAGGAGGAATTACAGAGTTCAAGATTACGAGTTTGAAGACATAGTGACAGGAGCATTCACAAAGAAGAATTACAGACTTCACTAGAATATAGCAAGTACCGTATTATTTTGTAAGGCAATTATTTTTAAGACCTTGAAGATTTATTTATATCTCAAATTTTTTGAAGTTAAAGTGTCATCTGATTTTGTTTTCAATAAATTCAAGATTCGCAAGAGGCTAATATTTTCTAACCGGGCAGGTGGCACTTCAGGGTATTTATTGGCATACCTAAAGTGGGGCGTAAAGCAGTTTATTTTGGCTAGTGAGACTGCTTCGCTTGGGTCAAATACTTTAATAAGTTAACATAACTATTGGAGAGCTTGAATTAAAGTCATCCTTTGATGTAATTGAAAGTGATTATTTATAAGGCTGAAATTTAATTTTGTTATCATAAGTAGACTATCAAATTATATGTTATGTAATAGTAAAGCTAATTCTTTGAAGTATCATTTCCCCCCCCCCCCCCCCCCGCAAGTCAGGGTAAGGATAGTCCTAGTTCTATCAAGTAGCCTTTTCTGTACATAATAGACTAATTGAGATACTAATCTGGTTTATTAACATAGTGTGAAGACATAAACATAGACAGGTCATACATAATTTGTCGCATTCTTGCAAACTTTCCTAAGTACAGTCATAATAAGGAAGTTACAATAGGGTTTCCCAGTAATGTCCCTTTGTAATACTGAGGAGGGAATTCCCTAAGTTAAACTATCTTGAGTAACTACGGTTGAATAGTATTAATTGACCATAGAATTTAACGTATTATTACATTGTATTTTGAGATATTACCCCTGCTAGGAACCTGAGAAAATTAGTATTTACTAACGGCGTAAAACAAAAAGCCCACCTTACCAGCCTGACACAGCAAAGGTAAATGTGTGGTAGATGGTTTTTGAGTTTATGGGTGAATCTGTGGTGCTCCTGGGAACTTGTCAATTTCAAAGTGATAACAATTGTCTAGCACTGCCAATTCTGATCACTCACTCAGAGTGGTACGCAGGTTGGGAGTTCGTCCGCAGGGAGCTCCTGATTTCTGGGTCTACAAAATGTGTGATAACTATATACAATCCGAGTGAGCGATTTGGTAACGAATTTATCTTACTGAAAGACCAAGTGAGTGATAATTCTGAGCGATGTGATAATGATAATTTACTTTAGTAAAAAGTCGCTTAGTCTAATTCAAAGGGATAAAATATTATTCGATGATAATGATAAAACAAGATAATTCCACCTAACCTGCCTACACATAGGAGTTATCCTTCCAATAAGTTTTTGTGCTTTCCGCTTTGTGTAATATCAAAAATGAAGTCAGACACAGAGGTTTGTTTACCTGATCTTACTCCATGACCTGAGGGAGAGGTAATTCACCTGATGATAATCTATGATATCTCAATTAACAAAGTATCCATTGGCATATTAGTGTTTGGAGGAATCGAAGACCGACCCATCCTCGTAACAGGAACATAAAACTTTAAATTTGTTTCCTGTTTTGGTTAAGTACTATTTTCAAGGTAATTTGGGCTGGGTCGAGAAGTAATTAGACTGTGTAGCTTGCTTGTCTAGACAGACAAAGCTTGTCAAGACAGAAAGGATATAATTAGACCTAATTAGGCTTATCTCTAGACTTGGCTGCTTATATATTATTCTGATTGAATCATACAGTAAAAGTAACTCTACTTGCTTGCTTATTATTTATTTATTTATATTCCATACAACAAAAAAATCCAATCACCACTACTAACTAATCCTTGCTATTAATTATAATCTCTATAATAAGTATTGTTTAGTTTAATCAAAGAGTAACAGCGAAGTGTTACTCCTTGGTTTAATATGATAGTTAGAATTCACTGGTGTAAGTTAGGAGGGATAACTATTGCAATTGGAACAACAGCAGTGGGACTTAGGGTTTCATCTCTCACCAGGATGAAACTCCTATCAAGCCAAGAGATGAGATGAGTTCACACTTTAAGAATTGATAAATAAAGGCTAGGTTAGCATGAGCTGTAATCTTAGATTTATGTTCCTGTAATTGAGCAAGAATTTTCAGTCCTGTGGGAGTGTGGTATTATATAAATTTAAATTCTTGCTCAATTGCAGGAACACAAATCAAAGATTATAGCCAATGCTACCCTAGCCCTTATCAATTCCACTGTTCTTATTTCATCTGAAGACATTGGTTAACTGGCTACTAACACTGGTGGGGGCGGTACTAGGGTATATCTCCTGTGGTAAGGGCACAAGGGGTGGGGGGGGGGGGGTAAGAATATCACAAGCTAGCAAGTATGTTATGTATAAGTATGATGTGAATTAGTTAGGGGTGTTCTGAAAGCGTCTGCCCTGCTTTTAACAACCACTGCTTTTTGCATAAAGGTGTTTTGCTTATTTGTAGGTAATGTAAAATATATAAGAGGTCACCCTCTCCAATGAACTCCCTCTTCAGGAAGAGGGAGTTCATTGACCCTTTCATAGTTTAAATACTCAAGCTTTTGTCCAGTTGTGCGGTTGACAGAAACTACGTTGTCAAAAAAATAAATGTGTGAACAATATTGTAATTAGTAACACGAAGAAGAAATACGCTTCCACTCCCTTGTAATGATGACTGATCAAAGCATTCAACAAAAATACGAGTTTTGATATTTTTATATAATTATAGTTAAATCAACAAGTACTCCTTTGTTAAATTTCCACGGATCAAATATTAATACAATAATCTGCAGCTTTCCCTTTCAGGCAGGCACTTTTAGAGGCAAAGGTTTTCAAGGGCAGGGGACAGGGGTTATCATGACATCCAACTTGCTGCCATGCTTGCCTACCTCTCTGTTACTCACATCCATACGTTGGCCAGTATTTGACTAATAGGTCTAACTCTTACTTATATTTAATAATCATGTGCTACTAGGCGTTTGAGTACTCTACTTGAGTACTTGAATACTCTGTGCTTATTATCAGCTCACTCCTTTCTAGAGTAAGGAGACCCCATAGAGATAAACATGAATGGGCTTTGTTAGTGTTTAGTATGTGTTGTGCAAACAAAGCTGATTATGAATTGAAACTCTGCCTCATCCGTTGTTGCCTAAACAATTAGTTGAAGGTCCCTTACAGAAGTTTTGCACTGTATAAAATTCCAGAAAACTGATGCATATGCAAATTTTGGTTATTGATTTATGTTACCACACACTGTTATAATCTGTGCAGGTTGTGAATGTAGGACAGAGAGTAACTGGAGTTAAGGGAGTGATGCGAGGAGCGAAGCAGCCCATCATGATGAGGAGGAAAAATCAATCTAAGTTATGGCTTGGACTAGCTGCCATGATTCTACTACTTATCTCTGTCAAATACTATTTCTCTCTATATACAAGTATAACAAGTAAGTTGTGGTGGTTATATCTTCAGGTTACATAACTCAAACTGTCTACTCACTGATTGTGTGGCTACTCATAATAACACATGATTATTGGGTCAATCTATGACAGAACAACATTTATGGGCTGTGTGTGCATGAGAAGAAGTGATTGATTGGGTTTTCTCCTTGTTTTGTGCTGATACAATGCATGCGATGCAATGTATCAGTTACTGTATGGCATGCTGTGTACACTGGCTGTACCATGCGGCTTGTTTGCAGTTCTTCATGGATAAATCCGTCAAGGATGATCAAAATATTTAAATGCTTGTTTTTCCAAAACACCACAGAACGCACCTTTCGAAAATTAGTGTTGTATTTGGGGCAAAACCCTTCAGCAGAATCAAATTTAAAACAACCAGCCAAGACATAGCCATATCAGAAACCAAAACAGTACATGTCATTCAGCTGTACACTACATAGCTGATACTTAGAGTATAATTATAACAACGTACATGTACAAACTATAAACAAAGCCAGAGGCAAATATTAAGTCACCGAATACCACAGAGAATGCGCCAAGTATTCGGCTTTTATCCCAGGCTAGCATCCCTGTCCTACATTATTATAAATGAGAGACTCTTCCTTAAACATAAAGTATGAAATAAATGGTATACAAATGGACAAATATGTTTTCTACAGTTTAAATAGCTAGTGTGTTCTAAAATTGACGGAGTTTTTCGTAGATTAAAGCCGACGACGAGTTGTGAATGTTACCGTTTGATTCAGGTGTATCTGGAGGATTCAGACCGGTGCTGACCAGAAATGCGTGGAATATCACAAACACAACCAACCAGTTCTATCTTGTCACCATGCTCAGCCTTTACTGTGGTAAGAATGTTTATAATTCATACTTTTTCAAATGCAAAAGTTGAATAAGATGACAAGATTGCTTTTGTCCCTTTTCTGAAATCCCTATGGTAAGTTTCCATCGCAAGTTTTTGAACATGATGGTTTGAGTTAGTTTTTTTTTATACTGTTTTTTATTTTGCTGTTGGGTCCAAGGCCAGCCACGGCATCAAGTTGTGTATATTGCTGAACTAGATGCCAAACATATCCAAAACTTATGCTCCGGGATTCTGGAAGAATTTAATGCAATATGGTTTCTAGGATTTTGCTAAAGTCAACTAAATTACTGTTCACTCCATATTTTGGCTCCACGATTGTGGAGAAAATCCTTTGATTGTAAATGTGAATGTGGATATAGATACAAGCCTGTGTATAATATGTACCCTTACACCTTACAGAACACAAATGGCCGGGTTATGAGAAGTTCACCATCAAAGATTTAAACGAGAGAGATGGTGAATATCTGGATGTCCTTGAGTCGAATATTAATCATCCGTTAGTCAAAGAACTGCATTTATTCTACACAGATGAGGAAGCGCTCACAGTTAGTACATACCTATTACATGACATGCATTATCTACTTCTTTGTTTGATCGCTGAGCGTCTCCAATTTGGTGGCTTCCTATTATGACACATCCCCATAAGTCAGGCATCATCAAACCCCCAAAAGTGTCTAGAAATGCAACATCATTAGAAAGTTTCATCGAAGATAAACTTAATGTTTATCAATGAAGAGAAGATTTAGGAAATCAGTCATCAATAAAAATTGGCGTATTTACTAAATATGATCCGGTTCAGCAAAAACCATAGACTTAATATACTATATTAAATTCATGGCAAAAAACAATCAACATTATTATTCTGATCTGCAGATGATCGAACTTAAACCAAAATATCCTACAGCTTGATGCCAAGCACAACTCTTTGTTTAACGTTTGACTTATTTGTATTTTTTTATCCTGATCCCCTGTTTTGTGTTTTGGTAGGTTGTTAAACAACAGAAGTATTCGAATAGGCATAAAATAGTGCCAGTCAAGGTGAACAGACGTATTCATATGATGGATTTCTTCCATTACGCCTCCAATCATTTACTAGAAAAACCAGTTATAGCGCTGAATGGTGATATAGGTATGTTTGTTTGATTTCATTTATATTGAAATTTCTGGGGTGAACATCGAGCTCCTGCATAACATGGTATCAGTTCATTAGACTGTACCACTGAAATAAATTTGGTAAATTGGTCAATTGGGATTGTATCATTATTATTAAGTTATTACCCTGATTCACCATATAATTTCATTGTTTTCTAGGTTGCATGTTTCAGTCACAAAATCTATTCCCTCAATTCATTCTAGAAGCTTCAATAGCATAACCCTCTGATTGGATTCAAGTGTAGGCCCAAAATTGGTTATTTATTTGTCATTTAATATCAGTGTTGATAATAATGTGTGCCTACAAAAATTGAGATTGAATTGGGATAAAAAGGCCAACAGTGTTATGTGCTAAAAGTTGTTGGAGAATTTCATAATAAGGGAGAAATTATTTGCCACACTTTGTTGTTTTGTATAAAGTTGGTCTAATAGCAATTGGTAGAGTGGATCATCAGATAGTCTGTGAAAATGTTTGGCACCGGCTTCTTTGATAAAATTACTCAGAACTGTCATGTAGTCAAGTGAGATCTATGGTAGAACGATGAATGGAGTTCATTGGGAGAAGTATAAAAGCTTTTTAACAAGAGCGTTATTCATCCCCAAATATATAAGTTGATGCAAAATATTAAGTTGCTGGTTACAAACACAAGAACTGTTTATCTATAAAAGATTGGACCACGCCTCAGAATCCCTCATAGATAGAATACTCTGGTATTTACCTATTATACTAGAATTGTATAATTCTGAAGCACTTGAATTGACCAGTTCACAAATACAACAGAAGCTCGCTTTCTTAACTACTGAGTTGTTTGTTTACAAAAAATGGCAGCATTCTAATAAGGGTCACTTACTCAGGTTAGCATAACATAAGTTATAATACATTCTTTCTCTGTGTTTTTTAACGCCCTTGCTGAGTTTTTTTATTATTAGAGCCAGAGCTTTGGTTAATGATTTAAGCAGATATAATTGGAGTATCTTCACTCTGTGTTAGATGTGATATATTAGTTGTAATATAAATTATGTTTATGTGACATGATTGGATTGGTATAAATAATGTATGATTGTGATATTTTTGTTTGGATTTATAATATATATTTCGTAATAATATCTGTTTGGATATATTATATATATTGTGATTTATATTTGCAGTTATAGGTGAAGGATTTGAGGAGATAGATACAATAAGATTGCGAGAGAATAAAGTGATGTATAGTTTAACAAGACATGGTCATACTAAAGGAAACTGTACAGTGGAAAATTATTGTCTCTCTCGTAAATACATGGGTAGGTAGTCACAACAATTAAAGGCTGTTGAGCAGGGTTGTTTTAGATTTTCCTTTAGAGTACTCATGTAATGGCATTAGCCTGTCTAAACAAGCTTTCTTGGGGGGGGGGGCTTTGCTTCCCCCCAACTAACAAAGCTTGTTAAGCCAGGCTAGTAATAGCGTATACTCCGACTTACAGCGATATAGCTTGTTCCGTTATGTAAATCATTATGACAAAGGACCATCCAAAGCAGCTACTTTTGTGTCACTCTCACACAGCGTCAAACAAACCCACTATTGCAGGAACACACCACTTTTTATTAACTTTTATTAACCATCGTACACACAAGAAATGCCAACAGAACTTGGCACTGCATAGATATATGGCAATGGTATTTTTAGGGACTTTTTAGGCGTTTATTGGGATTCAGTTGTGTAGAACTTAGGAAAACTGGTTATGCAGTGCAAAATTCTGTTGGCCTTTTCTGTGTGAGCCATGGTTAATAAAAACAGCTTCGTATGTGAGAGCTTTCAAAAAAGCTTTTTGAACTCTCAATAATGGAGTTTAAGACACCATATTAGATGTTACGCGAAAATGACATGATAAATTTATGGTGATAGTTCCTCAGGTGACCTAAGCTTTACGCCCCTCGAAGAACTTTACATTAGTAAACTCAAGACTGAAATTCTTCGGATGGTTGCCACCTCCATCAAGCCTGTACTGATACTTGACCAACTTCCATCAGGTCATTACACTGCCATAAGACACAGAGTTTTAATCCGTGCCAAATGTTTCAGGGCGGAAAGTGTCAGACTTTTGAATAGCATACTCTTTACTAGATAACTAAATACCCAGAGCACATTACACAAACATTTTATTTCTCAGTGAATGAGATGAATACAATGACATACATATATATACATAGTGTTTTACTATGTTCATTGATGAAAGTTTGTGTGATTATCATTTGAGGAAAACTCTCATGGAAAATCTGTAAAATTTTCGCTCTAAAGCCTATTAGCTATTCCATATCATTATTTAATTAACCCTAGCTTAGTTTAAGTGCTCAAACGGTGCAAGATGCTGGTAGAGGCATTTCATTATCAACCACTTTCTCCCCTCCGTTTAAGTACATACCCATAAAGTGCTACAGTTATGTCACCATGTTTAAAGAGGATAACTCCAAACATTTTGTAAAAATTGAGATGGAGCTAGATAAAAAGACTGGTCATACAAGAGAAAAAGGTTTTAAGCAAGCTTATGGATAGTTATGTATACCAATCAAGACATATTGTTTCATATCCATCACACCAATATGCTGACAAGTTCCCAGGATTGCTCGATTTTGACTTGAAATGACAATATATTTTTCCTTCAAAAATTTGGTAAGGTTGAGGAATTATATGGTTTACTACAATGTACTGTTTTGTGGCAGGTGTTGTCTAGCCAGCAATTTATTAGTTGTCTCACCACAAAGAAGGGGGCCATAACTGTGGCACTTTATGGGTATGTACTTAAACGGAGGGGAGAAAGTGGTTGATAATGAAATGCCTCTACCAGCATCTTGCACCGTTTGAGCACTTAAACTAACCCTAGCTCAATCTCTAAGAAAAAATTTCACCTGCTTTGAAAGTTTGACAATGATGGCGACTTTGCCATCTATATTGGAAAAAAACCGGAGTATCCTACCTAATTTTGTAAAAAGTGTTTGTTCAGCTATTCACATTCAGTTAGCTCAGCAGATTTCCACCAATATATGATAAATGTATATATGGATCGTCATCGACATTACATTAGTGCACTAAGTACACTTAGTCTATGGTTATATCCCTGTAAACAGACTTTCCGGTCATGCAATAAGCATATGACTTCTGGATTAAATTTCCTAAATGATCCCATCACAGACGAGTTTTCATCCTTGCTCTGTGAACAAATTCATATCTCACAAATAGAAACGGTTTACAAAATAAAAAGGTGGGATCTCGAGACGTAGAGGCTTGCTAGGAGCTATATTGTATCATGTAAGACTGTTCATGTTTGTCATCAAAGGGTTGCTGCTAATAAGCTTCTGAACTTATCAGAAAGTTATGTTATCACCTCTTAGTTATCATTCTATTTATTTTAGGGTCACATGACACGCACATATTTAGCCTGGCTAAACCTTTAGATGAGAGTTTATTGTTACGTTTAGATTATCCAATCAATAGCTGGCAGGCTGAAAATGGTAAGTGATATACAAACACCACAGGATCCACTCTACTGTATCTACTGTAGTAAGCAGACATGTTATGTGGCGAGCGGAGTCATTTTCAGGACCAGTATTGAGCATAATGAACAGTGTGAGGCAGATTTTGCGTTGATTTGATTTTTTTGTTAAAGAGGAGACAATTCCTAATATATAATTTGTTTTTATTATTACAGGAATGATAGGAGCATTTCTGTACTTGTTTAATTATAAAGTATACAATCCTTGTTCCATCCTACGTACCTATCACCATCACTGCTCGCCTGTACACAAACAAGGTAAATCTATATCTATCAAATCGGCTCCGTATAACTTCGGCCCACATCTGCTGGGGAGAGCTGCGTTTAATGAGAAGCTACTATACTGAGTTCATCGGAGACTTCTCTACAACCCACATTATGTTTGTCTTCCCTCGACTATCACCATGACGACGACACATATAACACAAGGGAGACTTCACAGCTTTCATATAATATTTAAATAGATAATTATACTTCCTTTTCTTTTTATTGTGCAGACATAAGGCAATAGTTTAATAAGCTGTTAGGCCCCTTTTAGAATTTAGAGAATTTTTCATGTTTTTGCTTTAATTGTGACCAGTACTCAGAATCAGCACACAGCGCTCATAGTACTTACTAACAGTACTTGCCAATGGCGCTCACTGTACGCGCTGATACATAATTCTTACTATCACTACGCTCACTGACTACATTCCAGAATCTTTATACCTCAGCTCTTCATAGCTATGCTATGTTTTTCTTTGAATTTTATGACAGTTCCTATATTACTGTTAATTGCTCCTCTTTGTTTCTTACTTCTCTTTTTTTCATTTTGTCACAAGTATGCACAAACCAAGTACCAAATACTCCTTGCACAAACCATAACCGAGCAATGATATGATCATTAGGACCATACAAATTTTTTTTACAATTTTATCACTTGGTTATACATCGCAAGACAATCAATCACTATAATATAATATATTCAGAGTATACTGTGTCATGTGGAGACTTTATAGCCTGTTGATGGTACTTCACTAGTCGATGATTTTATACTAGTATACTTTATCTTGTGCTTTACTATACCCTGATACTGGATAGTTCAGTAAATACCTTCATTACTGACCATTGTGATCTACTCAATAATCTCTTATGTCTTTTTTTATTTTATTGTATCTTAAAGATGGTGATCTGCGGTCTTTTTTCCTCCTCATCAATTAAAAATCTCTAATCAGTAAATATCTGTGAAGTCTTTTCAAACAAGCACCAATTGCAGTATAATGTTAGTCTGAGCCCCCAAAACTTTCGCCGACGGCCCCCCTTTTCGCCCCCGGCCGACGGCCCCCGCCAGGGGAAATAATATAATGTTACCTGAAAATACTTAAGTCCATGTATAATAATAACATCAGTTGTGCTTATGGAGCAGTCACCATTCGTAGATATCCAAGCAACTGAAACTGTGAAACTGTGTAATTTGCTCAAATAAAATATAAATGTATAAAATATGTCTATTATATATAAGGTTGGGTTATTTATGACCCATAGGATCTAACTACACTAGTTCCGCTTGGTAAGCCATGGCTAATGACTTGAGCTTGCCGAAGTTTCTGTGCATGTGTTTCATCTCAGATGAAGGATATCCGACACTATCGAGGTAACGCCTCTCCGATATCGCCAATACCTTCTCTTCTAACCACGAGGCATTCTTCAGTATAAATTTGTTCTTATTCTAAAAGAGAATTATAGGCATTATTTCCAAATTTCTATGGGCGCAAATCTCAACTATATAATCAAAGCAGTATGAACATCTGTCTGTCTTGAGAAGATTTGTTGGGGTGTGGGACATAAATACTTCAGAAGGACCAAAGCAATATACAGTCTGGCTGCTAGTTCTGCAGCAGTTATACAAATTTTTGTCACTGAAAAAATTTATAGCTCTTCCGGGTAAAAATTATGTGTAGCTTCAGAAATTGCCCCTTTCACCAATTGGGTCTATGAGGTTTCAAAATCTAGTGCCGTACCAGTGAAATATGCCATCACTTGTATCAACTCTAGGCTAGAACAGAGAATAACATGGTATATCATAACTAACTGATGACCGTAAGGGCAGCGGAGGCAGCAGCAGCGGACTGACCTCTTTAATATTAGTTAGAGAGTTGAGTGAGTTTTCTATATGAGTTATTTGACTGATCCACATCTTATGTAGTCCCTCATCCACCAGATACTGTACACTAGTCTGATTCAGCTTCAGTAAATCCTCTAGGAATATCAGACCTGATTTACAAAAAGTCAGACTATGCTCTGTCAGAGATATAAAAACTGCATCTACAAGTAAATAAAACTGCTGTATGTATATGTCAAGGTCACATACAACAACAAACTGTGTATATCAATGAACACAATATGAACCTTATGTCAGTAGTTAAATTTTATGTGAGTGTCAAACAAAAATTCCTGTTTCTTTCGGATATAAATAGAAGAATTCTATATTATTATGACGATAATATATCTATGATGAGAATTTCAGTATACATATGTATGTAAATTAATATGTATTTATAATATATGTACATATATCTGTAATGATTCTTTGCATTATAGCCTGTCCAAGTCAGATAGCTTTAATCTCATTGAGGCTATATATCATCACTAAAGAGTAACGCTATAACTCTTTGTTTATCATATAATAGAGTAAGAAATGAGAGGAGATTTTACCGTAAACATGCTCCTCAATATCAGTGAATCCAGCTTTGATCATAGAATCGAGAAATGAGTTCAGTTTGGATCTGTTAGAAAACTGACGAGGCTGCCATTTATCCTCCTATAAATACGAAACAGAATATATTAACCAATCAGCTGTCAGAATGAAATCCTTTATACAATAAGCTATCGGTATCACATCTTATATCAACATACACACAAAAAGAGATTCTATATCAAGATCCATAAACTTTCAGACAATTTTCTTTTATCATATGATTCACAAGAGTTGCCAGCCCTAATGACAAGGCAAGACAACATAAGAATCCAAAATGTCGTCGGTTAAAAATGTTGGTTAAAAGCGCAGGAATTATCGTTAATATTCTTTACTTATTATTATTATTATTTTTATTATTATCATTTATTATTCATAAACACATTAATAGTATTTATACGTTTATCGAATTATTAAATATGTTGTATTATAAGACACACCCACCTCTGAGCGTATTTTGTTAGAATCGATGAAGTTTCTGACGTGTTCTTCTAAGCATCTCTTTACATCATCATGTATAAGAGAGTTAAATATAAACTCTAGATCTAATCCAACGTCCTGAAGCTGCAGAAAATAAAGAGGCAACATATAACTACAAGTATAATGAGTCTATCAGCTCATAGCTAATAAATCATTTGTAAGATAGCTCTGAGAAGATTGGTCTATGAGAAAAATAGTTTGAGAAAAAACCGAAAAAAACAACTTTGGAAGTCAGAAATAAACTGCGGGCAGGGATGGCAGTATAGAGGGATACAAGCCCTGGTTCATAGCCTGTGTTTATATGAGTGACGTTACGCCATTGAACTTTGTAGTAGAGTTGCCTTTGGTGTTACTATTGATTCACATGCAGTTCATAATCCAGGTTGAAAATTGCTATTGATTTGACAGCTTCTTGTGCTCTGGTTGATTTTGTTTTTTTTATTAGAAAAAAATTTAATAAATCAAAATTTTTTGTCAAATTGATTGCAACAAGCGCGCTTAATCTTTTGCAATTTTCAACTTCAAACTCCGATAGAAGTTGTCCGATTTATTAGAAAAAACGCTTAGTTGAGGACAGCAAACCAATAACAACACCATTTTTACAAGTTTACTATACAATTTAAATGCGTCGGTTAACTCAGTGCCTCAAAGGTAATGCACCATATAGTGTCCTGCCTAGATTTATGTACTTATTTTATAGCATCAGTTTCTGTACTTACTTTATAGCACGAGTTTCTGGCTATATAGACGCAATCAGCTACTGCAGATATACCAGATTTACTACCAAAAACCTGACGCTTATATATCTCTACAAAATTCTCTAACTCCTGCTTCGCCCAAACAATCACTCCTATCAACAATCAGAATACTAAAGAATTTTTTATTTCTATCTTCATTGAAACTCATATTCATATTCAGGCAGAAAAATACAAACAAACATATTGTTACTGACAAGTGATGAACAAAAACAGGCTACATCTAAGACTTTACTTCTCATCAACTGAATAGGTTTGCTGAGCTCGAATTTGAGCCAACCTTCAGGGTTGCCTTCTCTCCATTTGTGCATTCTTTAGCCCAAGCAACATAGGAAAAAAGTGTCAAACTGAAGAACTACCTACAGTCTGTATATTACAAGCTCTTGTAGATTCAGCAGAATTAATATCCTATGATGATTAGTAATATTAATAAAAATCATCATAATAGATGTACTGACCTGAGAAGCAGCCTGAGAACTCAGAGGGAAAAGCTTTGTAGAATTCACGGCACGTCTCCTGTAACGTCCCAAAAAATACCTCACACAGTCGGCGGATATACAGGCTAGTGGCCCCTTCTATCTTCAGCTGCCGCATGTTATATCTAATTACTGTACTACGATTCTTCAGGAATAGTCTACATGCCTATCAATATTGGAAACAATCTAACATGAAACAAACTCATCGAGCACGATGCTTTAATTTTAGTTTTGATCTAAACTACATCCTTGTTTCATTTATAAGTGAAGTGATGAGGCTAGTGGTGTTGTTGTTTCAGTGAGGTCAGGTGATCTTGTTTTACCCGAGCAAATATCACAATCAAAGCGCTACTATAGCGTTAAAATTAAGACTCAGAGATACTCAAATCCTGGTATTGGCATTACAGACGACTCCATAATCATACCTGGGCAGATTTATCTAGCCTGATAAGTTGAGTGACTGCAGTCCTAGCACTGTTATTACCCGATCTCATGGCTCGCTCTGGTGGTGCGTGTAACTCAGACATTAGTATATCAGTCAGCTGTTTGACTCTGTGTTCTACCTTCGTTCTGTGTACAAAATATCAGAAGTATGACTTAAACACACACATAATAAGGGTCAGAGTGAGGGAGAGGGTAGAAATCATTATAGGTCATTATGTTTATGACTATAACAATATAACAATATAACCATAATATGAATGTCTGCTATGGGAGTAATCCTTTTGTGTTCTCTCAAGTATAAACAAAGAATGTATTGGGCCTGCATGTTTCTGGGACAGGCATAGGAAAAAGAGAGAGAGAGAGCAGATAAGCAGTCTGTATCCCCAATAAGACTTCGTAAGATCCAACCAATAAGCTTATCATGAAACCAAGGATAACCGAGAGAAGAACAGAGCTAAGAAAAGATATACCTGACAAATCATAGCTATACCTGAACTGAATGCTAAAATTAAATATTCTGCGCCTTACACAAACAGTTAGCTAATATGACAGCACACAATAAATAGCTTCTGTCTTGTGACAGCCTCCTCCTATCTTCCACTTCCATTTAGAAAATTGGGCTAAGTATAAGGTTTGACAGCTGATTCTGTTGCACAATAAGTGGATAATCACCAAAAAATCAAAAACACTGCCGGCAAATTGGTAGTACCACAAGTCCACCACATATATACAGTAGTATCACAAGACCTCAAATATTATTTTGTAACCTGTATTCTCTGAGTAAAGGAGATTTGACCATAACTTCGCTGAGTTTGGTATTCACTTCCTCTATCATATCTACAGCTCCCTCAAAGTCTCTCTGAGCTATCAGAACATCTAAATCCTCAGGTACATCTTTCAGACCATCCATAGAGAATAAATCCTCTCCATCTTCAAACGCTACAACAATAAAAAAGTGAAAAACACAATGAAAACTCAATTGAAGCCCAATAAAACAGAATACATTTCACCATTTGATGAAATTCCCTCAAAACGATAAAATATAATCTGTTTGTCACAAGTTATTAAGTTCATACCGCCTTTCAACAACAGATTATGCCCCCCCCCTCCCCCCCAAGAATAATAAGGTCATGATATTATTTTGAGGGAACCAGTCTCAGGGAGCTAAAAATTCCAAGTGAAGCCCAAAAGCTAAAAAGTGAAGCTAAAAAACTTAGCCCATAACCGTCTCAACATTAAAAATAAAGTCTTACGATTACATGCTGCACCACTGTTGCCGATAGCCTCAGGGCTTGGTAAATCACGTCGCTCTAACGCTGCAGCTGCCTCCCGTCTCGCTTTGTCTTTAGCTGCTTTCCTCTTCTTAACTTCCTCCAGATAATCTAGCCATTGTCGCTGAAAGTGTCATAGTAATCATGAGTTTGTTCCGAATAAATAGATATTATGTTGGGCAATTTCGAATAGTAGCCAATCAAACATACCTTTAAGTGTTTGTAGCCAGGAAATGGGCTCAGAGGATCACGGTTATCAGGTTCTGAATCTCCATGATCTATCTGTCCACCAAGTTTCAGGGCTATGAGTATCATTCTAGGAAATCTTATGACGCCGATAGAGTTGAATGATGATATTGTGAGTTTATATCAGTATTGTATTGGGAACAGAGCTTTGTCTCTAAGCTAATGTGGCGTATTGGAAGCTAAAGGTCTAGTTCAAAGATAGAATGGATAGTAGAATACTAGAATACTATTGCTTTTCAATGCTATCTGTCAACTGACCTAGAGGGAATTCAAATTATTGATATAACAACTTTTTCCCATAAAATTTGGTTTGTAAACCCATCGGGTAATACTGCCTATATCTCATCGCATGATGACAGGTGGATAGTTGTAATGGAGCATGTAGATTACAAATCTGGCAACTATTAGGCTCGCAGCTCATCCCTGGCTATGAACCTTTAAGGGAAGTGACTAGCATCAAATTTATAACGCATCAAATTAAATCCATTTAAGTATTCACTTTAACCTGAAATAAAACACAGAGATCAGTTGATTGATATGATATTGCGATATTGTAGTTGCTCGGTGACTAACCTTAGCTTTAGGATTCTCAGCCTGGTACATTCGCGTATCAGGAAACATAAGAACTTTAAATGCATTTTTAACGGGTCCGACATCTCTAACATTGACTACAGCCAGACTGTCCAACTCATATAGAGCTAGAAACTTATACTTTACTGGTCCTCTTCTGTAAAATAAGATAATTACATCAATATATATATAAATATAAAATACTTATGTGTATATATATATATATATATATAATACTTATATATATACATACACTAACACATTTATACACACATACTTTGAACCTGTTGTGAAATGGTTATCAAGACCGGTTAAGTCAATACACGCTCAAAATGTGACTTCTCAAATATCCGTAGTTTGATACACCCTTAGTATCCATGTGGTGGCCGCTGGTAAATGGTCTATGTAATAGAAGCAGAACCTACCGAGTAGATGTAGTAAAATATATACACATACTTATTAGCATTAGCCTGCCATGAAGCTAACATCAGACTATCATTGAGTAAAAACATGTGACATTTCTGTAGAGGAGTAAAAGATTCCGGCTCAATCTCTACCACGTCCCCATCATGTACTAAGTGTCTGCCTGCTACCTCCATCACATGCTATATAAATACAGTAATACAGAATACTGTGAGGGGAGGGGCTAGATAAACACAGAATATTGTGAGTTCACCCAGTAGATGCTGCGTTCGTCATTTGTGGCTGACCTTATTTGAATCCGTTGCCACCAAAAGATAAAAACTTACACCAATCCAGGTCTCTTCTGTATAATTAGGGACAAATCCTGACACAACCCCATTGTAGAGTATTCTGTAGCGTGTTGGTTTATCACTTATCGAATAAACAGTGAATGTCGTTAGTGTGACTTACTGAGCAGCCCTCCACTTTCTCCATGAGAAAGGCGAGATTCTTCCTTGAATCCTCTTCATCCTCTCTGCTAACTTCTACTTTATCAGAAGAGATGGAGTTCTCCATAATATAAGTCATCATATTCTTCTGTTCTGTTAACATGTGATTGAGCTGATACATCTCTCCTTCCAATACTACAAACACATAGTTAAATACTACAATCATATATTACAATAATACAATACTACAATCATATATAACAATACTACAGTACAATACCATATTACAATCATACAATATAATAACTACCATACTACAATAAAATACTAAAATCATACATAACATAACTAAAATAATACAATACAGTACTAAAATGATATAATACAATACCAAAATCATTCAATACAAAACAAGTTATATAATTTTATACTACAATCATGACATTCAATTACACGTTCATATACATCACTACACAATTAATTGGATATAAATACAACACCTAAGGGGTATATAATATTTTGTTTTGTGTACTTATGGTTTCTGACTGAATAATGCTCATTCATGTTACTCTTGAATTAGTTTATAATTATATATTCTTAAGCCGACCAAAAATAGTCACCATATTCCTCCTTTCTACATCAATGAACCACAACACAGCATGTCGGTGTGATCTTACTTATGATAACTCGATGCGAACTCACTTGATATTTCTTTAGCCGCGTCGATGAACTTGAGATAATTTTCGTATACATTTTTCTTGAGCGCTCTCTTTGTTTCATCACCGAGTGACTGCAGCTTCTGTCTGCCTTCTAATAAGCCATCATCTCCTTCCACAGTCAATGTGCTCACATCTATCAATGTGTGAACATTTCAATATACCAAAACATTGATCTACTTGAACAGTTGATCATAAAAATTGTTATCTAGTAACATATTGATAGAAGTTAAGGGCATAAAAGACCTAGCACTACAATGGAATGGAGACTAACGAGTATTTTTCATAGAGAAGTCGGCAAAGGTTACTAGGCGGGTCACTCTTCTCTAGTCAGAACAGCTTGTTGTCTGTAATGACAAGCTTAGGTCGCTGCTTGGGAGATAGTAAGTAAATTACTTTGTAAACAAAGGAGCTGAAGAGAAAAAAAGTTGTCCTTCAAACATCTCTAATGGTTTCTCTGTTTATGTATAATTTCTGGTTACTACATCTATGATTGATAGTAGAGACGGAAAAGGGTACCAATGAAACAATTTTTTCACAAAACAGGAAGGAAGAGCCGCTGAACTTCCCCCACCCAAATCAAGGGATGCCAGCTAACAACACCCACCCTGTCAACATCCATTAGTTCTGCCTGTTCTTGAAAGCGTTGAGATTTCATTGAATCAATTGTACATTCACGAAGCCTCAAAAAACAGCTTTACGCATGCTAATTTTAATTTTTTGTTTATATATCATGCATCGTCATTCATTGCAACAATAATTAGGGTTGTTTGTGAGTTGGTCATTTTTTAGTAGAAGCAATAATAGAGTAAATCTCATCATAATCATCACCAATTTAATCTGTGATGACGTGCCTATGATGATGATTTGTTGAAAGTTAAGTCAAATCAAGCCTTAAGTCAAGGACAGGAAGGGAATCACAGTCACCATGACTATGCGACTGTAGCAATGAACTCCCTCATTGACTGCAGGTAGTGCTTTAGTTAGGATAGTAGATGACTACTATCTATCTATGATGAGGATTACTAGCAAGGAAAACTCTTTGATAATTAATTATTATGATAATAGTAGTAGTTGATATAATTCTATTTCAACTCATACTCACACTTTTCAAGGTCAAAGTTTTCACTGGTTAGAGCATCAAGTAGATTTCCTCGATCCATTTTCCAGAACAAAGGAGCCTAAGAGAAGCCAGGTAATGTGTGTATGCAAGGAGTTCTAACTCCTTGGTGTGTGCAACTTCAGTACTATAATTTTCCTTTTCCCTGTTACAAAATTAACCTGAGTGTCTAATTAAGGCTTTTGTTTGAAGTTGGAACGGTTCATTAAATCTCTCAATAATATAGTTGTTAATTTCCTGATTTGGGGTTATTGACATTCATTTGTCCTTGTCAGCTATGTGATGTGTAGATAACTCTTGATTAAGCTAAGAAAGGTGACATAATTCCCACAGGAGTTTGCTTCTTAGTTTTGATTGATTGATATCTGCTTATTTTTACTGCTCCAAATAGTTTTTAGTAAATTCAATCTGCCACGACACAATTTTTCAAGAACAACGATTCATTCAAGGACCACCCAGGACCTACTTTACTCACCTTCCCTGCTTTACTTAGCCCACGGAGTTTCTCTTGTTTAGCCACTGATGGGGCTTTATTGGTGTGATATATAAAAAACCAAAGGACACAACAGAATGTATAGGTGTGCTCCCTCTTCAACAATCTGATTTATGTCAGAATACCTATTATTGATACTCCTTGCTTTGACTGAGAAATTCGGATGGATAAAGTTTTATGCAGAGAGGTAACCAAAGCATTGCCCAACCTTCTTGACATTCCCTAAGGAAGACCGATGCTCAGCGTCAAATAATGATTAGTTTAATTAGACTTTTTCACTGATGATAAATTTGGTACTTCGATTCAAATCTATATGCGGTTTGGAGTTATGAATTCCTGTGATAAATAAAAATGTGAGATTTCCCCTACATATAGGTCATGTTATTTATTTAAGTTCTCACACATGTCATTAAAATCAACAAGGTCATAGTTCAAACTTCAAAATAATCCAATATTAAAAAATTATTATGCTTTGTTCAGAGATAATATATATTTTCTACTCCTAGGGTTATGCAAAGTAAGTTGAGGATGCAGGCTACATGTGAAATAGTCACCTAGATTGAAACATCCCCAATCCAAGCACATACATAATAACTGCATGACGATAAAAGGAGAGAAAATCGTGAGTAATACAATATTAACAGGCACTACAATCCATCAGTGAAACTTCAGTCTGCAGTAAACAGATAACTAAAGTATATAATAAAATACACAACAAAGTGTTAAAAAATTGCAAACCTTTTAGTTTTGGCAGTCACAACAAGCAGATAATATTGTTATGGTTTACAAATAATGACCTTTAGTCAGCATACTGAATACATCGAATAGAACTGATAGTTTAATCTCTAGTTACCCATCACTGTCCTAATATGGTAAAAATATATATCGGTTTATGATATCATCATCATTCATGATCTAATCCGGTCCGGTATGGACAGTTATTTGTCAGTCTGATTAATGACACAAGGCTTCCCATACCCCCCCCCCCCCCTCCCCCGCCTCCTCACCCACATGATAGAATCCTTATATCATTAGCCATTCTATTATTAGTGATAACAGATAAAATAAACTTTGCATACATGAGAATTCATGAGAATACTATGTTATCGATGTGATGAATACTGTACATGATTATGCATTGCTACCTTACTAGGTATTCGTGGCTGGAATTTGTTTTATGCTTAATTCACATTTACATTCTCTTAATATTTTGTAGAAAATAATATCTATGTATATAGAAAATGGGAAGTATTCTAAATTCTGTAAAGAGTGGCTGATTTGATAAATACTATACCTTTACTTTGATTTATTCAGATGCATTTTGCATTAGCGACACTGGGTTTCGTTTGTTATGCTATGCACTATGTAAGTGAAGCTTGAATCATGATCCAAGCTAAACTAACATAGTACATAGCATGACCTTGGCATGACCTAATTGACTGGCCCTCAAGTCAAAGTCAACCCTAGTATTGTATAGTGCTGGCTGGTACACGATGTACCTGAATTCCTGGGATCAGTGTGACGGCCATCACCTCGATCAGATGTTATTGAATGACATAAATGAAGAGTCAAATTGGAAAACTTTATAAATAGAAGAAGAATGAAGAAGACGGGCGATCAGCCATATTTATCGGCCTGACTGAGGAATGAATCTGTTGTGTACAACTTCATTAGTCTGAGTACTCGGAGCGTTATAGTCTGGTATCATCGACACGCAGGTATTCTTGAAGTCTGCAGTATCTAGGTAAGTTTAACAGAATCTGGTTCAGCATATCCGTTTCCATTGTTCATATCCTTCTGTAAATGTGTAAAACTAAGATTAACAAAGGAAAAATAATGCAAGCTTTTTCTCGAAAAAGCAATATTTTTAGAGGAATAATTAGTAGTTGTCTTCCTTTTGTCAAAGTAAAGACAATCCTTAAACTTTCTGTTGGCTGGGGATAAAAGCTTTCACAGTTCCAGTCAGTTGCATGCAGCTTACTAGTGCACTCATCTTTCTGAATTTGTGTCACAGCCTGTGAACACAACTTATTTTTTCATTACCAATCAACTCTGAAATGTATATCTTCATGGTTCTAACATCTAAAATATATTCAATCTCACACCATTCGGCTTCTGTCATATAATAAGGGAATAAAAATAATCTCTTCTATTGTTAAAGATTGTCACCCAGAAAATCCGCCCTAAGTAACCTAAAACAGGCATGATGAAGGAAAAGTGGACTCACCAGAGGGGTTTGTGTATCATCGTTATCATTATCATCAACTGTGGGGATTCCGAGTATCTTAGCAATGTCAGCGAAGCTCTTTCCTTTAGTCTCCGGCAGATACTTCCATATCACGACACCGAATATTACCAGGAACACAATGAAGAACAACATACAATACTCCTTCGTACCATTCTATAATATAATGGTTATACTAACTCAATGTCAGGGGCGTATTGTGTGAACCAAAGCTCGTTTGAACTCCTTGGTTTGAACATGGGGCATTTGTCCCAAACTACATGGTTTGAACACAGAGATTTCAATCATATTAGTGATTGTCTATTCTCTGTGAGAGCGGGGTTAATTCCTAACATTAAGCGATGATATCATAGACTTGATGATAAAACTTTATCATAACTAGGTATATGCTGCGGGTCTAGCAAATATTCTGTGTGCATATCGTAAATATCTATATAATAATATTCAGTTTCAATATACCAGGAACAAAACATGTGGTTAGTGTGCACTTAATCCGATTGTCCTCCTAAAATTGTCTGATTTGAAGAAATAAACCTCAAATGATGTGTTCAATGGAGAAAATAGTTAATGATTGATGCCACTTCATTTTATTTGAGTGACTCATCAGTGACAGGACCTCAACCTTAGGACATGCAGATGAGAATATATTGAGTCGGATTATATTGATATGGAGATGTATGAGAGTTTTAATACCTGTATAGCAGGGAAGCTGATACCGACGGCAAAATTAGCTATCCAGTTCATGAGACCAGCAAACGACATGGCAGCGGGACGAGGTCCCTGCTTAAACAGCTCAGATCCGATAAACTGAGGAATAGAACCTGCAAGGATAGAGATAAGTATCCACAAGGCTGGCCATATCAATATCATAGAGAACGATTATGTGCACAATGCTTCTTATCAATATAGGCTGATTTGGGCCTTTAATTTAACACCAGAAACTCCCAATATTGATATCAGTGTGACATCATGCGGGAGAATTTTAAGTATACGCTAGAAATACTCATTTTATTGTTTCAGGCTGTACATAGGAAAAACAGTCATGATGGATATTACAGGACTAGGGCAGGGATACCCACACATAGTTACTCACCAAGTCCAATAGCGAAGCCCACCACAAATAACACCATAGCTATAATAGTGAGATATGATAACCATGTTACTTTAGCTTGTAGAACTAAGAATATCGTCATAGCAATGAGGGCAATGACCATAGCCAACATTCCTCCGAGTAGTAGGGGCCGCCTACCAGCTATCTCAACCAGTACAACCTAGAACATAACGTTTAAATAGAAAATAACTATATTATCATAAAATGAAAATTTTTCTCCCAACGAAAAACTAAAGATGGGATTTGTTATGGGCAAGAACATTTTTTTCTAGAAAACTTTCATCATTAGTTAAAACTTGGTTGCATAAAATCTTTCCGCAGTCTTAAGATCATGAGATAAACAACATCGATAAAATATATGATATATAATATATACTACAATATATATGTTATAGATTATATAATATAACATAACATAAGTCATATGTATAGATAAAGTATACTCACAGAGATGATAGTCATTATGACGTTGATTATGCCCAAACCGAGAGTAGCATACTGTGTGTAATCGTCTGGTATTCCTGCTTTAGAGAACACATCATTAGAGTAATAGAAGACCATATTAATACCGGAGAGCTGCTGACATACAGCTAATACAGATACAAGCATGAGAGGTATCACGTGAGGCTTAGAGGCAAAGAGCTTAGGTAGACTCCACGCCGGCTCTCTCTGCTGCTCTCGAGATTCTCTCTTCATGTCGTTTATATCGTCCTCGACATCGTTGTCTCCTCGGAACTTCTGTAGCGCTGTCAATAAGGGATATATGAACAATCATATAAATATGGGGGAATAACACCAGCTGGCAATTATCAATTCATCAGATTCACCACATAATACAATAACAACAAAAATTTAGCTAGCTCCGGCAAATTCAAGCATACAAAAGGAAAATTAATGCAGAGCAGTAAGAGGTATTCATGCTCAGAGGATAGAGAGGAGCAGCTTGTTTGAGATGATCTTGTTCATAAATTACAGATATAAAATTCATATTATCACCAAAAGCCTGATAAACAAAGAATATAGTCTGGAAACCGAACACCAAATAAACCCAAAAAGTAACAGCAAAACCTGCCCATCAAATAAACCCTAATCTTAACAGCAAACCCTGACCACCAAATAAACCCTGACCTTCCACCAACACATATAATTACTTCCTACCTTGGCTTCTCTTTAGAAAAAAGGTTATTGGGCGGTAAGAGCGTGACAATCATACATCACAAGGAATCAGGGAGTTCGAGACAAATTCCCGGTCATATGTATATAGAGGGTTTGGGTCATGTCTCAAACCTAACTAGTTGACATAGCATAATTTAACCCGAATGTAGAGTTATCTTAACTTTGATAATGGGGTAATAACTCCTTCCTTGAGTACTGTATCTATTATATTGTTTGTAAGTTGTTAAGTGCAATGATATGACGCTTACTGAGAAGCTAATCTCATGGTACTGACCTTTAGTAGCTAGCTCTTCATTTCCTTTCTTGACCAGTAGCCATCTTGGGCTATCTGGATAGAACGGCAGCACGCAACATGAGAGGATAAAGGGCACTGCGCTGCCAGCCAGAAGAATAGGCCAGAGAGTAGCGCTACCCAGCAGCTGTCTTAACCCAAGTAACTGAGATACACATATACCAATGGTTAGGGCTAGCTGATGTAACACCCCCATAGCGCCTCTGATATTTATTGGGGCTATCTCCGTTAAGTACATGGGCACTAATCCTGATCCAGCACCTGATAGAACAGTAAATCAATATTTTAATTCCGACTTATTATCAGTCACGTAACAACGTCACATCACGTCACGTCACATAACTAAGACATATTTTGTTTGAGGGCTAGAGGTATGATTTAATTTGGCTGCAGAATGGCGGCAAATATCATTTAATACTTGCTACGATGTGCATATTCGCAAAGTTTGACACTTATTTTGTCTCACTTACCACAGCTTATACCGATGATTAACCGCCCAAGAATGAGCATCTCTAGCGAGTTAGCCATCTGACAGAATCCGAATAGTACATCCCCAATCAGCCCTGGGATTGCCATAATCATAATAGCCTTCTTCCTGCCAATCATGTCATAGAATATGAGGTTATATCTGACCACAAACAGCAGGTCCAGCAAACATACGTATAAGTAAGTGGAACGGTGTCGTAGCTTAAGCTACTTCCGTACTCTGCAAGCAGAGTCCCTTAGTCTAAGGGACTCTGATACGCATAACAACAACATTAATTAACCTGCATATGAGGAGGACTGGGGCTAATCTAACCTTGACATTCTCATTCATCATTCGAGATTTGTTAGAAGAAGCCACAGGTAACAATGAGTGGACTGCCCATTATCTTAATTTGGATTGAGCATGACATTGTATATATTTGTAGATATATGTGTGTATATGAGCTCCTCAGAAGCCTCGCCGAACCTCACCTAACCTCACTTAACCTCACCTAACCTCACCTCACCTCACCTCACCCCACCTAACCTCACCTAACAAAGCACTCCCCTGCTTTTAGTGCTTGATCTCATCAGATTATATATCCAAAAATTTGTCATATATAAAAAACTTTCATTTGCACTCATCATCATCTGTAAATGTTCTCCCGATGTGCAAAGAAAATTGTCATGATTGATAAGGCCAGACCACTTCACAAAAACATGAAGGTGGATAATTGCTTTTCTCTATATCTGAAGCTGTTGATGACTTCATCACTTGTTACGCGTTGGGAGCTGTATCATCTAATCTAGAAGTATAGCCGACATTGATAGCAGGCACTCCTTAATGTTGTATCATGATTATAGTAAGTTATACATTCTCCCCTCTCAATCTACATAATATGACAATTACAAACCTGCCAAATCTGTCAGCAAGAAATCCAGCAGCGAATGCACCAGCACATCCTCCGACCAGGTAGATGGATACAGAGAAGGACCAGAGGAACTCAAGCAGGCCAGCTGAAGGCTCCCCATAATGTGCTGAGAACGACTCATTCAGAAAGGCCTTTATGTGCTACAAAATTAGGATAGCTATAAATAGGGACTGCAGTACAGATGGTATGATTTACCCTAGAGGAGTATAGGATACCCTTTTACTTTTTATAACCTCCCACCTCAGCTCGCCAAAGTTCAGTGCTATTTTACAATCAGAGAGCCAAAACAATAAACTAAACTCCCTAGCTAATAATTACTCCTCTAGGGTTTCAAGATTTATAAATTTTTTTAAGAGAATAAGTAGTGGCAATCATTGTTGTCCAGATTTTTTTCAGTGAACATCAATTATCCGATTTTGAAGAAGTAGCTGAAAATGGTGAGCGGATAACTCTCTCTGCCTCCCTGCTGCAGGTAAGGAGTGACTGAGAGTAAGCAGAGTAATTATGTTCTGCGTAACCTTTGTGAAGGTAAAGGTATATCATAAAAAGTATTTCCATCTCCAATACCATATTAAGGTAAATCGGTGGTGTGAAAAATGTTATACAAGGAGTAAAAGACCTTGGTTATACAAGGCATGATGTTGACACGACAGCGATAGCAATGTACGCAATAATTCTCCTACCATTTTACCCAAAGAAAA
This sequence comes from Membranipora membranacea, assembly GCA_914767715.1. Lineage (NCBI taxonomy): Eukaryota > Metazoa > Bryozoa > Gymnolaemata > Cheilostomatida > Membraniporidae > Membranipora > Membranipora membranacea. Next base: position 19,350,011 of record OU612073.1, read on the forward strand.
GAAATATCAAATATATTGTGACACAGAGGGAGAGATAAGAAGCAGCAGCTTACCCCAGATGGAGAGTTAAGTACTCCCGTGTTATAACCGTGTGTAAATGAGTTACCTAAGGCAGCGAACACAGCAGTAACTGCTAAAGCTGCTGTCAGCCTTCCCTACAAATATATACAGTTTATTTATTATAATCCTAACGATACAAGGCCGTAACCAAAATTTTTAGGCATTTTGACCAAGGTGACTTCGAGATTATTTTACATTTGGTGGCGAGGAGAGGGGAAGATAACATGAATCTGCTCATGCCAATATACGGTCTGTTACAGTAGGTAGACTTGTGACACATGAATGATTCAACAAAAAATTAACGCACTGTACAGAGGCGCTAGCTCTTTCAGACTGACTGAATAACTAAAACAGGAAAATTATACAGGCAAAAAATAATCATGTTCCACGATTAAAAAAAATTTATCATTGTTATTTTATTATCAATGATCTAAAACAGCATATTATTGATGCGAAGACGATATATTTTTGCTGATGAGAGGATGTTATTCTACGCGGATATGACGATAATAAGTGGTGAAGATGAATATTGAAATAAACGATGCTGATCTAATGAAGAGGTGACTGTACCAAAAGAAACCATCAATTAGTCCCATATTATGACTTATAATCAAGTATACAATGCAGTACACAAGTGGTCTGAGTTAAGTGTTTCTCGATTTGCCCTCTGTTGTCGCCCGCCCGCTCGTCCGCCTGTATACTGAGCACGTGTAGGCGGGCGATGAGGGATCAGGTGTAGGCGCTGGAGGTACACACGGCGCATTCAGTTGAGAGCCATTTATACTTTAGATATGATAGATTTGTTGGTGAGGTGTGGATGCTGGTGATCCTGAGTTCTCAAAGCTGAATTAACACAATTACGTAAGTGCGAAGGGGGGAGAGAAAGCTTAGACAACATTTAGGAGTAGGACCATGTTTTACAACTTGATGGCTTCAGCGAATTTGTGAAGTTAGCGTATTTCAGACAACAGTCATATTAATTCTTAGGAAAATATATTGTGAAGCGCAGCAGCTTGGGAACCCTGCCAAATACATACCAATATCTGATTACACATTCATTATATTATTTGTACCGAAATTCATATGTTTTCTAAGTAGACTAAGCTATGTTTTAGGTCTTTAGAAATCAGAAGTTATCAAAGCTAAACAGCGACAATCCAATAAGATATATAATATAATCAAAGATTACAAATCATTGATATAATATATAAGATTATATATCTAGACTTGTATTGATATTAATCACCGATCTATTCATGTATTTTATCTAGGCTTGACCTGTCGGCTACAAGACCAACAAGTTAACATTCTCCATGTAGAACAAGACACAACAGGGTCAAAAATCGGGCAAGTGAAGGTCCATGACAGGTTGGACCATTCTACCCGATATCAATTAATTACTAGTTAAGAAACACAGCTGGGGGGAAAAACCCATACTAAGTAGAGAAGTACTAATGTATTAATAACACAGATAGTAATTATCTGTATTGGGTGGTACCCTAATCCCCCCTTAGTGGTACCTGGCAAAATCCCACACTAAAATAGGTCACGGATAGCCATCGGTTGTTTTTGAGCGTAGAAGATATTTTGTTACAGGCAGTTCCAACAGATTTTGGAGGACGGATAATTATACACTGCATGAAGTTATAATAATATAATAAATACACCTATCTGCTGATGATTGCACCAACGAAAGTGTCTCTGGGATGAACTGTGAATCATGAGGGCTATGTAACAAACACTTACACAATAAGATGTCACAGCGATAAATGGTATTCATAATATTATTATACAGTGAGAAAATCTAAGTGCAATCTCTGAGTTGGGGGTGGGATCGGCAATTTATTCAAGTTTAATAGTAAAAACAAATGGTGAAGTTGAACCATTTCTAGATTTTCAAATTCATGTACAAGTCCCTAAGAATCCTGTGCCATTATTTGTGTACACAGGGAGAGATAAAGAGAGTGAGCCATACACAGAAGACAATATTTGTAGTGACAGTTGTGACAGCGGTGACATCCGTGACAGTGGTGACAGCAGAGACAGCAGCAGTATGTCATTAGAAGGAGAGGATAATGAGGAGTACACAGTGACACCGTCCGACGGGGAAGGAGGACACAGTATTGTGTTTGAGTATCCATCAGTCGAACGTCACCATGCCAGGCAGTTTATTGTATATAACGCTGTACCCCCTACACGCAGGAACATGTATGAGGTGAGCATCACAGGCTCTTTACTGTACATAACACTTTACCCTCGACCCCTAGGGACTTTTACCAGATGAGAATGGGAGCATATGTACACCTAACGTCTCCTAATACAAGTAGACACAACAAGCATTCTTATGAGGTAGGGAGCATGAGTAGGAGATCTGATAAGTGTAGTGACATACACGAAAATACATGTGCTGCATTAAGGGATATCATTGGGTTATAGGGGTAGTGGCAGATAATGTATAATGACAATGTTAGTTAATACCACCTTGAGGGGGTCAAGATAGGATGGTTTGGTTCATAGAGTTATGTGTAATATAAGTGTGCTGATATTACCCTTAGGGGGATTTAGGGTATTAGGCCATCATAACTAATCCCGATAGTTTATCCATATGCTACAACTAGGTGACCCGTTGATCGATTATAACATTCCTAACCTGGCGATCATCACCAATCATTGCCCAGAAGACGATACAGAAGGAATAGATAACATGGTCAGCGTTCCTCTAACTCCTTGGTGTGATTGAGAGGAGAGTAGGTAGGACTACATATTAGATTAGAGTTAATTATAGGCTACATCACCGAGGAGATTGGGAGATGTCACTGCACAGAGGCGGCACAGTCTGAGTTATAACAATGAGATATAGGTTAGTGAGCTTATTGTTATAGAGGTTATTGTTAGGAGATGGTTGTTATAATGGATCATTAGATCAGGTATTACTGGCATAGCTAGAAGCAATTTACTACAGCTATCTGCAGAGCTAGAGTAAGAATATCGGTTTCTCTGCTGTGGATTGATACACGTTCACCACTGGATATTGTTTTTTTTCCTCTCCTGTGTTTAGGTAAGGTTCGTTAGCTTGCTGAAAGTCACATGCTCTTCATTCTTACTGGCTCTATGAATTCTTATATGCAGATTATTTTCTCATATTCGGTAGTATGAACTCACTTATATCTAGTAATAATGACCAATTTTATGCAAAATATGACCATCATTGACAATGATAAAATTGCCTATTTTCTGACGCAGGAAATGTGTTACTTATAAAAGCAGCTGATGCTGTTTTAGATATAATATACTTATTTACATACTTATTAATACTTTAATGTTTGGTATCGTCGTGTAATGTATTGCATCGTTGCGTAATGTTTGGCATCATTGTGTAATGTATTGTATCGTTGTGTTATGTTCTGTATTGTTATTTCTAGTCGAGCCTGATGTGGAGCGGGGAGTCCTCCTCACATCCACCTGGTATGATGTCACAGCATAACGGAGGCGGCGGATCTATCCCTCCTATGATGTCCTCACAGTATAATGGGTCTAACTTCACATCTAATGGCTTATCTACAGCTGCGAGGAAGGCCAGTACTATGCCACACTCTCCCCCCTGGGATGTTGGAACCAATAGAAGCAGTGCTACTCTTAGGTACACAGATCGTTGGAGTAACATGCACCACAATGACCTACTAACTCTCAGAGCCAACCGCGGCAGGGAATGGTCCTGGGGTTCATTAGTATACGCCATGTTTGTGTGTGGCTTCTGTAATATCGGAGGGTTTTTCTGCGGGACTATTGCCACCGTATCGGCCATGACATCATATGTTGATCACAAGGTGGGAGATTATAAGAGATCTGCTAAGAAGAGGAGGATATCGCTGTGTTTATCCAGCCTCGGCCTCTTATTCGGACTGGCTTCTATCGCTGTACTCTTACTACTCTACTTCTTAATGCCAGATTTTAACGAGGCAGTGAATGAGGCATTTACCTCTATACAAACAAGTGTAACGCAGCATAACGTCACAGAGACTACAGACAACTCCTCACAATCAGGCACCTGATAGCAGATGACAATCTGGTGTGACAGCTGAGATATTATTATACAGTGGAAGGTATGTCAAGCTGGCATGAGCTAATAACAGATCTACCGAAGCTATCATTTGGTCCATTAACAATCGAAACCGGGCGATCGGGACCAGTAGGAGCCATCGGGGGGCTTGTAACCAGCAATTAATCACATGTGAAGCAGTAAATGGGGCCACTACTATTATAGTGAGGATAACAATCATCGTAAACTGGTCTCTCAGAAATGGGAATGGTGAAAACCTGATACACTAAAGTAAGCCAAATACAGTCGATTACAAAGATTTGATTGTTTTTTTTGTTTTTATAGTTGTTATAGTTGTTTGGGATTGAATTTATCTTGGCACCAAGTGCCAACTATTGAAACTTTTTTTTATAAGAAATAAGTACGCTATAATGTAATGGTAAGGTTTCTGAGACCTATGTTTTTCAAACTATTATTATTTTAATGAAGGGGCTTTTTCACTCAACCGGGTCAATTGGAAAATTGCACCTCCACTAACAGTTGTTTTTTCAAATTGGACTTTTAAAGTATACCCAAACAAAAAAAGTCAAAGAACTTGACAAAATTATTGCTTCGGTAACAGGCTGTTTAATTCAGATGATGATGATCACTATTAGAAAGAGATGAGAAATAGTTGAGTTGTCTCCACCTTTCATAGCAGAATTAAATATATATAATAGTATGTATATGTGACATTTGTATGATCGCCTAAGCTAAGCTGTAAGTAATGTGACATTGCTGTACCTTTATTACACAATAAATAAATTTGATAATTTGACACTTAAATAACTTGGACAACTAAGTAGAGCAGAGTGAGAAATAGACTCGGTTCTAACACAATGGCGGACCTCATAGAGAGAGGAGGAGGAGGGGGCGCTCGTCACTCGGGAGAAGGATTAAATAATCTATTATCGATAATTGCCAGATCAATAAGAATTGGTAACATTTCAAAGGCAGAGTGTTTTGTAGTAAACTGAGACGTGTATTTTTCAGTTTTGTTTGAAGCACTGTTGACCCAGTTCAGATAATTCTGGCTGCCATAGCCTTGAGTGGATAAACACCAGTGACAATGCTGCCTTTTGAGGGAGGCCTTGCAGGGTTAGAGGGAGCTATGAATGGTTTCATTGCAAGAAATCTGTCACCTTGCCAGGTTATTTTTATATATCGCTTTGACATGCTTTATCCCCGTACTCTATTGTTTCTCTAGGTTTTCAAGATATGAACCGAGTATTGTATACAACTTCTACACCAAAATAACTAAAACTCAATGACCACCGTGGGTTTGAGTTATCTTTTGTTTAGTATTATTCAATATTAAGTAATGCATAAAAATGTTGTAATCTAATATGTACCTTCTGTATAAAAAAGCAGCGAGGCAAAGCAGCAACAGATTGACCCCTATTTTCTGTTTCTGTGCAACTCACAACAAAAATCCGCACGCTGCTTGGCAGGCCAGGAAAGATATGACAGGCTCATGTTGGTCTATTTGTGGAGTTTTAATTTTTAAGAATGATTTGCTGCAGATGCATCAAACAAAATACCAGAATATTACAGTATAATATAATATGCTGCAGAATTACTACAGTATACTACACCATGCTAGTTGCAGTATGCTATAGTAGACTACAGTATACTAAAATATGCTGAAGTGTACTGCATAATACAACAGAATACTACAGTACACTGCCGAACCGATGGAGCTTGGTTATTCTATTATGGTTATAATTTCTTTCAACATAACTGATATTTGGTTATTTCCATCATAGTCTGATAATCTCTTCTGGTTCAGCTCTCTATCATTCTAAGTGATGTTATTTACAAGTCAATAATATGTATAGTAATTCTCATACCTCTAATTACTGTGTCTTAAATTTACGTCATATAAGCTCACACACCTCAATATAACTTGTCTATTTTCAATACATAGGGTAAATATTTGCACTAAGCTCTAAAAGAACACATTTGGGAATAATATTCAATCATTGATTTCAATGACTGGCCATTATCGAAATATTTCTTCCCACTTACAAGTAAAAGTTAAACTGATTAGCTACAAAAAATTGTATTCCATAATTAGCGTATATTTGCATATTCTATATGCAATAATTTATAACCTTCACTCTATCACTACAAATGTATCTATGTTTGAAGTAACTTTACTACAGTCTTACACGCCGCCAGCAGACGGGGCCGTGTCTGTGTTGAGGGTAAATCAAGTTGTACCTATCCTTATTCTTCTGATAGTTGAACTGGGGGTGTACACATAGGAGCTTCACATAACTATTATTGCAGCTCAACCCAAATTTATCACAAATATTTCACGAGGTTAAATCACGAGAATAAGGCCACCCGGTTAGTCTGAGCCCCCATACCCTTGCCCCCCCCCGGCCTGGTATGTAAGAAGAGAAGCTCAAAGGCCGCCTAGTAGCAGCTAGTTACTCTGTGAGGCCGGCAGTGTAGACTGAAAAAGCATGTATGTGAGTGATTAGGCAATAGTCAGAGTAAAGAGATCATTATTCAGATAATGGATAAAGTATTGAGATTTGTGAGATCTTGGAAGACATTTGGGAGTTTGTTGAGATCTACCAACTTAGCTAAATCTGCTCATCCTCACATAAAGTTTATATGACACAGGCGGGTGTGTGTTATCTATGAGTTATGAGATATATAGGGTGGCATCAGATTACAAGCAGTGCAGAATAACAGACTTCACACAGAAAGAAGCAGAGATTCAAACATTCACCATTCATATTCATGTGAAAACTGAGACATTAATCTGAATAGGCAACTCCCAACTATACAAATAAGACCCTGATTACTGCCGGATGAGTCAGTGTGTGTTAGCAGAGATAGAGATAATTATATACTCTGCAAGGAGGAGCACAGTACAGGCATAGACACACAGGCATAAAATAAAGGATGTTATATAGATAATGTGAGATTCGTGTCAGTGAAGGAGGAGACTGTGATGGACAACATACCTTTTTTTCTTCCGTAGGCATGTTGGAAGTCCGAGCGAGAAATGAATGTGCAGGAAGACAGCAGGAAAGAGAAAGCGTCAGCGCTGACCACGTTATGTCAGGAGGTCAAAGTACTGTTTGTGTGTTACTAGCTAAATGTCGGCGCGGCAGCAAACGTGTGTAAGAGAGGTGTGCGACCAGACTTAAGACCTGATTGGTTCAAATAAAGCGGTGTGTCCATTCTCGACCAATTGCAAAACGCTGCCGCAGCAGCGGTATCCCATATGGCAATAGTCAGCTCGATAAATATTCTATAGAAATCATTCTCGATAGACAGCTGAATTCAATCAATAATTTGTTCTTATACGCTGTTGTATAACAGTTAATATAATAGTTTAATACGCTGCCGGCAATTTTACTATACACTCGAATAATAATATGTAATTGCTGCCGATGAATGAAATAACATATAATATGCTGTTATTTTATTCTCTCTTTCATAATCAATTATTATTGTTAAATCAAAGTAACAGTAGCCCGAGATAGGGACAGAGAAATTCTGTCAGGACCAGGTCAGTGGACATTTTTTGCACACATGAATGGAGAACATTGAGAACATTGAGCAAAGCCAAGTATTGGTTGTTATTGATGAATTTAATTATGATCACTGAAATAACTGAACATTATAATTATAGTAAGTAAAGTGTTAATTTGTTGGAAGTTGCAGTCTTCCGCAGGGCCGTCTATGACGAAACAAAGAATTTGTAGGGTGTATGAAAATTTAGCCTTTATATAATCTGAATCACTGATGATGAGTTAGGGCTGTGTGTGAGAGAGGGTGGAGAGAAGGGTCCGTACAGTTAGAGTAACAAGGCAGCTGATCATCATAAAGAGAGCAATGCCCCCTCACCACGATAAAGTGCTCTGCAAAGATTATGTCAGTAGTAACTTTATTGATTATAAGTATAACAGTTGAGTTGTTTGGCCATTGTGGATGTTGTGGACATTGTTTCTAGTCGTGACATTCAATAAAATCTATTCAAGAATGTAAGGATATAAAATGTGGACCATGTTTTGAGCTTTAAGTGAAGGGGGCGATTTTTGTCTCCGCTAAAATATTTAGGAACAGTCGATCATGAATGGAATCCAGCATGAATTGTACTTTTACATACAAGGTACGTAAAATCGGTCGAACATCCTATAGGGTGACAAACACTAACAACACACATCATGAAGTCAGGGCAGAGTGTGATAAATAATAAGCTGTGACAATTTTCCTGTGTCCATACATACATAGTGTGGTGTTGTGTGTAAATGTGTTATGTCGTGTGGTAATATGTGGCTGTGACTTTGTAAAAAGGTTCCTTGAGCAATCAGGGTATTTATATGTGGTCATAATAATATGAAGATCAAGTTTGATGCATTTTATTTGCATTGGAATTGTTCCCTCTCTACTGGTAATTTTCGATATACTCGATAAGAGACGCCTTCAGGTGACCTTTCTCTGTCACACAAGAGAAGTCAACACAACTGCTGTCTGATTTACACAAAATTAGTTGTCATTATTATGTACACCCATTAACATTTATTTATGATTATGTGGACATTTGAGGAGTAGATTATTTGCAGGAAAAACGAATCTGCCTTTATGCACAAGCTTGAGATAGCTAAGTTTAAACCTAGCTAACAATACTTTACCTCTTCACTTTATATAGGCTCCAACCTCAGCTTATTTTACATCAAACCCAACTTGCTAAACTAAACTCTAGCCAATGTTTTCTCCTCTATGATGTGATAATTTGTGGAGCGTTGCTGAATTTTTCAGGATAGAACAACTTGAAGATTAGGATTTGTAAAGATAGACTCAAGTTACAGTAATCATGTCCAGCACATGATAGTAAGAAAAGGCTGGTGCCATCCTTTTTTTTAAAAAATCTGAAATGTCTATCATTTATTGTTCCAATGAGAGATATGACGGTCCGGTCGATCCGTTGTCAAAAATAAGAACCACGATATTGTCAAAAAGAAATTACCAGAGAAACAACAGGAGGAAAAAAACAGGGCATCAAGAGGAAAGGAATAACTGGTGCACCAACTTCACACATATCCATCTCTGATGTGATTCTTAACCATCATTTACCGGAGTAGCTACCAACGAATATGGAGGAGCTGCCAGGTCAAAGTATCAGAGGGACACTGAGGCGGAGGTTATCAGATGACACGAGCACGCTTATGTTATATATGTATAAACATATCGGCCCATCTAATCTTCTCATTCGCTGCATTCAGAGATAATTCATAAAAAGATTCATTGTCTCACAGTAAAGGTCGCTATATAGGGACATGAATGATCTATTCTTGTGAGAAAAAATAAGAATGTTGAATGTGTTCATTTTTGTAGAGAAGGTTACATATTTTAATTGAGTCCATGTTGAGCAACAATGTCTAAATGTTTCAATCAGCAGCAATATGTGTGGATACTTATTTATTTATAAGCTTGACATGGTCCGCCATACTGGTCACACACACACGCCTGTACTCACTGCTCGTACACACACAAGTACCGAGGTACTAAGCCAAAAATCACTCACAGCCGGCATGCTCTTATCCGCATATTTACCCCCAATCTCACCCAAACACAAAACATATTAAACACCCAAATTTAACTCAAATCAGGCCCGTTTATTGCAAATGATTATTGGCATTATAATTGTTCAATTGCATAAATTCCTTGTGTTGAAAATTTACAGAACATTGCGTAAATGAAAGAGAAGCGATTTTTTGCTCATCGATATCGATGATGAATGAAATAGTTAACAGGGTCTCAAGAACATTAATATTTTTTGGAAAAAAAAGGGATTTTTCCTGGTTTGACCCTGTTTACCCATTCATTTTTCCATTTCTGTTCATGATGGGATAAGGTGTAGATGGCAAGCCCGGCTGTTCTAACATTTATAATCTGTGGGAAAATGTACCTAACTCCATTCAGTTGGGTCTGTAACATTTTGTAGATAATAATGTCGGTAAAAGAGTAATAACCTTTAGCCAAAGAGTGCAGCAGCTAACAATAAGATCTTCTGTGAGAATACCATCCTCAATGAGATGATGTTTGTTGTATCGACATCAGTACAATCTAAAGGCATTGCTAAAGGTTTCGTCACTGGTTCATTCACACAAGCAGTGATCTATAATTCTTTGATCTTTTCAGGTTTTAAATACTTAGGATTTCAACTTAACCAAAGGATTACCCTCACATTACAATCAAAGATACAATACATGACAGAGTTGTTAGAGTATGAGAATTTCACACAGCTGCTGCTCATGAGAGTAGATTCCTCCTTCTGTCTGATCGGCACGACGTCATATGGATGTCTAAAATTCTCCTCAAATTCAGCAGCAAAATTTGAGTATCATTGCTTCCCTTTGAACCATCAGTGGTATCCTTAAACATACCATAGGCAAAACTCTGTCTGTGAAACAGGTTCTCATTATTTGAGCTCCCCCAAACCATTGCCTCGTTAGACAGTCCCCCCCCAACGCAGCATACACTCACTATTATATTAATATGACAGAGGCTTTTATCAACCTGAGCATCATGGGAGTGGAGGATAATGATTATTATGGAGTTTAGATAAGAAAAGTTTGAGTGATAAGGAGGCTGAATATCATGAAGCAGTAAGTTCTGTTATCGGACAGGTGGCCGCTTTCGTATCCAGATATTTACTTACCTCTCCTGGTATCCGATGCTGACTGCTGACTTTGAGTGATAGTTTACTTATACCGATATACGCTGACACGTGTTTTCCTGCATAGTTAACACTGAACGTCGAGGCCCCTAATGTCTCTGGTAAATGTAACGCCATCAGAGCCGATCAGATCAAATCAGGGGTTACACCTCAGTTATAAACCTGATCAGTCCGAGTAAGTCTGTAAGGTTAATAATTCAGACTAGGTTATGGTATATATTTCACGTCTCCTTCCATCTCAATGTATATGACTTTGATATCTACACTAATTTGACATGGACAGTGAACTCCACTTTAATATTAATATTTTGCTGTCAAATCAACAGGAGACATTTTAAAATGGCCAAACAGCTTTAAATAAAATTTCAATGCAAAGAAGTTATATGATAATTGACTACAGCAGATGATGAACACCCAATGGAACCTGTAACATATATACAAATCCCGAGTCAGTGTCATATGTCTCAAAACTATTGTTCAGTTGATATTTATGTGAGAGCATTGGTAAATGGCACAAAAATAGCCTGAAACCTGAAAATTTTAGGATATTTTGTGCTAACGATGCAATGAGTTTGCGTGTGAAGTGGAATTCTCTAGTCTTGTCACGCGACTAAAATAAAAGTAGCCACATGACAAGGCTAGGAATTATCGATGAAGGTGCTTAGTTCAGCCTCTTCATTTACCACTGCTTGAAATTAAAAAAAATTCTGTTTTGTGTTAATGTATATGTTATATACTTACTGCTGCTCAGATAATCTTTATCTGGTGGTACAATGCCAACAGTGGAATATCTGCACGCTTAATCCGCGTCTTAGTTGTGATATTATCACAGCCGTAAAAAGTTGTGTTTCATGGATTCCTCCTTCCTTCGGTTGATTTTACTGGCAGAATTAGAAGCACCAAATTAACACAGTGAGACAGCGGAAGCCTGGTATGCAGTGAGACAGCGAAGGTCTGGTATGCAGTGTTATAAAGCTACGATTGTTAAATTAATCTGTGTGCCACACTGCGGGAGCTTAGAAATGTTCTAAACTTTCTTCGTTAGAATTTACATGCTCCTTTAGAAACTAGAAAAAAGGATGACACTAAATGCGTGTACATTAACTCTGTGTAAACATTGAATCATTTTTGGTCTCATTGTGAAAATCAAACCAGCCGCATAATCAGGATTACATAAAATAAAATTCACTTATAAATTTGATCTCATGTATGGACACGATGTTTAATTCAATATACACATAATACATTATCTACTCAGCATGCTGTATTTGCTTTGACAGTGAGAATGGGGGCTACTATTGGGTGCAGTGCTATGCTACCCTCCTTAGGTAAATGTTTACTGGAGTAAGACAAGAATACAGGTAAGATATCGGAACTGTGAAAATCAAACACTAAGAGCCGACTATGAAAAGATGAACGTCATAATAAACAATCAAGGAGCTAAATCCAAATTATCGCATACCGACATGAACAGCGCCCCGCTGCTGTCTGAGTCAATGAGACAGATATAATAGTAAGGACGATTGAGGGTAGAAACATAATAAAATAAATAACGTACCTATATTTAGGCTGAGATGACAGACTGTTAACAAGATACTAGTCAGCAAGACGTGAACCGCAACCAGCCTCCTGTAGAAAAGTCCAGATATCTAATATAACAACATACCTCCATATCACATCAAATAACAAAATGGAGTAAAGCGTAGCATGCCACTATGGGTAGATAAAATTGCTATACATTCATGAAAATAAACATGTTGACAAATATGGCTGCACATACCTGATACCACATACCTGATACATAGAAGACAAATGGAGTAATATGAGGTGATGTACCTTCGCTCCTTTACATGAAAGTGATAATAATGCTAATTTGTCATGTTATAATCAATTACAATATATTACATTAATGTGAACAAGATGACAAAGATTTATCTACAGCTGTGGATGCGTCTCCATTTAGCAGCAGAGTCTGGGTTTAATTTAAGTGAACGTGTTAGCGCTTAAAATATTTCATTCTTAAATTAAGTGGCAGAAGCAACCAGTTAAATCATTAAAGTGTATGTGCCGAGCCTGAAGATAGAGATATTCAGGGGGTCTTTCAATTAGAAAGAGTGATCCTTGACTAAAGCAAGTTATCACTATCACATCACTATCACATCGCTCAAAATTATCACTCACTTGGTGTTTCAATTTAGAGAAAATCGCTCCCGAATTGCTCACTCAGAATGTATATAGTTCCATCAAGTGACTGAGCGATCTGAAAGCGAGGCCCCTAGCAGGTATTGCTCACTCAGTGAGTGATAAGATTGCGATTTTGGCTGTTTCTAATTGAAAGTCCCCCCAGTATAATTCATCGTCCAGTCACAACACACAAAAAAAGCATGAAACATGAATTATGATGAATCTGGTCATAAATATCTAACTATCAGAGCTGATAAGCCAAGGTGATGGGAGAGTTACTCAAAATATATTTTATGCTTTACATCTAGGCTTTACATATTAGTAAGTGGCCTTTCAGTGAGGAGTCAGTCACTATCATCTGATTAATCAGAAAATTCAAAATTACGACAAGAATATTGGACTGTTGATCCTCTGGTAATGTATTATATTATATACATGAGTAATCTATTATCTACGAGCAGTCAGGTAAGCTGAGTTTCAAATTTTCTGTTTCCATCAGGAGGCAGACGACCACCATGATAGTACTCCTAGCCCAGGTTCCGCGACTGAGCCAGTTAAAGAATAGGGGCATACATGATCCACCTCTTTCTCCTCAGCACCAGCTGGACCTGCAGAACAAGGTAAGATAGGTTTTATACACACAGGATAGAGTTATAAATAATGTTTCTCTATGATTGGATAGTCACACAGCCCAGATTTTTTTGATTACCAGTTTACCATAGATAGTCATTATATGAGGCTACAGATAGTCATGGTATCAGGCTACAGATAAGTGATAGATACACGGTAGGTGTAATATTTATCACTTGAGCCTCTCCTGCACACATACACCCGTCTCACCTTCAGGGCCTGATGGTGATGTATCTGTAAATGCTTCATTGATTACTCTAAATCTGATCTCTTCTCCTATATCCATAAAGAGATCATGTGACTCCTCATCGTCCCCGCCCCCATCACTAAACTGCCACATCCAGACCTGCTCCTCCTCATTAAACTGTGATGGGTGCTGCAGTGAGTCAGCTGGTATCAGTATGTCATCAAAAAAGTTCAGCGTCACTACAATAACAACACTGTCAATAAGAAAAACCTGGATCTGAGGTGGAGACCACAACGTAACACAATAAGAGCACAGTCACTAAGATAAGCATGCGTCTGAGGCTTAACTCACAATATAACATAAGAGGGTGTAAACTTAGTATGAACAAGAGGGGCGGACATTGATATAACAAAATAACAGAAACGACAAGATATGTATACTTATATGTATTTCATTCATTTGAATACCTTATCTGATGATGAATATTGAGAAATTGAACTACCAGACAAAAAAACACATTGAATGTTCATCAGTATTTCCTAACAATTTGTTTTTATGCAAGTTTTTCAAAAGAAAGTTTTTTCAACAAGGGAATCACTTTTCATTCACCTGATACATAACATGTTTACAGTATCTACTGATTACTAAGGTACGATACTACAAGGCTGTTTACAGTACTCAGTAATTATCACTGTACCAGACTTACCATGAACACCTTCCTTGCTGCAGCCCTTTATTTTACCAGTGAGTATTTCATCCATGAAGGGTCTGAATACCACATATCTGAAGTGTACTACTGAGTGATGAGATCCATCTCCAGGGAATATATACGCGTCCTCTATCTTCTGTATATCCCACAGAGCTATACACAATCCTACCTTGTGTACTACCTGCATTATATCATATCTTATTATCATATCTTATGTTGCATCTTACTATTTTATTACATCTTATCATATCTTATTGTGTAATCGTCTTACCCACATAGTATGATACAAACTAATCATAGGCCTTTTTTACTGATGAACCCTAGGTCACAATAAAGCTTCCTATCCATGAGGGTTATCCTATCACAACATAAGTTAGGACAACTCTTAACCTGAGCTTTACACAATGTTCACTATATAGATTTACATTAGTGGATATGACTACGACAAATACCTTCTCATTGCATAATTATTTTTCACTTGACAATCTTTGGATATTGAAATTTTGAGGAGCCCATTCTGAACACATGAAATGTCAAGTAAGCAATGTTGACTCTGTGAGGCTTACCTTGTTAGCATAATTTTTATTTAATATATATTTGATACAATCTATGCGCTTCTGTTTGAACTGCCACGGAGCTACAGTGATTGTGTCTTCTAGTGCTGCCAGGACAAACATCTTTGTTCTTCTAAAACCAAACGAGCATTTTGTATCACAACAACATCTTAAAATTGGATTTATGAGTCACTCTATAATATATCTGTTATAATAGGCAGAGAGCGTAGCCTTGGGAAAAACGAGAAAAGTGTATCACAAGCCCGGTAAGGTTTGAGTGCGTTTTTGTGAGGTTATAGTCAGCCCCTTCTTTTCCCTGCCCCACAATAGCATTTCTTCAGTGACAATGAGTTATATCACTTATTGAAAGAGACACAATAATAAGCACATCATAGTTTTGACCCCTAATGAGGTCATACATAATGGCCATACTCATCATTCTGGCAGGTGGGTTTAGCGGTTACAAGCAAATTTGGAGATGTGTGCACACTGCTTGCAGATTGACTCTTAGCCTGCCTTGACAAGCTTTGTTAGGTGGGGGCATAGCTTGTCAAATCTAGTGAACAAGCTGTTGATAGGTCCAGCTGTCGAAAAGCGAAGCGTCCCCTTTTGAAATTGGGTAAAGCAATGGGGACAACTTGGCCTCTCAACAGCTCTTTCACAAGATTTGACAAGCTTTGTCCCCTCTACCCCTGTGAGACGAGTCTCTCTGCACCATAGCCACAGTGCAGCAAACTGGCCCGATTGACATATTTACATTTGTTTATAGAAGTGACTTTTCAGTTAGAGAACACAAGCACATTGGATAACATTACAGTGCAAAGATGACCGACCAGAACTGATCAATAGAACATGCGCAAAGTCAGATGTGCCAACACAATCAACCAGCCTACTTACAGTTTCAATTGCTAGCTTAGCTACTGAGAAACCATATGTTACATAGAGGTGCTCCTGACTATATTACATCCTCATCTCACTATTGATTGATAGAGCACCCACCTATTCATGGGAGAAAAAAGTCAGATTAATGTCAATAAATGGTGAGTGAATGCTTGTCCATCTCGGAATATATAAGCTTATTGCAGAGCAGTGCATTGGTTACCATGCATTCCTAATGATTTTGACCGGTTATAGCTCTAGTCTCTCTCAACTCTTCACTCAACTGTGTTCTTTTGGACAACACCACTGTCCAAATCTGGGCAAGTAGTAATTTCTTGGGAACTGGGCTTCTGGACAATGCTAAAGCAACGAGGAGTAAATAAATAAATCAACAGTTACACTACTAGACTAACAACATACATTTAGTACTTTATTAACTCTCAGACTTACTCTGGCTCAGAGCAAGGAGTTAAAGACTCCTCGCTCTGAGCCATAGACAAAACAACAACACTAGACTGGACAATAGGGCTCCAATTATGTGACCAATAATTATTACGACGCAACGACATCTCACTGTGGTAGAAAAAGCAATGATGCATGTGTTAATCTCCCTTTGATGCAGCTAATTATATAGATTTTATAGAAATTGATACAGAATAGCAGCAGCAATCTTTTGCAGCACCGGTAAAAGCTTTGTCTATATTCTGTCTAACTCTTCACTTATTTTGTTTGAGAAAAAATGACACAGAAATATTAGAAACATGGAATTATTTGGGATCAAGACCAGTCACTCATCGACAAGTGCTTGGAAAGTTACTAAAAATTGGGATAGAGCTGTTTTCTCTCAAATCTGGAGGAAATAGTGCATGAGAATTACAAAAAGTGGGAAATGGGCAGAAATGGGTGTAGAAATCTGGAGGGTCCCACCTAAAATAGAGGGACTTGGCAAGTATGTTAAACAGTGATTGTAAATATAATGCTGATACTTGGTACCCATTGGTGCCTAAATCATGGTACATAACATTTTGAATATGTATATGAATGTACTTGCTCCCTACACTGTCTCATCTCGAAGGCCATGATAACATATATAGCTATTTGCACTTGGAATCAAACCGAACATCGTTGTTCTGGTCTAGCTTTGTTATTTTGTGACGGCTGCGAATCAGAGCATACCGCAGAATATGCCTGTTATCACAAGCTTTCTTGTGGGAGTAGGGGTTCAACAAGCTTATCAAGACAGTGGGGGGGGGGGGGGTGGGGTGGGGTCATTCAAACATACTTGGCTAAATTAAACTGATGCGTCAACTAATCCAACACACAAGATAATCTTGTAACACTGTATGGTGAAAGATGGATTCCCACAATGCAATTCTAGATTGTAATTTTTGAAGAGGGATCATAGTCCAGTGGCAGCCTACCAAAAATGTGGCTAGAAACGCAACTTCATTTGCAAAATTGGATGGATAAATTCTAAGAGTGGATTCTAGGGTAGTTTTTTGAGGCGGTTGCAATGGTGATGATGTACCTTACACAAAGTTGCACAATAAGGAGCAAAGTGCCATAAACACTGCCGTAGATGGCCAAAATTGCTGTTTTTGTGAGATTTCAAAGGTCTGTCCTGTGCTCACCTTATGAGTTGGGCTACTCAAACTCTGCAATCCGATTCATACATACCTTGGTCAGTTCTTGGTATAATATCAGCATGATATCTCAAATATTGAGTGAATGACCAACCTTATAAAAAGTGATAGAGTGAAAAACGCTGCTGACAAAAGGGAAAGTGATGAAAAAATGATGATATGGTTTCAGAACGTCCACAATCTGAAAGAGCATGTCAGAATTAGTGTATCTGCAAGTTTACATGGGTCTGCTATCACAAATAGCCAAGATGTGGCCAACAATGGTTGCAATACCCCCTTATATCACCCGTATATAACTATCATTGAAACGACACTACACTTTCAATTTTGCAGACGCCTCGAAAACTGACTTCGAATGTTCGTATCGATCTGATTCTTTTATGGTGATTTTGTATTGACTCCAACAATGACCCAAAAATTTTTTTTCAGCATTACACACTTTTCTGATGATACTTGAAGGAGTTAACTTTTGCTTTACACGCTATATAACTTTATAAAGACGATTTTAATGATACTATAAAGGAAACCTAAGAATACGCGCTATTTGAAAATCGACACACTCAGGGCATTAAAAACTGGTGTCATGCGATGGGAGGGTCAATACACAGTCACCATACAAAAATCAGATCAATACGAACATTCGAAGCCTGTTTTTTAGGCAGCAGCATCATTGAAAAAGTAGTTTCGCTTTAATGATAGTTATACACAGGTGATAAAAGGTGTATTGCAACCGTTGTTGGCCGCATCTCAGATTATTATGATAGCAGACCCAAGTTAAGATGTAAATCCACTAATTATGACATGCTCTTTCAGATTTTAGATGTTTCGAAACCATATCATCATTTTTTGATCACTTTCCCTTTTACCGGCACCGTTTTTGGCAATTAGCGGCCTGTTGTGCAACTTAGTGTAAGGTACATTGTTACCATTGCGATCAGCGTGAAAAACTGTACCAGAAACAACTGACAAACCTTATCCATCCAAAAGTGCAAATGGAAGTGACAAGATAGGCAGGGGATGCCACCGGACTATCAGAAGAAAATCCTAAATCCTGCTATAGTACTGATGAGAATCAAACCACAACGCATTATGCATTGCTGCAAGGTGATTATGACCCTGTTTTCAGTCATTGTGTTAGGAAATGTAGAATTCATGGCTAATGATTATTAGCTAATACCCATGAAACGATTTGAGCATAATACCGCGTAACAGCACTATGTGTATCAATTTCAGTGTGGTTGGTGATGAAATGGTACAATAGGCCCACCAAGCCCCTCATCGACCGCCTACGGCCACGATCGCCATCCCAAAGGTCATTGAGGGCTGACTGTACATACTGACAATTATCCCCTAATAATGGTGTGGAAATCCAAAGCTGTCAAAGTTTTAGTGGTATATACCTTTACAAGATGTTATCATTACCTAACCAAAGGGGGGAGGGGTGGAAATTCAATTCCTTTGTTTTGTTATATACTTGATTTTTTAATTTCAATCGTTAGTCGTGATGATTGAGCAGAAATAATGACCACATACAGACTACACTCATCCCATCTAACAGCGAGAAGGATATAATATACCTTGCAATGCTTTGTGGAAATATGACATTCTTCCATCAATTCAATATAAAGAGCTTTGAGGGGTTGGGAGAAATTTTTTAATGATACTATATACTAGTGAGAATTAAACCACTACGTATGTATTATGGTATATTTCAGCAAGGTTATTGTGGCCCGGTGTTCAGCAGTTGTCTTAGAAAATGAAGAATTCATACCAAATAATTTGTTTGAAGCATCATGTCAAACAATTCTTCAAATCATTGTATTTAACAAATGGATGACGTTGGATATTCCTAAAACAACGATGCTCAGTTTGATTCCAAGTGCAAATAGCTATATATGGCCCTCGAGATGAGACAGTGTAGCGTGAAGGTACATTCATATACATATTCAAAATGTCAAGTACCATGATTCAGGCTCCAATGGGTACAAAGTATCAGCATTATATTTACAATCACTGTTTAACTAATATTTCTATGTCTTTTTTGCTCAATCCAAATAAGTGAGGAGTTAGACAGAATATAGACAAATAAGTCAAATATGCGTTTTTAGCCCTTCCTAGTGGCGAGAAACGCTCTCAGAGCATCAGCGGCCGGGTTCCATCCCGGACCCTGTTTGGGGATCACACTGCCCTCAAACCCCCAGGTGGATCGCACGGGTACTTCGTTGCGATGACG
This sequence comes from Membranipora membranacea, assembly GCA_914767715.1. NCBI lineage: Eukaryota > Metazoa > Bryozoa > Gymnolaemata > Cheilostomatida > Membraniporidae > Membranipora > Membranipora membranacea. Next base: position 19,369,874 of record OU612073.1, read on the forward strand.
TGCAGAATCGCTGTAAATTGAAATCTCCAACTTTTGAATTTAGATTACTTCGCAAGTATGATATGCTGTTTAACTTATGTTTCTATGTCATTTTGGCTCAATGAAAATAAGTGATGAGTGAGACAGAATATAGACAAAGCTGTTACCTATGCTGAAGAAGATTGCTGCTGCTGCTATTCTGTATCAGATTCTACAAAATCTATTACTATAAAATTATCTGCATCAAAGGGAGATTACTCCGAAAAAACACATGCATCTTTGCTTTTTCTACCACAGTGAGATGTCGTTGCGTCACAGAATATGCAGTATTTATTGAACGCATAATGCTTCAGTCCTTTTACTGTGTATTGTCCAGTCCAGTGTTGTTGTTGTGTCTATCTATGCTCTGAGCATACAGATCAAGATAGTCACAGTGACAGTGTGAACGTATGTAAGTTGCTTGATTGATAATCACATATTAAGATAGCAGAAAAGAGATAGAGAGAACATATTGATGGTAGTATGACGACTGCCACATTCCTTACTTTCATCCACAGGAGTGAGCGAAGAGAGAGACTGAGGTGGATACTGGAGAGAACAAAATAGCAATGAACTTCATCGAAAATAGTATAACAAAAAATTTAATTTCACATGCTTTAGGCACAGGTTCTTGATGTTGGAGTTGCAGATTGCGGAGCTTATTAGATTACCCACTAAAACTCTTTGTAAATTTAACATTCTGTTAAGATCTATCCAATTGGTTCAATCTAACATTTGTGACTAATCAGAAGTAGTTATTCAATAGTGGGTGGGCTATACTTAGTAAGTAGGAGAAAATTTGCTGCAACCACTTTGATTATAACAGACAGAGACAGAGTTCATTGATTACACCTTGCACCCTCATATTGCTGCATAGGGTAAGTTCCATTATACTACTGCATATGCATTTCTACTACATGCTTTATGAAATGTGCCAGTTGAACTTACATGATGATCTAAATTCTCTCACTCTCACTGACTGACCACAGACACTGACAGCAGGTCACTGACAGTTGATTTGATAAGTTGCAGCCTTTTGTGTGTGTGGTTTGTGTTTGTTGTGGCAAAGACACAGGTCTACTCCAAAACCTGGGATTTTGGCAATGTTTGACTGCCCCCCTTGAGTTTTTGGTTCATGCACAGCTTCACATCTTCACCACAACAAACACAAACCGCACACACACAAGGCTGCAACTCATCAAATCAACTGTCAGTGACCTGCTGTCTGTGCACTGACAGTCAGTGAGTCACATTACATACATTACAGTACAACAGTACATGACTTACATACTTTTACCAAGGAGGTTACTCCTTGCTTTTACTATACTCATACCATGCTCATACTCATGCTCATACTAAGGTTTCTGCAGTCAATTCACTGTTTGTGCAATGTGCATGCGACTACGTAACATTAATATTAAAATAATGAGGTAGGTATAGCAATTGGGTATAGCCTAGAGGTGCTGATAAACAATATAGTCCTACATATCATAAGGCCACGTGACTTTGATATAGCCTGTGATTTTTGTCAGTGGGTAGGGTGGGCGAGAAGAGAAGAATGAGTATAGGGGGAACCATTAATGTAATCTCATGATACTTTTTCGATGTGTTTTTTTCAATTTTGTATGGGTATCTATATATGTATCTATGTTGTTGTTTGCTTTTCTATGGCCATCTATCTATATTAGTTTTCTTCTGGCAAGGCTTAATTATTAATTATCTATGAGCTGGTGTGGCTTAGGGAATAAAAGGTACAGCAGTAAATTCTTGTGATGTCCTTGTGTTGATTTGAGCTGCAAGTAGAAGGTCACTTACTTTCCTCTACTAGTCTACTCAAGGATTTAAAACCCTTAGGGGCTTTAAATCCTAGGTCTACTTCTTCAACTTGCCAGAAGAAAACTAACTATAGAAAAGCAAACAACAACACAGATATATATATATAGATACCCACACAAAATTGAAAAAAAAAGACATCGAAAAAGGATCATGAGATTACATTGATGGTTCCCCCCTCTCTCTTTCACTCATCTTCCACCCCCACCCACTGACAAAAATCACAGGCTATATCAAAGTCACGTGGCCTTATGCTACATATGGCTAAAGTCTAAAGGCAATATACTCAGCTTTCATAACAGAAAAACATTACAAAATATAGTAGTTCAGTTTTATGGTGTTATGTAAGGCCGTCGATACAACGCCTCCCTAATATCAATTAAATTGCATGACGCCGCATGTCGGCAGACAGGTGGACTGATTAATGTCAACTGAACATGATTTGTAATAAAGCCCACTAGAGATTTTAGTCAAGGTGGTTGTGGCCTCCACCGCTGGGGTTGGTATTTCACCAATCAACTTGACTCGCACAAATTGCAGTGGACTTTTGTACCTTACACTTGTTGTATGGCACAAAAATGCACATAGGCCCACTCCAGGTCACAGGTTTACTCTGAGAGCACAGAATGTATGTAATGCATGCATGCTTGCAGACACAGGCCTCTAGGGCTTGCAATCCTGTGTGTAGGCAAAGTACAGGCTTACAAGATTCAGAGACCCATATTGCAGAGTCAGCCCTTTCCTCGTGTATTTTTTGTGAATTATAGGCAATTAGTATTATTCATTGCATGAGTGCCCTTAGGTTCGTTGTGCAAGCGTGTATTCTTAACTACAACAGGCTGGACGATGTCTTAATATGGAAATAGTGTATATTCTAATATAACATTGATGTATTTTAAGAGTTTCGACAAATGATTTTGCATTAAAATTCTCTATCAGCAGGGATGCGATAAACAAGTTTAGTATGAAAAAATGCATGGGCTAGTTTAAACCTGTTGGTTGTGAATAGAACGTAGATCTAATTCAGTGAGCACAATCTGCAAGTCCCGTCACTGCATAATGCATAGTATATTACCATTTTACTGTTTATGGTACAGATTTGATTTATTTTCATGTTTGAAACAATTCTGATAAAAAATCATTCCAATTTATCAGCTAATTAGACCTGCATGGTTGTTTGAGGTAGCTTCACAGATGAAGGGAAGTTTCATGCTGCACACATTGTCATTCCAGCCATAGGGGGTCAGTCCCTTCCTCTCGATCTCCACACATTCCTCGGCTCCTTGGAAGTTATCCGGCTGACCTTGATACCAGTGAGTGAATGACATGGGAGACCAAACACCAGGAGCCCCCTGCCATCTAAACTCTCCCTGAATCTTTCTACCTCCAATCCACCAGCCTGAGTCTTGTAGTTTTGCTGTGATGGGAAAAAAAAGAGTTTTAATGCACTTGCAAAAATAGTATCCTTGACCCTTTCAAGTGGAAATGAGTCAAATCTAGCCCTCTGTTCGTTTTGAGTTTTTTTCATATAATAGTACAGTGGACAGAACATTTATTAGGAATATCCTTTGCAGAAGTGCAAACAACACTGCAGATATTTTAGGGGAACCTAAAGGTATGCAGGTCTGAGTAAAGCTGCAAAATTATGATAAGTGGGCTTAAGCAAACTTACCAGTTGTGAGTAAACCCACAACAAAAGCTGTTCTTACGTCCGTGTCTAGAGCCACAAGTTGGCTGCCTATTTCGCTGCAGAAACCACTCGCCTGACCCCAGGTGGAAGGTGTCGACATGACCTTGAAGCAGCTTTTTTCGGGCCCACCTACCCATCCATCTCTACACCAATCACCTGAAGGTTTGAAAATAAAGAAATTTAATCTGCTTACTTTCAGTAAACTCATGATTGTAGTAAGCTAAGAATGTTGTACAAAACTGGTGCGCTGCTGTAAAGTAAATTAGAGAAATCCGCAGTCTGTATTCAATCTGTACCAGCAACTACCTGCACATAATTTCAATTAGTTATAAAAGTGATCGGTATAGAAACTACATGATTGATTCTGAAAGTTAGTCTGTGATCCTGCAAGTGTTTTCGCTATAATACTCTTACCTGGTGTCAGGGCAATGAAGCTTCCAAAAGCTGAACTAGATGCCCAGCTGGAGCTTCCACCCCATCCGCCGGAGCTGCTGCCAGCACTTGCGCTAGCTCGAGAACCACCACCTCCCCAGCTAGAGGATGAGGCGCTCGCGCTAGAACTTGAGCCTGACCCGGAGCTACTGGCACTGGCGCCAGCTGAGGAATGTGAGGGCCACCACCAGTCTTCTCCAGCAGCCAAGCTAATTAGTGCATAGCTGTATATAAGAACTGACAATCTCAAGCCCTGAATCGCCATATCCACTTTCGTATGTCAGTGCATACAAAATAATGACATAACACCAAGCTCTGCAGGAGCGACGAACATGCTCAGTGAAAGTATCATTATGGTCATTCCCACGATGATAATTGGCCATCTTAGATATTGATAGCCTTGCCTTCAGTATAATAAATTGAGCAAGATGTTCTATTCATAGAGGAAAGCTATGGTGTGTGGTTTGTGACACTAGCCACTGCAGCAGCTGCAGACACTCAATTTGATTGGATGATCGATGGAATCAATATCTAGGATAGCTAGGGTTCTCATGCTCATGCTCTGCTTTCTTTGGAGTTACCCTCTCATACCAGCAGAATTAGGATATTTTAAACACAACCAATGAAATTTGAAGATACACTTATATTGTATAAGATAAACAGATTGCAATCAAGCATGGAATCTATCCTGTCACACACACATCGGTCACCAGGCATACTGCCAATTGTGCTTCCTCTTTTTCTTATGCTGCAACTTGTGCGTCTGAGTCTGGCCGACATTGTACAGATAAACTTGATCAAGTTTCTTTTCTTTTGGGCATATATGTGTGGTATTAAGATTCATAGCAGTCAATACAATAAATAAATACCAGATAAATACAGATAAATACCAGTTGTCACTATCCATCTCATTTATTGAATCTCATTATTTGAGGGTGTTTTTTAAGTGAGCGTCAATAGCAACAGGATGAAGATAATACATATACAATCATCTCCCCTGTCGATTAGACTCTGCTTCACATATAAAGGGAAGCTTGTTACTACACTCATTGTCGTTCCATCCATATGGAGTCGTTCCTTTTCGCTCAATCTCTACACAAGCTTCTTTTCCCTGATAGTTATCCGGTTGACCTTGATACCAGTTAGTGTAGGTCATCTCATTCCATACTCCAGCTCGGGTTTTCCATTTAAATTCTCCCAGTATGTTCTGGGCACCAATCCACCACCCAGAATCCTGAAGATTCACTAGACAAGAACACAACATCAAATATTGACGACTTGGCAGTGGCTGGAACAAACAGCAGGTACATGGCACATAATAATCTTTTATGGTTGGTTTTTGAATAAGTATTTTTGGTCATTGTCGGTGAACTTGCTTACATGTTGTCAAAAATCCAACAACAAAATCGGTTTTTACTCTGTCATACAAGCCTAAGAGGTTTCCTCCAAGCTCCCTACAGATACCATCAGCCTGAGTCCATGTTGAAGGAGTTGACATAACTTTATAGCACCTCCTCTCATAACCTCCAACCCATCCATCTCTACACCAGCTGCCAGGACCTGAAATAATGATAACTATTACCAATATGTTGTTTTAGGTTTTCCGATGACTTGGAACACTCTGTATGAAACAGAAATATTTATATTCTACACATAAACAACTGTGATACATAATAATATACCTGGGGGTTTATATGTTGGTTTAGGCTCTGCGGATCCAGAAGAAGATGAAGACCACCACCAGGACCAACTACTGCTGCTTCCTGCTGCACTTATCACTGTTATGTAACATACCATACAAAGCACAAGGCCTCTCATGTTCAAGACTTGAGTATGGTTATCGAATGGTTTGCTGCAGATAGATGTACTGCGTACTGTGGCAGGGTTGCTGATGATATACCCGTTTATGAACACTGTATATTGCCATAACAGCATGAGCATAGTATCAATCGATACTTGCTTTCAGGTTTACAATATGATGTTTCCCACAGTATCATCACTCATTTATGATAATATGGGATGAGTTTGGATGGCTCTATAATTATAACAGCAAGGTATGGGTCTAGTGACCACTTGTGTGCTTCGAAAGCTATGTTGAGTTGAAAGATTTCTATTTGATCACAGCCTGTGTGTCAACTTACACAATTATTATTTGATGCATAACTTCCAACTCCTTCGTATTTCGTAAACCAGATAAATTGGTGTGTAACCACAAAAGTATAAAAATGATGCTGCCATATAGTTGAGTGAAACATGCAACAATGCAAACAATCATTGGATAGAATCAATTGACACTGAATTTGGCTGAAATGAGTTAGGCAGATTGAACCACACCTTATAAAACATCTCATCATCAACAAGGAAAATTCCTTTGGTGCCTGTTCCTGTTGAATTCAATGGAATTGGAAGATAATCAACGCAGCCAGGTTTTCTCAGATTTGAAAGAGGATTTTATATTTTCTCAAACTTGGATGAGGATCCAGACAAATTTACTACTGAAGTGTAACTCTGTGTAGCTTGGCAGCCTTTGCGGTTGGTCTATACTCAACAGCTGCCTTCTCACAGACAAAAGAGCACATCAAGTCACAGTTGTTATCATTCCAGGCAAACCATGGCTGGATATCAAGCCCTGGTGTGTAGTACTTGTAAACCTGTACACAGTTCTCCTCTTTCATGTAGTTATCTGGCTGACCGACGTTCCAGTGTGCGTATGACATGCCTGTGCCATCGATCCATTCTAAATCGCCATTCTTATTTCTCTCTGCACCGATCCACCAGCAGCCATTTAATTGCTGCCCTGTAGAAGTACTGAGCCTTATTAGTTCAATTATAGCCTGATGTCTGGACCAGTGATAGTAACAAAGCTCTTTATTTTATCGCGAGTTTTTTCAGGTTATTTTGATATAAAAATATAATGCTAAACAATAGTGCTATTGAGGTAATTTGTGTTGATAAGCCTGATAGTCGGAGGCTAGACTGAATAAAATCCTACTATGCATTACCTTTTGTTGAAATCCATATTCAGACAGGTTATGATGCTTGCTATTTGGATCAATAATGTATCTATGGTACATTGGTTATTTGTCTACTTACTTGTGGTCAGTGCCAGATTTCCAGCAATGAAGGCGTTCCTAGCCAGAGAATCTAGTATTGTGAGATCTCCTCCGATATCTTTACAGATTCCTCGAGCCTGACTCCATGTTGATTGAGTTGATATGATCTTAAAGCAGCTGTCCTGGAAACCTCCGATCCATCCAGCATGGCAATTATCTCCCAGCAGACCTGGCGATGAAAAGTGGGACGATTTCTTTGACAGATTCGATAAAATAACTATATTTTTAAACATGCTCTTTTCTTACCTTTTATCAGATACAGGAATTTATGCAGCAAGTGTGTTAAGGTTTTTCTTCAAGCTGTCAACAGTAAATACAAAACGAAAATAATTCATACCTTGACTGTTTGTAAAGCCCAATAAGGCCAGCGCAACAAGGAGGCAGATCTGCTTCATGGTGACTCCAGTCCTTATTGATGTGCAGGAGTTGCTAAGTGTCACTGATATGAAGAAAGGCTCTAATATAATATAAATCATGTTTATATCCAAACCTGCACCTGCTCAATCCCATGGATATCATAAGTGATGGCTGGTTGTATATCCCAGCTATTCTGATGTCAACTATTACAAATGTAGATTGAATATGACTTAAATGGAAATATATGCGAGGTTCTTGTGGTTCTGACGATTAACACCCACCCTACTTGGACGTGGATGCTTGACTACAGCTCATTGCATGTCTGCTGCTTGCAATGCCAGTGCGAAAATGGAACTCTATTGATTTATCTGTTAATTTTATTTCAAATATCTTTGGTTTAGAAAAGAGCCATTCATTTTCCAAAAACGTCCTTCACATCAGCCTTCTTCTCACATATGAAAGGACCTGTATATTCGCTAGTATGGTCATTCCATCCATAGGTTTGTATTCCTGTTGTGGCGATGTTGTCATACTTGCAGATGTGGATGCGATCCTCTAAGTTGTTGTTGTTATCTGGCTGACCTTTGTTCCAATATGTGTAGGTCATTTCAAACGGAAAGCTGTATTTGTCTACCCACTGGATGTGTCCCTCTATTCTCCTACCTCCAATCCACCAGCAGTCATTCTTTACATCACCTATTGAAGGAAATGCTGCACTACACCATTCGTAAGTTGTAGTCAGACGAGGTTATGAGCCTATCACATCACAAACATGCTAATTCCTATCGGTAGTAGTACTAGAGTGATAACTTATGGCCAGAGGAAAACTGATGCCATCAATAATGTAGTGCCTTATTCGTTGTTTGGCAGGTATACAACCAATTGTGCTGTTTAATGCATTCCAACATAACTCACCAGTGATCATTGCTAGGTTACCAATTACGAAAGCATTTCTCGCTGGTGTGTCCAGTGTGGCCAAAGTTCCGCCTAGGTCTAGGCATGTGCCTTGAGCAGCATTCCACGTAGCTTTGGTTGGTACAATCTTGAAGCATGTGTCCTGCAGACCTGCTATCCATCCAGAACCACATACTTCACCTTGAACACAAGTGATCCATATTATATATATATATATATATATGAGTCAGTCGGATTATGTTGAACTGTGACACAAAGCATGTGATCGTAATGAACAATTACTCATTTTTATGGAAAAGTTCTCACAGAATCAATGTTAGGGTTGCCATTAGTTTTATTCAGGCACTCTCAGTAAGATTTATTGTAACTTGTTTATTTAATCTCGAATCCAGGAGCAACTCCCTGACGCAAATCAAGAATACCGGATCACAATAAAGTGAGGACTAATATGTATAACTTACCTCTGCAATACTGTAATGCTGCAATTACAAGGATCAGAACTAAGTTGTATGTCATTTTAAACATTTGATTGTGATTCACACCTAGATCCCACACAATATTTAATGATACGTCGACATGCCAGATGTTGTCTCTCAAGAAGAAGTGTCATTCGTGTTTCCTTGGCTTACCTGTTGGGTTCATATTTCAGATGTGAAGAAAATATTCTACTTATACAACTTGTTTCTACTTCTAGATATACTAGTGTATCTATTACTTGCTCTGCTAGATTTACTACCGCTGAGATCGCAACTCATCACTCATTTCACTGAGTTTAAAGACGCTAAGTTCTGTTATTGATTCCCATGCAACTCAAATATGCAGGCATGCTGATAGTTTGATTACCAAACTAGTCTAGCCAGCTTACCAGAGATTGAACTCAATCCAAACAACCAGTAGCCTAGCCATTTGTGACAGTCATTTACTACCGATAGTGCCATAGTATAAGCAATGAACCCATGAAGTCACTTCCCTATAAGAGCATTCCTCATAGTCGGTTTGGGATTGTTTCATTTTATTGTTTATCCAAACAAATCTCTTACATCGGCTTTCTTTTCACAAATAAAAGGAGCCTTCTGGGTGCTAGTGTGATCATTCCAGCCATATGTCTCCACATCTGTGGTCCCATCGTTGGACCACTTGCAGATTTGAAGACGATCCTCTTTATCAAATACATTGTCTGGCTGTCCTTTTCGCCAGAAGGAGTAGATAATATCGAAAGCAAATGTGTGTTCATCTAGCCATTGGAATTTACCATCAAGTTTCCTACCACCGATCCACCAGCACAAATGTTTAACATTATCTATTAAGTATAAGAGTACTGTGAAATCATGTACAAATGGAAAACGTCAAACATGGGAAGGCAGCTTAGATCTTTGCAGTTAGTTATTTTGTTCAGGCAAAACTTTGAGTAACAATTGGAGAGCTGTTTAGCTTGTCTTGACAAGCTTTGTGGGACGACAGGGAAAGATCCAGATCATCACTATAATGGCTTTTTTTTGGCTTGTAGAAGGGCCACTGTGTTAATTTATGTGAACCTGTGTTTTATAGACGGTTATTTCATCAATACTTCAGTTTTATGAATACGCTGGACGGTTTTCTTGGTCGGTCCGCTCCACAATGTTGATCCCGATAAACCAGTAAGGCAGCAGAGGGAAAAACTGCATGTCAACACCTGATCTTCTCATAAGTATATCAACTTCATCCCCTGTACAGGCTTACCAATCTACTCTATTGATGATAGAAAAGTTGGATTGTCAAATGTTTCCGTTGTTGCTTCTGGAAGAACTTTGGAATGATTTTTCTCACCGGTGATAAGTGCTAGGTTTCCAATAACAAAAGCATTCCTAGAGGGAGAATCAAGTGTTGCCAGTGTACCTCCAAGGTCTTTACATGTTCCCATAGCAGCGTCCCATGTCAAACTGGTTGATACTATTTTGATGCATCTGTTCTGGACGCCTGGCATCCATCCTGCGCCACAGAACTCTCCTTAAGCCGCAATCAGAAACATAATATATAACGAGAATATGGATGGAATTATTTTACCAAAGTCGATAAAAAGAATAATCTATGGTCCTACTTTTATATCTTAGTTGACCCTACAACTGCCACTGCTACCTACTTCCCACCCCCAGCCTGCTATTGCATTTATGAAATATGCATGTTTGCATCCACAGGTTAATATGAGTATTAACTTACCCACATGACCAAGGCAAGATGTGTGCAGAAATTTGAAATCAGTAAATTGGTGAGTCGAGAAGTTGACTTACCACTACATAGGCAAAACAGAAGACTGAGCAACAATAAGCAATATCCTGATCTCGTCATTTCTGAAGTCTTCTTGTGGCTCCGCAGAATTTCATTAGTGTGAGCCAAGCCCGATCAGGTGGCAATTCTCACACGTCTAGTAAACTCTGAGTAATTGGAGTAGCTCTAGCCAATAGATTATAAATACTCCCAGATATAACAGGCACATCAAGTTATTTTAACCGCATCATTCAGTTCATGGTGAATTTTAAAAAACGCTAAGGTTATCTAATGATATTGAAATTTGATTGACTTCCCTAAATATATTATTGGAGTCAGGATCTATTGCTAAGCTATGTGAGGGGTGATCTGATGATGAAGTGTGTGGTCTTGTTTCCTTGAAGGCTTTGTTTAACTCCTGGCATTGGAAGTCACTAGTGATTTGGCTCTTCATTCATCACCCTCATGGAGCAGAACATACCTCCACCACCCACTGTGTGTATTTAAATGTCTTTGGTCGGTCCACTATCTGTACAGCCTTTTGCTTTGAGGTTTCTGGACATCCTCTCATTTTTGGTGGTGGTGTTTGATAACACTACAGGTTTGCGCTGCTTGATCGTTATAATTGTTTTGATGAGAGAGTCATTCAGGAATCGATGTTATTATAAAGCCTGAATATTCTTCCAGGCCACACAATATCTATATAATTATATGCTGGTATCATTTCTCTTTTACAGACGAACTTAGCTCTGTATCAGGTGATATTAATGTGAGCCTCAGCCTACTTCTGTCATGCTCTACACAAGGTTAGTTTTCTCATGGATACACTGTAGGTCTATACTCCTTATTAGCACAGATGTATCTTTCTGGCTTCATCTGTGGCAATGGGCCTGATAAATATACTCAGAAAATTTAATTTCAAAGCTACACTGTGATCGGCTCTCCATGAAGGCATGAGATGAGCAATTCCAGGGACCATTTATACTTTATCTGAAGTATTACAGAAAAGTTTGAATGAGTAACTTGTTGTGTAACAGTAAACGAGTTTTTATGATGCAAAGTATGAGGCTTAAATTGGGTGAAACTTTATTTCAAGTTCAGTAATATTTGTGTGAGGTGCTCTATCTATGAATGTGTTTATCTCAGATTGGGAGCGGCAGCAGGTAATAGATTTAGATTACTCAGCTCCTCACATACAGCAGCAGCAGCAGTCAGTATGAGCAGGCAGCAGCACAATGGAAAATATAAGGCTGTTATATTTGATATGGGAGGCGTGCTTGTACCTGGACCCGGTGGTGTATTCAGAGGTGAGTCAGCTATATTCTCATATTTTAAAATCCCTAAATTATATTTCATGTTGTATCAATTTAGTCCTATAATAAACTAGGCTGTTGCAAATGTTAGTGAAATGGTGACTGTGTGAGTGACCAGTTAGTTGACGGAGACTGAGAGGATCAACTCAACTAGTAAATGTGTCAGCCACCTGTCCATTGGCAAGAAGATAAAGAAAAAGGTAATAAATGATAGTTCAGCTGATCATAAGTAGCATGAGTAGTTGGAAGAATCATTAGATCATAAGTTAGATAATTCAATTTGGTAAACTGTTATAATTTTGGTGGAGGCTTATAACTGCAGAATGAGTTCTGACTAAATTTCATACTATTTATGATGGACATAGATTCACCGATAAGCCATATATAGTTTTGTAGGTAGCAAGCTGTTATGGTAATGTTTTAGATATGGAGGGTAAGCTAGGATTGGAAAAGGGTGCGATTGTGTCTACTATTGTGAAGTCTGGACAAGATGGAGCCTGGGCTAGGATGGAGAGAGGGGAGTTCCCAGCTACTCAACTTTCTACTCATCTTAACAAAGAGATCAAAGCTTTGGTGAGATTTGATTATCTGTCTTTTCTATCAGCTAAATCGCACTTCTTCACTAACCATATATGTTATAACTCTATATCTGTTAATTTACATACCATGGAACTAGAGCAACATTATCACTCCAGAAGATATTCCTGACTCCTGTGAAATGAGTGAGATGAGGATTTTAATTAAGATATATAACAGTTACTCTCATTCACATATGATCATAATCATTATTCTATTTTAGACAGGTCAGACAGTGGACACAGCTGGACTCATGGACACAGTACATGATGCTGTACGACAGGCGTATCCTGATATGTTAGATTCAGTGAGCCGTATCAGACAGTCAGGACTAAAGGCCGCTCTACTAACTAATAACTGGTACACAGATGGGGCAGAGATGGAGAGTAATCAGACTATGATAGACACGACACTCGCTCCTCTATTTGATGTGGTTAGTGAGATAATCTTATGATTCTTAGAGTGAGACTTACAGAGCTAGTGACGGAGGGTGCTTCAAGAAATCATCCTTCTCCCTAATTAACTGTAAACTGATAAGACGAGTTGAGGTAATCAGGGTCGGTATTTGACTATACATCAAAGTAACAGAATTGAAAAAGTGTTGTGTATGATTGTTTCTGCAGGTAGTTGAATCTTGTAAGGCTAAGACACGTAAACCAGAGCCTGGAATCTACCAGAAAGTTTTGGATGAGCTCAATGTTAGTGGAACTGAAGCTATATTCCTAGACGACCTCGGGCAAAACCTCAAAGCTGCCAACAAATTTGGCATCAAGACAATACAGGTACTCACACTAAATAAAATATCATGTCGGCACCACAACTCTTTTTGTGATTCTAAACATATAACCTCACGCAAGTCTGTGTTTGTACGCTGATGATTCAGGTCAGTTGTTGTCTGATGGTGAAAGGTGCTGGAGGTTCAATTCCCAGCACCAGCAGTGACTTATTTAGATTGATAAAACCTGAGATCTGTGATCATAGACTCCTAATGCAGTAGAGAGTTTCCCTTGTAATGAGAGTAGGGGGAAGTCTAAGTAATGGTGACATGCAGGCGAAACTTTTCTCACATTAAATACTTGATTTTTGATGCGGATGATTGATATATATATATATATATATATATATACATTATATATTACAGGTTACAGACAAGCGTGATGCCGCAATAAAGGAGTTATCTTCTCTTATCGGAGTTGCTCTCCCTTCTCCCCTAAGCGGTACAGAGCCTGTACCAGAAAGGCTAAAAATAGATCCGTTGAAACTCAAACAGTATCTGCACAGTAACGGCATTGACGGACCTGGTTGGTACATTTAAAGTAGCTTCACGGAAATTCTTTTCCAAATTTTGTCACGGTAAAATAATCTCTAGCTCTTTGTTATTGTTATGAAAAGGTTTAGTATCCAAGGGAAAAAGCAGTCAATGATTTTTGCTCAATTTGACTATCTGTATTCCCGGTGAGTGGATAAGTCACCACTCAGGGCTGATCTGATCATGTGTTGCAGGGTTACCTCTGATAAGATGTTATAAACACGGACAATCTAATCCTACCTATCTGGTACAGTATCAGGGGCGTAACATGGTACTGAGAAAACAGCCCCCTGGTCCTATCCTCCCCTCTGCTCACGCTGTAGACAGAGAGTATAGAGTAATGAGAGCTCTCGGCGAGCAGGGTGTACCCGTCCCCAACATGATCTCTTACTGTGATGATCCCAGGTATATCTACTCGCTTATTAGATTCACTTACATTGCATACACTACTAAGATAGACGTGGGAATCTAAAGAGCTCAACTTGAATTTAGATTATTTGCGACTTATTGACTGAGTTTTTACCACATTTCACAAAGCTAGATCGAGATCAAAGTTGACTGTTACCCTTATGTTGCCCGTATACTACCCTAATATAATTTGTAGTATGAGGTGGCTCAGTCGTTAGAGCGCCGGTCCTTTAGCATGCAAATGTTGAAGGTCGTGGGTTCAAATCCCCCTGAAGTCCATCGACTGGTGTTTGGTTGGCCCCAAGGTGTGCTCCAACCTGCCTGCAAACAGAGAGCAACCTGGCACAGGTATAGTGCCTCGCCACTAAGGCACTAAAACTTTGCCGCCCATGCTTGGGGATGTGGCGTGTGATAGGACATCTGATTTCAATTATCTGATTTTAATCAAATTTTATCAAACCTTACTTCACCCTCATACCACCCTCATATTACCCCATCTAGTAGCACCCTTACTTTACCCTAGTCAGTAGTTTGTATTTACCATAACTGTGAATACAAACATAAGTATTTTATCACCAGCATATTATTCTACATTTACAGTGTACTGGGGACACCGTTCTATCTTATGGAGCATGTACCTGGTAAAGTATATAAGGACTTAACATTATCAGAGCTGACTGCTGAACAGAGAACTAAGGTAATATCTCCTCTATATATGTATCTATATTGTGTATGTATCCAATGTATCTGCAGTGTATCTGTATTATAACCAGATGTCATTTCCAAATTTTTTGACTTGACAAGTACATACTTAGGTGCTCTTCTAGTTCTAAACTCGCTTATTACAGGTGTATACAGGTGCTATGGATGTTCTGTCTAAGATACATTCAGTAGACATCAGTAAAGCTGGACTGTCAGATTTTGGTAAATCTACAGACTACATGAAGAGAAACCTCTCCAGGTCAGACAATTTTACTTATATATCAACCGTGTGTCATCCGTTTATCACTCACATATCTCCTGTAATCACCTGTCTATCACTAATATATCAGGTCGGTATATCATCCATATATCACTTGTTTTATCGCCTGTATATCATCTGTATATCATCTGTATATCATCTGCATAAACTCTGTATCACTTGTGTACAGTTTGCCCCTGCATACTAGTGTACAGTAGATCATGTTTTTGAAGTTTGGGTAGATACGATTTTGGTTAATGTAAAAACAGAGACTATAGATATCCACAGTCTCTGGTAAAAACATGATAGGATACAATTCAACAATGTTTTATGATGACCCGCTGCTGTTAGAATGTATACCTAATCTGGGATGAGGTAATATGAGTTGATATCTGTTTCCTATAAGACTTTACTACATATAGTGTATAGTACAAAGACATACACTATTTTTCCGTATGTAGATGAGACATCGATTTCAAGGCTAATCGACATATTGGAAATCGTAAGAATTCTTCTTTCGAGTCGGGAGCGGACAACTCATTCCAAGTATGGGACCTAAGTTATTGTATTATTTAGTAATTGCTGATATCTATCGCAGTATATATACACTGAATTGTTTAGTAACAGCAGGTGTGTTTTTATTGTATAGATGGTCTAAACAGTATGAGAAGACTAAGACTAGAGATATTCCTGCTATGAACTTCCTAATGGAGCATCTCAGTGACAATCTACCACAAAACGAGAGAGTCTCTGTTATACATGGTGATTTCAGGTGAGCAACATCTCAACCCTAAAAGCTGCAATCACTCTTATCATTCAAGTGAAGTTTAAGCTTTTCATTCAAATTCGTACCCGACCCAACCCAGAAAATGGCAGTTTTCAGGTAGAATCTGATTATGATTGATATTACGCTCTTGATCAGTGAGCTGTTTGTTAGATAGTCCTGTTAGAATGTTGGCAGGACTTCTGTGTCACAGAGACACAATTTTATCAAAAATGAGAAAATTCAAACCTCATGTCCTCCAACACTATCACCTATACCTAAGAGCAGTCAATGTGTTTTTTTTTTGTTTTTTTTTCTATGCACTAGGTCTTATTTGACCGCCCTATTTAACGGGCCCCCTTAAGCTCGGGTGGCTTGTGTGGGGTAGTACCCTATACCCTTGCCCGCCGTTGCCGGCTACTCTTTTTTCGAAGAAGCAGAGGGGGATCTTTATACTGCATGCAAGCACACAGTAGACCTCCTGTATTTATTGTCCTGATCCGAACAGACCTGGCTAGGATGAATGGCTTGCCAGTGCCAAATCAGAAATGACAGCCGGCGCCGGGAATCGAACCTGATTGTCGGAGAATCTGAGAGTCTGATGTCCTGATAACCCATAGTCTGAGACTGTGTTAGCCTAAGAGTCTGAGTATCTGATATCCTGATAGACGACATACTCTATATTTTATAGAATAGATAATATAATCTTTGATTCTGAGACTCTGGAGGTACGCGCTGTATTAGATTGGGAGATGTCTACTCTGGGTAACCCTATACAGGATATGTGTGGTAATCTAATGCAGTATATACTACCATCATCTCTACCTGTGATGGGAGGATTCATGGGTGAGGATTTATCGGGTACAGGTATACCGTCCCTACACGAGTACATCAGTCAGTACTGTAGATTGATGGCTATACCCGAGATATCTGATCCTCCTATAGACTACTATATGGCTTACCTCTGCTTCAGAATGGCTGCCATAGCTCAAGGTGTCTACAAAAGATTCACTATGGGTGAGTTAGACTGGTTACTCTATCCAGGAATAATAAGCTGTAAATACAGAGCTTATCACATAGAAGTTGTCTTTTCTTGTAATGATTAAGGTCATTATGTGGGACATTAGCCTTTGGACTAAATCTAATCTACAGATAAGATTGGGTGGCACGAGATCTTGTTCATTCAGCCTTGAAAAGTGTTTAGTTGTTGAGCAAACTTAACTGTGTGCGTGCAAGTACTGCAAGCAGAGTGATTGATGCAGTAACAGGTCAAGTCTGTTGATTATATCTATAAGAAGTAAGTATTATACCAAACAGTGAGTGTGAGTAAAACTAGACTAAGGAAATTGATGCACTAAATACGATCACTGGTTTGGCTATGTAGAAAAACTGAAGGCAAGGGATACTCAACGTTGCCGAAGCTTTAGTCTTTGGATGCTATGTGCATACCAGGTGTTAGTGTGAGTGAGGGACAGGGTGGTCTATCACTCACCTTGTTATTATATATACTTTAGGACAGGCTAGTTCTCCGACTGCGGAGAGTGTAGGTTTACTGACTGGACCGATAGCTGAGCTGGGTAAGACTATACTACAAGACGGATTAGCCAGTATACCCGCTAATAGCTTTACTATTGCATCACTCAAAGAGAACAGCATGACTGACAAGGACCATCACATCGGTGAGCTAACTTCTCTTGATGTTGTGCAGGAATAACACTCAGCAGGACCTATTTTAGAAATATTAATGCATCTTGTTTTGTTGCATGTAGACATCGCTACAAAGTAACAAATTACACACCAGCTAAGGCAGGAAGTAGTTGGTTTGGTATGTTATGTTTTACTTGTATCCATTGATTTTATATGAATATACACAACCATCTACTTGTGTACATGCTAACTCAAGTACTGCAGCTGAGTTTTTGGTAGTTACAGAAGCCCCGACTATATATACAAGTATCTGTAATCTCAGCTGTCAGCTGGTCTCACTCTGTAGGCATGCTGCACATCCTCATTGGCTCAGCTTACCCGTGTTTATTCTGAGAATATTTCAGCCGCCATTACAAAGTGCCACTATACTAGGCTTCTAGGATACCTCAGTATGATGTCATTGAACGCTTTTAAGGATCATTCGATTATATGACGGTTGATATAATAAAAAATGGCTTGCTTCATCTGGTAATATTACTAATATTTATAGTGTACACACAGTTACCCGTAGAGGTATCACAGCTAAGGCCGATAGCACAAGAGTATCACGCTAAAGTCAAACAGTTCATACAAGATCACATTCTACCGGTAGAAAGACAAATTGCTGAACATGGAGCCAGTGAAAATAAATGGGAAATACCTCCGATCATTGAAGAGCTCAAGGTTTGTACCTCCAATCATGGAAGCGCTCAAGGCTAGTACCTTACAGAGTTAAAAGTTGTTTAAGGAGCTTGTTTCCTGTCTGAGCCAGCTTCAGATTAACCTGTCAGTTAAAATTTCCGAAGTATACATAGAAGGAGAAACTTGTATTTGGCCCTCTTATCTTCTGATGGGTTAATCAATCAACATAAGTAGTCTTATCCAAAGCTTCATGGATAGAGTCTGTCTGTGATATCATCGATCATGGAGTGCAGGCCAAACTCTGTTTGTCAGTCCAAAAAATCTCCTACCAAACCAATATTATGTCTCAAACAAGCCCAGATTTTCAGGATGAACTTAACAAGCCCTTAATGCATACCTCTGTTCTGTTTGGATACACAGGCTAAAGCTAAAGCCGAGGGACTGTGGAACTTATTTGTTCCAGTAGAGACAGACAGAGGTGTGAGGTATGGTAAAGGATTAACTAATGTAGAGTATGCATTTATTTGTGAGGAGATGGGAAAGTGTCCGATATCACCTGAGGTAAGTAAGGTAGCTTAGATACCTGAGTCATGAGTTAAGTGAGAGCTCACTCTACAACAACGGTATTCACTTGCAAAAAACCTCCTCCCTTCATAGGGTAGCTATTATTGAAACAAGCTGTACTTAGATCACTTACAGTCAAAATAGCAAGAAAACCATGTAGAAATATTAAAATAGGGGGTCAATGTATGCCATGTGAGCCAGTATTTAATGATTTGAGCCTTTGAACTTTTCCCTTGCAAAGTTAGACACTCCACAGTCCACATCCCCCGCGCCCCTTACTCTGCAATACCATCATTTATGCCACCGACCATCATGCCCACAGACGTTGTCTAGTAAACTCTTTGAAATCGTTGCATGATAATGATGACAGACCATTGAATGTGTTTTACAGGTATTTAACTGTAACGCACCAGACACAGGTAACATGGAGGTATTAATAAAGTATGGTACAGAATCACAGAAGAGACAATGGCTAGAACCTCTACTAGATGGTAAAATCAGATCCTGCTTCGGTATGACTGAACCAGAGGTATGTATATCTATCTGTATGTACGTCTGTATGTATGTACGTATGTACGTACGGCCCAGATGAGGTACATCAACAAGCCGTCGCTAGATTTGAGGTCATGAGACAAAACAAATTGTATACATACATATGTGCGTACATATGCATGTATGTATGTCAGCATGAGCGTAGAAATTTCATCATACATTATATGTCCGGTTACCAGTACCAAGTGAGTAGATAATTATCTGAGGAACTCCCTTTAAGCAGCCTTAAACCTTGTATCTCATCAAGGCTTTGCTATGATCGGGTGTTGGAGTTGTCTCCTCGTCTGTCACCCTTTCCCCCTCCTCCATTGTACACTGATTCATTGACTATCTGCAGGTTGCCTCCTCTGATGCGACGAATATCCAGTCAGAGATAGTCAGAGATGGAGACTCATATGTCATCAACGGCAGGAAGTGGTGGACATCAGGAGCCTGTGATCCCAGGTGTAAAATCTGTGTATTTATGGGTAAGGATTTCTAATTGGGATACTATATTTTATCCAAAGAGTTTATATTTCTGCGCTTTAAAATGATTGTATTGGGTGGAGGGTGGTGAGTTGAACTGAACACATTCAAAGATGTACACTATTGTCAACTATCAACTAGTGTTGGAATATTTAGTCTGTAAAGTGAATCACTCAAGTCCTGCTGAACTCATCACTGGCAAACTGTCTGCCTGTATCTCACATGTTTCACCATACTTAGATAACACTTATTTATTATGTGATATTAGTACATGACATGATACCCTCTCTCTCTGACAGGTAAGACAGATAAGTCAGCAGCGAGACACCAGCAGCAGAGTATGATACTCGTACCGATGGACGCTCCTGGAGTTAAAGTTATACAACCACTATATGTGTTCGGCTCACAAGACGCTCCAGGTAACTAATCTATCACAGTCACACTTCTGTTTTGATAATCTTATCAAAAGGGCTGAGGACTGACTCAAAAGGTTTCTTATCGAGGATTCAACCAGCACCAGATAAATAATCTGTACTATTATTCACTGATACTGTATCTCTCTATAATATTACAGCTGGACACGCCGAGGTGTTGTTTGAGAATGTGAGAGTACCGTTAGATAACATGTTATTAGGAGAAGGTAGAGGGTTTGAGATTGCTCAGGGTAGACTCGGACCTGGTCGTATACATCACTGTATGAGACTTATCGGTAACTGTGAGAGAGCGCTACAACTCATGGTGGATAGGGTGAGTCTGTCTGTCTGCTGCCGATCTTTGTATTATATACTCATATATTATATTTGCTGTCCCCAGTATGTTATTTTTTATTTGTATCAACTACAGGTAAGACATTCAGGATTTAGTCCCTCATCACTTTGTAGTTATTCTCTCTTTGAACATTCACTTCAAAGAGAAGACAACTCCTAAGTCTCCAACCCACAAGATAGTACCGTTGTCATATTTATTGAAACTTCATAACTTATGATGAAGATTTTACACTGTCATATACACTCAGTATTACATATATATATATATATTTTACAGACACAGAACAGAGTAGCGTTCGGTAAACCTCTAATAGCACAAGGTACGATACAAGCTGACATAGCTAATGCTAGGATCGGTATAGAGCAGAGCAGATTACTCGTACTTAAGGCTGCTCATATGATGGATACTGTCGGTAATAAGGTATGTTATGAGAAATCTGCTGATAATAAACACGATCTAGGACTGTAACACAGCAATAGCGAGTCAGTCACTCTGACATAAGCACATCCTTGCAACCAATAATAATGATGAAACAAAACTGACAAACTCGCAATTCAAGCTTTGCCTACCTCTCTCCCGCCATCATAGCTCCTTGATTTCCACAATCATATTCTGCCACTAGTATCACATCTCACAACATTATAGCCCCTCATATCCTACCTGGTGGTTTATTTTCACCATCAGCCCATCTGCTCTAAATCTTCTTTTAACTCTCCGTAATTTGCACTCTTCATGTTTTGATATTTAATACGGTTATTGTGGATGAATGTTATATGACTTATAATGCGAAGGTCATATCGCTATGTGTTACTATAAGTTGTCTCCTATTTATATCGACAGGTTGCAGCACCAGAGATTGCTATGATAAAGGTAGCTGTTCCTAACATGGCACAGAAGGTCATGGATAATGCTATACAGGTAAGTTTATATATAGTGTAATGTGATAAAAATAAGCCTATAGTAATATCAGTATGTATAATATATGTATAGAGTATACATACTCGATACATATATTATACATATTGATATTGACAAGTCTGGCGTATCTACACGGGTAAATATAGCTGTTTTTATTTAATCATGGTCTGCAAATCCATACAAAAATGTGATGGAACACATCCATCAATTTAAATTACCATTGTTCAGTAAATTTTATTGCTCCTATTTCATGCCCTTACCTTTACCCTGAGTTATGAGCGCATGCTGTACTGTACTTGTACCGTTCATATCCGGGTATATTATGAGCGCATGCATACATCCTGGTGGACATGATACACCTAGGAAGACGCTGTCTATGTTATACTGTTGATAATATTCAGTTATCCAGTTAAAGATGTTAATCAGATATATAATTTAATCGCTGACAAATGCTGCAAAAAAATCTATTCTGTCTAGTCACTTTTGTGACAGCTTTTCATTTAATCTGTGATTAATAATAGCAGCCCCCCACTCACCCCCTGTTGTTAATCATGTATAAGTACTGCTGATATGTTTACTTTATGAAATTGATGGGGTCTGTGTCTGCATATGGCCACAAGCTCTTGTCATTCTCTCAAGGTCACAGCTTCTGTCCCAATGTCGTCTCTCCTCAAGGTCATATCTCAGCTCACTGAGAAACATCTCGTCTATAAATAGATTGACATGTATCCAGGATAAGGAAAAAGGCCTAGCAGTATCAACAATCACTCATCTTATATAGAGGGATTAACTAAGGATAATCATAGCTGTAGGGGGATATAACATTCCTCTGACCTTGTCGATGATTATGTTGGGCAGGCAATAGGAAGATTAGCCTGTATATTAACCAGCTCATTTTATCTCTTCGCATGCACCAGCCTGTCTCTAACACCAGCCTGCCTTGTATATGTACACTTCTCTGATATCTATATTACAGGCTTTTGGAGGTGCCGGGTTCCACGCTGACACTCCACTGTCGGCCATGTTTGTTTGGGCTCGAGTTCTCCGCACAGCCGACGGACCAGATGAGGTGCATCGTCGAGCTATCGCTAGATTCGAGGTCATGAGACAAAACAAAGCAAAACTCTAGTCTGTGATTCAAGAACCACGAAACAATATTTTTGCACTTTGCTATCAGCCAACTTTATATTTTCGACTAAGTCTCCTTTTTTTAACGGCTCTGCTCAATCTCTTGATTTAGTTATTATAAAAGCACCCAGCCTGGTAAAAGTAACAAGTGTTCAGCACATTCATTGGGTATTAAAATTTGGATTTGTCTTCTTACAATCAAACTGCAGACAACTCTCTTGTGATTGATTTTTCTCTGATCATTGATGGGATCTCTCAGTGTTCTGTGTAATAATGCTAGTTTTTTACACAAGTATTTTTATTGATATTTAAATAAAAATGATAATTCAAACAAAATTTGAGTGAAAAATATTATATATTTGTTTTGAGTCAGTGGGTGTATAAAAAATTATGAAGCTCACAGAATCCCCGCAGAATCTGCTGCAACCTCATCATCAATGAGGTGGTCGTCCATACACGACTGTGGTTTTTTGGGTAATGTATCTTACACTATTTACAGTTATTGATGTGCGAATAATGTGGGTATACACAACCATAAGATCATTAGCACAAAGATCATTACTAACTCATAAGACAAATTGTAAAACCAGATAAATCAGAGAAAAAATATTTAGTGAATTTTCCATTTCTATGCTAAAGATCACTTGCGGTAACTATTCCATATTATCTAACACTGAAAAAGTATAATAGTAATAAATAGATTCGGTAAGAAGATAGTGGATGGGTGAAGATATGAGCAGCAGGAGTATCACAACTCTATAGTAGTATTGAGCAGATAACTGCATCTCATTGTCAAATAGTGATTGTGACACAGTTTCACTTTTTACCTGCGGCCGCCGCATACATTTTGTCATTTTTATAACACGTCCGCGTTTAGAAGATTGCATCACATAAAACTTAGTCTCCTAGCGGACACAGACTGAGAGATTTATGGTGTTGCGGTATGACCGTCCATTTTTTTAACCATTACTCTGTTAGCTGAGTATGTATATTTATTTACATTTGAGCGGAATGGCACACTCTTTTCATTGGCTTTCTCTATTTCGTCCATTTCACTGATCACAAAGATTAGATTCATAAAAGTTTGGAATGAATTGAGCTCTTTGAGCGGTTTGTATGACGGTATATATAGAATTGACTATGCGAATGATTAGACATCGTTGACTGCTAGTTTAACTAGGAGTGTGTAGTAGTAGACTGATGAGAGTTTATTAACTAGACTAGAAATCCTTCAGAGACATGTATAGGACTGGTAGAACCCTCCAGCCTTGACCTCAGAGCTTGTACTGATGACATAATCTTCTTCTGATGACCGACTAGAGTGACTCCCATCTCGAGCAGATCCGCGAATGTCAGCCAAGCTACCTACAGAGAAGAGAAAGGAGTCATGTACCTCACATTCATCACAATTAGAGGAGTCCTACTAGATTAACGAGTCAGTGTACTGTGTAGAGTAGTTACTACTGGAATGTGTCAATACTATATTGATTATGTTATTTGCAGTTCCAAACTTATAAGTTATCTAATTACAGCTATCCAATTTCTCTCAATCACCTGCAAATGTGAGCACAACATTCCCAGGTGCACCTCCCACCCTCCCTGCTTCCACTCATCTAACACACAACAATGAGACCATTATAGAGGACCTCCAGCAGACACAACATCAAACAAACATAAACAATAATCTATGAGGAGGGGGGAACGACTCATATAATATTTGCTCATGTTTTACAGGAATTCCCCCACATGCTGCAGAAGAGTTATTATGTGTGCTTACCTGTTCCATGTTATGGACTCCCTTCTGAGCGAATGCCTCTGTATATCTATCCATCTTGATAAGCTGGAGCCACTGACTAACTGTGAGTTGACTAGCGATGTTAGGCATCTCAGGGTCAATCATTGATTGGTTCACTGGTTTGGCGAGTTTACGGAGAAGGTCAGGTGACTGCATTAGACGATCCAGAGTATTTCTAACTGCGCTGAACTTTGGTCTGTTTTTCCTGTCCTTCTGCCAAGTATCTAACATTAGTTGGTGTACAGCCTCGGGGCACTCCTGTACAAATAAATACATATTACAGCCACAGGTCATTTAATGAGCACAACATTTATTAATCTAAAGAGACAGCGTGTGGGCTTGAGAGTCTTAATCTTGATATGTTTTCAATTCAGAAGCAGCTTTGTGGTTCTGGTGGTGCGTTGTAAAAATAGCCGAGCAATTTGTGGCTGGGGGAAGATTACATAATCCAAGTCATAAAAAATTTCCAGGTAACTAATTAATCTTTGCCATCCATTGTGGTTTAGACAATCTACCTCCGGTGCATGAGTTATCACTGTTACCTAAGAAAGAGATTCTCTCTCCAGTTGCCAAGTAATGTTGTTGGCCAAGGTTTACGAGCTTGATTCACACCCATTCCGCTAAGTTGTCCTGTTAATTTTGTTTTGGACGTGGTTGAAACCAGGTACGACACCCACATTATTGTGATATGGACTTTTAACCTACTTACTTACTCTAGGAAAAGAAGGTGTCATTCAATCTTTTGCAAATTTGTAAATTCAAATCTCACTCAAAAGCAAAGTTGGTGTGAATATATTGACACTGGTTGACATGTTGGTGACATCTATGATTAATGTAGAAATATATTGATATTCTCTGCTTATAGGGCCACTTAATGTATTCCGACTTCAGTAAGAAAGCCATATAATGGATACGGTCTACATACTGAGATACAGTGTTAACTTACCATAGGTGGGGGTAGTCTGTATCCTCTATCTACTGCTTTAATGACATCCTGATTGGACCAGTTCCAGTAAGGTCTCTCACCGTATGAGATCACCTCCCACATCACAACGCCGAACGACCAAACATCAGAAGCAGAAGTAAACTTCCTATAAGCTATAGCCTCTGGTGCTGTCCACCTAACAGGAATCTTACCTCCCTATAACAAAGAACAAAATAGACAGAAAAGACTCATGGTAACCCAGTATTACGGTTAACTATCAGGACTGCAGGTTTAAGTCTGAGCTCTTCATACGGCAGATAGGGTGGTCATGTGGGTGTCAAAACAATGTTATTAAAATATGATGCGCACTTGAAATAAGGCGAGCACAGAATTAAATAGCAATGTTTGATGTTTGCAGAGATTCACTTCCCATAAAATGTTAACACGTTGCACGCTGTCGTAATGCTGTCGTAAAGCCAAACATAAATTGTTTTTGAGAGATTTCCAGTATTACGCCATCTAACTTTCACTAACAACTCCATAACAACCAAAAAATTGGTGAGTCAAAGTATCTCAGCGACAACAACGCATATACCCTCTCTCCCCCAGACAAGAGTGAACAGGGAAGATTGATGGGTACATTTTTTACTTTAATGGGTAATAACTCTGGTAATCAAAGCTTCCAATGGTGAGTGCACTCTATTAATTAATTCCCTTTACCAGCTAGATTAATGACATAATGTCCTCAACAGCTGAATCAACCTCCTCTTTTCCACGGATGAGGTGTTAAAATTAAAAGCCCAGAAACCCATTCGCTTATTTAAAAGTTGAAATGATTCCTCGCCTTGCAAATAAATTGAATCCAAATAGCTCATAGGACAGGTTAGTCTGGAGGTCATGTCTCAGACTATGTCTGTATGAGTTACTTACCCTGGTTGTATAAGCTCCCTCTGATGTGTCATACTCCACTTCTCTGCTTAGTCCGAAATCAGCAACCTTACACACAAGGTGCTCGTTCACTAAGATATTCCTAGCTGCCAGATCTCTGTGTATATATGACATCTCTGAGAGATAGGTCATACCTGATGATATACCTCTAAGCATTGACAGAAGTTGTACACTAGTCAGCTTACCATCATTAGCCTAAAGAAGAAATACACAGCCAATCAGCACATGGCAGCATGACTAGTCTGCAGTCAGTGTAAGAGTAAAGAGACTGAGAAAATAACCCTCTACAGTTTGTAATGGGATAATGTATCATATCGTTCATAATGCTCACATAAATCCAATATTTCAAATTATTTACAGAAGTGAAGGGAAATATTCCCGATTTCATCAAATCAGACATCACATTATGGATGTTCTAGATCAAGCATGTCACATTCAGCTACAAAGGTATCCAGCCCGGCCCGCCGCGGTTCTGGAGGCTGTGCTCCTGGAATTGTCTAATACTTTACTGAGGTAAACCAAATGGGAAGAGAATTAGTGGAGATTAATCTATGAGATGACATAATAATTGAAATAAATGAGGGTAGATGCTATTACACAACTAATATTGATAGTCTATCCATATTGTTGCTGATAGATCCAGAAGCTAGCCTCGCCCAGACCACTAAGAGCCAGCTGCGATGATTTGCAGTGATCCAGTAGGTGCTAGACTTTTAGGCGACAGTGAAAAATGAACAATCAACTTGTGAATGGTATGCCATTGGTTGCCAGGATAGTCTGGGAGGTAGGGGGGAAGTTGGCCGGTGGTAGGAGCTCACAACTCTGAATAGGAGGTAGAAGCTGATAATACTAACCCTGAGGAATGTATCGAGTGATCCGTTCTCCATATACTCAGTAACAATCATTATAGGGTTAGACTTAGTGATAACTCCCTCCAGGAATATCACGTTGGGATCCTCAAACTGGCCCATAATACTGGCTTCTGTTAGAAAATCTAGTCTGTTCTTTTCTGATGCTCCTGGCTTGAGAGTTTTAATAGCAACACACATTTCGCCCTGAAAATAAAATCAATTTAAACTATATAGTTAGGATATTATATGAATCAGGACACAAGTATAAGCTATATATGAATATAGTACAGAACACATTATAATTTAACCCAGATAAACACTAGTATGTACTGTAAATAGCCCTTGTGAGCTTAGTAAATAACACAACGAAATAGCCTCAGTGAACTGTGTAAATACCGTAATGAAATTTGACAAGCTATCAACTTGATACATTTTTTTCTAACAAAGAAAATTCTCGATGCGTTTTGTCATCGCTTCTCCACATTATATTGTGTGGGCTGTCGTTGGGTTTTGTGTTAGCCCAGTGTTTTATGACACTGGGTAATAATAGTGATCATAATACATGAGCTCAGTGTACCAGCGTTATAATTATTGTCTATCTGGACCCTGGATAAAATATGAATGACAACTCGACCTTCAATCTTATCTCCATCTCCGATCTCGTCAGAGATTCATGTCACGGAACACAATATTGTGGAGGTATTTGCTTAAGACGGCAGGGTAGTGATGGTACTGTTATATATTGTATATATATATGTATATATTTATCTAAAGAGATTTATTGGATAAAACTCTTGAGTAGAAAGCACCAGCCTTGAACCTGACGCTCTGATCATTTTAAAATACCAGGTAGCCACTGGATCATGAGAAATTTGAAAATAATTGTAGTCAGGTGGCAGATTACCTAAACCACCCAAATCAATCTGGTTACTGCCAAAAAGGTTATCATAGCATCAACAACAAAACACCCTTCCTTCCACCTATCCTCTGACCTTCCACCCGTACACCCTGGGATGTCTAAATATACCCTCTGTGTGCCACCCCTGGTTATACGAACCGGTAAGGAGTTTTCCCTCACCTTATTAGGAATGCTAAGTTTTCCACGACAGACATCGCCGAACTCTCCTCCTCCGATGACGGCCTCGATTGTGATACAGGAGACATCGATCTCTTTTGTGAACTCTTTGACAGCCTGCCTTGGGTCTTCATAAGTATGGGGGTCTACATACGTCTTCACTCTACCTGCGCCTGTCCCGTTAAACAGCGGAAGTGTAACTGGAATAAAGAAAACAAAACAACATCAACCCAGGTACAAGCGTAGAGGTGCTAAATTAATTAGAGTTGTGGGGCACGGGTGTTGATATAGTAGTTTATTTTGCACTCGTGGCATGATTTATAGTATAACGATGAGGGTGCCATGAGGAATATCAGTTAATTATTCTTTCACGGAAATCTCTCAGCGTAACAGAAGGTCACAAATTATTAATGATCAATGGAGTGCATCACCAACACCTCGTAATACAGTGTAAGATGTAAATCAAACAATAGTAATGCAAAATGTAGTAAAAATTATAATAAGGAAACCTCACTCAAAAAACGTCAAAGAAGTTCAGAAATGGATAGAAAAGAAAAGAGAAACAGTTTGGTTGGTTAGTATTTAAAAGCAATCTTACCTCCGTTTGATACTCCGGTATTTGAAATGTGGAAAGGCACTGCAGAAAAGAATAAAGCACACAAACTATAATATATACAAAGTAAACGGAGTGCTGTCGAGGCAGCCACTACAAGTATGTATATGTATTAACTAGACTACTGATAAACGCTAAATGCAGAGCATTACAAGGAAATCATACTCATACTTATATACATGTATCAATGTTAGTGATACTACTATACTGTTATTGGGTGAAGGGGAGATGACTGCTATGGCATAGGGTGCTACTTTGGTATCAATAAGCTAAAATCGATGAAAAGGTTAGTCTTTAGGGTAGATTGCATTCGTAGATGTGAAGCCATGATCAATTAACCTGCCCAGGACCGGTCCGGATTAATAGAAGTAGGAATCTTGAGCTGACTATATAATATTTTTATGGTCTGCGTATTTATTTGAAGATCAAACGATTCAGATACCAGTCAATACAAGTGATCCGTCATTGACCCCCAGATTCAGTTCATTTGATCTTGAGTAGTCACTCCCGTCTAACTCGGACAGCAGAGCGTGTTTTTATAAGGAAACAATAGGACTAGACGACACACCTTTGATCAGATTGTGATTTGCAATAATAAGTTTAGCTACAGATCACCGAATTAGAAAATATAGTTATATAATAATGTTGCTAAAGCGGAGTGCTGCTATATGAGTGTATGACTGTTAGACGCTGACTCACAGTTACACACTCATCATGGCGAGAGATTGAGCGAGGGGGATAATTACCGTTTGTGTAAGGTCCGAGGCCCTCACAGTCACTATGTGGTTTATCTGTACATTGCTGCTTGCTTCTGAAAAGAGCCAGAATAGTTTTATGTAGACTCATACACGTACCGCCCTGAGATGAGGGTGCAGTGCTACTTAGTTCCTGTCTGGCGGCCGACGCCCTTTGTCTATCAGAAACACAAATATACAACATTCACTACAATGTCAGGCAGGGGCTGAAGATTAGAAGATAGACACATTTATGGACCATTAATAATGCACTTGTATGAAGTGGAATTCTAGCTTGCAGAGAGTCAGGGACAAATGTGTGCTTGAAAGGACGAAAGTCCGTATAACAACGCATCATCAAACGCAAACTTGATAACATACACAAGTATATGTATAACAGGATTTCCCACCATTGCAGCGCTTGGCAACAGGTCACATTCAATGGTGAGTAAATTTTCCACCAAATTCAACATTCAAGAGGATTAGGGAATTTGTTCAAAGAGATTTGCACTAAAGGTCGCCTTTAAAATATCAATAACTGTCACCCTTCTAACCATAGAAATTACTTGGTGTCAAAATATGCACCAGAATGGAACATTTGAAATTAGAGCAGACAAAAAGAGAGATATGATTAATCCCAGTGTCTCCTGGAATAGCCCGCTAGGCACATAGAGTCTGACGTCAAGCTCCATGTAAGAGTAAAAGGAGATTTTATGTCAAAAGAGGATTATAATTCTTAATTTATGCGTCTCATATACATATTCAAAAAACAAAACCGCTGCGGTGCTGTAGCTGTAGAGTTTAGGAGCAGCGCACTATAGGTGTTTATCCTTGTTACAGGAACCACTTAAACTTGTGTTATTCCTTATAAATTAGAAATTCCATGGAGGGTATTTGGAATGCGGAAAGTGCAGCCCACATGAGGCCTCTTGAGAAAGGTTCATATGGGACCATATGTCTTCAGGGAGAGGGAGATATACACTCCCACCGCCCCTGAGACATCGGCGTTCAGCTAAGGAAAGTCGCTACAGAAACAGTTGTGTACTCACGTTCGGAGGAATATGACCACTATGGCGATAACTATAGCCATACAGACGAGCACGGCCACGATAGCTATACCGATCATCAGCTGGTCTGGGCTTGACTTATCCTCTGTCGTCTCAAACGGAGCTCTCTCTGTCCGTCCAATCAGCTGATTGTTTTCATCGTAGTAGCTGACCTGCAGGACAAAGTTAATGTCAGAATATGAAGCCGTCTCAAATTAGTCTTGTCATACGGATACTTGTTTTGTTTTGCTACCCCCAAAGTAGCTGCGTGACAAGGCCAGTTTCAATAGCGATGGATAACTTTGACTTAACCATCAATAGGCCATACCAATGATAATTTATGGAGATTAAGGGAAAACAATACTTATGCCATGAATTTTGGTGATGGCTGCTTACCTATATATCAATTTGAATATTATGCTAATTTCTGGTTTAGTAAGAGGCAATGAAAAGCTGAGGGCGTCAGGAAATTATCCACTCAGATTTTTTTAAATTTCATCTTCCGTCAAGGATTGTTTGAATAATCTCTATGAAAAAGGATCTGAACATGAAGTTTTTACACCAGAGCATTGAAGTCACATATGCATTTGTGGCAGGAATTTACATTCCCTACCTAACTCAGCAGAATAAAATTTAATTTTGAGCCAAAATTTGATTTTCTTTTCAGGCTATTTTATTGAGGAATATAAGAACTATTCAACTCTTCTGATAATGACATGGCACAGTCATAATATTAGGAGAAGGCCGTATACCTAGAGGGCACCTGCTGGCGATGTCGGTGAAGGTAAATGTCACATGCGTCAGTCAGGGGCACCTGATTTATATGGCTCTGACCACTGCAGTTACCATTGAGACACACATTGGCCAGGATATTGCATAAGTGAAAAGTTAGAACAGCTTTTTGGCTATAATTCCAGCAGGGATAATTCCAGGCATTAGACCATAGGCCATGACTGTGATTTTAGTCTGTGTGGGAATAATGCTACTTATCATCATTGAACAGGGAGGGTTTATTTATCAGGCACTCTGTTATATTAGCAAGCTTTGTATTTTTGTTGAGTTTTAATGCCACTGAATAATGAAGCTTGAGAGAAAAGTTGGGTTATTAACCTGTCAAGTAAGATAAAACTTCACTACCAGTCCAGCAAGTCCCCCTCCTCCCTTTCTCAGTAACATGAGTAATAACCGTCCAGCAAGCTAATAATATCAGTAAAGAGCTAATTATTCTGACACAATATCGAGCAAACTTATTGAGAGATTTGAGTTGATGTCCTGTTGCTGTGCTTCTAAGGCAGCAATATTATTACCTGTATATTGTAAGCTTTACTCGGCTCAAGGTCGTCAAGAGTAACCTGATTACTGAACACACGCTTCTTCAGAGGACGACTGTTAGGATCACTGATAGGAGAAAAGACAACTTCATACGCTGCCGCTCCAGACACGGCCTCCCAGCTCAGGGTCAGCGAGTCACCGTTCCTCTCCACCTGTCAATTACAGATAACCAATCATAACATAATGTCATAACGCTCTGCTGAGGGCTGCTGCCGCTCCAGGTACAGACCAGACTGCTCTGTAATTGTCTAATTATGACAATTATATGTGGTGTCTGTATATAAACATTGGATACTGTTTTGTATCTATTTATGCTGGCTATAAATGTTATGTAGTGTGTAGGAATCATTGAGACCCAGATGTGTTGGGAGCCAAACTGCAATCTGTTGATAATTCCTGCTGGCATTTGTTTATCAACAAACAGGCAGCGCTATTATGAAATTAGATCTATTAAAACATGACATAACATTGTGCCATTTATATAATAAACATCATTTTGACATCTGCTCTTTAGAACAAAGCCGATAACTTGTCACCAAGTCTTTGTGACAGAAAACGATCCTCACTGTGATAAGACATTTAAAGGGACACAGAGAGGGACGGAGTTATCACATACCGCTTGTATCTCAGCCTGTGTTTCTGAGTCGCTGGCCAGAGTCTTGAATGATTTTGAGTCAGATTTGGTGAACCTCGGGTCAACGGCTGAGACTCCATTCTCTGCTATGATCTCCACAGTGTATGAGGTGAGAGGGGCGAGGTTAGTCAGGGTCACTTTGGTCGTCTGTAGATTAGTTTTAGCTGGAGTGTAGATCACACTGGAGCTGCATCTCTCACATCTTACAGTGTAGAATAGATCATCTCTGTTACCTTCGTGGGCCGGTTTCGTCCAGACAAGAGTTACAGAGTCAGCATCAAAGTGCTCTATATCCAAATCCCTCACAACCGATGGAGATTCTACAATCAATTAATTCATTATTAGACGGAAACTTAATAAAGCTTCTGATGATTTGATTTACTTAGGATAATGTTAAGTAAATTCCCAGGAGGAAAATTAGCTGAGTATGATTAACACATTCCATCTCTCTGATAGTTCGTGGTCTCAGGTATAGTGGAGTTCTCAGGTAGAATTAAGATCAGGATATTGAGTAACATGAAATTCAGGGCAGTGATTTAGAAATGTACACCCCATTGTAGCCTGATCAATGGCCCTCAATAGCGCCAAAGTTATGTCAATAGTTTAAAAACAGAATATGCTGGAGGGTCCTTTTTAGCAATGACCATGATTATACTATAGTCAAGCTGTGCAGTAGATAAATTATATACTATCACTTCTACAGTCAGGTACAGTTATAGAGGGATGTGATTATTGAGAGTTACACCTCAGACCCTATAAGATGAGCTGCAGTCACCCCGACAACGACAACGCCATGATCGAGTAAGAGGAAAAAACCTGAGATCACTTCTCATTCTGACACTTGCTATAAAATTGCCTGAGCTTAGTATATATACAAGCAGCAGCGGGCAGTCGCTCAGCCAACCCTATTATGGCTCATCTTGATATGAGGAACAAGGTGGCTTTATATGAGACACAGATTTTATCTGAAGTCATGGACGCCTCTCCTACACAAAAACTCATTATATAACAAGCTATATGTGCACCCAGTAACCAAACTCTCCATGTACACATGTATTCATAAAGAATTCGATAAAATTTTGAAGCAATTTAAATCTTATCCCTGAAGCTATTCATCCCATGAGAAAAGCCAAATGGAATTGAAAGGCGATTCCATAGAAAGGCCGAGACGGACAGCGAAAACAATATTAATTCCTTGAGTGGACATCACGGCAGCCTGCCGGCCTGAAAATGTTACATACGAACTCAGACTTTGATAGAAAGGAAAACATGTCGGTATTATACTGACTATGCTTGTGTAGGTATAAAACTCTATTATCATTAATGGTGCCGCTTTTGTTTTATAAATTCATTTTTAATAGACAAAAATGTAAACATCCCTTATAGCCCGCTGATAGAGATAATAGTATCCTAGATCCTGATTGTGACTCACGGAGTCATGAGATGTAACAAATCTTGTTATGCTAAATAACTTTCTCTCCAATCAATGATTTCTCAAGTGGCCCCATTGTCTTTGTAATCATCACTGTTAGTTATAAATTCACGAATACATCAGATTCAAGTTATTATTGTGAGCTGTTACAGGCTGGTATCTGGCGAATGGTGTGATTGAGTGAGATTTAGTGAGATTTAATGAGATAAGGCCAGCGGAATCTCACTGATGGCTGGTGTCAGTAAACATTGCCACACTGATAGGAGTTTAGATTTTCAGCTCCATTGGAAATTTGAAAATTTTCTCTTTTGTTTGCATCTTTAATCCGTTGACCACTTAACTTAGACTTAACACTTTTGATTCATATTATTTTGATAAGAAGTAAATATTTAGGGCTATTTTATCTTTGGTATAAAGGAGTTGTTTACCGCCACACACTGATTGTGGATCACCCATTGTATTAGTAGCTTTGTTTATTTGCTGTTCATTCACATGCCTACATTCCAGGGTTGTGACACCAGGGAGCCCTAAGTCTCTAAATGAGTCATCAATCACAGAATATAGATATAAAAACAAAAATGGATATAGTAGTTAAAGATTTTTAGTGGCCAATCCTCAGCACCTAAATAGATTCTCGGAGAGAAGAAAAGTAATACTTACGAGTACATCCCTGTTGTGCTGACTCTCCTGGAGCTCTGAAGTATCCAGAGTCACACGGGCACTGAGTGAGACCTCTAGTGTTAGATACACTGTTAGCTGGACAGGGTAGACACTCCTCATTAGCTGTCGATGACTTGTATGTACCCGTAGGACATGCTGTAAAAATAATACACATATCAGGGTTAGCTGCTCGACAGATGACAGTGCCATGTATCAGGGTTGGCTGCTCGACAGTGCCATGTATAATTATATAGGGTTTGATGACATCACTAGTATATCAGATGGCGTAAATATTAATTCAGTTAAAAAACCTGCCATCCGCGCAATATTTTCGTGCAGATGTGTGTTTTACCCAGGAGCGCAAATGTCACTCTTTTACAAAAAATAAGGGAAATATTTGCGAAGTATCTGCCATGAAACAAGAGGGGTGTACTTAGCAGTTAAAAGCCTGCCAATGATGACATTGTTCTCTTTGTTATGTTATTGTTCTGTACTGTATGATATACCCTTATATATGAGAAGAGATCGCTGCAGGCTAATATCAGTCTTATATCAGTGTCACATTACTACCACTCATATTAGCCATGATTGGGAGCCAAATAATCCACATTAACAAAGCTGCTCATTTATAGTTGGGCCTGATGTTCAAGCTCGATAACTGATTTCCAAAGTGAGAGCTGTATACTCAGGCCATCGATCATAAGGGAGCCCACTTTATAGACCAGTCCTATCGGACACTCTCTAAGTTTTGTACTAGCAGCATAGCTCTATCTACACATCACTGGGCTACATGTATAGATATTATTGAGCTGTTACATAACAATGAATTGATTGTATACCAAGCCATATTGGAAAGTGACATACAAGAGATAATAAGCCTTTGTTGACGGACTACGCCAAAGTTGTGAGGAAAGGTGAAATCTAGGATTGCTAAAATTGGTGTTTGTCACACACATTCCAATCTTGGGATCAAATTAGAGTAAAAATTCCTCATGATGCTCGCAGTATTATTGGCGAGATAAAGCGGCGGCATTTAGTGGTTAAACTCTAAGGCAGGGATTCCTAGTAGAGAGAGAAGGTGTCTCACTTAAAAAACCACAGAGCACAAATTATGTTAACCAATCCGGTGTGTCATATGAGGATTTTTCCCACACACCTAACTTCTATGCTCTAACATTAACTCCGATATGGGAAAGTGATTTGAGGTTGTGAGAGAAGAATGCCCAATATTAAGTGGAGACAGTGTCTAACCAGTTGATGTTTTTGAGACAATGATGTGTAATAAGGAGTAATTAGGGTTATGAGATAAATCAAAGAAGATATCAAAACTTCACTTAGCTCAAGATGTAAGATTTCCAATTTTATCACTCATTACAATTAGCCTTAACATCAAACGAAACTAAAACAGCTTGAGTACAAAACTGGGACAATGTTGTAATAAAAGTATCTCTATATTTCTCAATATCCTTCCCAGCCCGTAAATCTCATCGTCTAAGAGCTCAGTGAATTTTGTTAGATAGAACAGAACACTTACCAACACAAGCATCTGGTGTATGGGTGTAGCCTGGTTTACATACACATCCAGCGCTGTTATCGGGGTCATGCCACTTGCCCTCGTGTGTACACAGAAAGGACAGATTAGGTTCCATGGCTACAGCATTATCCACACACCTGTATAGAATAACAAATTTGGGTGGATTAGAGCGAGTAATGAGTTTGGATTGTTTCTAAGCTGATTAGTGCAGAGTCTGCCAATGTCCTGCATTCCATCAGCGAAGGTCCGCCACAACATCATTTAAGAGATTTATGTGGGATAAACACAGCTCTAAAAGCTCTGTAGTACATGTAATATTAGTGCTGATGTGGGTGTGGTGACGTGTGCGAGAGTTGTGTCCCTTACCTCCCAGTGACAGTAGTAAGGCTAGATCCGGTAGGTACAGCTGCTAGCTCAGTGTGACGGATAATTGTAGCTGGGCATCTCTTATAGTATACTGTTATAGATAGAATGAATGAGCACATACCCTCTTCTCTGAATGCCAAGTATACTCCTATATAATACAAGACAAAGCAATATATAATACAATATAAAACAATATATACTACAATATAATACAATAAAGCTATATATATGAGAATGCGGAGGCGTAGCTGGAAGTCATTAGATGCAACATTATGAAAACAGACCAACAAATGGAAGCCATGTGGTATGGAGTTGACCAAATCATCCATTCTAAAACACAGTTTACTCTATCAGTGCCAGATTTTAATCCCTCTATGAAGATGAATGCTTTACATCACCAAGTGCATAAGAAGATAAGAAAATTGAGTGAACCAATAAAACTTGTGTTCATCATGGTAAACTACCATTTTGGGGGGATTATCACTACAATGGTGATTTATCCTGATGTCAATCTTGAGATACCAGCACCACATACAATACAAACTCCTCTCAAATCTGACTGTAATGCCTTACGCCTTCTCAAAGATAAACATCTCTCATTACACAATTTATCACTGCTAAATATGAGCTCTTATCGAAATAAAAGATCTTAGTTCTCCCAAAACCAAAAGATGGCAGGAGATTGTTCTGTGATTGGCAGGTAAAGACAGGATCTCTGCCAAATCACCAATCCTGCCGATGATGTTAAGGTGTGAGAGGGAGGTCATGTATCGATGGTTTCTTTCCTCGAAGAGTCTGAAAATAAGGGCCAGCGGCTTTTCGATACTCCAAAGATGGCTATCAGGTAAAATTTTAAATCAATCATAAACCAGCTGTAACAATGTTAACATTGGAGTGTTTACTGAGTAAACGGCAAGCTGAGTTGTGCTGCCGCTGATGGAGTTATTCCAGAGACTATAGATATATCTATAGTCTCTGGTTATTCTGTAACTGTGGACTGGACTCTAATAATACTGAGTTACTTAAGATCAGTAAACAGAACAAACGGTCTTTTTGCTGTGCGGTGGAGGAATTCTCCCTCAATTATTGTCAACAAGGAGCAGTTGAATAAACACCAAGCTGAATAACTTATGAATGAGCACAAGATAGAAATCAGGAAGAACATAAGACTGTATGACATGAGATAATCTAAACCCACAATTCTTTTTTTAGCTCCTCATCAATAAATGGTGGAGTTTGCCTCTTCGTGAGATTTACATA
The DNA here is from genome assembly GCA_914767715.1 of Membranipora membranacea. Classification (NCBI taxonomy): domain Eukaryota; kingdom Metazoa; phylum Bryozoa; class Gymnolaemata; order Cheilostomatida; family Membraniporidae; genus Membranipora; species Membranipora membranacea. The sequence continues at coordinate 19,407,734 of OU612073.1, forward strand.
CTAGATGAACAGCTCACAGTGAGATGTGAGGGAGAAGGATTGAACCTAGAAGAGATAAATAGTTACTGAGATCAGGGAGTGAGAATGTAATCCCTACCCATCAATCACCAGTAGACATCATGTCTCTTATCTGATGGACAGAATTATGAAATGGTTTTATGTAGATATGCTTCAGCGGAGAGAGAGAAGATGTTGTAATCTTAGAGACCTCGTCAGAAACAGACCAGCAGATCATAAGACCAGCTTTTTTATCTCAGAAAAAATTGTAACATTGTAAAGAAGGTCACTAAGTACTGATTCTCTCACAATGTGTCATATCAAAGTGTGGTTCCTTCCAAATGTGTTTGTTGGTATTTTGTTTGTTTGCTGACTGGGACATAGTATGAAGTACATCCTCTCAGTTCTGGGTGTTCCTATCAAGTTGATACAGGCCATGTTTAATATTTGATAGGCGGTTTGGGGAAAGGAGGGAGATTTCTGGGAATGAAGGAGCATGCTCACCTTTTCTAGCCTTGGTGAATGAGAAGGTGTAGTTGTTCGCAACGATATTTGGATCGTTATCATTGATATAGGTATGAGCAGCAGGTATGGCTGTCACTAGCTCGTAAGTGTTTTCATCCCAGGCAGGTCCCGTCGTTGAGGCAATTACTCTATCACTCTCATATTTACGGGCCTGGAAGTGTGTACGACAGCGAGTCAAATGTCCTGTAATGTAACAGATAGATAAGTTAACAGAGTATTTGATGAATTCCTTCTATGGTTGACCCAGTGTCAGATATTTAGATCAACCACAATCCTCACCAAATACAACCCGCATTCAGCTCATCTCAAATCAAAGCTCTAGAAGATTTTTCCGTCTGATGCAGCTGTTTTTCTGTCTTTCTGTCAATACAAAGAGAAGCCTTGTATCTTTCTGATGTCAGTACTTCAGAAAGAATCTAACGTGACATTATCGTAGATGCTAATTACTGTAAATGATGAGTTTGGAATTAGGAAATTAAAAATCTGAAAACAAACAGAGTGACATTAGTGGTGATAATGAGTTTTCCTTGGGTGGCTTCTGGCTCATAGCATCTTACCATCAAATGTCATAATAACAGTTATTTCCTTGGCAGCTCGTTATGAAAAGTACGATGACAGCCTGGATGGCTTCGAAGCACTGCCAGCTTCAGTGCAAACATCTAAAGCGATCACTGTGTTATTTTTCGCTGGTAGATAAGTTTGTATAACTTTAGTATTCCACTGGGTATTTTCTTTGATGCAATCTGGAGAAACACTAACTGTTATGGAAAAGCTTCCACCAGGATGTTTTTGACATGATTGTCAGTGAGTAAATAACAAAAGAGTTTATCTAAGCTGTGTCTGGCATGTTCCCCTAGATCCCTAAGATAGTCCGATGTAGTGGGAAATGTTCTTGGTGGACAAGCAGAATTTCTTTTTTTACCTATGCTAGATCTGGAAGTTTGCTACAGTGTCAAAAAGCATACCTGGGAACTCAGAGCACTCTCTCATGAAGAAGGAGATGTTGACAAAGAGATTCGTGACATCAGGTAGATCGATGTATGGCAGCCTCATCCAATTATCGACCTCCTCATCAGCAACAGAGCACACAGTGATACCCTGATGAGCTGCCTGGGTAACCGGGTCATTCCAACTGGTGAACACCCACTAAAAATATACCAGAGAGACAGTAAACATACGCTGCTACAGTGAGTACGGGTATGTGAGAGTTCAGAGGCTGTCATTACTCATGGGTATGTGGGAGAGAATATCTGTAGTGAGGTTGGTGAGGGTATATAACTAACTCTACCAGATGTGTCAGCGGCGGTGATCTCATCAAAATACGAGAAAAAATCCCAAGCATGGCGTTCAGTTGCTGCTCATTTTTTGCTGATTACAAAGAAGCGGATTAACATATTGAAAGCATGTAGTGGTTTTTTTTATGCACAAAGGGCGATTCTCATAGTCTCATGGCTCAATTGGTTATTTTACGTGTCAATGGCGCGGTGCAAAAGAAAGTTTAGTACAATATGCCTAATCTGATTTGAGATTGGCCAACAATATATTGTGTTACTATAAAAAGTAAATGATATTGTCATTGTGTATGGAAGCTAAATTAGACCAGATAGCTCTTTGTTGTCTAACTGATAAAAAAAATACTGAAAAGACGACAAAAACATAAACCTTGTGAAGAACACCTCCTGTGGAAATGATAATAGCCTTGACCCCTGTTAGCCCTAGTTTGATTTTAAAAGAGATTTAGAACATATGTAGATAAGAGTTCTTAGTCTGAGAGTTTATTAACACCTTGGTCCTAATGGTCAGTAAATATAAACTTTATACTCCATATAGAAGACTAGCAGCTGAAGCCCACATTTATGTCTGACTATGCCCCAGACTATATATCTGTGTGGTTATGTGTCATTTTCCTCAGAGTTTATCCTGCCTACAACTCTCTAATGATTTGAAAGCATATTCAAAATTTAATCAAGCGGAATTACAAAGGAAAGTTGGGCTGCTTGTTTTTTCAATGGAAGTAGTTTTCAATTAACTCAAATAAAACACCTGAGCTAAACAAAGAGAAATGTATGGTTGCTCAGCCAAGTGAAATAATTGTCACAACAGTGTCTAAAAGCTTTCCTTTGACACTGAGTGAGAATTAGTGCTAATGGCTCTAAAATGTGTGTTCTTGTTTTGTGTGATTCAGTAGCCTGCTATTGATTGTCAGATTCATCACTGGGCTGTATGACTGTAAGGGAGAGAAGCCTTCTCAGTACCTGACATACATAAACAGGTGACTGACGTAAGCTTATGTGTGAGCCACTGAAGTTAGCCTGAGGAGACCAACTCGGGATCAATAAACCTTAAATGTCTCTCCTTCCTCTAATATTCATATGAAAAGATCTTGTTCATATTAAAAGAACAGGAAAACAATTCATTGACCTTCTAATCAGCCAAGAATTCAATTTTTTGTATTCCGCTTGCGGATTATAAATAGGTTTCCTACTCAAAAGGAATTATCCACTTATTATTTATTTTGAAATTGCAAAAAAATTGATGGCTGCAGCTTTAGACACAAAAAGCTATGAGGGTTTTTCTAACGGCTCTACCTCCACAATGGGCAATGCCAGGATTCCAGAATGATATACAGTAAACACTAATATGATATGTAACACTAATATGTACAGGGTCAGCGATAATTACAACGCTGTCACCGCTGTGATGTGATGAACATTGCAAGCAGGCATAAACAGAAAGACCAATATATACGGGTTAGTCATGAGAAGTGGAGAAAACATATAATAATAATTCCATAAACAGGTTTTCCATGCCAGGAAACCCACAACAATAAATAGTGAAGTGATACCGTTGCGCCATGGTTTAATAAGGTGGCTACTCGCCCACCCTATCCGTGATTTAGTGATACATGTACATAAAGTGAACCTCAGTCTTTATAGTCTGAGAATAGTGACAGTTTACCTGGTCAAGAGTAGTCAGGGGATTGCTACTGGGCTACAAGGTATATACAAGCACAACATTGATCAAAATTCACAAAGCCACAATATTGGGCAGCTAAAAATCATATCAAATGTAAAAACTTAGCACACATATTGAAGGACGTAACGTAAGTAAGGCCTCCAAGGCTGCAACATGCACATGCATTGCACACAAGAGTAAGACGTGTTAGGTATTGAGCATGATGTGGTGAGTGTATCTGAGCGATGGTAGAGGTAGAGGGAGGAGTAGAGAGAGGTGAGATAGGAGAGTAGAATGAGCTGAAAGCGATGCTATATACAACAGCATCAGAAAAGGAGAGAAGTATTAACAGCCCTGTGATGACAAACAAACAGCACAGAAGAACAGCAGCGGGAGTTATTTAGAAGTAACAGCTGGAGTAATGTTTCATAGTCAATATGTCAATTCATGAAATATAATTAAACGCAAAGGACAACAAAACATTTTGTAGAAATTGAGGACAAGAGAATATTGATGGATTGGAGCTACAATCAACAAAATACACACTAAGAGACAAGGCAGGCTAAATAGTCTGATATTACAGAATGACAGAGACGGCTGACAAACCAGGCACTGACTGTCACTCTGTGGCGGCAGAAATCTAATTTTTTCCCAGTCATTCTAAGGCAATTTAGAATGAAACTAGCACACATTAATAGAATACCTGATATCTAGCGGCCCTGAGTTAAACATAAAAAAGCTTAACCTAATATAACTCTGACTCTCAAGGGGATTAAAAAATTCCACTGACCTCAAAGGACAGGTAATAATAAGTGCGGAATCTGCTCATAAGAAATTAAATAATTCTGTTAGCTGTAGACTTCGTGAATCACATCAAATCAGTCACAATATTAAATTTCCGTTTAGTTTTCATTCAACTGGTTTATATTAATCATTGCAGCAGCATAAACAGCAGAGATGAAAGAGTTGTTTGTGCTTTAGATGGTACAATCCTAGCTTGTTGAAAAGGAGGCGAAATAAGAGGCAGACATGTGGAATAGGTTAGGGAGTAAGGTAGTGTTTGAAATGTTGTGTTTCATCTTGAAGTTTATCGGGACTATAGGGTCACTATCGAGCTTTAAATGACTGGGTGCATACAGGTGTACTCGGGCCTCTAGAGCTCACAGCATGAGAGCGGACGATTACAGATGTATAATGATTTGTGGGTGATTATTACCAGCCCCCAGTAACAGTAGGCTAGTGTTTGCAGCCTTTATTTAGCTCATTGTAATTTCATGGGAACAAAAGTGGAAACTCAGTATGCCATTTTTATTCTCCAAGTGATCAACTTGAATTAATTACAGTTATTATATGCAAATAAAAGTCTGAAGAAGCCAAAATGGAGTCCACTGAATTCCGTCATACTTTTAGCCAAAAAATAAACAGAGCATGATATGAGTTAACCCATGAGATTGTTTTCAGTCAGTCGGCAGATCTGAGTGAAATCTCCCCACACAAATGGCGACACAGCCTGGATAATCTCATTGATTTAAAATTTTTGCCCTGTTTCTCTATGTATGTGGGCTACTGATGCAATATTTAATCCCCTCATAATTAATTATGTACTCTTATTTCAGAGCGCCCAGACTAAACGAACGGAAGGGTAACACAGCAATACCAGAGGGAGGGTAACACAACAAGACCAGAAGGAGAAAAAAAGCGGTAGCAATCCATTATGCACTCGAGATGATATATTAACGCTTGAAGTAATCCAAGCCAGCGATGGCCGTAACTCATTCGATGACTTTGAAAATCGCCGTCTGGGAATTTTACAGCTGATGCTCTGACATCAGAGAGCAGCAGTCAGCTCCGTCTTCGATTACTGATCAGAGAATATGAGATGTTGATAGGATGAGGTGATTTGTGGGATATAAGGAGAGGATTAATGTGTTGAGGAGTATTACGTATGACAGGCACTTTGGTAGAGATGTCAGATTAGGTAAGATATGGATAGCCGAGTCAAAGTGTGACTAAAGATGGAGCAGCCAATTCCGTAATAATAAGTCCGTTAAAAAAAGGAACATTTCACATCAAAATTAATATTCCAACTAGAGGGGAGACTATGGGCTGTATATCGGAGGGAAGAAGAGGGCTGTATACCGGCGAGGGAGGAGGTGGTAAGGAACGAGGTGTAAAGTTATGTGGATTATCCCCTTAAGATAGAGGCCGGAGTAGCATCAGCGTGAAAGTGACAATCATGACGAAGGCAGACAAACAGACAATGATTAGTAAGCTGCAGGCTTGTTTAGTAACTTGGAGACAAACTTTGAACTAGTAGTCAATCACAAGTTAGTGTATTACATGACAATCGTCAGTTTTATGGAGCGAGGGGGAGAAGAGAGAGAGTGTAGTGATATTTACCGTTGGGTTTTGTGCGCCGGCTGGTCCATCTTCAGGGTAGATATCCCACTGTAACTGGTCATCTGCTTGTAATGTATCTATCACTATCACTAAAATAGACATAATATAACATCAGTTATATCTCCATAACAGCCGCAGCTTCAATAAATATTTTGACAAAATGGAAAATCCATCAAGACAAGAGGGAAACAATGAGAGTAATAACCAGAGATTATGTGTAAGGACTGGTCAGTCCATTACTCCTGCAATCTACAATATAACGCATCAGATGGAGAGGGAGAGAAAGCCATTTGTGTTTGTTTTTGTAAGCATAAAATTGGATATTCTTTTATTGTCGCTCAGTGAAGACCTATCAGACTATCAGAGTGCATTCTGTATGTCTGAATATGTGAGGTACACACTGAATTGATAACAAAGATGGGATTAAAGCATAGGTGAGTGCTTGAGTTTCTTTGAAGCTCTCTGTGAGGCTTGAGGGAATAATCTGAATCTTCATGTTTCACTTTTAAAATGCCACTTCTCTCCCACAGATTCGCAGCATAGTCAATCTTTATACTAAAACTATGTAAATTTGCTCAGCCCATATCGACACAATGTAAAGATTTAACATCAAACACCCGTTGGCTTGTCTGAGATCCCTCAGCTCTTAAATCTTCTACATTGTTACCTTCATTAAAAAGACTATGAGGCTTTAACTAGTCCAGCTTCAGAATAACGACAAACATCAAACAAAAATCAGTATAACATAGAGAAGCTGCTGTACAAAATAAAGCTGCACAATTATTTACTGAAGTATTTACAGGCTTATGGCTTATATTGACAGAAACTCAAACATTCTATGTTTGTACAGACGGTGGAGGGATTTATCGTGGAGTAAAGATTTTGTACACTACACACAGCGGTACCCTATCAAGCTATCATATTCATATATAAGATGTGTCACTTCACATTGCAGTGTGTGCTGCACTTCTATTGACAGGCTCACCAACAGAGAGTGACATCAATAAGCGGGTGCTCTTTGAGCGCCTGCCAGAACATCCTCCATTGGGAAAATCCAATCACCCTAGACTTGTGTCACAAGAGACAATGACTAGGCCAACATAAAAAGTTTACAGCGTCATGCAATTTGTCAATTTGGATACAATGTGATGAACTGAAAATGACACATTCCGGGTGCATTTTAATGTTTGTGTAATCAAAACTGACTTTATATCAGTTTTATTCCATCACTTGCCTACCGCAAAAAGAATCATAAACAACACGTTCAGGCAAGAATATAAGTATGTGATCTCAGCGGTAACAAAACAACACCAGCAGCCTAGATCATCTCAGTGGTCACAAAACAACAGCAGCAGCCCAGATCAAAACCAATACATTCCAGCATCAAAGAGAAGGCAGTAATCTCAAAATAGATACCCTCATCAAACTCTGCAACATTACCAGATACTGTGACCGATATCCGACCACAAACCAAGCGGGAAAGGCCCAAATAATGTGAATATTTTGAGCTGTTAAACATTAGATCATAATGGTACTGGGTTATTTATTATACTAATGAGTTCTCCTGCACTAAATCTTTAGCTCTAGCTGTTGTTGCGGTCTTACCTTCTGTCGAGGACGGGTCTGGAGCACTTACGCTGCTAGTTTTAACAATCCATAAACATCCAAATGATAGAGTCAGTGCCAAATATCGACACAATCCGACAGCCATGATGGCTGGTCTATATCTGTCTTCAGTCTATATGCTTATAATTCTATCTCTGATACCATCAAAAAAGAGAATAGATTGGGCGCTAAGGTTTGTTAAGTTGGTATTTTAAGATATCTAGTGTTGCTCTTCTCTCCTGCCTTCCGTGCCTGATATAAGATGAATATCTTGTTAAAAATTCCTTGGTCTCAGATCAGCTTCTATGTGACTTAATATTATGAAGATAATCCTTCCTCTGGAGGTAAAGTAATAACGACTTAGAGGAGCGACAATATAAGACTGAATAATACCTAAGAAGCAATGAATTCCACTGCACTATTCATGGACCAGTACAATCAGCCAATCAGAGCGCAGCTGCACAAGCACCTGTTAGGAGTAGTCAGAGCTTCTGATGATGCATCCAGCAATGATCTGACAATACTGCAGCAGTTACAGGCACACCATTGATTATTGGTTTCCATATGAATGCACCTATAGAAATTGCGAGCAGGGCAATTACAATTGTCTCATTGAATTTCTAGCATTTATCCATTATGTTAGGAGAGAAACGAATTTCTCTTAATATCCATAATTGAGAGATGAATAGAATAGATGGTGATATCTTGTACAGTAGGGGGGCAATATTGCACACAATATGTGATGGTCATTAGACAATAGTAGGGCCTGATAACAATGGTAGCACCAAGATTCCTGAATAACTGAGCACAGTACTGTCATACACAACATCCGTCACTGACAGCTTCGTAAGGCCATACAAGGGTGTTAAATTCTCGGCAACATTAACAATTTAATAAACTTCAAAGTTTCTAAAAAATGTGAATCTGAACAGAGCAAATCAACAGGCAGAGACGTCTACGGCAGCGGAGGGACACCTGATAGGAGACACTGCCACCATTCATTACCCTGACTGTGGAAAGCTGCCTCCTAGGTTAATTATCATCCCGTTACTAAAACAGCTCTCTCATTCCCAGCCAATTAGCTTAATTTAAAAACTTGTTTTCAAACAGTCAAAGTAATTTCTGTTGACTATATTTGTACTGGACCAATTAGAAGGAATAAACCACTTCAATGTTGTAGAAAACCTCAAAGCAAATCAGCAGTAATCCTCAGGCGGTGTAATAAACATCGCTGAGCATTGAGAAATTAGCCGCACAAGATTCTCAGAGAATCTCAAAGACAATAGCCGCTACGGTTAGTTACTAATGTAGCTCTTGAGTAGAGAAATGTTCTGTTAGTGTAATAATAACAGCTTAAAACATTAAAACACTCAAATCCCTGAGTGTCTCGCAAGCAACACAGGCTCAAAACACAAATAACATGCTTAGTGACCACCATGTTAGACCACAGAGACTCTGAGTATGAGGTATACAGGGAGCCATCGCTGGAGTATCAGAGTTAGATTAGACACTGTCTGAAGTATAGATGAAGGCAACCCTGGAGGGGCAGACTGCTATGCTACTTAACATCACACAACAACTGCCTGCAATACCAAAATATCAAAACTGGCACTCGCCACTTTTAGAATTTTGTGGTATGGAGTCTATAAGACTATTAGATTGCTATTAGGGGTAATTTACATTTAGTGTTGAAGGTCAGAACCACACCAGCTGTGGGCTACAGCCAGTTATGAGCCATCAGATGGTGCCAGACAAATTATTCAATATCTTTTTCTTGTACTGACTCCGAACTCATCGAGAAAGAAAACTGAACATTAATTAAAGATAGGGAATTAACATCACATTTCCTCAAGAAATCTATGACTCAGTATGAAAGTAACTAAACATACTAAGGAAACCCAAAATCATTTCTAAATTTCCCATTTAATGAGACTTTGATTCTTGGTAAGAGGTCATTTTTATACATTATATTATATTAGATTATACCAAAGTCTGCCTTCGAGGAAATCAAGCTCGTGATCATGGTGTAACATCAGTCATGGAGTTCTTGTGTTGAGCAATCCATGAGCTGCTGGAAAATAACACATCTACACTGAGTAGTGCTGTCCCGTGATGATACATGAGTACTGGATGGCAGAGGCTTAGGCTGTTTTGTTCCTGATAGACAAAGCAGGTTCCACACGTATTTGGAACGCAAAGGAGTTTCCCCTCATACAAGATCACCATAATTACCACAGCATGACAAACTGAACATAAGAGAGGACAACTTCTCATCCCTGATACACATTAACATCATTTATCACCACTTGACTGAGTCACTGCGCCATGAAAATTCCTCCAGTCATATTAATCAGCATTTGCTAATTTCTCACCGGATTAACCTAAAAATAGGGTTTGTCTGAACAAAGATGCTCTGATAACAATCTTATAACTTGGTGGGGAGAAAAAGGTCAAATTTGTTTTACTCGATCACTTTAAATTCTACTAATCAGTAAATTTTTTTCTGGGAATTTTTTTCTGGGAATTTATTGCTGTGAGTTTCAGCTTTTTTTCGCTGGCAGGTAATTGCTAGGTCCGGTAAATCAAGGTAATATATGTCCCAAAATAACCTACACATGTTCCGCCCAATCAAAACATCACCTTACATTGGTTAGGAGACAATTTGTTGTTTACTTGACACTTAGTGTTATCTCACCAGACATGATCAGTATGTGTCACATGACCGCTGATGACCCAGAGTACCAGAAGACTCACAACAACTCCTGATATCAGCGACGTCGTGTAATGACAGGACACTAAGATAGGAAAGGTGAAGGACAATTACATGTCTGGTATTATCTCGATATTCGCTTATTATTATAAGTTGACCCTACAGCGAGGGGGGGATGTGGAAGGGTTGAGGGGTTCTCATCTGCTGTACATATTCTGCAGATTACACTAAGCGTCTTATGCTCCTATCTGGAATGTACTTTACAGCTGCTGACACATGACAGCTAAAATTTTATCAATCTAATCTATAGTTATGTCAATGCTGCCACAAAAGTCACCTGACACCTTCAGCATCTCGTACAGTAAAGACAAGCTGCCATAATATGAGGAGACACTATCATATAAATCATTAGAGTTTAACCCAATTATAGACACATTATAATCACCTAAAGGATGTCTATGTCGTGTTGTACCCATCCGCCTCTGTACTTCAGGAAGTGGTACACAGAAATCATCACAGACTGTTAATCAGTGTGATGACAGAGTATCAGAGACAGTCAGCTCTCTGATATGAGCTGCTGCTGCTGCCATCGGCAGCTTAGAGGAAATACTAAATCTTTAATTATACTCTAATGCCTCTAATCTCAAACATTTAGTGGTCAACCAAAACTAGCCACAAAAATATTACTGTAGTGCATCGGATCAGTAATTATTATAAACAGTCAGACATTCTATAATTAGTCTCAATAAAAAGGACTAATCATACATGATTGAGACATAATTAGAAACAAACCTTTAGCTATTAAACCCTTGACTTGAGGGACAGTTTGAGAGTTTGAAGCTGATCAGACTACGCTGTGGTAACGCAGTATCCCGCTATCCTTTACATAAAAGTCTGCTCACTCTGCCCCAAGGATAAAATGTTTAAACTTTTGTGGTTTTGTCACACAATCATGGAAAATGAGTTTCACTAATTGGCATAATGATTAAGCTTTAATTTGACCACTATAAAACAAACTTTCTACAACAAACTTTACAAAGCAGTTTTCTCTTTTCCGATCTACCATACAGTATAATCTCAGATTTGTTTGTGTGATATTATACATAAGTCATTGTGATATGCTCTGTGACGGAGTAGACAACTTCCAAAATAAGCCCTGTGTCCTGTTTTCATCAGGGTGTTTGTGGTTCAAACTCCCAGTCTTCATCAGATAATTTGTTTTAATCCACACCTAGGATAAGATCAGCTGGGCTGCCCTCACTACAGCTACTATGAATGTCCATTATTATTGATTCCTGAGTAGTATGAAAAGATTTGTCAGCATTTCGTTGGTATCCAGCGGAGTAAACATTGAACAATTATCTGATTTTAAGTTCATTAAATCATCAGGACTAAATAAAACACACCCAATTAGGCCGCATATCTTTGCAGTAGTAATGAATGTATTATATTCTGTAAATCAAAAGGGCCATCCACGTGGTGTGTCAAATAAGCTAAAACAGAATAGGAATCTAATACTTGAGTGTGTTTTGATGAAGCTGCACTGTGTAAGATGGAGTGTCGCTTGAGATGGAGTGTCGCTGGGTTTATTATGTATGACAGTATAAGTATATTAGAGGTTAGATGTAGTGATATAAAAACTGACAAGTAGAGGCCGACCATCAATCACTTGATCATCGACAGATTGATGGATTTATGGCACCAAACATGTAAATAAACCTCCCTGAGTGAAAAACAGAGAAATTAGCATAAAAAAGTCACTAATAACAATATTACCTAAGACCAGTGAAAGCTACTTGAAATCACTTTAAAGCCGATAACCCTTTTTGTTTCTCGGTGTTTAGTCAGAGACCGCAGGGTAGACATGCTGTCTGGGTGCAGATGGGGTCTGGAACAGATGGAACACTTAGTGGTCATAAACATGTCCTTGTCATCAAGTATAGGATATCCCTGAATAGTACACCAAGGAAATATAATGAGCGGCAACAACTTCTCCATTAATCTATATATGATAGCCAAGAGCCAAGATGAAAGTCTTATGGAAATCAAAGTTATGGATATTGTTATTAGGGTTTTTGACAAGTGGTCGGTGTGAAAATTTATGGTTGATATCAAACTGACATCCAGGAAATTTCACAACAGACTCCTTTAGACCTATTATTAGTAACGGACTAGTTGATGGCGGGCTATTATTCCATCTGCTGGACGGATCTCTTCGGCAGACTGTGGATCAGATGTTCAGTGAACAGATCTATCCAGCCTGGCTGTGTCAGACAAGTTTTGAATCATCAGCGGGAATCAGGTTATAATACATATGTCAGTACAAGCTTTTATATAAGATTAGAAAATTCTAATCGGTTTACAATAATGACAAAGATCCAAAATCCCTATCAACCAATTACCGGAACAAGAACACACAGAAGGGATTGCATGTTTCTGTGCAATTATCCTTATCTCGATGTCAACTTTAGGGCTGTTGTCCATTTAGGCCCAAAGAAATAGAGACGCCAAGCAAAGTCATCAACAACAGAACAGATCAATACACTGAATGACAGAGCATTGAAATACCTCCTCTTACAAATTATAAGATAATACACACAGAGACCACACAGAGCACACTTGGAGACTAAACTCAGAAGACAACTAACTGAAGAAGCCCAACAACCTGTCACAATATGTCACAATCTAAGTCCTAATATAGCATCTATGTAATTCAGTGAATACACAAAATAACTGCGATTGTCAAACTGATAATGACACACATTATCAGATCCTGGGAAAGTTTACGGCCCAGGAGGCGAGACAACTCTTCCTCTTGTTATTTAAACACTTAAAGAAGATGAGAAAAGGAATAATTTATTCATGAGGCGATCGTAGCGCCCAGGGGAGGAGTCTTGGCCGTTCCCACCATTTTTAAGTGCTGCACCTTACAATGCTTTGATCTCAAACTGTCAACCATACTCAGGAAAAACACTTAACGAGCAATGACAAGCCCTTTACACCAGCAGCTTTTATTGCTGCTCTTTTTGTCCTTCTGCTGCTCAGTTTCACAATGTGATCGCCTGCAGCTATTTATGTGACTGGTTGAGATTTATGACATGTTTAGCTGGCTGGAGGTGGCTGAGTGCGAGGTTAAAGTGAAGGTATAATAGAGGAGGTATAACAGGGTATTAATGTGTTTACTCTCACTCCTTTGTCAGCAGCTCGGATCAGACAGAAGGGTGTTAAAATACTGATCATGTTTGTCAATACTTCACTTAGGACATATATATCACCTCTCCATCCTCAGCGCAGTCGCCTACTTATTCTAGGGTAACACTGAAATGACAAACCAATCAAAACTCTGCTGTCTGGGATATCAACCAATGAGGAAGTAATATCTGGTGAACAGAATGGGAGGATTTCTTTAGTCGTTTTGATATAAGCTAAAGCTTGTTTACATATACCAGAGCCACTGTTCATCCTCGATCCCTCAGGGCCAAACAGTCAAACATACCAGCTCATCCACGCAGCTTAAAATTCAAATTCCGATCTCATCCTTACGCTGTCTACCTGATGAATCATAGCTACAAGAATTCTCAAACTTTATCTGACCTCCAAAAATCGATCTGATTTTCTCTCTACCAGACAAACAAAAACATTTCAGGAATGAGTAATGGGATTTAAGCGTTCATGTCTCAAGGCAGCCACAATATAATAAAATATGTCACACACAGACATTTACTGTGGTCCTTTTAGATCCTAATTATATATCCATAATGGCCATTCAAAATACTAATTGAATATAAGTTCAAAATTTTATATCAGTTTTTGATCATAAAAAGATTGAAAATGGTGAAACACCATTAAAATTGCACCACCTTTACTACATAAAAACATTTTACTTAATCTGTAATTAGGATAATTAATTAGCAGCTTCTTGTCAGGGTTCATACATCTGCCAGGGCCGCTGTCTTATAGTGAGTTATACGAAGTATCTCAAAGCAGCGAGAATAAGAGCCTCACTAAAGATCCTACCCTAGTGCCATTGTATAATCATCCAGAAAATTACCATAGCAATTGAATTAAAATGTTGCAAGGCCAAATGAAATGCACCACCCTAAAGTTGAAAACTCAAGCCTGAATTCAAGAATATATTTCCTCCTCGCGAATATTCTTCTGCTCACCCTATGCCCTGATGTACTAGGGCTTGATTTGGAACCAAATATACATGCCCAGATTCCTTTCTTTACAGGATTTTAAAGTGGCTAACACCCAAAAACTTTTTAAACAATGATGGATTTTTATAATATCGGAACGACCAGAGCTGTGACTTATACAAGCCATAACTAAATCCCAGCACAAAAACAGGTAAATAATTATATGAGCAGATAACTCTGGATTTTGAGCCCTCAGATAGGTATATATTATAACGGAACAGATGATCGAGTCATTGACCGAAGAGCCAGACAGAAATAGACAGATGAATAAGTGAAATCTGAGGTTACCAGCATTTGTGCTGCTGGAGTCTGAATGAGCAAATTTCATGTCTAAAATAGAAACCAATCAATGTTATGTGACGATAAATGTGGTAATCTCAATCCATGTTCAAGTTTGTGTTACCAGCGCAGTATACTATACAGAAAAGATAGAAAGTTGTTTGCAGTACTTTAAGTGTTTAGGAAAGCAAAAAAAACAACCGATGTTCATATCAAAGTAATCTCATAGCAATAAAAAAAAAAACTCAATTTACTAGCACAGGGACGGGGATGTGCAAGAAAATTGAGTTTTTTGTTCATCGCTATGAGGCTGCTTCGAAATGAACAGTGGTTGTTTTATGCTTTCCTAAACACTTTAACCAATCATTGGAGAGAGGATGTTGGTGGATTTAGAACCACCTGCTGGAAGGTGTCAGTAGAAATGAGAGCCTTTATATACCTTACACTGAGAGAGTGAGCGAGGGAGAGAGAGAGAGAGCTCATTACTGGGTACACTAGAGAGGGCAATCTATTCTCAAGTACCTTCTCAGTCTATTCACAAACATTACTCTGAAAACACTCAAGCATCAGTTTAATAAATATGTTATAAAATCTTGGTTTGTGGTGCTCTAAAACACTGTACAAACATCCTCTTCTTCAAAAAAACCTGCGGGATTGCGCAGCAGCAGCTTGCAGCTGTTTTTTGGCAAACCTCAGTGTTTACAAACTTATCCAGTCTCGCAAGAATATCTATCAGGTATACAGATGACAGATGTTAGAGTTAGCCCAAACGTGACGAAGTGAGATAATACCATATCCATTGGTCAGATTTTGAGTACCGCAGACCATAACCCAACGACTTTGTATCATCAGAGCCAGATGGGACCGATCTAACCTGATGTGGGGATGTTTTGTCTCAGAAAGCCACATATTTGATTAGACAACGATTAATTGTGTAGCTGATAGCCGCAAAAGTGTCAACATCGAGGGTTATAAACGTATCAATTCTCTGGTTTTATGAGGGACAACAAATTAAGAGTAATCACACAACTTGTGTTCATATCATGTTTGTGGTTTGCTGTTTAATAAGAGCCATCCGTCTTTGATGTGTGTCTACCTAGAAACCATTGTGATTACACATGATGTGGGCTAGCGGTAAAACGATTCCATATTTATACATGAATCAAAACCGAGACAGTTATCAGAATTTAACCGGTCTCGTTACCTTTTTCCTTTCCTTTCATATACGCATAAATAATATTTAATTCCCCGAAAATGACGTTTCCATGGCAGGTCCGACTGTAAGCAGGTACTTATCAAATAATAATGATCCCAAATTCTTAATCCCCTGCATATTCTTCTCCTTGCTCACTTTCATTTTGTCGGATGCTGTAATTTATTTGCCCACTATTACTCAATAGTTGATAAGGCCTTAGGCAGGTAGGTATCTAACTGACAGGTGTGCTCGAATCATCACACAGAGCACCATTGTCACTGACCTTCAGAGTGGCCATGACAGTATGAGTGACAACAAGTGTATAGTAGTCTCTACCTACAGCAGCACAACAACACACTGCAGACACTTGCACTCTTAGCAAATTTCTTACAATAACTAAGGAAAATTCTAAACAAATCAACTACATAAGCTGCCTTAAAATTCCAAATTAGCCTCTGGTACAGCTGCTTTAATCTGAGATGAATCAGGGCGGTGGCAGGAACGCTACCCAAATGTGCTGATATATTATGTGGAATGGGAGACAGGCGTTTGTCTAAAATCTTACTGCGTAATACAGTATGGGGCTGCTGTAGTGAAAGCGCTAAGCTGTTTGTTTGTATAGAGTATGTGGAGTAATAATCTCATGTAATTCCTTACTAAGCTCCCACTTGTGATGGAAATGACTAAAATCTACCTAATACACCCAGAGAAAATCAAAAATCACAATGTGTTCAGCTAAAATAGACAATACTCTGCAATAATATTAAAATTTATTAGTTTGACTCAGTTAGATTTGACAAAGAGTTGGCGCAATCTCTGTGGACATACGAAACTGTAGAGCTCTGGTTTTGTTTTTGCCAAGGTTTAAGTTAAAAGTCTTGTAAGGTTGAGTCGCTATAGTTATTCCAGTATTGCTGCCGCTGCCTTGCTCTGATAGCCTCATTGAAAATGATCAGTGGAATTGCAGTTTGTTCCTCTGCAGACACACATCATATTATGTAATAATTCAAGAACTGAGACAATTCAAATGATGTTAATTAATAAAGAACTGAGGAAATTATGCCGAT
Source organism: Membranipora membranacea (assembly GCA_914767715.1). Lineage (NCBI taxonomy): Eukaryota > Metazoa > Bryozoa > Gymnolaemata > Cheilostomatida > Membraniporidae > Membranipora > Membranipora membranacea. The sequence continues at coordinate 19,424,666 of OU612073.1, forward strand.
TAAAACTGTAGATCAATTCCCAAATATTTCCTTTGGCTATAAAGCATTTCAAAATTATTTTAGCTATTTTTTAAGCTTATCTGCCACTAAAGCTCAGTTTCCTCATTCTGACACAACTAATTATTTTGAGTTTTTTGACATTCTATACAAGACCACAAATCTAAATAATCATATTTGATAAATGTCCTGACTGAATGCCAAAATTTAGGAATTTATAAATAGAAATGAGGCTCACCTCAAAAAAATGCCGTGACAGTTTGTGAATCTATGACAGTTCGTGATTTTGTGATTGTTAATTCTACAGCCAGAACAAGTCGGACGAGGAAAATAAATAATGAATATCTGAGGGTCAGGGTAAAATTCTCTAGAGAAGCCATGTTATTCACATGAGGCCATTTATTTCTATGGTCTCTGCTCCTACATCAGATACAGACGATCCTCCAGTCACAGACAGATATTTCTGGTCCTCAGCTAATATTACATGGCCAGACGAATCAATAGGTGGCTCGACCAGTCATTACCAAATTAAGTTGTCAGATCTCAAATCACAAAACAATTTACACTGATAAAATATCTGGTTAGCAAAGAGGGATCCCTAGGTAACATCACACTTAACACTTAACATCCTTCTGTGACAACGAGATTTAAGAACCGACAAAGTGGTAAGAACCGACAACAATAGGTAAGAACTGATGCAAAATATAAAAAATCACCCTCGATGGTCAGTCAAGTCTCTGCTTACTTCCTAAGCCTCTGAACACATGGAGGACAAAGAGCAGCCCACCCAGCCGGATCATGTTACAGATCTACATCATCACTAGATCTTACAATCTGTAAAACTCAATCAGAATGTTGATCTCAACAATCAGACCAAATATGGAAATCTGCTACATGCACAGAACACACGACCACATATATCTCCTATCTCTATGTGTCACCGTCAGCACTTTACCAAACTTAAACCTGTAATTCTGTTATATGCCTGAAGTGTAATGACATATAAACAAGTCATACATAATATCATCTTGGGCAGCGTACAAATAAGAGTAACGCTGCTGCCACTCCTTGCTGTTTCTCCTCGCTGTCTCTCCTCGCTGTCTCGCCTCGCTGTCTCGCCTCGCTGACTCGCCTCGCTGCAGCTTATTAGAGCTGATTGTTAAACTAATGAAACCAACAACCTGGTACACAAGTTAACATAATAATATAAAAGAAAAAAATGGTTAAACCTGTAACGGTGCACTCTGGTGGCGTATAGAGTTAGCCATTTGTGAAGGTCTTACCTATTATTATTTCTGGCAGCAGTGGGCGAAATTCTACCTGTGCAAGTTATTTTACTAAATGTCATTTTATTTCGATTTTCTTAATTATTGTAGAGAAATATCTCTTGACAACCCACACACATTTCCTGACAACCTGGCAGCTTATGTGCTTTTTTATGCTTGAAGAGCGTAGAAGAAAAAAAAACTCACCTTCTTCGCTGGTTACATTGTAAGTGAGAAGGCAGATGACAGCGGCTGAGTAAAGTAGAGTAATCCTCATCATGTCTGCTGTCGACAGCAGCATAGTAAACCTTGAGCCTCTTTGCCTCTATTCCTCTGCTAATCAGTTAAGTGCTGACAGTATGATACACTCAAACGACAGTAGCGTCTTAGTGAGAACAAGGGGATATAATATATCGATGACACTGTGACAGCAGGAGAGACTTATACACTGAAATAAGAGGAGGACTTTTCCATAACACAAGCTGTTCAATACTGACTCTAAATCTCTATATGCCTGTATAAGATCACACAGTAACGTAAATCACCAATGAGAAATAATAATACGCACATGAGCTGGTTTATTCAATAGGATAACTACCTTTAGCCTCAGGCTCATTATCCAATATACCAATAGTATGAGGGGTGAGTGACGTCTACCCTGATGATATGAATAATATATTGATAAAGACTTGAGCTAGCAGCAGGTTAGATTTGTTTTACCATTGACAGTGGAAACTGAAATAAATAAGAGCTCAGGTTATTGAAGCTGTCATTGTATTTAGTCAGGCAATCTGTCACTGGTAATTGCTCTGCTATAACTTTCTATCAAAGAACTAATTACCCGCCATTATGTGAACAGCCATTATAAGTTATTATCACATTGATATTACTATTACAATAAATCATGACTACTCTCCGTCTCTGCTGCATGGTCTGTACAGCTAGGCTCGACTCATTCCAGACTGTCTTAATTTTCGATCCATGTGCCTTTTTTTTAATTTAAGATGGAAATTGTTTGATTCATTGTAGAAGCTTTGATATATTATTCTAAATCTCGCATTTAATTTATCCAGATCAATAAATAAGTTAAGTTTAGGCTTTTTTGAGTCTAGCGGCTTTACCACTACAGGCCATTAAAGTCTCCAGTTGTGATCAGATATGGGACCAGGTTGATGTTGAGGGAGGTTATTGATCAGATCTTTACCATGCAGTTATTATAGCCAGGTAGGGTGGGACTCCCTCCCCCACCACCCTCACTGCTTTAGCTGAAGTCTGTAGTTTCCATCTCCACCTGGATAATTACCTGGGCATTGTGGAGAGAAGAGAGTCCTTATTCAGGCGTTAGTTCATACTCTACTCCCCTCAGTTGTGATTGGAACGTATATATATAATTTGTCGCAGCACCCATTGTGTGAGGTATATTCGTGAAGCTAGTTGTAGTCAAGTGCAGGATATTTATAAATAAGACACACAAGATACAAGAGAATCCATATTATTCCATGTGAGATCCTTGGGAGTTATCCATACTTATCATTGTTATTGTATAGTCAGGATGATTCATGGTATGGTATGTATAGGAATACGATAAGCAGCATATATATGGTCATGTACTGACTGATACAGATAAAGTTGCTATGTTATAAATCAATATCAACACATAACACGATAACCAGTTATAATATAACGGCATTACTCATCATCACCCTCATAAGCGGAGTTCTCACAAGTATTTTTACTGATTTTCCATACTGTCTCAACATAAGCAAACATCAGCTTCATGCTGCCAACTAAAGAAATGTAATATTTTATTTAAAAAAGTTCTTTTTGAGTGTTATAATATTAATTGCTGTCGTTCAATGCAAAAGCTTGTTTGCGCATAAAAGTACACATCACAGCACCAATTAGCCACTATCAGATATCTGACATTATTATTGAATTAAACAGTCAACTAAAACGGGAGATTTGACATCAAGCACATTTCGACATCGCCCATAACGTGATACTCTGCTTGGGTTTTTTGCAGATAAGACTGAAACGCTGAGACTCTCAATCAAACAATAAATCAAAGAGCCTTTTCATACCTGGAAAGATTCCATCGGTCTAAGTAAAGTTAGTCAAAAGACATTATATCAACAAATTATGTGAGGGCTATTAGCCATTCAACACCTTCTAACCCAACAATACATCAACTGTAAAAAACTGTAAAAAACTTAGTACCTGAGCTATTTGATTTATCTAATGGAATACAAATATTTCTCAAGAGCAAAACTAAGCATGATGCATTGCGACTCTCAATGATCTAGGCTGAGATATTTAGAAGAAACAAATCTCTCTCGTGTCAGGGGGAGGGTTGAATATCACAAACATTGGAGGGTCTAGTTCTCTAAACATCGGCCGACTGTCCGCCAACCTATCACAGAATAAATAGTTCCTATTCACCCAAAGAGCAAAATTATTCTATTCACTCCGTACATGCTCAGCCAATAAGCTTCAGACCTTGATGTTGAACAAGGATGGCGGTCAACCCCACCCAATCTGCCATAACTTTAAGTGAAACAAGAGGGCCGAGGCTATGCCGGCGCAAAAGAGAAAATCAAAAAATGCTAATCGCAGTAAAATATTTATTCAGAAAACATGACAGACACGGCGAAGAAGGAATTATTGATGCTCTGTTAGGATTGTTTGTTTGTGGACGGAACTATACGGAGGAAAAGAATGTGGAAATAACTTTCCATTAGGCATGAACTGGTACACGATTGAAACAATGCATTTATAGAAAAAGTTGTTATAAAACAACAAACGCTGACCAAGATTGTTTAATGTAGCCCTGAGATTCCCAGAGTTATTAATTAGATCTCAGAACCTCTCAGCCATAAGAGCTGTCATCCCACCACTAAGATCACCATAAGTAACAAACACCCAACCTGTATCCGTCTCATTCTGAATGCATTACTACAACCAGGTCATTGCTGCTCTTATAAACTATTATCTAACATTATTATACAAGATTTAACATCACTTATTTGAGGAATTACATGCATTCCATCACACCCTAAAAATAATTAATATTCATGAAATTGTGCCCAAAAAGGGAGACATATCTGGCTCACAAATGATCTTATTATATCTCTGTGGATAGGTGAGGTCACCATCAAGTCATATTCTCCCAGTCTCACATGATTTATAATTATTTTATACTATCTTCCACTTAAAATAACTTCGCTCCTCAATCTAAAACTGTCAAAATTAATTTAAATTTTTCTCAAAATATTTTTGTCTCTGAGTTTAATACGGTCAGTTGCCCACGCTGACGCCTATCCGTGAGGAGATAATTAATCAGGCAGCAGATCGTCATCCAGCTCCTCGTCAGCGAAATCATCGGCAGCATCCTCACGGCGTCGTGCTGCTGTCTTTGGTCTCTCAGTCTGAGGTCCTAGTGGATCAGCGTAGGTAGAATCTATCAACAAATCAACAAACAGATATTCAGAATAAACTGATGACCTTCCCATAATGCACCATTATGTGTAGTGCAGGTTAATTCACTCGTAGATAAAAAAGTATTCATGTTTAGAGATGGCCTGGCTGGGAAATCAGCATATGAGTTTTACATATGCAGCCCTTCGCCACACCCTACGAGGTAGTACAAGAAATCTCTGTCAATATGGCTACATGTCTGTCTCATAGGTGGCTGCACAGCTTTTTCGGTAGAGATACTGTGTCAGAAGGATGAGATGAAATATTTGCTATTAGATGTGTGCATGGATCAAATAAAAGTAGAGTAGGAAACCTGACCAGTGATCGTTTAAGGCGATAAGCATACTTGGGGAAACCTCCTATAAAAAAAGTTCTGCCTAGAAGAAATTTTTGGCTACAAGAATTTTTTGATGTACACTGATTCACATTGTACTGGAGTAATGGGCTTATTCGGCTAAGAACCTGCCACATATGTTCTTATTTATTACGGTCACCACTTCCAAGGAATTAATTAAGAAGCAGCAGAGCTCCTTGACCGAAGACTCCATGGCAATCTGATGATCGCTTTGAGAATTTCACACTCAGTCTTCTTTTGATACCCAGTCTAAATGCCCATTTAGGAAGTGTACACTTTCATCTCAAACACCTCAAACTCCCATCTCAAACTCCAAATTATATGTATATGTGGGAGTCAAATACACACGTATCTGTTAATGTGTGAGGAAGTGAGGTTTTGCGTTCTCCAGAAAGTTTGGCAGTACATCTGACGACACAAAATGGGAGTTATTCAGTGATCAAACAAGCAAATAAACCACTCACCAACATTCTGAGGGTTGCTCATCTGATATGGTTTATCATCAGTTCCATCTAGCGCCACCTGACGTCGATTTCTTCCCGCAGAGGAGCGAACTCCCAATCCAGATGACTTTCTGCTCCCAGCTCCACTGCCCATTCGTTCTACACAGGAGAGATAAATCAATATTGGTAATTTATCAGATTGCCAATGTTACGAATCATTTATAGTATGATGATGGATTGCGCTGCTCATTGTAGCACTAGTTTCTACCATTTTTTACCATTTATAATGACATGACTTTTCTGTTTTATATTGGTCTCCATATGAACACATTGAAAGGAGAATGGTTAGCAGCTTAATAAAGTTAAAAATAACCAAAAAACAACCTAAAATTCCTTTTTTTTGTTATTCTGCCACTATCTGTATAGTTGAATTCAAAGCTTTGTATGTAAATTTAAAAATAGCAGTGAGATTGATGATATCTCGGCGGGAAGGCGGCACCAGTACTCTAGTACTTTACAGTACCACCTGATCGACTTTCTTTTGTTTGGACTCTCTAGTTAAAATAAACTTAAAGTATTTTGCACTTCGTAATAAAACCATCAAAACATTTCAAGATCATTTTACACCAAACCATCAAAATAACTAAGTTTTGTTTCATCCGAATAGTAAAATGATTAAGTTTAATGTGTCTATGGCGGTAGTACTTGTTTGGAAAGCCAACCGTGGCCTCATTATGGAAATGGGTTGTGTCAGATTTACAATCAGTGAGCTCGCCATAATTTACATAATTCATGGAGAAGCGCAATTGTGGTCAATTTTACATTCACAGCAATTCAAGTGAAACCAGTAAGTGGAGATGGGTTTAACAATCGCCTCATTCATCACAGTTAGCTGATGTTTAGTTGCTCTTGTCTGCAGCTGCAGCGAACATAACACCAGCGGAGTAAAGTAACAAAAGTTCCCTCAGTGCTTCACTCAGTGCTTCTCCCGGTGTCTGAATGAGATCAGCATTACAAGTCAAATAAGTGTCACCAGGCAGTGCTCAAGTCCAAATATTAGCTTAGATAAAAAAGTGACGCAGCTAGTCTTTGATATGTCAAACTTTGATACATTCCATCTCCGGGTTCATTATATGATTCATTGATGGCTGAGACAGAATTACCTCCCCTTCCCCTCCCCTCCCTGAGTCAGCTTTATCAGTGATAACTGATAGGAGGTTATGTTACGTTAATCAATAGTGATGCAGAGCTTCATTAATAAAAAATTGTGCAAAATTATGTATCACAAAACAGTGTGAGAAAAACTCCGAGCAGGACAGCAAAACTTAGTAGTAGATATCACACTCATCAGAGCAGCAGTAGTGTGGACTTGTGAGCATAGTGGTACGTATAATATAACAGATATGTCAAACTCATATATATATGTGTAAATGTGGTGAGGCTTTTAGCGGTAAATCATGAAACATGCCAATTAATGTGTTTTCTGTCAAGTAACATGTCTCCTTAAAATCTCATGTCCAACGCCCAAAATATCACATCGGTAAAATTATTAATACTTTATCCACTTGTTGTGTTCAGGATGTTATATAGACTGGGAGCATGGTGAATACATATAGGCCAAAAATCACGACACAACCAGGCGTACAAGGGGTGGATTAGCTGATTTTTGAGAGGGGTGTTTTTACCTGATCCCACTAGATTGCCTGGAGAGAAATCAACATAATGATAAGTTAAAGTTGAGAAGAGATCGAGAAGTAATCCTCCACTTACCACAAAATCTCACCACAGAATAACATCAGGGGACATGCATTGAAATAGCCCTTCACCTTACTTTACTTCTCACAAAACATAAGGGGGAAAATCTAGCTTTGCCACAATATACCACACAGATCATACAGCCATATACCACAGATAAAGAGGGGGCTCAGGTTATATACACCTGTTACATACCCGCTGGTTGGGACTGAGGGGGTTTCAGAGCTGAACCCATAAATATTCACAAACAGTTAAACAGTCATTCTGTGGGTGGGCCTATATTACTGCTGTACAGGAAAATCATCTTAGTGTCGAATCAGAAGAAATAATAAACTAAAGAATTTATACATATGAGTGTCTAATAGTGTGCCTAGCAGTGACTAAGTTTATATAAATATGTTATCCTAAACCTTGAGATACTAACAGAAAGTTTCAGGTTGGCATAACTCCAGTAAAGCTATACCTTATATAGATACCACATACACTGGTGCGCACCACACAGTTCATCTGCTAGAAGTCGTGACTCACACACCGATTAAAAGCCTTCTGCAGCGAAGAGGAGGCTTCAAATCACCGCTCTACACACGACTTCTAGCTGAAGACGAATTGTGAGGTGGTATGCGCACACCTATGTGCTGTATCTATTTAAGTGTTATAACTCATGATTTTACGGAATATTCATACCTCTCATTCCAACAAAATATTAAAATAAGGGACGACATTGAAGAGTAGTGATGATTATTAGTAGAGAAGTTGTACTACCTCGACTAGCTCTCTGACCTGATGCTGAGCTACTTGCGGTTACATTACCTACATACATTCATTATACCAAATACTATAGATCGGCGGCATTGTGATAAAAGGCCAAATAACATGTGCAGAAGGTAATCCTACTGTATTATGTTGATATAGGAGTGCGAATACACCGAGACATACAGCACCACCTCTACACTACTGGAAGGCTTGTGCTCACATATTTATCAGAGTGAATCTTTAGGTAGTATAGTTTACTGAGACTTTATCTACCTCTGATGGTTAGCCAGCTAACATGGTGGGGTATAATACACTAAGGGGCTACACATATAGCCACATATAAGAACACAGTATGTTCTTATAAGAGATGCAGAGGGTATGAGACAATTGTTATATATATCTATATATTGAGTATATGATATACATACCGCTGCCGGCTGAACTGTTACGACTAGCTGCTCCGCTGCCTAGTCGCCGAGTTCCACTCGCTGCTCTCTGTCAATAGAAATAATTATACTATATCACAGTAAGCCTGAGATACGTATGGGATATATACATGTATGTATGTGTATGTGTGTATGGGAGCCGGTATTATAAATGTATAAATGTATAAAGTTTATGAGTACTTTCCCTTTGCTATTATTTAAAATTTTTGTAAAAATCACATACTCGGCGACTTATATCTCAAAGCTTTATAAGCCTTTTATTTTTTTTGTTATTTTGTTACTATTGATCCTCTTGATTTTTGTTTGGATATAAAAAACCAAATGGGATTTGGAATATCGGCGGAATTTGATTTATAGAAGACAAATATTTTGATGAACCATTGATTGGTGTTAAATATAACACCTTGTATAAAAATTGGATAACAGAAAGTGAATAATGATACAATTCATCTTCAGACATCAAAAAGAGTTTGAAACTAATATATCGTTTTCTCCGCATTTAAATGTCAATATTAGATCATTATAAATATATAACAGCGTTGATGAGACGATTTTGGCGGTAGCCATTACGCTTCTGATATTGGCTTTCCCAGTACAGTTGCTACTTCAGATCTCTTTAAAAAGAAAACCATCAAAGGCCATGATGATATGATGATGCGGTTTGATGGTAGGATGCCTTCATTTCAAATTTTAGATTTTAAAAATTAATCATGGGAAGACAGACATGTATTTTTCATCGTATAATTAAAGTAGCTAATTTTAAACTTTTTCCTTGTTGGGTGATATTAGAGCAGGACTATTTTATTTTGTGTTGTAGATTCACTCATATCCAAAGAAGTGAAAATGTTTGGCCGGTGTTTGGCCGGTGTTTGGCTGGTGTTTATCCTCAACCAGAGCCAGGAATGCAGGAGACTCTGAGTTTTCTGAGGTGCTAAGTTAATAAATATACAAATTCTGACCCCTCATTAGATAATCAGATTCCACCACAATGTAAGCTAACACAAACCTGTTCTTTGAGCTCCTTTGCTTTCTCAGCTTTTTTAAGTTTATTGGCGTAATCCTGAGCTTCCTTTAGTCCCAAATCTGTGCAGATGCGAACCAAGAACTGTAATTATAATGATAACATTGGATATAGAAAAGTAGATATACATACAGTATGTAAATGTATGTAGTACTCGGGTATGTGAGTACAGTACACGATAAGTGGGGAGGGGGTGAGCGAAGGGTTTATAGATGTCCATGCTGCGAGCCAGTCATGTACATATAACACATAGATAAGAGACCTGACACTGACACAACACACAGATAATATGTTACATGTCTGACAGATTAGATATCTCAGCTTACTGAGTGGGTGACAGAGAGGAGGATGAGGGAGTATATGACTCACCTTGAGACACTCGATGTTATCAGGGAACTTTTTATGTATATATTTGTACGTTTCTAGCGCTTGCTGATAGTTGCCGCTTCTTCTGTGACAGCTGGCGATCATCAGCTGCCATTTCACTTGATTAGGCCTGTCATCAAATAAACAAGAGAGGATAAATCTAGGACATATAAATGAGAGACTGAGCCAGCAACTCAGCACAATGGGGAGATACATATATACATTATATTATACTACCAAATGAGATGATCAAAGTTTGGCACGACATAAATATCATCTTACTAACAGACCTGATCTGTCGAGAGTGCAGAAATAGAGAAGCTTGATGTTTGGACGTTTGGCGCCATGGTGGTCACCAAATTTTAATACAAAATTGAATGCTTTCAAGCTTTGCCAGAAAATTTCAAAAAAACCCAATTTAAAATGAATTCAGATACCAAAAAAGCTTTCATTTATTAAATAGTTTTTGTGCCATGTTACGGGATATTTTAGGATGAAAAACGAGTAATTTAAATGAGTTTTTGAACTGCACTCAGTTTTGACAACGTTTAGGTGTTATGGTTGTCTCCAGTCATTATTCCCAGAATTATCACAGCAACAGAACACAGCCACTGCTAATTCTGCCTCTAAAATCTGGCAGCTCTCTGGGATTAAGTCTTGTTTATAGTTGTAATCTGAAGTGTCTTTAATATTTACATGACTGTCACATTATTGGTATTCCAAAGGATAGTAAGTGTGCAGCTCAGCAGAACGTCAGAAAGTAATAATAATGAGATTATTCTCTCACAGGGCCACCCAAACATTAATCATTTAACTCAGTAATCATCAAATTTTGTGCATTACAGGTGAGACAGAGAAATAAGACTGTGTCATCACCGACCCAAAACATTTAATGGTGTGAAAATGATTAAATACAGGTAGGTTACACAAAATTTAGTGACATAAGGAGATATTATGTGGCTTTATACCTCACATTAGGCACAGGTTAAAGAGACTATTAGGTAATGAATCCAAAAAATAATCATCTAGGTCAAGCTTTCAACTGCCAATTTTTACTTCGACGAAAGTGAAAATTACCTTTGTGAAAAAATTCCTCTTTCAATCTCCCTGTTCAAGATCCTACTAAAAAACTCGACGTTTGTTTAGTTTGTTTTCGGTATTTCAGGATGATTTATTCTAGCATTGTTCCCACAAGGTAGCAAAGAGAGTTGTTTATTCCAAAATAAGATGTAATACTATAACTTACTGTATTATTGAGGCGCGTTCAAAGTAAGATATGGCCTTCTCACAGAACTGAGACTCTATATAGTAAGCTCCTAACCATTCTATTATCTCTATGTTAGAGGGAAAGTAACGGTACGACTGAAAATAGAAAAGGAGGGAGTCCATGGTTAACCGCAAACAGAATTTCATAATAAACTTAGGTTTGGTTGGTTGTCAGTATTGGTTGACATTTGCAAGACATGACCGTTTGTATCTGCTATCCTCATGGTACAAAAAATCAATTCATAGTATTCACAACACAGCTGATTTGCAGGAGTGTACAACTCTAAGTTATTATCAGAGGTGCTGCATGGTAGAGACACTTATTCAGCTATTCACTCTTATATACAGGAGGACACTCACATCATAGTGATACTGGAACGCTGCAGACTTATCTCCCTCGTTATCGTGCATCTCTCCCAATCTAGCCAAGATTGATGGATCTGTGGGTACCAGGCTAACCAACTACAACAAAAATAATTTAATTAAAATTTGAAAAAAAACTCCAGTAATTAATTTAAATTAATGTTATAGAGCAGAACCGTGAAAAGGTATGTCGAGTGGTTATTTCTCTGAGTTGTGGTTTTTGTCTACATCGAAGTGAGAGAAGCGGAGGTAAATATAGGTGGCTCTTGAATCTCAAATTCCTGCAGCAGATATTTGAGAGAAACAGGAAGATAGATGGGTGACCAAAGGACAGGTAAAAAAACCACATAATTAAACAATGATTAGGTGTAGGTGATTTATTGGTGAGGAATGTGGAGAGAGAGGGATGGTTTCTTTGTATCAGAAGAGGAGAGGTTTGGAAATGATGACAGGGTCTGGTTTATATGGCTGTCAGTAAATTTCCTCTTCACGAGTGGAGTATCAAATCCTCCTCCAGGCATCTTACATAAATAATAAATGACTTTGCAACAATGATAGCTTTCTAAAAATAGCTTCATAATTACTTAAGATCATCTTTAAATTAAAATCATGAATTAATTTCTAATTTGATATGTTCCTGGGTGTTACATTCAGTCACTGCCAACATAATTGCCCGAGAAATGATTTGAGCCCCATATGATGGGAACATGTAACAACAGGGCAGCACTGAGAAACTCCCTTCCATCCTTCATTTATTCCCACAGCTCAGAACCCACAGCTCAGGGAAATCCACATCAAGCAATTAAATCTCTGTCCCTCTAAACAGAGATAAAAAAGGTACAGTGTATTGACCTGGAACTCTTTGTAACATCGTCCTCTTTTGACATAACTAAAGGTGAAGGATTTTACCTGCATATACCATTCCTGGGCCTGTGAGTTATCCTCCAGCTGTTCCTGTATATCAGCTATGTGATAAATAACTTCTGGGTTATTCTTTAGTATAGCGTGAAGTTTATAGAATGAATCGTAAGCATCTTCTAGTCTAGAGAGTCGCTTGAGGGACAATCCTACAACCACACAATATACATTTATGTGTTATTTATCATAACTCCTGGGACGACTTACATAGTGAGGATAGTGTAGTTCAAATTGTTTCTTGTCATCTCCCCCTCCCCACCTGCATGTAGCCTTAGGATGTGTAAAACATTTGGCAGCGGTGGGATTCGAACCCACGCCTCCGAGGAGACTGGTGCCTTAAACCAGCGCCTTAGACCGCTCGGCCACGCTACCTTGCTGAGCACAGGCTATATCTATTAATTTGTATATACTTAGGAATCGTTCTAACTTTATCAATGAAAAGATAACACAGGAATGTAATGACTGGTTACTGTGGTTAGGAAATAATGATATGTATAGTAAACATGCTATTATTATCACATATTAGATGTGGCACTGACAACCGCAGCAAAAAATGAAACATTGTTTGATGCAAGATACAACCACAGAGTAAGGATATATCCTTACTCTGTGATACCAATGAACTAAACCTTTAGGTTTAGTTCATTGGTGATACTACTCAACACATAAAAGCTATTCACCACTGAATGACCACAGAGAAAGATTTATATATTGATGATATACAAGCTGGTTGAAGTTTATTTTGAGTTGATCAAACAATTTATTTCTCGTTTGTATGGAAGTCATTATTACAGAGTAATTGAATAAATGGCTAGTGTGACTTTTTTGAATTAATGAGCATGACTACTGCCGGTAAGACTAAGAAAGTGCTGACACCATCACCAATATATTAGGCACTAATATCACCACCTGTATAAACACTACCCCTCTTAATCACCCCAGATACACCACTGTATCTATAAGAGTGTATGTGTGCAAGGAGAAGAGATGATAGACATACCCATATTAAAGAGAGCCTCCACACATGACGATTCTATATTGACAGCCTCTTTATAGAAATGTAGCGCTTTCTCATACTCTGATTTAGCGAAGAGAACATTGCCTTTATTTACGAGAGCTGAAGGGTTATATCTATCGGCAGCCATCGCTAACTCAGCATACTTATCAGCCTGGCCCAAATCCTTCTCCTATAAAAAAACATAAATAATTTCATATATAATTAGACTGTGTCCCAGAAACACATTGTAATATTATATTACGACTTGAAGCTTTCCATAATAATTTTTTTCTCGCGCATAATATTGCAATGCAAAAGAAAATATTTGGTGGTGAGAGGTGCAAAGAAAAAAGAAATAGAACTGTGACTGTATAATCACACAATGTACACGCAAGCAGTATGTTCAAGGGGTGATGAACATATAGCACACTCACCAGGTAATACAGGAACGCCAGATTAGTCGCAGCAGTAGAAGCGACTTTAGTGTTGTCTTTCTTCTCAAAACTCTTGAGAGATTCGGCAGCTTTACCAAAGTCCTTCTCCTTTAGGTACATGATAGCTTTGTCTATCTCCAGGTCATGTGACAGATCCAAGTAGTGTGATGTACGTACCTGCTCTATACACCTGTCAACATGTGTCAATAACTATAACTATATCATCATCATTACGCCACATACACACAAACTGTATGTAAACAGTAGAACAGTCTTATTGGGGGATTATGCTCTCTCTGAAGAATTTGAGAAAGTAGGAGATAACTCTAATCTAAAGCTCAGACTGAGAACATAAACATAAGAGTTGTAAAAAACTATAAATGAAGAAACTGAGCTCTACATGATATCAGAATCAGAATGGTTTTATGTTAACATTGTCATTGAGGCCCAAAGGCGTTTGCTGAAGTTGTGTTTGATCCTCAAAGATTTCCCTCAAACAATAAATATATTTTTGAGACAGCATGGAGCAAGGTGGCATTGGTTCTTAATATAAAATTCCTCACCTGAAAACTTAGGGACATGCTTCATACTTTATATGATTATTTCCAGGTGACCATAGTTAGCAAAATATCAACAAACTCTAATTTTGACGTCATATAACCAGAGAACGTAGTATATATCTATGGTATCCGATCAAAGTGTCAGCTGTCCCCAACTCCTTGATCTGATATAGCGATATAATATAAGAAGAAGAATGCTTATAGTGTAGTTATATAACATACCAGTCATAACCCTGAGCAAAGCTGACATCTATAACAGGTGAAATGAGTTTAGCAGCAGATTTAATACACCTCTCAGCCTCTGTCCTCTTCTCCCTCTCATACTGACGGAGAGTATCATTCTTAATCACCTCAAGTATCAGATTGTGCTGTTTATCATCCTGTCAACAACAAAATCAGTACACAGTATTATGACAATGCTCTGTTTCTTACCGGTATAAACCATAGAATAAATAACGATAAAAGGCTCATCTGATGATTATGATCCTCTGAGCAGCACAAACGCGTTGCCCTCCAAAAGTAACAGTTTGTATTTGTGAGATATTGAGAACAGATGATATTGATTAAGCCAACAGTAACGATCATATAGTACGCTATATTGTACTGACATACAAGGGTGTTTACAAACAGGGGTGTATCCTCACATTGGGGTATATATATATATATAGGGGTATATAAAAGGAGGGATATTTTTATACAGTGGTTTATACTTACAGAGTGTTGTAGATATTTCTCCTCATCTTCTTGTTTGAGATCAGCAGTGAGAAGCTTCTGGAAGGCCAGCTTCATTCTATCCTTATCGTTGAGAGCGTAGTAACACACGACTAGATTAAACCCTGTACCTATGGTAGGACTCTCACTCATTATATGCTCCAGTGATGTGACAGCATCTGTATACTGTCCCTGCTTTATAAACGCTGCCGCTATGTTCTGCATTATCGTCAATCTGGAAACATGTGATGAGATCATGAAACAAACAGCTACTCTATTCATTATGTGTACATAAGATCGTGCTAACAGCTTCACAAACGGGAAAATCTGATGACAAATCCAAAAGAATTTAAAAACAGGAGAGTTTTCACATGTTCACAGTATGAAAGCGGTGAGGAGTTTGAGTATGAAACTATCCATACAAAGTCAGATCAACTGCGACGGACTACTGTGTAGTGTGTTCACCTCATCTGTCTATGATGATTAGGGACCTGATCGAGAGCCATTCTGTAGAACTTGACTGCTTTACTGTAATTCTTTTGTTTGAAGTAGATATTCCCCATATTCACTTTCAGTCGACCTGTCAAAGAGTCAATTAGTAACATTAAACTAGTATCACACATCCGCGTCAGGATGACAGTAGAGATTGGGGGCATTGAGAAAAAAAATTTCATCAAACAAGGGAGATCTCAGGTGGGCTAGGGATTTTCTCAACAATAGGCAGAACATGCACAAAGTTATATATTTGAGTGAGCTAATGAAGAATCTGATGATGAAACTTTTGAGAGAGTAAATTACTGACCAGCGTTACTAAAGAGCTTATTCTTGACGATGACATTATAACTATTGAGAGCTTCTCCATACATCTCATTAGCTGTGTACTGATTGGCTAAGTTAAACAGGATCTGTAACAAGAGCAGACAATACATAGAAATATGAATATAACCGATTCTACTCAGGGCTGAAAAAGAGAACACAAGTGGGGACGAACATCATGATTAGATAAAAAATCCACTGTATGGGAAATTATATTCATATATATTATATAATGTTCTGGTTATAGCATCCATAATCACCCATAGAATCATCACACTCTATTCGGTTGAATTTGCTAAAACCAGTTTTCCTATAATGAGCGTTCAAGTGTTCTGTACACTATTCAGGACTACCACAAAATTGTATTTGTTTCAGTCATAGACTTAATAATAAACCTAGACAGGACACTGTATATAGCTGAAGTGAGGCACTTGATTATGGTGACACGACGTCACCATAAGTAAGTGCCTCACTGCCTCAATGCTAATGCTCCATACAGTGTCCTGTCTAGGTTTATTATTAAGTCTATGGTTTCAGTATATAAGGATATGCAGTGTGTAGTTGTACTTACAGAGTAAGTAAGGTCAAGGTTAGCCTGTTCACCACCTCCGAGCGCTTCTCTCTGTCTCATCAGTAATCTCTCCTTTCTACCGGCTTCCTTCGCTTTATCTAATGCCTGAAAAAGTCAAAAACACTAAATTAAATAACAACATTTGAATTGTGATTGCTTTACTAAAGCAATTAAATTATCACAATCAAATCGCTCAAAATTATCACATGGTTTGTCAATTAGACAAAATCGCTCCCAAATTGCACATCTATATAGGTCCATCAATGAGTGAGCGATATCTGAGCGAGTTCCTATCAGGTATCACTCATTCATTGAGTGAGTGATCAGATTGCGATTTTGGCTGTTTTTAATTGAGAGACCCCCTGTATTGTGATGATGTTACATACCAGCTGAAGTTCACCACGACTCGCTGCCAGGCAGCTCTCTTCTATAAGCTCTGTCACCTTCTTCTCAAATAGCTTCAGTTTCTCCTCGGGAGAATCATCCGTCTTACCCTCTAGAGGGGGCGCAGGACCCTGCCCTGCATCAAGTCCAGGCCTACCAGAGCTGAGGAAAAAACAAGATAAGAATTAATGGAAACGCTGTGTTATTATCAGACAGGGCTGTGTGTGCTTTAACATCTCATTCCTAGAAGCAGAAAAATAGATAACCGATTAATTCATGTCGAGACATAAACAATTGTTCCTACAATGCAATGAATAACTAAGAACAGCTACCCTATGTCACACACATACATACCCAGAGTTAAATCCAGCAGCTCTTACTGCAGTCATAGGCCGAGCACCATCACCAGCTACGGCCCCTGTGATTGGTCGACCCATAGATGAAGGTCCGCCTCTCTGGCCAGTAGCTAGACGTGCCTGTCCAATAGGAATCTTTCCCGTGGGCTAAAGGAGACAAGGTTTACACATAAAAAATTCCATATCTAATAGACAGTTTTCTGAGCTCTTATATATGCCTTAATTCGGAGTTGTCCTCTCTCCAGTTTGGTACTTTTAACCGACGCCGCATAGGAAAAACCTGCTGAAAGAGGGTTATCTTGAAAACCGCTAATGTTAGGATAAAAATGAAATTTGATTAAGTGACTGCACCATTGAAAACACTGTGAGACAGGGTTTCAAAATCATTGGAGGCTTGAATGTTGATAAATCCTAATTTTAATGATGAAACTCACGAAAAATTCTGCCAAATTGTCCGCAAAACAGGCAGAAAATGCTATAATTTACTATCCAAATACTAAAATTATTTCCCAAACTATGTCCATATGAGTTTTCAATGCTGCAGATTCTGAATCAAAGATAATTTTTATCCTATTTTAAGCGGTTATCAAGATAACCCTCTTTTCAGCACGTTTTTCCTATGCGGCGTGGGTTAAAAGTACCAAACTGGAGAGAGGACAACTTCCAATTGAGGCCTAAATCAGAGCTCAGAAAACTGTCTATTAAAATATAAGATGGTGTTTATTTCTTCTCCTCACTACAATAAGCGTGTAGACTGGAATATATTGAAAAAATCTCAATAAACACAGAATATTCTAATCATTTGAATAAGAATTCTACAAAATCCAACATTGTCTGAAGTTTAATTACCGGTGGTCTCCTTCCTTGGCTAGTCTTGACTGCATTTTGAAAAGCTGCTTCTTGTTCGTAGCTCTAAAAAGATAAAGAAATAATTTGTAACTGCTGTACATGAAGCCATCAGATCATTTTATGTCGTCTTCAACTCTCTTACCACATAAGCACATTCAGGGTTAGCCTGTCTTGACAAGCTTTGTTCGGTGGGGGGGTCCCACTGTCTCCTTACGAACAGAACAGATTTATGACCCAGGGCAATCTTTCGGTTGTCGCAAATCCTTTTCGAACATAACAAAAAGTTATTTTCATATGTGAGCAATTACAAAACATTCATAGGCATTTCATAAAAATCCCACCTGGAATCCATCGTTGACATCAAATCCAGAGTAGAGATCATCCTCATCATCACCCGCGAGATGTACTCGCTCTGTGGTCATCTTTACTCAGAACAGATGTGCTGAAAATAAAAACCGTACAGTTAAAATTAACACTAAAAAAAGAGAGCAATATGAAGGAAAGTATGCTGTGATGTAAAATAAACATTGCCTTAGTTTAAATGGTACCAAGGTAACCAAGAAATAATAAGATGCCACATTTGACACCTTACGTCTAAGCAGGACAGCAGATCTCTGAGCAAGACCTTTCTGCTCTGGTCTAATTTATGATCTGATCAATGATTATAATAGGTGAAACATACTCATTGCTAGGAAATTTTTGGATACTTTTTATAGGATTTAAATTAAGTATTAGAAAGAATGACACAACGATGGATATGTTGGCCTTAAAAATCTACACAACATACTACCTAATGGGACATTTCAAACATAACACACTACTACTACAATATTTTCTGAAGAGAATAAAAAGTAACAGGTTTTGGTACATAAACAAAGAGGAGATATAGTGACAGCTTACTTGAATATTCTGTTCTTTTTCAATTTTTTAGCTTCCCTAGATACCCATGGAATTTACCCAGAGTGCACCAACAGTTTCCGTGAGGAATCCCTTACGAATATTAAAGAGAAAATACCAGTTCATTTGATTGGGTAATAATTTGATATATATTGTTGAAAAACCAATCAAATTCAATATACTATATGTCAAGGTCAGTCAATCCACTGATGATAAACTAATTAAAACCAACTCAGCTGATCAGAGAGAGAGACTGGCAAGTATGTTTTTAATTATTTTGTCACTAATCACCTTACATATGTTTACATATGTTATAATTAAGCTACATGTATATAAGGATATGTCTTTCTTGTCATGTACAAATACAAGTGAACATAAAATAGTAGATAGACTAGGAATATAAGAGTAGCAATTGTTACTGTAGCAGTACAGTTGAGATGTACTGCTGCTTTTAGTTTTACTCAACCAAGTCAATCAATGATGAATGTGACTCACTCTGCATAGATGGGCTGGGCCCATGTCACTCTCTCATCTGTCACCATGACCATGCCTCATTTTTGCCCATGACCATTGTTTAGTGGATGCAAGGAGTTACTCATTGGTGGTTATTATGGAACATGTGAATAACACAGCCTCCCAAGTCCCTTCCAGAGACTGGGACATGGCTGATTGGGTGTCTATCCTGCTTGATTTATTACTGGATATGGGAATCATCACTGACATACCGTATTGACACCTCAGAAATCCAGAAGACATGCCTCACAGTTGTACATGTGACTGTGTACAGCCTTGATCTCTAACTATTTCAGTATTGTCTGCTTATTTATTTCTCAGATTAGCACTGAGGTATGAAATAACACACATCGGGTCAACACTGATGATATTTTTGACCCTTAGCAAGTGAGATAGAGGTATTATAACAGCAGCCAAAAACTGACTTGTTCTCTACTGCTTATGACACATTGAGTCTGATTATCTCCTGTCCTATGTGACCTAAAGCAGTCATATCAGTAACAGTTGTAGGTAAGTCAGCATGCTATCTGCTGTAGGTTATGATTCTAGGCTCATAACCTTTATATTAATAATCAGTGTAGCGGGGAATGGCTGTATTACTCCCTCTTCGCAGTGAGGACTGTCTTTGATTGCAGCATCCAAGATTATTATATATTATATCTATGTGACTTTTGACATAATAAACTTGGTTAATGGCAGTACAATAAAAATGAGATTTCCATTTTTCTTGTTCAACAGATAATCTGTCTGGGTTATGCTACAGATGTATAAATTGTTTCTATCCTTTAGCTTCAATTTCACAGAGTTGAATGATGTTTGATCGTTAGAGGATTGTTCTATTATATAAGTAGATAATATAGTGCGATGGAATGAGTCACAGTAGAAAGGACTCAGATGCACCGCCTCTCCGTGGTGATGAGAGTGAGCTGAAGAATCTAGTAGTGACTGTACACACTCACACAAGATTAGCCTCTCAGAGATTCTATAACTTCTGGCACTACACAGACTCATCAGCTAAGTGTAACATGGCTAAGAGATTCATCAGAACTAAACAGATACTTATTATACTCACATCGTGTCTCTTCATATTTGGTACTATTTGGTAAGTCATCTCTTCTCATCATCTAACACAGGCAGAATACTCAACCCAGAAATGTGTGAGGCGCTGAACCCAGAAATGTGTGAGGCGCGGAACCCAGAAATATGTGAGGCTCTGGGCAGGTTTATTGGCTGGATAATTACCAAAGAAGGAATTTTGTCACACTTGTCTTGTTTTATCAACATGCTATAAAATATCTGCTGATATGGTAGTAGCATCGTCAGTTGACTGTATTGAAAGCTTAGCCTCAAGATATTCACCGGTCAAAGTCAATCCACAGTCACTATATACAAGATGTGATGCCTATATTTTGTCTCATTAACTTGCTGATATTTCCGCTGTATAAGTTAGGTATTGTGTTAGATGTGTGGATATAGGTTTGTGTATTGGTTGATTGTAGGTTTGGTAGTCACCCCGATGTCAGACCAGTCCTCGTACAGCAGCAGGAGAAGCATGTCATACGTCCGATGCCGACAGCTTCATCTCGTCCATTCCCAGATAACACAGATCTTCTCCGCAGATTCGGACTCTTAGATGAAGAAGATGATCCGATGAGAGTTCCATTTGACGAGACGAGTATGCAGGTATGTTGTGTATAACTTTTAAGTGTAAAGTGTTACTGAGATGTGAATCTCCATGAATACATAACTAGGAACCTACCCAAGGCATTTGAGCGATTCAGTTATAGTTTGAAGTATCATATAAATAATTGTGGTATCACCTGACTCTCTCGCTATATAAGCGACAGTTATCGACAACCATAGCATTATACAGGAACACAAATGGTAGGCCTACATGAACACTGGGGTGTATACAAATATTGTTATGAGGTAATTACAGCATTGTAGGAGCAGTGAATTTGGGAAAGAATTCCCAAAGATTGCTCATACTATATTTTTTTTATTGCAGGAGCTGGCTTATCCGCGTAGTGGTTGGGATATATACCTCCCGGAGTGGGCTAACCTTACATCTCCTCTCATAGTAACTGCCATGTTTGAGATTAAAGACTTTGAGAATATGATCAAGTTAATCTGGTCAGTGAAGGAATATGGGGGAGATAGCCATCTTGCTATATTTGATATGACTGAAGTAAAAAACGAGCATAAAGCTAAAAATCAACAAGATGACTTCAGAAACATGTACAGTGTAAGTGGTTATTTGTCATCCAGAGTAGAACCATCAGTTCTGAGTAATGGTGTACAATTGTTATTGGGTCAACCCTTATGTGGTTCTATACATCTTAATATCGTGGGGTGATAACTAATAACTAAGTTTATAGCATATCAGTAGGGCTACTTTTTGTTAGCAAAAAAGGTTTGTAGTATTTAAGTAGGTTTTAAACTATGTAGCAAACTGCTGGATTCTTCTGAGCAGACTAAGATGGGGTTTAGGTGTCCCTGCTGTCACTGCTCCTTGTATCAGAGTCAGAGGATAATCTGATACGGTCACTAGAAGAGACTCCTCGCTGGTCTGTATTAAGTTACAGATCTGCCAGTATAAGTAAAGTCTGTCATGTCTCAGTAAGCCTGCTGTATCCAAATCTACACACAATATAGCTTGTGTTCTACTCAGTCTCTTAGCATTACTCACAGGGTGTATACATAGACGACCCTCACTGCTTAGTGTCTTTAGTAATGTTCTTGTGTTAGATATTGATGTTAATTTGACAGCCTCAGTACAGAAATAGGATTCAAGAAAACCTCTGAGGAGAAAATTTTTCATTCTCCTCTCATGTGTAATCTCCATATCACCCCTGCAGCAATCCAAATATTTCATATCACCCCTACAGCAAACCAAATCAACCCTGAGTGAAAGAGCAAAGAGCATCATCTTAACAGTGCACATCACAAGACTCGCCGATGTCTAGCTTTACTGCTATCCTCAGTTTATCAGATTATTTGAAGCCTGTTTGAGAGAATATATTTATGAACCGCAATCATCATAAACTTACCTTTGAGCAATGAGATGAATAGTTGCAGAAGTCTTGTGTGGAAGAAGCTGCTTGACAGTTCTACACACAAATCTTCTATCCATAGATTGTACAAGCAGTGATTTTGTGTGCAGTCGATCGTTGATGAGCCGATATGTGCTAGGATTTGATTTAATGTCAGGAAGGCTCTTAGAGTATCTTGGCTTGAGAAGATCGGAGTTGTCTACACAATGTGATTCCGTGTGTATCTCACAGTTATCCTGACACTGTGGTGATATTAACAGAGTTGTATCACTACGACTTCCTGTCAATCCCATATTCTGTAGTTTCCTAAAGAAAATCGGATAATTTTACACAGGCAGAGACTAATATTATGTAAATCTCTATTCGCAATTGTATCATCTTTGTGAAGTAAATTATATCGATATGGCTGACAGCATTATTTGGCTCACCTAGATTGTTTGTTTCTATCACTGTGAGACACGAGTAGCTTCATGTGTCTGTATGCAGTCAGAAGTTTATCCTCCGATATTGGTATGAAATTTGGGCCGCGTCGCAAGTCAGAATTGTGGAACTAAAATAGAGATGGGTCTTGGTCGTTGGGCATAGAGACAGTTGAGGTGTAATAATTCCGAGTGTCCCAATGGGCTGGATGATCAGTTGTGGTCTTACATTGTTTGTTCAACAGCTGATGCTGGAATTTATAGGCCAAAGATGATAATAAGTTGCTGAAGAACGGAACCTTTCGGAAGTTACCTTATAAAACATGCTCTCATCTGCTGTAGTTAGAGCTGGACTAGCTCTACAGCTGGAGCTCATATTATCTCTTATCTCACGGATATCTGTAACTACCAGAGCAGTGTTGCTGGTCTGGTTAAACTGTATCAGACTCTGGGATCGAGTTATCACCACAACACCATCCTTGTCGTCATCTCCTTCTGTGATCTTATGATCTGTCTGATAAACGCAAGACAGAAATCTATACCCAGTGCCCTCAACTATAAGTATATCTGTAGCCAGGACACTAAATGGTATATCTGTAGAGTTTTCTACCTAAGAGATGGTACTAAAT
The DNA here is from genome assembly GCA_914767715.1 of Membranipora membranacea. Lineage (NCBI taxonomy): Eukaryota > Metazoa > Bryozoa > Gymnolaemata > Cheilostomatida > Membraniporidae > Membranipora > Membranipora membranacea. The sequence continues at coordinate 19,448,277 of OU612073.1, forward strand.
GGCTTTACTCAACAGCTGTGTAACGTAGGGTCTTCCTTCACTAACATCACATATCACGTTACAATACATAAGGCTCTACTAATATACAACTTCACTGACCTTGTCCAGTACATCGTGTGGATTGGGTGGGTATTTCTCTACTCTGTAGTATGAGTTCAGCTTTCTTTTAATGCCCTTAGGCTCATATTCTCGAGTCCTGAGAGGGACATGTCTCACCACCTCCCGTCTACCTTTGTTATGGTATGTGAAGAATTTGACGGCAGGCTGAGTAGCTGATTGGTCATGGATAGCTTCTCTGTATCTCTTCTCTGTCAATAATCATCACCACTGATATATACTAACTAGATGAGGGAAACATATCTGACCATGAACAGTTGTTGGACCCAATTTTTTATCTTTGATTGGTCCACAAGTTCAGAATTGTAATATAACTGACACTTGTAAACTTTTGTCATACAGCTTGCCTGAGTTTTTGAAGGTTGCTACTGGGCCGCAAGTAAATGTTTGACGGAAAAGCTACCAGGTTTTTAGCTTTATCCAGTTACTGACACAAAGTTATATACTGATGGGATATCTCCACAAAAATCCATGCTATGTATTTTACTACTGATCCATTAATTCATATCAATGATCATCACAACAAGTCGGCCAATCAGATCACATCATAAGAAGTCAGCAGGTCTGCTCCATTCTGCTTGCAGGATAGCCTTGTGACATAGTCTATCTCTGCGGCACAGCAGTGGTGGCGCTGCCTTCCATCAAGAAAGGCAACTCCCAGGGTTCAAGGTTATGATATATCAAAACCAGTGTTCCATTTAGGCCCAAATATTTCCAAATTATGGGTTTCCATTGTTTTCCCAATTATGGTACTCAGACTAGGTGAATTAGTTCAAGCCCTATGCTGCAGAGACGAACGTATGCCTCAACAGTTCGCACATGTGCAGACTGGGTCTGCTCTGATCTTGTGGTATGACATAATATATATCCCTATACCTTACTCTGTGCTATGATTGTATCACACAATTATTGCATTGATCTGAAGAGGAAACAAGTTTTCCTCCAGTAATCACAAAGTTTCCGATGGTTGGCACAATTGAGGGAAAGTACAATATGTATAAATATATACAACCCTATTTATATTTCTGCATATAACCCTGTATATCCATGTTTCTATTCTCATGCGTCTCTTTATCAGAACTTTCGTACTTACCTCTAATTGTCCCCTGTATGTCCTTGTAATGTATGAAGTAAGTGACATCCCCGAGCTTACTGTACCTCTCCACTCCTGTCTGATAACCTCTCCCCTCTCTCTGCTGTGCTGTCAGTGGTACACTCCTGTGATACACCCTCACTTGATGCACCCCTCTCTGTAGGGCACTCCTAGTGACAGCTTTACTCCCTTCCAGTGAGTCAGTCACTAATGGAGTGAGTAATTCATTGTCTCTCATCATGTTAGTCCTGTTGTCTTACTGAGAGGCAGAGCTCATTACAAACTCTATTGTTTGGGAAAAAGTGTTTCACTGTTACTATGTGAATGTGTCGCTAGGACGTGTGCTTCTCAGAAGCCTCTACCAAATTACTTCGGTTAATTATCTCAACCTTTCGGGGCGCTTCGAATTGTCTCACTAGAGTGCAGACAGTGCAAATCATTTGTGGAGTTCGAGATTGTGCTGTGGTGCAGTCCTCGAAACACATGCACTTGTTTTCGAAATAATTATAAGACATATATACCTACCATTGTTGATGACAAAGTTATGATATGTAGATAAGTAGGTCCTTATAACAGTGCTGCCATGTACTTACACACTCCGAAGTGACTCGTTATCTAACAGTACATAAACATGACGCAACGTTGACAGTCACGCATCCCATCATCAGCAGTATCTAATGAGATACAAGTGGATATAATATCAAATCTAAACTTAAATATCCCTAATTCTTTGTTGACAACTGTATCATTTCTACAAGAAATTTTATCCTTACTATGCCAAAAAATAAAAATAGTTAATAAAAAATGAAATAATAATTTAATCAAAACACATCATCAATGACAGTAGACACTATTTCTGAGGTGTCAGTGTCTCAATAATATCTTATTTTATGTCCCACAAAGCATGTAATACTCTCTAGCACAGCTCAATGAGCAGTCCAAATACGTTTGTTTTGACTATAGTCTCCATAAATATATAAAAATGGTTATGACAATCACTTGTATCTATTATCATGTATTATACGGCTACCGAGCCAACCTTGTGTGCACCTTGGCTGTGAAGCATACTGTAAGCTTAGCATGCCAACACTCATTTATATTGATATTTTTTGTGGAGAAAGTCTTCAATGCTCATGTGTCTGCGAGTTTTTGTGTCCATATCTTGTATTGCTGCCTGTGGAATGATCACTCAAGCTCTTCATTTTTGCCAGATCCTGATTCAGGTATTATTGAAACACATCCAAGTAGTTAAGGTTATATGGTGGCTAAATCTACAAACAAAACCACCTGCTGGTTACTTGTGACTTTATGCAGGGCTTTTATTTTACAGCTAGAGACTTATTGTAATCTAACTGAGATTTGCTCCGTCCAATCCGTCAAATTCAGGGAACAAAAAATACCCAAGTATATCAGAAAGAAAGACTTTGGTGCTTATAAGCCTATCATAATACAGGTGAGAATGTATAGTAGTAGGCCCCTATAGCCAGACGTGGCTACGAGAGAAAATAACTATATCATATGAATATTAATATTTCTAGTATTTCACAATGTTATATTGGTCTTACATGCATACTGTGCTTCAGTATGCCTGTAAGACCACACAACGTCCTCATTAATCCTCTCTGCATCCTGTCTCATGTTATGTAAGTGTAAATCTATAGGTTATAATATAATAATAATATCTCCCACATTTATATGTCTGTTTACAGAGGATGTTGAAGTTGTTTCCCCTGGTATTATGGATAGATAGTGATATGATACTTTCCTCTTCCGAGGCTCTTCAGTCTGTATGGAGATTGACGAGTCGACATAATGTTACGACGTTCCGTATTCTCAATGGCTGTAGTGTCTCATCTTATACATTTAAGAAGATGTTACCTTACTTTGGTCTCGTAGATAGAATGGATGCTGTAAACTACGCTCATATGATCGAGGTTTGTATGCTGTGTGATGACTGTTTGGCGTATGTGTGGTGCCTGTTTGGTGTCTGTTTGGTTATAAAGTTTAAATGCTCTTTTTTAGTAACAGACCTTTGATATGCTCTTTTAGTATTCCAATCTTAACCTTTCCATTCCAATGCACCAAATCCATCTTGGCAACCAAGTCTATTGACATTGATATCCCATTCATGCATTGAAACAGTTTTCACAGCGAAGTCAGCTTTTCTAGGCTAATATCACAGCTGACACCTGGTTAGGGCAAGAGGACAGTTGAGAGACCTAACTCTGTAAACCACAGCAATTTTAGTAGCCTGTATATTATTGGATTTATTACAGAGCGGTGTTTATGCGTTCAGACGTACAAAGTCAGTAGATAGACTGATCAGATTATGGTTAAACTGCTCTCTCACAGAGACGTGTATAAAACCGATAGGTGTAAGTAATGAATGCTCCAGTACCTCCTGTAAGGATAACCAGCCGACATTCGCTTATCTAAACTGTCACAAGTTTGAGACATCTGCTCTGTGTGCCAGTCTGGTCAGTCTAAGTTTTCAGTAAGTACCTTTATCATCTCTACTCTATTATTAAGCAACAATGCTTATATTATGTTTGGAATGTGTAAGCTTTGTAGCTGATGGGTGATGTGGTTTGTTTCAGAGGTAGCATTTTCAGTCATCCAGCACACCAAAGTCTGGTCGCTACAGTAGACCTATAGAATTAACCTCTGTTCCGCACACTTATTTAGACCCTGACCCAATGGTCTGAGTTGTCCCCCCTTTCTTTATTCACGATGAGACAACTTTAAATTATCAATGCGCACGCTCACCCCTTGCTGACCTTGTAAATATATGAGTGATGATTTTACTGTTTACAGTCGACATGAAGCTTCACATGAAGACTACGAAGAGCTAGTGATGAACACTCAGCCAGATAAAGAGACTGGCTTTAATATGACAGCTATAAAAATTAGTATCAGTACAGAACGTCATCGAATACTCAAGCTTTATAATAGGGTCAAGGTCAACTTACTAGAGCAGGATGACGAGGAAGTGATAGAGAGAGAGATAAGACCGCAGAGTATCGGTGATATGCAGGGCTGATTTGTGTTATTCTGTTTTTATATCTAATATTCATTACACACTTAGCGGTTGTAATGTTTTTAACCTCAGAGGTTTGCACAACGTCACAATTGTTAACATATATGCTGTTAGAAGCCTCAGCTAATCTTCAGAGGAATTATGTGTAAGTAAAAACTCATTGAGGATCTGTTGAGGTTGCAACCTCTGTTAGTATGTTTATTTTATTTTATGACTGGTGTCTGAGTGCGGTACTGGTTGTAATGTGCCCTAGCCTATCGTAGAGTGTTTTTTTAATACCATGCATGACAAATTATGGTATTTAGCCACCAATTTCAATTGATTTCGTTTACTATTCAGATTGGATATTTTAATGTATCTTTTATTACACAAGAAAAGTGGGGCAGCAAGCTGGAGTACTAAACAACATATTTTTGATACTCTGATAACATACACCTTTGACTAGGAAAAATATAAGTATGAAAAAAACAGTAGGCCTATTAGTAATTTGTGGCAATAATGAGTTGTGACACAACTCTAAGCCAATTCATATATCATTTATCACATCTTCTTTCTTTGTTCATATGCATCTATTTGTATTCAGGTGAAGCTTTTTGTCACAAAACTCGTCATCAAATCCTCAATATGGCCCCCAAGTTTATCTTACTGTGTCGACCTTCACAGATCAGCGCGTGAATACTTGATGTGTTACATGGTTACAAGTAGCCCTTCTCACTGAATCATACATGAATATGACCTTTTTCTTACCTTCTTCTCAAAATTCTCAAGTTGAGACCAGAAACCATTGTTTGGCAGAACTAGAGGGCGTCTTGTCTTCATGTAGTTATACGCCTCGCCTAAGTCTAATCCTGTAATGGTCAACAATTAAAAGTATATCAGTCGATTATATGGGTATGGATTGAAAATTCAACCCAGTATTGTATATACTGTCGTCATAACTGCTGCTTTGTCTGAGATCAGATCCAATAAAAGTACCAGAATTTTTGGATAGAGAAGGATGCTGTTTGATAAATTGCAATTCCTAAACTTATTGCATTACAAAAAATCAGACTGCTATATAAATTGAATGGTCGGTTTGGAGCAGACATAAGTCCTTGTGCTTCATAATTGACTATGATCTAAATGATGGGAACTTAGATTTGGATTGATGCCAGATTTAAACATGTTTGTACTGGGTTAGTTAGACAATCTCTGCCTACATTTTGATTTGAGCAACGACGCAGACAGAAACCGAACTGTTAGTACCAAAAGAAAATGAAAAGAATTATGTAGCATCCTACCTTTATACTTCATAAGATAAGCCATACAGAGAGTGGCAGATCTACTAATACCAGCCATACAATGTACCAGTACTCTACCGCCGCCCTGATGTATTACACTCTCTATCTTATCAGCTACTGTATCAAAGTATGGAGCTAGGTTGGCTGATGTCACATCATCTACTCCTACTCTCACTGTCTATAATATACAAGGGTCATGTCAACCACCTCCACACATACTGGTTATAAGGTGCAAATATAGACTTAATATAAGTATAATATAATATAATATAAGTATATTAAGTCTATTGGTGCTAACAAGGCTCATATCATCCAACCCTAACCTCACTGTCTATTACAATACAAAGGTTACTTTATGCATCCCTACCCGGTCTATAATATAAAAACAAAGGTTATTTCATCCACTGATCATTTATCGTATAAAGGGCCATGGAATGAACAGATTGGTAAAATATCCATCAGTGTTTCATACTTGTCCGAGTCGATAAGATAGAGAAGTTATCTTACCTCTAGACCAGGTATATCGAGAGCCGGATAATCCACAGTAGCGTTTATAACACAGCTAATACCGAGAGCTTTAACTTTCTCTTCTTTGAGAGCCATAACTCCACATAAGTACAGTTGATCAGTAACTGATGATATCCCAGCAATGCACTCCCTCTCCTTTATCTCACTGGCTGTGTGAGAAGCCATTAAAGAGATCTATGTACAGTCAGTGATAAGAGACAACCGATGAGTGTGGAGATGTATGATTGGTGTCGGATGTATCGAGTGATCAGAGACGACTGAGCGGTACGGGGATGTCCGCTGGGTGAAATGTTGAGCGATCAGTGCGGATCCTTGAGTATCCTATTTCTGAATGATCGTTAGTCATACAGAGCACTATATGTAGATCCTTAGCCCAGCAGACTCAAGTAACTCGGAGACCAAAGAGTATTTCCTGCTCTATTTCCTCACAACAGAAATGGTGTGACACAAAAACTGATTTGACTTAGCTAACAATCAATGTTTTAATTCTCTGGTGTTAGGCTTTGGAAGGAAGCACTGTCATATTATAGTGAAAGTCTGCATTCATAGATTACTTGGCAGATATGTGTTGGAGGTATTTATCACTTACTTTTATGTCATGATTACGCAATCGAAGATTGTGGGATTTCCCAATACAATGTTTTGCAGTGATGATTATGCAGTGCTATTGCAACATAGGAGCAAGGTGCTATTCTGCTATGATTTAAATGGAATCATTACGGATCATAGTATATTTGCCCAACCAAGAATGAAAACCTACCACCATATGGATCCACCAATGAACTAGGTTTAGTTCATTGGATCCACCGCAGAGCTACCTCAAAACCACTGCAGAACCTCCGTAGAACCACCGCAGAGCCACTTCTGAGCCATTACTGAATCGCCAGTGAACAGACATAATTGTGATTAACACGGTAAAAAGATTATGTATGGAGGATGACATTCAGTGCTGTTGATGAACACAGGTGAATTCTCTGTCCATGACCACAGCTGGACAGGCAAGAAATGTTAAATACCCGCAGCTGCATCGATATAATGAAGTCATGAGGTCATGGACAAGTGATGTCAAAGATTAATGACTGCTTGGTGATGCTGTATAGATATTACACACAAATACTTCAGAAAGGATGTAGACAACAATGCAAAGCTCATCGCCCTGTTCTTAGGAAATGTTGAGTCTCTTGTCCTCCAGTTTCATTATCATTTTTATCACCATGTCAGCAAGGCCAAGAATGAGCAGGAACATCATAAAACTCGATCCATAATAAGGCAGGGCGATTTTTAGCCTGTCTTGACATGCTTTGTCAATGCAGGCTAGATGACTTCATGCGTTTGAGGATTGAAAGTAAAGTAAACGAGAAAGAACTGAACCAAAATGGCAAATATGGAAGCAATCTGCCAACGCACAGGAAACAGACTTCATTTTAACAGAAGCATCTTACTTCTCAAAAATGCTCAAAACACAAGCTTTCCAAATACTGGGACAGCACAGGTAAATTATCAAAGTGAAACAACAGCAGTCTAGTTTTATTTTAGAGGTTTATTACCAAATATATGAACAGCCTTCTTATAGCAAGAGATTGAGATAAATAACAACTCTGAAAGTGCGATAAAGTTTTCACACAGACACCCAGAACTTTATATATTATATAATCATGTGTGTAGTGTAGCCTATATCATGACGAGGTCATGTACTGAATGCCCCCAGCATTGTTATAGTAAAGTTTGCTACATTTTAAGGTCATTTACAGTTTGTCCCCAGCATTGAAGACTATCTTTTCAATTGTCAGTCGTAATTGAACTTCATTTTGATAGCAGAAGACACAAAATAACAAGTATAGATAAGCATGTATAGTATAAGCAAATTAGATAAATGTGATTGGAGAATTTCAGTTAGTATGATCAAGGAGTTAACTCCTTGGTATGATATATATATATACCTTATATGGTAATACATGTCAGCAATATCTCTCAGCTTAGCACCCTTAATAAGCGGCACAAATATCAGCAGCTTAAAAATGGAAGAAAACAAAAAAGGGAAAAATAGATAAAATTTCCTACAAAAGCTAGAGTGTGTATATTATCAAGGAAGCCTGCGGGAGTAGTCACTGCCATAAGTAGTGGACCAGTGCTGACCTCTGTTACTTTTCATGGCTCTGACAGCTATCTCTCTCTGATTATTGGGCTGTAACCTGACAGTCCCGCTACCTGAGCTCCTCAGTGTACTCAGCTTATGAGGCCCTGAAGACAATGTGGGGTTCCGTGTAACACCCGCATTTAGGTTAAGAGAAGAGTGAGGAGCTTTACTATAGTAGCCTCTGTCTGGATATCGTGACGTGACAATACCTTGTTGAGCTGGGTGAGCTGGATGAGCTGAGGATGTTTGATTATTTGTATGGAGGGAGGGAGGACCACCCCTGGCACTGCTCAGCTGTCTCACTGTTAGAGAAGGATTATCTACATGAGAAGAGCTCAGAGCCTGGTGAGATTTAGGAAAAACTGCACTTCCAGTCTTTGGAGTTGTCTCCTCCTTATTTCTAGCATAAGCTGCCTCCTGTAAAAAATGAAATTCCGTTTATTACGGCTCTGTACCTAAATCCGTACCTAGTGATTACATAACAGTTCACCGATCCCAATATATGTCTAAGTAGTCAAAGGTGACGAAGAGGTTACCTAGTTCATAAACAGAGGTTAACGATAATCAATTATCAATTTATAACAAAGGTCATTCAAGCTTCCCTTGTGTGAAAAGGCCGTTAAAGTCTACATCAAGTGATTTGGTTTTGTAACTATAAGCACAACCATCCACCCTGACCCTGACCAACTACTGAGGCATGTGTTTGTCTCTGCAGCTAAGAATCAAAATTAATTCACAGAGGCTTAAATATGAGAAAACAGATGTCTAACATAACTTCAGAATAACAAAATGAAACACTGGTTTTTGAGAGTTGCCTTCCTCAATGGAAGACAGAACAATCTGAGCTGAGCTTCAGGAATAGCACCAGAATAAAGACTGTGCTGCAGGTACAGTGATATCTGGCAGCTGGAAGAAAAAAATCATGTTCTAGGACTAAAGGAACCCAGAGATATATAAAATTACAATTTCTGCTCAGACAAGTGAAGTGTTGGTGCTTGGTGTTATGAACCACATAAGGTCTAAGCGACAGCTAAGAAGGATCCAGAAAACCAGATAATTAACGCGAAGGCAGTACCAGTCTTGCATGAAGAGTGTGTAAATATGTTTATCACCTCCAACTGAGGAAATTCATAGCAACATGCATGCAGAGAGAATACCGAAGCTCCCATCACCACCAATCACCACTAAGTGTTAATGAGTCAGGCTATCTACTGGTAGGTTATATAAGGCTAGTGAATCACTTACTCTTCATTACAACACAACTAGAATAGTCTTGTCATGTATTTATCCCCTGCATGAGTTCTATGATGAGATGACTCCTATAAATGGGACAACTCTAAATTAAACTCTACATATCTCATAATAGGCCAGAAATCGGGAACCTGCGTATAGATGGGTTAGTTGGTAGAAGGACTCGGTGCAGATACAGAATAATTAATTGTACATTGGCAACCGTACAAAGTGCTTTATTATATTATTATATTACATTATATTGTATTATTCACCAGGAAATTATTGACATCTCAGCAGACCACCAATCCACACGCAGATAACCTCAGATCTGAGTTGGGACTATTTCATAAATTTGTCGATCAAGATGCATTTAAAATGTATAAATTAGAGCAGACTGTACAGGAAAATGTTTCAATGCAATATATTGATTCTCGTTTTTCTTGGTTTTTGTAGAGGTGAATGTAGGAGGTAAAACATCACCAGAACTTGATATCCTAAGGTTTCTCTGAACACATTAGTGTTTTCAAATCCTATATGGATCATAGAGTCAGCGAAAGCCTGACAACGTCTGGTTGCACAAAGGGACACAGAGTTACTGATATAAGATATACAAGGTCATAAGATATCCAATCTTATCTGCTACTACGACGAGTGAATTGTTTCTTCAGTTTTAGTTTAGTCAGTATACAAGTTACAGACACATTTATTTGTATTCTATTTGTAAGTGTATCACCTCTCACCTGTTTACGTCGTTTGAGGTCTCGCTCATAACTGATCAGTTGTCTCCAGAATCCATCATTAGGTCTGATAAGAGGACGCTTAGCCTTCATGTGACTATAAGCCTGCTGGAGTGTTAGACCTGCAGTTATCAGAGAATACATCATCAACTGAGGCATAGGGAGACCACAGCGTTATAGTATTTAAAATAAAGAGATTTCAGATTAAAGTGATTGTGAAGGAATCAGGTTTTTGCTATCATTCTGTCGCTCCCAGTCTAAATTAGAAAACTGCAATAAGGTTTATTAACAACATACAGCCCAGTTTCAACTTATTTTAACTCAATGTTGAGTTGTGAAGGTACTAAAAAGGTACTGTTTTAATGATAGTATATACAAATTAGTACCTTTTTAGTATCTTCCAAACTCAACTTTGAGTGAAAATCAGTTGAAACTGGGCCACTTGCATTTAGCATTTTTCTAAATTGGACTGAGAACTTTAGAATGATACCACAAGCCATAATACATAAGTCAGCATACCGGCACACTGTCTCAATAACCTTACTGTTATATTACAGGGAGGGTCTGAAGGAGAAAAGATGACTCACCTTTATACTTCATAAGATAAGCTATACAGAGAGAAGACGATCTACTAATACCAGCCATACAATGTACCAGAGCTTTACCTCCCCGCCTCACTACATCATGAATCTTATCCGCTGTCCTGTCAAAGTATGGAGCTAAGTTTGCAGACGGAACGTCATCAATCACTATCTTCACCGTCTGCAAAAACAAAGAGTGGAGATAATCATGAGTAAAAGATCAGACTATACTAGGTAGGAGGGGGTGGAGTGATATATCGGAGAGTGTCCAAGGGGATGACTTGCAATTCTCAACCCCTCAAACATTATTAGTTCTGTGTATTTACACAGTCTTACAGAGTATGTCAAAGATTCTCCTTTTTGCAGCCCTACATTGAAACAGGTAGATTGATAAAAGAGGGGTGACTCATCTGAATTAAGAGTGCTGAACAAATCTAAACTAACACTTCTTTGTAAAGGATACAATATTAAAAGGTTGTATAGTTTCGTAAATGGTCTAAATCAGTAATAAGAGAAATCAAACTAAAATGTCAAATATGATATCTTCTAACAAATGAGTTTTGTGGTGACCTTCATACAATCTGCAAAGTGATCTATAAATAACATCACACAGTCCCCTTGAGCAGTGTAACACCCTTACTTATAGAAATTTGAGAACACGCACATTCACTGATATAATTTAGTCTCATCGTCATTGTCTGTCTTAGTTGATTGGAGAGCATATTTTAATTTCATAAAACCTTAAATTGAGTGGTAAATTAGACCACTGACTTTGATTTGGTTGGCCATTAGGGCAAAAATTTAGCTATGTGTCACACTCGTTTCAGACCAGCTCATGAAGGCTTTGAGTAGGAGTTGATATGAGATCTTAAGATGAGAATGAGTCACGAATCAGATAGGGTATCTCTCATGTTAATTAGTCTAAGAAAGCCTGAGAAATACACAGTAATCACAAGTATGCAGAATATGTAACAACTATAGATGGAGATATGGGGGTTCAGTGATTGTAGAGATGGTCATCATTAGGCCTATATAGTAAAGTTTGTCTCAACAGCTCTCGTCAAGTTGTGACTAACTCTTAATCTGGTACGATCCTGTTTGCCCTTATTTGGGAGTCGCCCTCCCTTTACTGATAAGCTGCAGACACGAGAGATTGGTCAATAATTGACGCCTCATCGTGATATTGAAATCTCCCTGGTGAATAGTAGGTGGCCCATTGTTTTTTGGAGTGGAGATGTAACATAAAGTGTTATAATATCAAACCAAGTAAGGGGATTCCAAAATATGAAAAAATTAACACTTGGAGAAATGTGGGATTATGACAGATTAATGTAATGTGGAGGAATTGTCAAACTGCCTGAATGGTGCTCACATTGCTCAGGTCAGGTCAGGTCAGTCTATTCCTGTGAACATAAGTATATTGAAGTGTGCAATTTTTGAAATGCAGGCCTATGAATTTTGATATCATATATCAATTCAGGTAGTCTAAGGGTTTAAACTCTGCCTGGCCTGCTCTAGTTCAACTCCACTATTATTCACAGACTTCCATCCTACCCACTGAGTGCTTGCTTTCCATGGCTATCCCACAAATTGGATGTTTGTTCATTAATCATTTTTTCCCGCTGGGTTCTCAGTAGAGGGGCGGAACTCCAAATGTAGGCAAGCTAGATCAAATATGAACTAGTAAAGTAAACATATCAGAGAATTTAATGGCCGAGCAATGGAAACTATACATATTATATCTGATCCGATACCAGCTTCTCTCACAACCCACGAGTCCTGGCATGGATACCAGACAAAAGGCTGGATCAGGTATACAAAAATAGAGGAGTTATCTTACCTCTAGGCCAGGTATATTTAGAGCTGGCCATTCCAGAGTAGCGTTTATAACACAGTTAATACCGAGAGCTTTAACTTTCTCTTCTTTGAGAGCCATAACTCCACATATATACAGTTGATCGTTCACTGATGATATAGCCTTAAATGTTCCTGTATATGTATATATATAAAACATGAGAACATGAGGGCATTCAGATCAGAGACTTTTGAGGTTAACAATTTTTTACAGTGACATCAAGACGTAAAACTGAGTGCCTCATAACACTTTCCCTTCCTATTTCTTCATTGTTTAAACATGTGTTATTTAGGTTAACATAAAAATGGTGCAGCCCAGTAGTGCCTCTTGTTCAGACTTGTGGCAAATGGTGCTGAAAATAAACATTAAAAATCTTTGGCAGGAATTTTGGCAGATAATGAACTGAGTGACGCTTGTTGAGTTTATGTTTACACATTGATAACTATGGAATGTGTAACCAAGGCATGCCATGGAAACACGACAAAATCACTGTCTATGGAAAGATTGTAAATTAGTTTTTATATCCCAATTTTTATGATGAATGCCACTCTAGTCTGGAGTGCAGTTAGATGACTGCCAATAAGTATGTCGAGTAATAAACTGGCCTGTATTACTCATCTTGTCCTCTCAGTATAACATGTCAGCTCTTCTAGTATTATCATCAGATAACTTGTAGACAAATTTGAATCTCTTTATGATGTTTTATGGTATTAGAAAGCTAAATAATTATTATAATCAGACAACCATCATACTATATACTCATATAACAAACACATTCAACTGGCCGACATACAGGATGGCCGTGTATATAGGAGACATTCACACCTGAATGCTGCCAGGTACGGTACACCTGAAGCACATGTCTTCCATACTACCACAGACCATCATGTATATCAGATTAAACCAGAAACTAGCGATAGTTATAATATTTCTCACCTATATCACCAAATGTGCCAGGTGCGAACTTGGCCGGTCGACCAATCACAAACGAGGTCATTCTGTCGGCAGTACGATGGTTTACAGAGTCACTGGAACCAAATAATCGAGGTCTGAAAAAATAAAAACAAATCTGTGTTATTAATTGAATCAAGGATTGTCCATCCGAAGCCATGTCCAGGTATAGACACAGAGAGGGAAGAGGGAAGGAAGCACACAGGTGCAATAACCTGAGCACCTGACTGGACTTATCTTATCAATATAAAGTAAAAAATAAATTATTGCAGCTTGACAACTATTGTTTGGTCAGGATAGACTGTCACTGAACAAAAAAAGAAGCCTACTAAAATATACTGTCACAGAGTAAGGATATAACCTTACTCTGTGATACTGTTGTACCTACCACGCTAAGTGTGCTACAGACACATCTATAATACAGCTGGCAATCTGCCAATCAAATAGAGGATGTTTTGACGTGTTTTTTGTAAATAATTTAATGCAGTTATGTACATATCCAGCCCTAACCTCATTCAATTAATACAGCAGAAATCAATTAATGCAGCAAATCCCTTAGAAGTTTAATCCTCAGATTCAGCAATGTCAAAATAATATCAAGGCACAAGGCCACAGTTCAAATTTTGACAGTCAAGGGCATGACTAGCAAATCTCAGTCTTGGACTCTTGGTAACCAGCAGTGAATGGTAATTTATTCAGAGCACCCTTAGCAGAGGAAATGTATATAAGATCCATTTCCTTGTGCTAGAATATTGCAAAAATGTAAAACTGCCTCATCTGTGAAGAGGGAGACAAGAGCGTTCCCACTCTTATAGACTTTAACTGCTCTGCTCTTCCTGTCCAGAATACACTCTAGTTATACCAGCAAAACGATCTACTTGTCTAAAATCAGTACCAAAGCCTCAGACTAGAACAGCGCCAAGATCAAAATTCCCTCTCATTCACTATTATTGGAATAATGACTATAGTTGTCGACTATGGAGTACTTTCTTTATTACACATCTTTTCCTTTCCCTGTCAGCTCTCAGCGTTTAATTTTTTTGAGGATCAATAATGGATTTTCCCATCTGTTTGAATCATTGATCGATGCAATGAAGCCATTTATATACATAAAGAGGCGTTATAATATATATATTATAAAGAGTTGTTATGTATACTAAAGAGTCGATCATCCCGGCGTGAAACGATCATCCCGGAGTGAAATGAGAAATAATAACCAATAATACAGCAGATAAAGCAACTGGCTTCCTTACAGGAAAATCCGCTAAAAGTGAGAGATTGAATTTGCTGAGAAATACAATTCGTGTTAGCTTAGCTAATTGGAATGCTGCCACACCAGCATTTTTTCAATAAATGTTGCTCCCATTTCCCCCTTGGTCACCCTAAAATAATCTTACTTTCTGCCGTTAGATTTGGATGACTTCTGAGCTGTTCTGATAACATTCTTTAAATTCTCGAGTTCAGCTCTGCTGAGAGGAGTCTGTATAACGACCCGGTCTCGGTGTCCTGGACTCGCTGATCGAGCTCTGTGCTGACGTCGGGTGAGTGTAGAGGAGCGGTGACCTTCTGACCCTGCCGAGTTAGGATGCAGTGACTGATTTGATAAATGATCATTTGACTTATAGCGTGAGTATCTCTTACCGGAGTCTGTTTTGTCCTTATAATGTGCTGCTGAATTGTTAGAGAGTATGTGATCGCTGCCGCCCCTTGACATGTCATACTTACTAGCGCTGACATGAGGTGGTAGATGTGTAGGCCTGTAGCTTGTAAATGTTTTGTCAGCTCCATTATATCCGTTAACATAGCCATTAGTACCCGCCTGTTGTGGCTTCTTATGACTAGAATAACCGTTTGAGTGACCGTTGGAGGTTGGCGTATCGACGTATTTAATTCTGGTTCCATAAGACGGCATACTGACTGGTCGGGTCTGCCTCTTGTCCCGTGACTGATTACGTTGCTGACTGGTAGAAGGAGGTTTAGTGTACTCGTTAACTTCAGCTCTCTGCTGCCGCGAAGGTAGATCAGCTTCAGTGAAACTTACACGCAGTACCTTTCTCTTACCGGAGGATTGCTGCTGACGCTCCTGCTGCTGACGCTCCTGCTGCTGACGCTCCTGCTGCTGACGCTCCTGCTGCTGACGCTCCTGCTGCTGACGCTCCTGCTGCTGACGCTCCTGCTGCTGACGCTCCTGCTGCTGACGCTCCTGCTGCTGACGCTCCTGCTGCTGACGCTCCTGCGGTGACTTCATACCAGTACTTAGTACCAGCTGCTGTTTAATGATATCATGTTCCTGTTGATGACTCGACGTCGCAGTGATATTTTTATGCTTATCAACACTTAGATTGCTTAACCCTGCTCCCATAACAACAGCAGTGTGTCTATGAGGAGGGTATCCCAGTAATCAGCAAGGCTGAGAGAGAGGCTAATGATGTATATCAGCTACTGATGGAGTCAGATACACCAAATAAACCTACGATCTGTGTATGTAGAGTAGCTATGAGGATATGATCACCGATCAGATACAGTATATATTATACAGTCTAACAGAGAGAGAGAGAGAGAGAGAGAGCGTGATAATCCTGTATATACTGATCAGTGTGCTGTAGTGTAGTGTGCCAGTACGTATGTAAGTCAATATGATATAATCAGCAGATAAGCTTGTATCTTATGAATGAAGTATTTATAAATGATCGAGCGTGTGAATAAAAGGAATGTCACTGACTGTATTCAGTTTGTAGCTCATCAGGTATGGTGCATTCTGCAGTCTGGAGGGCGAAACGCTTAGGTAAATTCTTTAAAGTGACTTTGTTGCTCTGACACCAGAAGGCGAGCTATAGAATAAAATCAGACCACTGATTCCTGAATCTTTTATACCCGCCACAGTTTCAACAAATGTGATAATAATCTTACTGTTCCAATAAGAGAAAAAATTTCACCATATCTTAAAAAGTAACTGTTTCATACATGTTACTTTTTTTTCTCCTTTGTGTTTTGTGGTTTCGTGTTCCCTTTGTGTTGCTTGTGAGATTTACACACCTGGCTGGTCAATCTGAATAGTAGAGCTCAGACATGGTGAAAGTGAGCTTCATCGTGTAAGCCAGTATAATGATAATACAGTGAAGACTTAGATTCCATGTGATAATATTATGTGTATAACTGTTGAATACTGCCAAGATGAGGAGCTTGAATAACAAAATGTCAATGAAGAAGATGCAGTTATCCTTTTGTCTAAAGATTACATAGTCTTAGTCTGAATGTTAGGAGTTATGTAAACATCTAACTCGTTAGATTTACTCTAATTAATCAGAGGTAAAAGTTACAATGAAGATTAGACCTCTAATTGATCCAAATCAGCTAAATATAAAAGAATCTAAATTTGATGCCGCCTCTCTGCATGAGATTTAAGTTTATAAAGATATTAATTTTACGCTGTGCTGCTATTTTGTAGCCGATGATGAAGCAGGCTAGACATATACGGCCTATATTATATTAGTATTTATCAGTATAGGAGAAACTGACTGAAGGTATACATATTACAGCATGAATTCAGTGCTAACTAATAAAGTACACAGCTGAATAAGTATTTAGACATAGAAGCTTGTGAGCCTGAGGCACTATTTGATTGTGTTAGAGCATTGAGAGGGGTGGGATTGTAAACACTCTGTCATCAAAACAACTCAGAACATAACATTAATATAGCTTGGTTGTTTTTAAGATTCCTGCTATTGATCGACAAAACAATGATGTAAGGACACTTTAAGGATTCCCAGAGGGACAACAACAACAGACAGAGATAACAATTAGTCTGAGAAACTGTCACCAAAATTAGAGAACTTGTCCAGACTAGACAAATATCTCTGCTCTACGCAATGCATTTATTAATTCAAAACGTTATTTTCCGAAAGTCCTGAAGCATAAGAGGTAAAAATCAGCTAGGAAACATTCCTGCATGGTCTTTCCCTAGCTTGCTCGATAAAAACCTTGACCTTGTACAACATCATCTATATCCTCCAACCTTCTTATATTATTTTTCACCCCATATCATACCACTTTAACAATATCTAGGCTTCTGTATCCACTTTACGATTATCTCGGTGGTAGGGATAAAGATGCCAAAACACCCTTATCCCACATTTACAAGTCGTTGCTGGTAGTTATAAAGCTGCCCCCAATAAAAACTGTTTAGTAAACTCTTACATATCGCCAATCAACGGAGCCCGAACTCAGACGGCAATCAAATTATCTAATGAATATGTAATAGTGATGTATGTAGTATTTATATTTTTATTCATCCATGGCTGTTGAATAATTTCAGTGGAGGAAATCATCCTCCGGACATCAAAAAATTTGGAATTCTTCACATCACAGCTCATAGCAGTGGAGATTAGATTGAAGAGCAGCAGCCAACTTGATATAACCTAGACACGGGTAAAAAGGCTAATAACATTATTAGAGTTATACTCCCTTGTCCAAGGGTAAAACAACTACAGATTAATCTTCCGTAGAGCTAGTTGCTGTCCTCTCTACCTACAATGTTATACAGAGCAGAGCTCAGCGGTAGACCTCAACCAGTTACTGAGCAGAGAATGATCCATTCAAAACATGGACAAACTAATTCAGCCTTTATCCGGACAATAATACTTGGAATTGAAACATGAAAAGGCTGGATGTGGACAGAGCAAGTTTGAAAAAGAAGGCTAGAAGTAGAGACGGCTGTAGATGCATGATGAGACCAAAATGAAGGCAGTCATTGTCATATCCACAGACTGATAAGATGATGATGAAATCCTGGTAGATATATTAATTTGTTGCATATTAAATTTAACAAAAACAGGCTTGTTGCTGCCAGCAGCGCCGTTTCAAGTAATTAATCTCAAACAAAGTTTTTACAGACGTCAGAACACGGAACCCTTTTGCAATAATATAGATTCTCCTAAACTAGCAAGATGACAATAGTACTATATTTTAGAAAAGCGCCCTTGCCATAAAAGTTACACAAACAAGTAACAGTGATAAGCTGTAGAGCTGAGATGTAGCTGTTCTATACTGGTCAGACCAGTTCGTTGTACTGTATTTTGGGACTCAAACACAAATTGTTGTGTGGAGAAAGTGGGAAATGCTGATTATGACTCACCTTGTTTACTTGAGCAGGGAAACAAATATCACTGTGACTGGGGATATCAGAGAATCATTTCATTATCTGGCTATGGGCAGTCAGATTGACCCAAACCACCAGTCCTCTAATTCCAGTTCTAATATGCTGGAGTTGAAGCTTATCTTTTAGTGATAGTATCAACTTTTGGTGTACTTGTGGTTATCAAGGAGTAAGAGAGACCTTATTCTGTTATTGTTGAATCTATATCCAAGTCCCAGTGGAAAAAGATTAGCAGTAACCTAAAATCATTTAATTAATTGAATAATAATTGAAATGATAAATGCCAACCAAGGTTCTTTCTGCTATTCCTGAGTTTACCGCTAATATCTAGTCTATTATTATGTTTAAATGCAGCTTTTCATAACAATGTTCATAGAATATGCCCTCTGCCTGGTAGATTAGTCAGATCTATGACTAGTGCACAGTAAATAAACTGGCAAATGTCTAATTAGATGTTGGAAATTAAGATTTCTTTCTCAAAAAGCCTATTCTCCCAAATTTTGTGTAACGGAAGTGAACCACTTGGATACCAAAACCTTAGTAATGTTATTTTCTATTGGGTTAAATTATGTTAAATCTGGTTTAATTGGCTTAAAATTGACTTGATATCTTACTTATTTTAAATCGATACATAGAGTTACTCCATTAAATGAGTATAAACGTATCATTGTGTAGTTCACTATATAAAGTGAACTGGTCATGAAAGGAAACTAGTAACTAAAATAGCACTGACTCAGCAGTGTGGGAAAGAAATTTCTGGTCAGCAGAAATAATACTAAAACTCAAAATGGCATCCACAAGTCGTGCACCAGCTGGAAGGTATTGTATTTGAAAGATTATGATAATATTAATGTTGATTGATATGATGTGAATAGTCAGTCCAGTGTGTGTGTTACTCATTACTGAGTGTTATTCAAATCATCATTGTTGTTGTCAGCTGCAACTCACAGGACAGGTCACACCTGAAGGAAAACTAAACTAGTACTACCATCAATCAACCTACTTATTCTTGTTAATAATACTTGTTATTATTATTCTCTCACTCCTTGTTCTAATCCTTGTTCCCTTTGTTCCATGTTATTTATATTTCACTGGCATTTGAGCCATGTATGATTTGTTGTATGTATTGATGTACGCATATTTTTTGATTGATTACTCTTCTCCCAATAAAATAAAAGTAAAAGTATGCTCCCAACAATGAACTAGTTCATTGCTCCCAACAAGGACAATCACAAGATGCTGGTTTATTCATGTACTTATATATAAATGTTGTAAGTATGTGACTGTGAGATAAACTGTAAAGATAATAAGATAGATAGATCCATAGTAGGTTTAACCACTTGCACTGTAATGGAGAGACCATACTGCCCAGAGCCATCACAACTGTTGATTCCTAGCTTGCCAGAACAACAGTTACATGAATCATGAAATGATGAAGGCTTGTTATGCCCGTCCTGTATTTTGTTAATTATGCACACTGCCGAGACAAACCATGAATGCTGGAAATGCATTGAACAATTAATAAATTGGCAGCCCCAACATCTATTGCTTTGACTTGATCGACCCAATGAGGGTTGGTTGAGTCAAGAGAAGAGAAGGACTGGATTGATGTTTATGATATTTTGATTAATTTAACAAAACTGGTAGGGTAGTAAGACCTCATGCTTGAGTTACAATATAGGATAATGCCAATCAATAACATGTCCTGCAGATTATTTAACCCATTCAGCAGCTGTGTGTTGACTACTAAGTTCTGCAAAGTTTGTTTTCAATTCTGTTATCTATAACATTTGATGAGACCAAACTTACCTCTGTATGACCTCTCTACTCTATTTAGGCTGAATGTACTTCACTGTAAGAACCACCCAGATGCTCCACTAATAGAAGATTACCATGCCGGAGACATGATATGCTCTCTGTGTGGTCTTGTTGTCGGCGATAGAGTTATCGATGTCGGATCAGAGTGGAGAACATTCAGTAATGATAAAAATTCTAAAGACATGTCTCGTGTGGGATCTGCTGAGGTTAGTATCACTCTAACTGTCAGGCCTTCAGCACAATCAGCTGATGTGACCATAATTAACATGTGGTAACTTTTGACTCCCAGTTCCACTCTACTTTTAAATAAAGATACAACACTATTATATAAAGACAATCTGTAATAAATACAAGTGTAGTGTAGGTTCAGTAAGAAGGATAGAGTAAGTAAGGATTAGGTCATGCTTCCAGTTTACTCTTTCTCCCTCTTGATTGCTGTATATTAAGGTGTGTAGAGTAAGCGAGGATTCGATCACGTGCTCAATCTACTCCTCCTTCTGGTTCACAGTATGATATATGATGTCTTTATGATGTCTATATAATGTATAACTGGTGACAATGTTGTAGAATACTCTGTTAGAAGGCGGAGATTTGACGACTATGATTCAGACTACAGGAGGAGGGTACGGAGGAGGTGGTGATGACTCCGGATATAAAAACAGAAAGAGTGTAAGTAGAGAAGGAACTCAGTATATGTAGCCCAGTTATCATATCATCATATTATACCTACTATAGGCTGACGGTGATAAAAGAAGTAAGTTGGCTAGAAGATGATATAGTGCCTGCTTCCTACAATTGTTAACTCCTATAGTAAAGGGAGCTCTTTTCTACTGTATCTTATGGGGGGGTTGAAGTGTGTTATGCACATGTGGCTGGTAGCTTCATTCCATTAAAATGATAATGGAATTCTTTTACCAGCGACCTGGTCAAAGTTAAAAAGTGTGGTTGAGCCTTTATAGGTAATAATGGCTGGTAGACATGGCAATGCCCACATATATTTGGTTAGTTGACAAACTTGAATGTAATTAAGTGAGCCTGCTAGTAGCACTGTTATAATATGACATCGCACTGGTAAGTCACTGAAGTAGATGATAGTGCTGCACATACTTAGATAATTCGGGTGTAATTTGTAAGGTATGGGATATATAGAGAGGCACCACTCAGTCTCTCAGTCATGTGATTGTAGATGTCCAGCTCAGACAGGAATCTGATGAATGCGTTTAGAGAGATGGCCCAGATGGCCGATCGGCTGAATCTACCAAGTAATATCGTGGATAGAGCTAATAGACTCTTCAAACAGATACACGACAGTAAAGCTCTGAGGGGCGGGGCTAGTAATGATGCTATAGCTTCAGCTTGTGTGTATATCTCCTGTAGGCAGGAAGGTGTGCCCAGAACATTCAAAGGTATGTTAGGAGTATGATTTGTCACTGGAAGTCATGGCAGCTGAATACCAAAAATCCATTATCTCTAAATGTAACAGCGTCAATTTGCTTCTCAGCCATACCTACCTATGATGGGCCATAATCCTTCCCGTATCCAACTCATGGCCTGAATTCTTACTTTTCTGAAATATGCAAGGTATGAGCTTTACCACACTACTATGATGTTAGGACTCACACAGCTATCGTTGCTTTTGTCTTTCTGTAAGTTATTAGTTATATCACAATGATTTATGGGTGACAGACAACTGATGGATTTTTTTGGTCAGTTCACTGGACATTTCCCTGATTTATTGGCTCAAAATGTTAGTAAAAGGGTCTGTTGATCCCAGAGAAAAGAATAGAGCTGATAATCTGTATTGGTCTCTAAAATATTTCCCAATGTAAAGGTTGGCAGTGCATAAATATAGCCGTAATGGTCGGCACTGGAAAAGTTTCTCAACTTCAATTCCTTGTTGACTGAAAAGCAGTGCCCGTAATATGGGTGTCAAATAATCAATGTTTTGATTGATTGATTGATTTTATTTCTATCACTAACATGATATATGTTGTGAAAAACTGATGTTGTGAAAAACTGATGCCCTTGATATTAAAAATGATAACAATGTAGCATACACGGATTAAAATAGGAGTAAAAAGTCTCTGAGGCTGAAAGTCATTTAACAAAAAATTTTATACAAGTTTATTGAGGTTGAGTGCTGCCTGGCGTAAATGTATTATATAAGATTTCTTTTTGCAAGCTTTTTTTTAAATTTTCATTTTTGTAGGTAGAATCTATTCTAGCCGTCATTCATATTTTAGGCTTGCCAGATTTGTTGAATAATGTGGATGATATTATTTTGCTGTAGGAGACCCTATCACAACACTGTAATTGCCCGAAAAAATTGAGGAAACGACCCAAAATCTATCATTTATGATAAAATCATCATCGTTGTAAAGGCCAGGCAGCTCATATCCTGTGGACCCTAGTGGTCACCAAAAAGCATCCATTGCATAAAATGCCTACCAAATATGAATTGAACCTTTGAAAACGAAATCGCCCTTCATAGGAAGGTATATCTGCAAGAAAATCTGTAATTGTAATTTGTATAACTAGTCAGATTGTCAATTTTCCCCTCTGTATATCTGTGCACAGTGGTGTCATCTGGAATTCTAGCTTATCTCATCCATGAATCCATCCTATTGGCAGCCGAGCCACGATTATGCTCAATTGGTGAATACTGACACCGAGACATTTATGGTGAATACTGGGGACCTATTCCATACATGTACATATATCTATATTATTTAGATTAGATGTATGTATATATTGTATAATATACATAGGACATATTTCTCTACTTATAACAGAGATATGCGCAGTTAGCCGAGTTAGTAAGAAAGAGATTGGCAGAACATTTAAGAAGATAATCAGAACACAGGAGACTAGTTTAGAGCTGATCACAACTGGTGATTTCATGGTGAGTTATCTCCTCCGCTCTGCTGTCTCTCCCACCTTCGGCCTGCTATCTCTTCTGTCATCTTTTAGACATTAATGTTGCTGTCCATCTAGGTAGACGATGACTGCACCGAGGTGCGGCATAGGAAGAGGTTTATAGTGACGACTAGGTTTCCAAGTCGTTAGTGCCACTTTTCAACCACTGACAGCTTTAACCCAGCGTGAAGCATAGCGCTACAAGGCCGGAGCTGCAGTGGTTGATGACAGCATCCTTCTGTATAGAGCTATATCATACAGGAGGGTTCTTTAATCTGCATGCGCGATGGTGTTGTACATACAGAAGACCTCCATTATTTATAGTCCTGATCCGAAGCTCAAATCTACTCAAACACTCCCATCATATTATGAGTAGTGAGGATTGGATATAAGGTTGAGGCGTGAATGTCAGCTTTACCTTATGATGTTGCAGTACATGGAATTATGATAACTATTAATAGAGTGTTTAATGTTGATAAATGGGGGAGGAAATGGAAAAATAGGAGATGGCAGTTTCCTTTCCAACAGTATTGAGGTGATTTGAAAAAACCCATACAGGACGACTAGTATGTATATTATATATATATAATTATAAATGTACAGTACAATGATGATCGTTTTGTTTTTCTACCAGAGACTATAGAGAATAGACCATAGTCTCTTATATTACTATACTATTATTGGTTTTGTTGTTGTTTTTTGTAGTCTCGGTTCTTTATTTGTAGTCTCGGTTCTGTAGTAATCTGGGATTACCGAGTGTCGTACAGAGAGCAGCTACTTATATAGCTAAGAGAGCAGCAGAGCTCGATCTCTGCTCAGGTAGATCTCCTATATCTGTCGCTGCTGCTGCTATATATATGGCCTCACAGGCATCGGAACAAAAAAAATCTCAAAAAGGTCAGTCCTACTATTCATTCAGTCACCTGATATTATATATCAGTAATAATTAGGAATTTTATTCATAGTTAGTCTATCATTGCTGGTTACACGAGTGTATCCCTCCCTACCCTCGTCTTTGCAGTTTGTCTCAGAAGACCCTGCTGTAACCTTAGACTCTGCTTATTTAGGAGATGCAACTAACCAGGGAGGAAGGCTGATGCAGTATAATAAAGTTACTAGGTCTTGACAGTTTATTTTTGTGAAATGTTTATAAAACCAGTGAAATGATTATAAACCCATTGATCTAACCACCCAATTAAAATCTGTTAAATTCGTTTATGCAGGAAGCTTTGACATGGTTGGTTGCTTATGTAAAAATAAAGCATAAATTCCTTACAATAGGTAAAGTCATGACTTTTTCCGATGTGATAAAATTGATAACTAATAATCAATGTAAAATCCTATACACAGTATAGTAGCTCTCAACTGTGTATGGGATTTTAAGTTGATTATTAGTTATCAATTTTATTGCAATGGACCAAGTTGGCTTTTACCTAATGTGATTAATATAACTATTTAAAAACTCCTATATCTACCTGTGTATTTAGTGTATGTATAAGATTACATATTTTATTGAGCCCTCTATTTTATTCATTGTCTTGTGTGCCCTGTATATAACTACTCACTACCCAATAGGCTAGTATCTTATTAAGTCCTAATCTAGTCTACTGTATTCATTACACATACACATTACACAAACATAAAGACTGGTGTATGTAGTTGTCTTCTCACGGTATAGTTAGATGCAAGAGAAGATAATTTAGCTTATAGATTCCTCCCTGGTGTAAAGATGCAGACGCTTGTTATAAAGTGTTTCTGATAAACTGAGTTTTTTATGTTTGTACTGTATGGTGGTAGGAATGTTACCCTTATGATAAATATATTATTTTATTATAACAATACATATTACATATATTATCAATATATTACATGTAAATAAAGATATAAATATCTATTTTTATCAAAATTGAATAAAATTCATGTCTATTTCATTATAGTCTCCCCTGTTGATATACACACATAGTATAATGTTTAGATTCGGAGTAGAGAATTATATTATATCATTACTATTATTAATCATACAGAAATTATTATTATTATTGTCTGACACACAGAGATTGGTGATATTGCTGGAGTAGCAGAAGTAACTATAACTAAATCATATAAACTGATGAGACCGCGAGCTGCTGAACTATTCCCTGAAGGTTTCGTCTTCAATACTCCTGTAGATAGTCTACCTATACAGTAAACCCTCCCTCCTCCTCCTCTCAGTCGTCCGCCCTGTCAGTACATGCCATACATATTACGTACAATGTACTACAGCTTATTGTGAGGTATGTACTGTTAACAGTATCGGAGCGCTGCTATGTCTCTATGCACTGATGACAGGCCCGTGTACGGTGTCTGCTATGTGGACAGTAAGGAGTGAGGGGAGTGTTTACATGAGGATAGCCATGTACCATGGACTTAAAATCTCTCACTCACTGGCAGGACAGGAGCAGCTGACTCAATATATATCTCATATCTTATGTATTATCTCTTCAGTGCAGGACTGCACTGATCTTAGCTGAAGTGCTCAAACATTTGGTGGGTTGCTGGTATTGGTATTACATAATCGACCACATGGGGATGTCGTTGATCATGTAATGCCAACACCAGCAACCCTGTTTGAGCACATTTATATGATTCGGAGGCTCATTAGTCATAAATATGCTCAACGGTGACGAGAAATGATAGGCCTAAGGCTCGGAGGGCTTCGGGGCCTGAGGCTAAGTCTCAAGACCTGAGTGTTCTTAGCTTCTTAGCCTAAGCCTACAGCATGAATGGACAGCTTTTGACCTAAACTTGACGTCACCCAGAACTCTCTAATAATATTCAAAAAGCTATGCATGATTATTTTTATCAAGTGGGTCACTGAACCTTCAATGTTTACTTACTCTCTCTCTCGAGTCATAATATTCGACTCTATGTTTAACTTAAGGATTTGGTTATAAATGAAATGACATGATGCTCTAGAAAGTGTATCTTGTTACATAAAGTGAATCATGGATTTGGTTTTGCTCTCAAAGTTAAATCTCGTGTTCATATTAAAAACTAGTGTTACCAAGAGAATGTAATGACTCTACTTGACACCAAGGCTCAAATTATTTTGACTGCAAATAGCAAATAAAGTATTCATATTTTCCTTGATACAATCTATGATATGAGAGGTCCCTGGAATTTACAAGGGGATCAGTATTGTGGACTGATGTTTATGGTCCCTTGTTGGCGACACTTTGAGTTTGATATACTTGATATATTAGATGAACTACGAAAATGGATGTCAGCGAAATAAACACTGGTATCTCTCTTTGACTGTGAAGTTGTATAATATGGGACGGGTTAGCCTGACCAGGAGAGGGACGGGTTCATAGGCTAGGAGATTTTCTCTGTGCAAATCCATCTAGTGGAAAGTCAACCAGAACTAAATGAATAAGATCTACCTGCAGTACCTTCAGGCAGGCAGATATATAAAGATTATTGGGTTGGGTTGTGTTACCTGAGTGTCTTTGTTGTTCTGTCCGAGTTAAATCTTAAATTGTATAATTCGACACTGTATTAATTAGACCTTCGGGCCATGTGTACTGAGAATAGTTATAGTAAACTCAAACAGACATGCAGACATACAAAAAGTCCCAGTGTATTAATTTGTTACATCGTCTGTGAAGCTCAGCGTATAATTATATCTCACTTTATGAATACATCATATAGATTTATTAACAGAAGGTGCTTTTTTGAGCTAAGATATTGTCACACAAATTTTATCAATTAGTCGTTACTATATGTAATATGACTTTTGCTGTTTCCTATGAATCATTCCAAGGGCATCAGTGTGACACAATGTACTATCAGACCGCATAGTGATGCTGCGTAAGATTCTTCAGTCTGTAAGTGACACAGTTTAAGGTTTTAGATTGTCACAGCCATCCCTGGATGCTGGCAGCGTTAGCCTCAAGGGAAGCTAACTGCTAATTAGTGATTGTTTACGCTTCATTTAACTCATGAAAATACTGCTGCTGCCGCTTTGGCTAGTCACATGTGTAGACTGATTGTACATCACAACAGCTAATCCTGTAACTGCTGCCTTTATCCCGTCTCCTTCCTCGGAATATGTGGTGAATATATTGTGCGCTCTCCCCAGTCTTCAGAAGTAAGTAATGTAGTTTGGATTTCCTGCTGGTCATATTTATTGTTTGTTTTTGTGTAGCAAGTGACATTGTACTTTGATATATTTCTGGCATAGTCAGAATTATTTTGGTATATTGGTGACATGAGATGAAATGATTTCCCCCTGACAGCAGATCAGGGATTGCTAATTAATGGAGTTGCCGGCTTGTTCTGATGCATGTTTAGGAATCGATCTAACATGTGATGCAGTTTTTACAGATTATATTATTATTTAGGCTTTCAATGAGTTATACAAAGTAAATAATGTGGCGGGTCAGTAATGTGTCAGAGCCTGGCAGTACCACCTGTTTTTTGCACAGACCAAATATTTGGCATTAGCGTGGGAAATTATGCCTCACATCGGGCACAAGAATGTTGGCCTTGTCAGCATCGTGATTATGTATGTTGTGAGGACGCCCATTAGTCCTAAAGGGCAGCAACTCAGATATCTGGTTTGTATAGTTTGCTGTCAAAATTAGGAGAAATGTTTGCCTCAATTCTATGTCGAGGCTATTACCCTCGTCCCTACCTATATGTATATAAAACAATGAGAACAAATGAAGTTAACCTCTCCCTCACTAATATTGTGTAAGATGATATTATAATTTATTCAGCAGGCATCGTTCAGCTAAACCTTTACAAATAAATGAGAGAGAATCACTGTTTGTTCTGAGGAAAATTGAACAAATAAGAGGAACCAACCCCATTCTATACTCCGGCACACCTTGATACTCCCCGCAGTGAGCCGGCAAACCCTGATACTTTGCACAACTCTATTCTTCAGCACTAAACAGGCTCACCCCCTACTCCCTCACCGAAGTTTGCTGAAGTGTACGGTGTCTTATACATGAAACAAAATATTTTCAAAACATTTGAATCCGATGCTTTTTTAATCCTGTGTGCTCAAAACGATGGATTAAACAGACTCATACATCATCATTCATTCCATATATAAACTGTATATATATACTGTCATGCCCATCTGTCTCACAGCCCCAAAATCAGCTGATTGTTAAAGCAATAGAAAATGTGTAAATCTGCTGCTTTTTTGGGTTTTCGCAGCTGCGCAGTCAAAGTGAGCATATCATTGGGATACTACAGTAGACTTAGAGGTTGCTGGGGCTCTGAGGTTTTCTGTGTTTGCTGTAGGTCACTAAGGCTTGGTTTTCTGTGTTTGCTGTACGTTTTATTATTATGTTAATGATTGCTAGCATTCTGTATGGGAGCCAGGGACAGGCGGACGCAGTGTTTGACTTTGTGATATTCAGTACTTTGAGGAGCCTGGGATCAGCTGGTACGATACATCGCTCAACCCACCTCCACAACCCACCTCCACAACGTCTACAGTCAGCGTATTATGTAACCAGATCTCAATATCTCAACTGTCAAAAACAATAACAGTAAGCTGTTAAATAATCACGGCTACATAAGACAGAAGAGCCGCTAATAGAAGTCGAACAGCGAGCCAGCTGATAACACTGAAGAATTAGGAGGCTCTGCAGAAGTTTCAGGTATGTGAAAGTTATACCTTCAGTTTCTTTAAAAGTCAGTCTGATATTGGATGTAAGAAAAAAATCAATTTAATTTATCTTTATTTTTGATGATTTTGAAGTTCCGAGACATTAGTCTTGTTATTGTTTTGTAAAATATGTGAATTGCCCTACAAAAGTAATAATAAGTAAATTAATTTAATTACAGTATATTATCTATAAATTATATTAATTAATCGATTTACCAACATAATATATAAGTTAGATTTATTTTAAGCTGCCATCTCATGACTAATAACCCTAAAGGAGATAATCAATCAATATATATCTAGTGAGAGTATGACAGAACTGCTGCCTCTATAGACTGGAATCAGCTATCCCTGGTAATATAAATATTACCCTCGAAACAGAACCGACTTCTGATTCTAAGACTCCGATGAACTTTCAAGTGGGCGTTATGATTAAGTCTCCATTTTATATTCTCTCTGTATTATATAGTATACAGTCTGAATAGCCATTGATTTAAAATAAGTATCTAATTATTAACCTGTTCTACCTGCTAAGTTCAGGTGAATTGTAAGTCTTTATTTAGTGTGAAGTTGACGGAGGCAGTTAACTGTACAATCACATTCTTCTCTGGTGAATCTCCTCTTAACTGGTCTGGTGTCAACAAAATATAAATCTTTGAGTTTTGACACCACAAGCGCTAACCGTGACATTCCATCGCAAATCTGAGTCTGGATATCAATAATGATTATCTGCTTGATCAGCCGTTAGGAATCTGGAGAGCCTCAAGTCAGGAGGAAATTATTGTGTAAGGACCAGACAAGAGCAGAGTATCTACTAGCTCCTCACAGTACTATACTGTGTATAAAACTCTACACACGTGTAAGTGTAAGAGTCATTGAACGACACTGGACAGCTGATTGAGAAGTGGGTTTGATAAACGGAAATAACTACTTATCCAGCAGACACTAAGAGGTAACAACATGCAGCTAACTCAGCTCACAGCACAGATACAGAATGGCAGAGACCGCTGACTGAACATCTATGAACTGTTAGACAGGTTATGTAAAAAGCTGCAGTGGACTTTTTCCGCTGCTCCCATCCTCATCATCTTGTTGGCGAACGGCTGAACAATGAATACAAGTGAAGATGAGAAATTTGAAGCACCTGTTGACAGTCATGTGGCACAATGTGACAGGCAGAGAGCACCTGCTGAGGAACTCAACACTTTAGTCATGTAAGAAACTGTCATCACAGCATAGGCACCGTACAAATTGCACACATTGGTAACAACTGTATCATTGTAGTGAAGAAATCCATATGACTGAATATGTCATCTCTCTGTGTGTCTTTCTGCTTCATTATTCTTTCCAACCTTGCAGAGTATCACCCACAGACAAAACTTTGCTTTGTCTATGGTATCACCCAAGAGACGGCAATGATACAGCTATGATGTGATCACATATTAGTTCGTAAGGCCATGATATACTTAAATGTAAGTAGATATAGCAATGGTTACTCGAGTGTGTTCTCAGAGGCGAGGGGTACATAGATAATAGTATAATAGCACACAACAACATAAGAGGGAGAGCATTTGTAGGTTACTGTCAACGTGCTTACTACCGCAGTAAAAATCTCTTATTTGATATGTGCCCTTTGAGAAGGAAAAACTGTCTTGTGCTTGAAGTAAATGTCAAGAGGTGTCTGAGAAAGATTACCCTAAATCTGAGTGAGATTGATATTCTGTAGTCTGATCAGATTCTAGGCTAAAACGGCCGATAGTAACTTTCCGTCTGCTTGTAACCTTCTAGCTCAGGCTGAGTAGTCTTCATTTTTTTCAATTCATCTCTGCTATTATATTTATCCTATCTGTTTGCTGCCAGATAATAACATAATTTAATCTTGTTTACTATATATAAATATTTATCAGTAACTTAATTGTTTCATACTGACTCCATCTGTGATGATCCAATCTGCTGTTTTGATTTTCTATCATCTAGAGAATTAAACTAGCAGCGATATCAGCAGCAGCCGGTCCTGCAGACTAAATACCACATGATCTCATCGTCTCTACAGACACAATATTTAATCAGCTGCCTTGTTAGAGAAAATTCTATCCCAGTATAACTGGGTCTATGGGTGGGTTTGGGCAGGATTTGTAGTTTTTACTTGGGGAAACTTTGTTTATACATCTGAACATAGATTTTGAATAAAAAAGGTTGCTAAGAATATTATACTCTGTCTCCTGTAGACAATGAGGTCTCCATGTCAGATCTGAGTGGTGGTCGGGGGGGGGGGGGGGGTTCTAACATGTATCATATGTATTACATGGTAGTGTATACATTGGTTATCAGATGTTGAAATATGGTAAAATCTTGAATTTATCAATCTAAAATTCTACTGTGATTGAGTAATGATTCTGACATGTGTTAGCATGTGCCCTAATGGATTGGGCAGGCCAAACTGAAACCTCACACCTAACTGACAACCACAACAAGGCTGTCTAGTCATTGTTGAGGTGTAGCCTGTCACGGTGACGACACCCTTCCTTTGTGTGATCCTTGTGTCATGTGTTACGCAGGCAGCCGCTCACAAGTGGTTTCATCAGAGACCATATACATCTATAGTCTGTGGTTTGATTACCTTTTTACTCATACTGTGGGTGGTTTTCTTTGAAGGTCCCCTCTCATACTTGATTGGCCCTATAAATCTGAGTAAATTATTTTATTGTGGCCGGAACCAGATGATTGATGGGTACACTTGACTACTGCTATGTCTAGCTGATGTGTTTTTTGTGGGTGCCGATGATTGTCCCCTGGTGTTGAGTGTTACTTGAGGTTCTTGTATCTTTTTCAAGGGTTTTGTACTTCAGGTTGAGATAACAAATATTGCATGTTTTATTGACTAGCAGGATAAAACCGTATAAAATGAATTGGAATGTCAAATAATCACCAGAGTTCAGTATATGAGATACCCATCACATACTCTCTGTGAATTAAAGTAGCAAAACTTATCCTAGTTTAATGTAGGCATCACTATTTTTGCTATCAAATATTTTGGAAATTTGAAATACTTTATTATAGGGTCGATTACCAGTTTCTGCCTGTAATATTTTTTTTTGCATTATTTCCTGATACTTAACTACTCTTATTTTCAAAAAACAATAAGAATATGTTATGTCTTATTATATCATTATGTCAAATTTATATTACAATTGTAGAGGTATGTCTAAATACGAGATCCGAGACCCAACTAAGATGGGAGGTATGAAGATAAGAGAAGGTTCAGATAATAATAAGAAGGGCTGTCTCTCAACTCGGGCTAAGTTCATGTTACTTGGACTATTTATCATCACTCTTGTAAGCGTTATAGTGATACTCAGTATTCTCCTGGCATATAAAGAGAAGGTAAGTTTTAATTTTATTGTTCAGAGTTATCCCTCTTTTTGTATGATAGAGTGAGTTTGATACAGCAATAGGCCATCATGCACTAAGATCTTTATGTACTAATAAGTCAGTTTGTATTACTGTTAGGATTTCAACCCAGTAACAAAGACAGGGTAGAGCCGTCTGGTCACTTATAACACAGTATGTGTATATACTAATAAAATATATTCTAATCTGTTATATCTCACATCTCGTGGTCACTGATAAACTACACTTCATTTAAAATAAACAATGAGAAATAACTGCCCTCGTCTCTTCTCTCCTGTCTGGTGCTACACCAGGGTACCTCCCTCTATACATAAATTAAAAGTCAAGATTATCAAAATGCTGCAGGTTAACTCAAACAGGATTCTACTGCTTATCAAAGTCAGCCCTTGTTGAGACTTTACATAGGAGATATGATGTCATAGTGTTAATGACTCAAAACTTTGGACTACTGATTTTTCATAAAAATTTGATGTTTTGTGCTTGCTTGAAAACTTGTTGGTTGGATATACAGTGTAAGCTGGTTAATTCAAACTTTATAGTTCAAAATTCCTGTTAATTCATACAAGGAAAATTTGTCCCTTCAGCCAGATCTCAATGCATTCTGATGTCACTTAATTCAAACTCTGCTGAATTAGAACAAATTTTTGTGGTCCCCAGAGGTTTGAATTAAATGAACTGCACTGTACTTCTCTGATGATACCAACCCTGTCATCTCCATTTCACCATGTTTTTCTCGCTTTTTTTCCCAGCAAATGATGGAGAAGACGGATGAGCTGACGGAGCGACTCGAGTCGTATAAGAAGAACACATCTATGAGTAATCTGTGTCTGACTCCAGATTGTATAACTACAGCTAGCAGAGTCACTAATGTAAGTTATCTACTCCTCCGTATATATCACAATATTTCAGAAAACTGAATTTCCCACCGGCTCTCAAATAAGAGGACTCTGACTATAGTTCCCAGTTTGGTCATGTGTCAGGAGCTGATAGTTGTAGGCTGATTGTGATTATTTTAGTATATTTATTATTCTTGTAGAATGTATTATTTTTCTAGTATATGTATTATTCTTTTAGTATGTGTATTATGGAGTATATATATTATTTTTGTAGTGTTTGTATTATTCTTCTAGTATATGTATTATTTTTTGTGTCATTATATTATTATTGTTGCATATGTATTTTTACTGTAGTATATGTATTATCCTTGTAGTATATGTATTATTAATGTAGTATATGTATTTATCTTGTAGTATATGGATCCATTAGCTGACCCATGTGAGAATTTCTATCAGTATGCTTGTGGTGGCTGGGAGGAGGAATCAACCATACCATATCACTCTCCCTACACATGGAGTGTTCTAGAAGATATGAATACTGACACTGCTCTATTCTTTAGAAGTAAGTACAACATATGAAGTTTGGGTTTTGTGAGATTGGGTTTTGAAAAGACATGAGTAAATAATTCCAATGCATAGCAATACAATATGACTGTCAGACTCTTTTGAATTGCTTTTGTCAGAGCCAGAATAGAAAATCTCTTCAGTAGGAAGCTTACATCCATGAGGTTAGAGATAGAACACATATTCTGATAATATTCTGACTTGTTTGCAGCCGAATTGGAGAAACCAATAGATACAAGTAACTTTGGGCCAGATATAAAAGCTCGCAAACTTTACTCCAAGTGTATTAACCCTTCAGAAGTTACAGATCTCGGGCTATCTGAAGGTAAGTTCTTCAATTTGATTTGACAAGTCATGTGACCAGTCTGAGTGCCTAATTATTTACGGGGACTCTACGCTTGTATGAGTTTTCAAAAATTAAACTTTTTTGCATTAAGATCTGCAATTCCCTCAACGATAACATATTTTCTTGTTACAGCGAGGCAAGTAATCGACTCACTAGGCGGGCTCAGTTTTAATGTGACTGAGACGTATCCAGACTTTGATCTTAGTGATCGTCTGCTTGACCTGGCTAAGATGGATGTGTGGCCGCTGTTTACAATGTCCCCAATATTTCATCGGTATAAGGACAGGACATTCATCTTACAGCTCGGCATGGCTGAAGCTCCTATACTATTTGCTAAGAAAGACAGCATGACTGTAAGTTTACCGCACAACTTAGTTGTTTGGGTATTCAGATGTTACATTACTTAGCATGCTCTGATTGAGTGGCTTGTACATGATGAGATTGTGACATGTATAATAGGCCCTTGAATATGATATTGATTCATTCTGAAATATTTCTCACACTAAATGTACATTTTGGATAATATGAAAGCAGTAGAACTATAATAATAGCACTCTCACTAAACATACAGAATATCATTATAATGTATATATATGCGAGAACGCTTTTTATATCTAAGCTCTTGTTTCTGTTAGAGCTATCTTTATTGCCATAACATCATATCATTATTAGCTTTAGAGGTAATTATTTTTTATGTTATTTGAGGAGTTATAGGAGGAGTTATAGGAGCTTAATCTTTAACCTGCTGTCAGAAACCTCCGAATCTCTAAAACTAGTAATTAATCAGTTTTGCTGCTGTCTCTTCCCAGAAACTTACATACAATAATGCTTAATCATCTGCCCCTGTATGAAGATGGGACAACTCACATATTGCTTTGCAAACAATGTTGTTATAATTTAGCTTACTGCTATTTCAATGGTTATCCATGCTTATTCTGTGTTACAGTGGGGTTCGTATTGTTACACTGCACTTGTTTTTTTTTATCTTAGTTATGGCAGACTTATGCCACTGAGATAATCAAAGTATGGGATGATTTATACGCCGGAGAAACTGCACCTGATGCTCAAACCTTCCTCGCAACATACCTCGTCATGAGTGACCTTAAAGATACCATAGAAAATGATGTGGTGAAGACTTACAGCGCCCCCTGGAATGATACGCTCCTTACTATCGATGAGATACAGCAGCTTTGTCCTCAGGTATATATACTGTCAGCAGATAACAAACACACTCCCCACCTTCAGCACTCACTGCTCACCTTACGTTATAGTGACTGTTAGTGTGTTGAGTTTGTGTGACTGACAGGAAATGTTGTGTTACTGTGTAAGGATTGGGTTGAGAGTATCCCTTGTATAACTGTCTCAATGCCTGCTGATTCCTGCAAGCCTCGTATGATTACTTTGCTATATTATTCTCTTACATTATTCTTATTAGATAAATTGGACTAAGGTGATTGGTACTGCTGTTGGTTTGGATAAACCCTTACCAGATAAGGTGTTAGTAGCTAATAAAGCTTATATAATCGCTCTACATCTGCTGATCAACAGCTGGGAGCCCAGGTAAGTCTTATAACTGACAGCTCAGGTGCACTTGACTATCATTAGCCTTCAGATCTTCTGAATATGCGTTAACACAGATAGCTCTCATCTTAAGGACAACATCATGGCTAGGTCTGATAACTCTGTAGTAATGGTAAATGTTCTATCTACACTGATGGATGTTGTTTGTGGAACTACTGAATTCCTCCCTTCTCATCTCTTCAGACCAACCGTGCCCCGCGTCACTTCATTTGATCTCGGTCATTGTTTTATACTGCAGGGCACTGGATAATTTTCTCAAGTTTATGATTGTCATGAAGAACCTGCAGTACTTTCCCTACGAATATAGAAGCTATGAGGATGACCTGCTTAATAGAGCTCTGGTGAGTTTGTCAGTATGACTTCTGCACTTGTTCATAGTACTTTATTTTGGGCCTCTACTCTAAAAGGAGATCAGATATACCACCATTATGACTTCTTACTTCTTATTTAGACAATGACATATTTTGCTGATATTTGTCAGTGATTTATGTTATTTATGGTAGTGTTGTGATACTACTGTAGTTAGGTAAGATCATAATTAGACGACAATGTCATTTTAGTGAGGTAAGAGACTGAAACATCTTGGCACTATTTTCCTATGCTGTGCATTTTAAACAACGTCCAAAACAACAGAGGACAACTCCGAACTTAGGCACAAATTCAAGCTCAGAAAACTGTCTATTTTTGTAATACTTTATTTGGCAATCTAAATCATAGTTAGGTAAAGATATTTGTGATATTATTATAGCTAGGTAAGCAGACATGGTATCCAGAGCCTAGATGGCACTTCTGTGTAGCGGATATGAAGGTACAGATGCCGCTGGTATTAGCTCGATGGTATATCGATGATTATCTACAGAATGAGCACGCTGTCGCTCAGGATGTAAGCTATTCTCTCTTAGTATAATGAAATAACCGGAGATGCTGCCGCTGATATTTGTGAACTTGGGAATACTTACATATCAACTTATAGTTTGTCATACTGGTACATCAATGTGTCAATACATGCAATAAGATCAAAGATTCTGTCCAGCTTTCAGAGCATTAACCGGGTAAACTTATCTTTGTTTTTGGAAAGCCTGACCAGACTTTTAAAAACTTTTTAAAACCTTTTCTTGCAATCACCATTATTATTCAACTTTTAATCTCGATGTACGCATGTTCTCATTGGCCTTAAGCACTGAACAGCTAATAAAGTGTATGAAACAATTTTAAAAACCGACAACGTTATGGTATGGGCAATATGACAAACTGACTTCCGACTGATCATGTGTTTGATCATGTGGCTGAACATGTGACTGATCATGTGGTTGATCATGTGACTGATCATGTGGTTGTTCATGTGACTGATAACATTACTCTTGACAGGTTGATGATATGATAGAGCATGTTAG
Source organism: Membranipora membranacea (assembly GCA_914767715.1). NCBI lineage: Eukaryota > Metazoa > Bryozoa > Gymnolaemata > Cheilostomatida > Membraniporidae > Membranipora > Membranipora membranacea. The sequence goes on from OU612073.1 coordinate 19,485,512, forward strand.
AAGTATGTATATAGAGATATTCAAAAACACAGATTTACTTGACAACGAAACCAGAGAATTTGCTATACGCAAGGTCAAGGCCATGGATAAACAGGTCGCTTTCCCCGACTATCTCAGAAACATATCTGTTATCGAAGAGTCATACGCTAATGTGAGTGTTTGGTATTCAATTAATAGCCTGACCTGAGAGCCTTCACTAACCTGGATGGCCTCTGATATAAATATGTGTTTACATAGACTATATATACTAATATGCAATATGAACAGCATGTCCATGGGTCGTGGTCAGCCAGTCACTGTAAAAGTCAATCCAAAAGTATGTGATCCAATATATTCGTGCGTATCATTTTGAAAGAAGTCATCGCGTAACAATTGACTACATTCTAAGGAGCGGCATTTAGATATTATCACACATTGTATGGTCACAAGTGATATTTTTCATTTCAGACATCAGCCAATGATAATGACTCATACTTCATGAGTGTTATCCGGTCTAAGTTAAATCAGCCGTTCTACTCGTTCTCTCTAATCACTGAACTGTCAGAGGCTGAGTGGCAGGATCTGTAAGTCTACTATATATCACAACTATATATAATACTAATTTACTACTATATATCATACTAATATACTACTATATATAATACTAATATACTACTATATATAATACTAATATACTACTATATATAATACTAATATACTACTATATATAATACTAATATACTACTATATATAATACTAATATACTATTATATATAATACTAATATACTACTATATATACTTCTAATATACTTCTATATATAATACTAATATACTACTATATATAATACAAATATACTACTATATATAATACTAATATACTACTATATACACTTATTTATGTACTGCTATGTTAACATTGCTTCAAATACTGCTATATATGTACAACTATATATACTTCTATATGTACTATTACGTATTTTATATATTGGAATATATACTACCATGTCAATTTGAAGTTGTAAATTTTCACAATTTTGGTGGACTTTTTGATATAATTTCAATCTCAGGATAAACACAGTAAAGATTGTGCAGAGTTGGTTTATTACTATATAATGATTTGTTCTATTGCTCTATTATAGTTGGCTGGATCAGGCATATGTAGCAAATGGTTACTACTCATCAAACCTCAACACATTCAGTAGGTTCTTCTATTTCTATTACTCTTGTGTCTCTCTATTACTATTATCTCTATTGTAAAGTATTTTCGGTTCTTTCAATACACCAGCTATGCATCCAATGCTCACTTTCTTTGTATAATTGCGTAAAAATGCTCGCTTTTGATGTACTGATCCATAAATTGAAGTAACTTGATTGTTTGGTAGAAATGTAGAGTTGGATATATTTTCTCCATTATAGCCATCCTAGCCGGTATTCTACAGGGAGCTTTCTATAACTTGAATAACCCCAAATATATGAACTACGGCTCTATGGGATTTACTATTGGTCACGAGTTTGCTCACGGGTTTGATGACACTGGTAAGTGAAGCTAATAATCTAATGGAATACAAAGGTCAAAGTTTCATAGGGGTGAAGTCTACATAAGGTTACTGTTTGCGGATCGACTCAGAGACATAAGAATCTCTGCCCCAGGTCTGCGCAGTAGGGACAATACATCAAACAGCAGAGAGTAATATCACTCTCTGCTTTTTCTTTTAAACCTGTTTGACTCGATACTTTGGATTAAAATCGATCTAGATGCTTGCAAGGCATGAAATTTTTATTCTTCAGTTTCAAATGGACTTATGTTATGAAAACATGTAGAAATGCGGTTTATAAATTTTGATGTTTTTTATGAACAGGCCGACATTTTGGTATAGATGGATTGGTGAAATCCTGGTGGAGTGCTGAATCTGAGGCTAAATTCAATCAGGCTAAGCAGTGTTATACAATACAGTACAGTCAACTTCCTGTCAAAGCAGACATGTCTAATATGACATATCTGGTAAGTTATTTACTCCTCTCTTTATTGTACGGTTGACAAACTTATTCAGGTTTTCACTGTTTGAAAAGTTGTGTGCACATAAATACTGCATAGGCAACTCTTGTAAAGAAAAATTCATTATATTGACCTTTTGATTCAGAGTTACCTTACCTTACCACTGCCTCTGTCATACATGCTTATGAATAATACTGGCTACAATGATCAGAAGCCATAAATATATAATGCCGCCATAAACTTATGCCTTGATCTAGCTAGATAAAAATAGTCTCGAACAGGCTACATTTGTTAGTTAGTCTGCAGAAAATGTCCCATTGTTTTTTGAGAAAAGTGAAGCTAACTGCCAAAAGAAATATAAAAGTGTTCGGGAAGGGAAATTAGTATTGAGGGAAGTAAGCAGACAAATCTTTTTTTTTATTCAAAGCACCAAAAGCAACGTAACAGTAGAGTAGACAAGTAACCATCTCCTATCGTGGTAAATCATCTACCGGAGTCTGACTAACTGCAGTTCATCCTTCTACAAAAAGACTTACATTGTATTCTCATAAAAAAACTGCCCACATTGAAGCTACTTATATTGTTTTGCTGCATATAAACACCAGACTGGTTAATTTTGTAGTCAAATGGAAACATGACACTGGATGAGAATCTAGCTGATAATAGTGCGGAGCTCATAGTATTCCAGGTCAGTTGCTTCTCTATATATAACTTATTATTACATAATCACTGACGAGACGTCCAGTCGTACGTAACGTAAACTAGCTGAGTTTATAGACTAAACAAACAAAGAGTTATATAACTTATATGAGACTTGGCAGCGCCGTTAACTTCATCCCTACCATAATATAACAGGTATTTCACTCTCAGTCAGCAGACAGATTGTCTCATAGTCCCTGACACCAGCAATCATCTAAGCCCGTGTAGGCCTCAGAGATTTATGTTATTGTGATGATGTATATATTGCTATTATTCCTGTTGTTAGGCGTATGAGAAGTGGGTTGAAGAGAACGGCGAAGAAAAGCTTCTTCCCTCTCCGTATCTCGACACATGGCAGAAACAGTATTATATCGCTCAAGCTCAGGTAATATTCCCGTTACATCCTTTATCCTTCCTCTTATGTGACTGTCATATTATCGTCTCCTGCTTTCTACACAACAGGCCTAAGGTTACTTGGGATACCTTCTGAGAGCTGTGCGGAGGGATTTCAGGCGTACTCTCCCTTTCCACCAGCTGTAGTTAGCTCCACAAGTAAAATTTTGACAGACTGGACTGCACGTTGTACATATTGTCGGTATATTGTTATCTTTTGTTTCATTAATTTGATTATCTAAAGTCAAACAGTCTGATTTACCTGAGTCTTACAGAGTTACCTTACCTTACCACTGCCTCTGTCATACATGCTTATGAATAATACTGGCTTATATTTGTAGGGATGGTGTGCCAAATATACAAACTCCGGATTGTCCGTCTTATTAGACACTTTTGCTCACTCCAGTAAAGAAGCTCGAGTTAATGGAATGTATCAGAATTCTGTGAGATTTGCTGATATATTCAGCTGTCCTACTGGATCTTATATGAATCCTCCTGATAAATGCTCTCTCTGGAAATAAACAGATAAGCTCCTCCCATTCTGATAAGCTCTTCTAGGTTTGATAAGCTCCTCTAGGTTTGATAAGCTCCTCCCAGTTGGATAAGCTCCTCCCAGTCACAACTGCGTTAGTTTCTATCTATTGCTCTACTAAGCATCTGATCTGAGATAGTCTTCTTGATTCTTCATGGTCCTATGATTTCATTCACTGGAGCCAAAGGAGCTACTATAAATTGCAGGATAAAGTGAGATCTGACATAATGAGTTTATTTTGCTGTGCTGGAACTGCCAAAGATCTACTCACTTATTGACCTCATGGCAATCATCAGTATCTCAGTGTACATAGAGGACCAAACAGACTACTAGACAAAGCTAGACCTGCAAATAAAAACCCAACTATGATCTAGATATACACATAAAAACTTAGATCTACACATCAAACTCAGCTTTATTGTAGTGGTCTTCATTTTTATTTTTTCATTAAATTATTTTCATTTTTCCCATTTTGAATTCTCTACTTTTTCGCCACAAAACAATGTATCAAGTATGTAGGTCTGTGAGCCTCCCTGTATCAATGTGCCTGCTACAAGTTGATATCCACTTACTACAAGGCGTGTCCGTGTACTACTTACAGTGTACTTACAGTTTACTTCAGTTTACTTACAGTGTACTTACAGTTGCCTCATACAGAAGTAACCACCACATCCCCCTCATACATTGCCTCACTGCTGATTCTGTCTCCTATGCACATCTAACATTATTAACTTCTTTTTTAAGCGATATTAGGATTTAAGTCTCTAGACATCCTTTCATGTTTCAGATTACTCGATAACGAGTGATCTTTTACTCTTTTTATAACTACCCCATATTATACTACGGTCATCATTAAACAGAATTTTGATTTTGATTTTAGCATACGTACCTATCATTCAGCTGTGATATATATATATTATTACTTGTTATATACTTCTGAAATACACAAAAATACTAGACAGTTTCGGCCATTTGTTACTGGAATTCAGATATTTTACCGTTGTACATAGTAAAAAAACTGACGATCTTGTTTACCCAAGGAGTTACCTGTTATTCCGGAGTTTACCATATATACATAGTAATATACTGTTATACTAAATATGACGCAATGAGGACTCAAGTATCATTAATATTATCACACTGAGTATTTGACTTTTTGACTTTATTTTTGGGAGCCAAAGATTATCAATTAACACATTGCAGGTCCTGAAGTTTTGGTGTCATGTCATACTTGTCAAAACGCTCAAACAACTTGATATCTTGAAAATGAAATTAAGCCATGAAAATCCTGGTCAGAGAGGTTGATGTTTGGTTCACCTTTCACTGCCATATTCTGATGGGTGGCGGGATTTTGCCTGACTCCCAGTCCCACCAAACTTTTCCACCGTACTCGATCACTTGTAGCACTTGATACTTTGGTAACATTAAATATGGTGCAAGAAGAAAAACAGAATGAATTAAAATCATAGAAGAAAAGTTTATCATTGTAACGTTCAATTTAAGTCGTAACCGCATACTTAAGCTTAGCTGTCTTTGATGAAACATGGGAGTAAGTATAGATCATTAAATGTACTCCATATACAGCAAAGTTTGTGATGTTTTAAACCTTAACTACACAACATGAATAAGCCTCTATATCTATCCACAGGGCACAAACAGCATGGAAATAAGAGTGCCACCAATTCATAAGCTGAATATGAAACAAACTGAAAATGTATTGCAATCGGACCCCATCGTTAGAGCGACCGAAATAACACTCATACTGATAAGAGGATCCATGCCTCTCCCACCCAACCCAGACAGCCTGCTCAGGCTATCTCATTCAGGTGTCACAAGGGTGTCACCTCTGATGTCATTATCCCTGATCTATGTCACTTCTTCTGCATTTGCAAGGGTTGTCTGCCTTCTTGACATGGGGGGGGGGGATTAAATATATAAGAAATTGTCTCCACCTAGAACATCCACTATCGCACTATGGGACAGTACAACATTTATTGTGCCCACTATATTCATTTATCAGTTTCCGGTGCAGAAAATTAAGAAGCAAAGAATTTAATAACAACAAAGCATCAAAGATTAAAGCTCATCTTATTGCATTGCATTACCACCTTGGTTGGGCCATAACACACACTTGACTTCGACAGGCTACTGAAGCTATCTAAAAAATCAGTCAGATAGTTCAGATGCAAGAAGTGGTCCTGAAATGTGATGCTAACAAACTGCTTTGTTGATTAATAATTCCTTCCATTTCATTTTTTAAAGTCAGGTAAGTAGCCTACTAAGTATTATCAAGGACTCCTTGGTATTATTTATTTATTCATTATAAGGCTAGTTTTACTACTCGCCTGCCTTGGTTTTGGTTTAGTAAGTATACATGTGCTTTTTATTTATTATTCTAATTATATCAAGGATAAACCAGGGAGAATGGATAAACCTATAGTTCATATTACTCCTTGATTATTTATATTCAGGCAATGAACTCATTGATTGGCTTAGGGTTAGGCCTATCTTTATTTAATCTTAAATAAATGAAGATAAAGATAGAGAAACAAAATATGAATGAATCCTTGATGATTGCTTCTAAAGAAATAATATTGAACCGTGTAATAATTACACGTATACTGACATTTAGTATTAACATAGGCTAGTGTATTTCCCTACTACTATAGTAAATGAACGAATGACTTTGAGTTTTGTGTTCTACTCTGTGATAGTGTAGCTAGCTGTGAATACTTCCATGTCCGTGTCTCCGATTGATGAATAACAATATCATACAATGTCGGAAAAGTAATGGCCATACAAACCACCGAGCTTGATGCCGATTATTTGCCATTGGACTATTGATATAAATAAGTAAGATGGGGAAAAGAACTTGTCATCCATATATATAGTAAAATTGATTCCATGCATGCATGATGCATGTATCTCACTAGTAGAAGGGGAAGGAGCAATTTTTTAGGAGCGAGATCTGTGTTTTCTCAAAGCATCGAAGTAGGACTCCCATGCTTTACTCCATATCATGTACCATTTTACCTTTCAGATGCCCATCATTTTTTCCATAGATTTCTAGAACTTTCTGCCATGGATTACGATTACAAGGCAGAGTGTGTTAAAAAGCGGGTGAAGGTAGAAGATTTATACGACTTTGAAGGCTGTAAAGTAGGAAGAGGTACATACGGTCATGTGTACAAGGCTAAGAAGAGATTGCCAGCGTAAGTTTTTCGTTCACTGGTAGTTTCTGTAAATAAGATTTTGGGCATATAACTGTAATCAGCTCAACTTCTTTATTGCTTGCCATTCTTACATTAATAACCAAGTAAGGGTGATATTGAACTGAAGCCATGACCCCGTAAATGCTTGTTCAAGTCTGTCTTGTGCTACTTGGATATCCATGGTATATCTAATACGGCTATAGATGATTTGGCTCTCGCTACAGGTTATTTGTTGATTTGCACAGTAAAATGTCCTAATAATTATGAAATCCCAACCCCAATTGTGTCAGACATATCTCATCTTTCATGTACTGTACAGGGGTACTGAAGAAAAGAAAGTAGAAGATTGTGACAAGAGGGAATTTGCTCTCAAGCTTATCGAGGGTACAGGAATATCTATGTCTGCATGTAGAGAAATCGCTGTGAGTTTGACTTCTACATTATCTCTGTCTGTCTGTCATATATGTAATGAATTATGATAAAATTTAAGTTTGCATAGCAGTTTGAATTCTTTTCAAATGTGAATTTGGTTGAAATTTGAGCGGTTGACAGAAGCAGAGTTCCTTGTCAGAGTGACATACATTCTGTGTTAGTTATGATCTGTTGACTCATTTTATTTTTAGTTATTGAGAGAATTGAGACATCCTAATGTGATCGCACTGAACAAAGTATTCCTGTCTCATGGGGATAGAAAAGTCTGGTTGTTATTTGACTTCTCTGAGCACGATCTATGGGTATGTATGAATACTGATGTTATCAAGGATGAATAATCACAAGCAATCCAGTCTTATTTGGTTCTCAATGTCAAACTGAGACCAATGGGATGATATATACATTAAAATCAGAGATAATTAATAAATCTCCGCATTCTAACTATCACAACCCTATGGTTAGACACTATATGTGAAGAAATTACATCAGGTAGTGACCGTGCAGCGAGCTTGAGGCTTCACGACTATTGTTCTATCTTCAGATCAGTTTGATGATCGTGTTTTGTGAACATGGGTACACTCAATTAACACAAACAAATTGAGATTCTTTTGCAAGAACGTTTCTATCTTATATATAACGATTATATTTATGTTGTAGCACATAATAAAGTTTCACCGTACAGCTAAAGCTAATAATAAGACAGTGGATGTTCCGAGAGGGATGATCAAGTCTCTACTCTATCAGATTCTCGATGGTATTCATTATCTTCACTCTAACTGGGTCCTTCACAGAGATCTGGTAAGTGCTAAATCTTTTTGACTCAGTCTATGTTAGTCAACAAGGACGGTCGACCAAACAGATTTCGACCTTATATGTCTTAAATTTGCACTCTGTTCGATGATTATATGGTATTTTCTGATTAAAAGTTAAAGTGTCTAGGAAAGCAAAGAACAACCAGTGTTCATATCAAAGCTTTACCATTGCAATGAACAAAAAAAGTATATCATTTTGCACAAGGACATTAATGAATGATGTAACCTAATTTAAAGTGAGAAATCCCAGGGTCTAGAGTATGTTATCTCCCCTGTTACGGTTAGCACTAAAATATCTTTGACTGCGCTACCGTTGTCTAATACTGTTTTTTGCTAATTTCTAGTGTAAGTAGAGCAGGCTTGTAATTGTCCTAGGTGAGCCCGGGATGGGCTTACTGTTATACAGTGAGTGGATCATCATTTAAATGTGAATCCGTGACAGGGGAGATAACATACTCTAGACCCTTCTAGACCCTGGATTATCGCACTTTAAAGGGCAACCAAGGTTTCGCAGCAATGCATTAATGGGTAGCAAATAATGTGCTGGGCAGCATCAGCTTTGTGCATTACGCGATGCAAAACTCAAAGTAGTTGCTGACTCTAAGCTGGATAACACTTCAGTTTAGGGGAGATTCCAAGACTTTGCTGTAATAATTATAGAGCACAGGCTATATAATAACAGGAACAGGAAACTGCTATGTGGTATTCTCTTTTAGTTGAGTTTGAGTACCTGATGGAAGAAATGTTTCACAAGAATTCTGGCTGAATAATCATCGGAATTATATTTTGTCTTTTTCCCATGCAGAAGGTGCAATCTGCTATTAATCAATGGCCATCAATGAGAAGTTGTTTGAAACCTTGGTTGCCCTTTAAGTTAGGTTACATCATTCAATAATGTCATTGTGCGAAAAAATCTACTTTTTTTGTTCATTGCAATGGTAAAGCTTTGATATGAACAGTGGTTGTTTTTTGCTTTCCTAGACACTTTAAGGATTTTTGACATTTTTATTTTTTATAGAAACCGGCAAACATTCTGGTGATGGGAGAAGGCCCAGAAAGAGGGAGAGCAAAAATAGGCAAGTGAATGTTATCTGTGTACCGCGGACTGTTATTCCTCAGTTCAATCTATTTGAGTTGCAGTCGAAATGGTTATCTTGTCTTGTATGACTTCCATACAATAATGGTAACATTGTACACACAACTTCTAGTATTGTGGACAAATTTTATTGATTGTGTTCCGGTTTCTTAGTACGGCGTGCTCGCGTACAGAAAGGATGATCGGGCACGGTTATGGTGTTTGATACCAAACTGATGTGTCTTACATTTTAAGGCTCTAAGCATCTTCTTGGTGCCAATACAAATGTTGAGTATATTAACCTGAATATTTGGTAGGTGTTCATCCAGCTCAACACTAGCAACATCTAATTGATCCCGCTACAACTGCCGCTCCAGGATTTTTATGTCTTATTAACATGTATATGATCTGTTATATTTGTAGCTGATATGGGATTTGCTCGATTATTCAACAACCCACTGAAGCCACTAGCAGATCTGGATCCTGTCGTTGTTACATTTTGGTACAGAGCACCGGAGTTACTACTTGGGGCTCGTCACTATACTAAGTCCATAGGTACAATACATTATTAAGTACACTTTTCGCAGAACTTGTTTGAGCGCCATGTAAAACTCACAGTGAAGACAAACAGATTTGCTGAATCCTAAGATAAATCTGCAAAATACGCTTATCTGATGTGTCACATGGCAACACATAGGTGTTTGCAGCACACGCCTTCTGTAGTTGGTGCAAGCCCAGTGGTCGAGTGCCCCAGTGGTCGAGGCCTTTTCTCTTTCCAAGGTAATGAGATATTTATAAACTCAAAATTCAAACTGATCTCACATTCCATCTGTAGCATATTTTCACAAACAAATGATTGATTCTGATAGAATGACAACCAGTCTTCGAATGTGTATGGTATATAGGATAAAGGATCAATTTGACAATATGTTTCTGCAGCACTTATGTCACCAGAATGAAGCCATTTTTTCATGAAGACTTTTTTTAAAGCAAGAGTGACCAATGACCTCTAGTGATCATTGTACTCAGGTCACATAGTGTTTTTGTTTTACTAAATAACATGAGTACAATGAAAAGGTCTCGACCACTGTGCACTCGACCACCGGACTTGCACCAACTACAGAAGGCCTGCGGTTTGCAGGCAATTTATATTCGATGTACATTTGGGCTATCGGGTGTGCATTTGTGTTGTAGATGTATGGGCTATCGGGTGTGTATTTGTGTTTTAGATGTTTGGGCTATTGGGTGTATATTTGTGTTGTAGATGTTTGGGCTATCGGATGTATATTTGCTGAGCTGTTGACATCTGAGCCGATATTTCACTGCAGACAGGAGGACATTAAGACATCTAATCCGTATCATCACGATCAGCTGGACAGAATATTCAATATTATGGGTTATCCTCAGGAGAGGGACTGGGAGGATATCAAAAAGATGCCAGAGTACAGTCAGCTGTGTAGGGACTTCAAGAAAAACAGGTAAGTCTCACAACTAAACTAGTAAGTCTCACTACTCAACTAGTAAGTCTCACTACTAAACTAGTAAGTCTCACTACAAAACTAGTAAGTCTCACTGCACAACTAGTAAGTATCACTACTAAACTAGTAAGTCGCTTCACTCAACAGTTAAGTCACATCGCAAACCTTGTAAGTCTCACCCCTTGGCAAAAAATATATGTGAGCCATCCCATATCACCAAATGTGGTAGAGAGCTGGCTGTTCGCATCTACCTGCCAACAAATCAATATAGGTGGTTGCCTACTCATGTTTAGGTTAGGTATACAGTTGATACTTAGTTGTATGTCCGTATCATTTTACTGATTCATTGCCCTTCTTCTATTCTAAGCTATGTCGGTGCTAGCCTAAGTAAATATATGGAGAAACATAAAATAAAGCCGGAGCATAAATCTTTCCAACTGGTAAGTAATATCACACCCCTGGATTATGATTGGTCCTCAAACTTCTGGTTATTGTTTGGTCTACATACTCCTGTGTTACGATTGATTGGCAAGCAGGTCATCAAAGCAATGTTGATGAATTATAGACTTAGCTCATGTTAGTACATCGCCTATAAATGATAAAATAATGAAATAATAAAGGATTCAATCTCTAAATATCATGTCATATGTATAATTTTTTTGTGTTGTATACACTGAATTAGATTCTTCTCTTAGAATAGAAATAGTATCATAGTGTTATACGGTTAGGACACTAAACACAGGGACCCATCTGACTGTTTTCTGATTGGCTGTCCCTAGTAGCATGAATAATTAGCCTGAGAAATTGTCTTGTTTACAAAATTGCAAACAGTAATTATACCCCATACAGTGTCAATGATTAGGGCATTTCTAGATTGCTACTAGGGACTGGCTATTTTTGCAAGCCCTTTGTTTTGCAAAAGAAAGCTAATGATGCTATTCCAGATATGGAATTCAATGGTTGTATATTATATGAAATGTTATAATGATATTTTAATACTATAGTTATCTAAGCTGTTGATCATGGATCCTAATAAGAGACTAAAGTCAGATAAAGCTATGGATGATCCGTACTTTCAGGAGGAACCTAAGCCATGTGCTGAGTGAGTCCAGTAATTCTCTCCTTATATATCTGTAGAATGTATAGTCAGTGTCTTATATATATATATATATATATGATACTCATATTTGGTCTGGTGATGTGCACTTGTGTCCAGTAAAAACACAAGTATCAACAAAACGATCCTACGGAATATGTCGCTTATCTATACAGAGGGGCCTTTCATTTTGCTGAAGCGGTCCATGAGAATTGTGTACTAAGGAAGGCCTTCAAACGGCTCATGACTCATGTATTCTAGCTGAAGACCTGTTGGTATATGTACCACTGTATGTTGTACGTGGATATTGATAGCATTTTATCTTGTCTCACAGCGTATTTGAGGGTGGAACTATACCGTACCCCAAGCGCGAGTTCCTGTCAGATGATGATAATGAGGATAAATCTAGTAGTAAATCAGCCAACACAAGCGGAGCCAACAGTACACACGGACAGCCTCCATCTAAACGTGTTAGAGTTAATATGCCTCCTACCACAAGCGCTAATATAAACAACCTTAACTATGTAAGTTATACCAGTATTAGTATTAGGACTAATATTTATTCTTTCACCATCTGTGGTGGAGACAATTACTGTATCAGGTGCATTGTTGGAAATATAATTAATTCCTAAACTCAAGAAACTGTTTCTAAGCCTCAGCTTGGCAATGAGAATCCTGTATTTAGACATCTCTGACTATAATACTCCTGGTGTCCCACAGTCATTCTTATCTACACTTTGCTTAAAATAATCTGCAATAGTTTTAAGGACAATTGAATATATCCATCACTTGTGTTGCTGTAAAAGCTGATAATGCTTGTAATTTGCTTAGACCATCTGCCGTACCTTCTTCTGGAACATTTCCAGTGTAGGAGTTGTCTTCACTAAATAAAAGTGGGAACAACTACTAAATGTATATATACCAATTATTTTTAATATCATTATCTCTATGTTTACAGAAGCATCATCACCAGATGCAGAATATGGGGATGCATTCCAGATCTGGATCTAATCAGTATTATAACTGATATAAGCAGTGAGGAGTTGTATCTCTCAGCCCCCTCTCCGACCGTAGGTATAGTACCCTCTGCCCTGGACAGACCCTCTATATGACTCTGTATATATATATCACTCATACAAACACACAGAATAGACTGTGTATCTATGTAAGTAGGAGTCTCGCTAATAATACTCAGATAGAGAGACAGAGACGAGAAGTGGAGGGTATGCAGGCTAAATCTCCTGTTATTATAACATGGCTATATGATGTGATCATTAAGACAAGGGTGATGCTTTACATCTGAACTCACATTATAGCATTGCTCCATTTTGTTTTTATTGGTATACATCGCTTTTATTGCAAAAAATTTACTTTACACATCTCATAGTTTTCAGCATGTGTTTAGGGCTGGAGCACTATGATGGAATATTTTTATGTGCCAGACACAAAGTCTTTGTGATAAAACCAAAAATGAACGCACAAAAGATTAATTCTAACAACACAGTGCTACTATATTGTTACGCTGATATACATATTATAAGCCTAAGTGTGTCGTCAATCAATTTGACCTCAATCAGATTTCACATTCGTACGAGTATCACAGTAATCACTCCGGTATGGAATAAACCTTTCTTAAATCTTGCCCACTTCGGTGTTGATTAAGAGGCAAAGTTCAACTATAGTCAGGATTTGGATCCTCACAATTTTTCCTAAATGGCTCCTTTGGTTAGTGCAGTAGATGTAAGGCAATCAAAGGCGAGGAGAAGGCACTGTTTGTGGGCCATCATGGTAGCTATACAGACAAACCTAACACAAGAGACTCTAGGGGCTGCTAGCTTATCTAAAAAAGCTGCTGTGTTAAGCATGACTTAGCGCTTAGTGATTGACAAAAAGTATTTGGCGTTAGATTTGACACAAGATCACAAGATCGATGCACAGTTTGAGCAACTCCAGATTGCGGAAGCCTAATAAGTAAGACAAAAAGTAGCGAAAATTAGCGTCAGATTAACAGTGTGTTTATTTTCTTAGCCAAGGTTTCTTTACTATCTTAGAACATTCGGGCCACTCGTATCTGGTCTGGTACTCTGTAGGATTCGGACACCACTCAAGCTAAAATATATAAAACATGACGTGTCATATAACTTGCTCGTACTTTTATATATAACAGAGCTACTATCTAAGGAGTTATCTCCTTAACTAAGTCGATGTGGAGGCAAAATCCCAGATAGGTTACAGGGTAAACTCCGTGGTGGAAACTTTTTGCATCAGTACTGATGCCAAGTGGCTCAAGAACTCAGACTATACTATACCGTTATAGTTTTCATACCTTAGCAGAGGGTCGTCCGTAGATAGAGAAGTCGGGTGTCGGGTTTATCCTGTAATCCGTTACTTTATCTGGTAACTGTTTCTGGTTATATCTCTTCATATACTCCGTGATACCAGGGAAGGTAGTATTAATACCACACCTCTCCTGTATGGACTTAGTGAGTGGAGCTGTCTGTGTTCTCATTACATTACTATGTACTGGGTTCAGGCTATCCACAGACATACTCACATCTACATATAAATCATCTTGAATGTAATGTCCACAAGTTAATACTATCGGTGGAATACTATTGATAGTTTGAACCAAAAAAATCTGAATACAAGCTGGATAAGCAATTCAAAGTATCGTTGGTTCATGAAACCTATTGTTTCTTCATCTTCTTATTTCAAACTAGTATATTGCTAATTCTTGGAACCTAAAATTTGTTGACTCACAATCAAAGGTACGCAGCTAATGAGGTTCTACTTACTGTGGGAATTAATCCTTCTCTTAGGTAAGCTGGCTGGCAGGTAAACTTGCCCTGCAATCAAATAGAAACTGTGAGGTATGGATGAACTCGGGATCTGTTGTGTCTCATCTAAGGGTCTAATGGGATTTGGATCCCTTCTAGTTGTTTCCCTATTTTAATAACTATCGTAATTAGTGATCATCTACTCTCCTGTTATGAGCAAGGGACTTAAGGCTTAGAAAAGCGAACTCTTAAGTCTTTATCACCTATCTACAAACTTTCCTTCTTCTCATACTGATATCTATTTCCAAAATAGCAAGGTTGGTCGAAGCTTTACTTTACGTTCACAATGGTACTACACCTGAATTTGGACTGATGACAGGCCTCTTAATATGCTTCTCAAAAGAAGGAATTTAAAATATTCAATAATCTTTTGTTATGCATAATAATCCTTCAAAATATTAAATGTTATTTAGGGAGCTCAGATTCTAAATGCCAAAACTAATCATTTTATGAATTACACATGTTATTAAAATTTAAGTGCATAGTTTCTACCATGTTAGAAGAGACTGAGAGCTTCATTTTGATTGGTATTGAGATTGAATAAACTGGGAGCTATTATTTTCTGAGCATGTGAAATTTTACCCACAACAAAGCTTGTCAAGACAAGCTAGTGAAACTTGTAATTTGTACTTGAGTCTTTGTACGTAAAGCGATAGGAAATAAAAATCAGATATATTAACAATGATCTCTCATAATTTTTATAATATTGAGAAGATCTCATATTACCATACCTGCAGGCTTATCTCCGGATGTTAGTGATCTCTCGTATGGACTCTGCTGTCCCGGGTTTAACCAGGCCATACCGAGTTTAGTCGGGTCTCGTGATCCTCGCGTCAGGTTATGTCTGTATCCCGTATACCTGTCTGTTACACCGATATAATCACAGAACTGATTTATTCTCCCTTGAGCTGATTTAGCATACGGGTGAAGCTCCTGTGAGAAAAGAGTAAAAATACTGTCTGACTAAGTAACTCTAACTTCTCCCGTTCCCTGCTGAGTAATTTGCGAGTATTGTAACCAATCACAGCTTCTCATTAATGCTCATGTTGATAGGTAGCAGCATGTTCATTGGTATAGCAGCATAGAGCACTGCTCTGAGTAAAACAAGTCTCCACACCAAGAAGTACTTTCAATATGATAAGCTTATCAGTTCGTTTTCTTTCACTATTTTGATGTAACAAATGGTACTGGTTGTCATGAGACTCTATTGATTTATAATTGAAAGTGCATTCACCTTAACTGGAAATAACAAATGGAAAGTCAGCTAAAGGTGCTGGTGCATTGCAACAAATAATCTATAAATTCATTCTCTGTATAAGACAGAGATATATCAAAGCTGAGAAACAATAAAAATAAACTCATTGCCCCATGTGCTCAATAAATCCTTCAAAATTTGTTTACCTCGGTGTGTTTTTATTCCTGTAAATCGATGTGGAAATTAGACACAGAGATATCTACCAAGTATGCAAACACATCACTTATCACCTAGAACAAGTTTAATCCAATTGCCTGAATTCATGTTGCTCCGTTCCACTAGTCCCGCCGCAGCGTGACCAGTGGAAGGGAGCAACAGGAATGCAGGCAAATAGACCAAACATGGTCTACTTATCGCCTTACAAATCATATCATGGAGTTATAATATTATATTGTTATAGCTTCAAAGCAGCTCAACAGGATGGTTTGTTCTCTTGTTCTCACAATTTCGATGTCTCATAGTCAAAGTACTTACATTTTTGACACCATTAAGATTTTGTCCTGCCCAGTGATGCATTTCTCTGACTTGATTTTCCTCCATAAATTTCACTTTTGGTACATCAAAGTTGCCTCTGTACTGACCCATGAAAGAGGATCCTTGTGACATTTTAGCTGCCGATTCTGCAACAGGTAACAATTATTGACGTTCCTCACTGATTATAACTAAATTTGAGAGGTGATCTGGTCGAGGCTCAATTCTGGATGATCCTGATCAGTCATAGGCAAGCAATATATTGAAACCAGGATAGTTTTGGATCTATACTATAATACTAATGTTGCTGTTTGTTGGCTCAACACTAAATGCAGTATGATGATCCCCCCTGCCACTTCACAAACAGTAATCACCGACAACACGGTACACGGTTATGGGTGTCCATATCCCGTCCAACTCTACCCCAACCATCCTAATAACCTATTGTGAAATAGGCAAACATTGGTATCGCATACACATTATCTTATAGCCAAGTATATAATACATCAAAGATTTACCCACATTTTTGGGCGATCAATAATGGATTTTCTCACCTGTTTTAACCATTGAACAATGCAATAAAGCCAGTTATATATATATGGTAAACATGTTGTCACTGCATGGTAATGTAGATTTCAAACTTTTTATGTGTTCCAATTATCCAGTATGTATAATATAGAATTTACTACACACTCTCTCTAGTGAATAATTACCTGCTTTTTCTCTGTTTAATGCGTTACCATCGAATCGTTTGCCCCATTCGGTAGATGAATCTATGAAGTCTGAGTCTAGCTTCATGTGGTTGACTCCGTTACCGATTCTATCCATTTCGCGGTCCAGCTCATGTGTGACATAAAATTGCCCTGAAGATCGTACATCCTGAAGATTGCGTCCCAACCCATCTACAACAATGATTTTAGACATTTTCGGCAGTTCTTATGCATGTCCATTTTTCCATACATAAAGACAGTTATAGATGGTTGATTAAAATTTTGATCTGCAAGAATATAACAGCAGCTGTAGTTCTAGTAGTAGTAGGTGCCAAAATCACCTGGCTTGTTTTTTGTATTGTCATTCCTTACTGTGGTTCATTACATATCATTGATAAACATTGACCCACAAACTGACCTCAGAAATCCCCAACAAAAGCATTGAAAAGATGGACCAATGACAGTAGTGCTAGTGAAGTGACAATGTGATCATTGCAAATCGATGAGCTCTATATATACCATGCATCTCATCATCTTGCAAGGTTAATAATCTTTGCTAATGTTATGTCATGCTTAAAACTAACCAGCTGCATGATTGAAGGATTGGCTGACACCTGGGTGCATCACAGAAGTCATCTTATTGTAGATATAATTCGTGGAGTGAGGTAATATGTCTGTTCAAGAACCTGTCTCCACTGTAAAAAAAAATATACCCAAGATGAAATTCCTGATTGTTGTTGCCTAGCAGCACAGGAAATAGGCCTGAGAGAATTGTGAGATTTATCATGGCAGCCTCCATGAAATTAGGCCTTGACATTTAGCTGAGAGCTTGCTAAGTATCTTTATTTTTATGAGCGGGTATTAAATTCATCTCAATATTTGGCACAGGAAATTGGACGTAGGGCTTTGAGAAGACTGCTAGATTGCAAGTTGCCTGCAAAATCCAATTGGGTTGTGTCAGCAGGGAGAATTCTCCCTTGTATAAGTCCTTGTACCTCCTTGATGTGAGTGTCACGAACTTCTTGAAAGTTTGGGTCATAATATGGTAAAAGAATGACAAAGACAGCAGCTATCTCATAATGTTGTTAGAGCCAATCCCTTGAAGTCTACAACTACATTAAATTAATGATTAAATTAATGATTAATCCTGTCTGTATAATCATGTGTTCAACTCTCCCCAGAACTGCTGGGATTAATTTACTCAGAGTGGTGAGTCCTTGTGGAAAAGCTCCCATCTTAATCTCCCTACAATGTTCCAAGAAGTCAAGCAGAAAATTTATTCACATGCTGACCAGAGAGAGAAAACATAGAACATCATTGTCTCCTCTTGGGAGTTTCAAATTCACTAATAGGGGTAAGTAAAACAATCTGAAACACACTAGACTGTATATGTATATCCTTGACATTTCTTACTACATACTGATAAGTAGATGGAGAAATTTTGTCTTCCTCACAAAGGTGCTTCAAGAATAACCTTGAGGTAGTTAGTTACATAATGGTGTTGAAGTTTTGATGTTAAAGAATGTGACATCAGCGTTAACGTGCTGAGATATCAGCCTCATTGAGACCTCAGTTTACTATAAAACCTCAATGCATAGCAGCAATAACTGTTTAGTTCATTTATCAGAAGAAAGTTCAGTCATTACATCATTAAAGTTAGACCGCTACTAAAATAAATATAGGCTTAGTCATATAAGGGGCATTTTTATTACTCAACAAAGCTTGTCAAGACAGTTTAGCGGTAATAGTAACACAACTTGTTTGAAACAGTTTAAGAGATTTGATAGCACACTTGATTCACTTCTATACCTAACATACAAGTGGTCCCAAGTTTGATTTACGCTCCCATTTGCCCTTGTTCTCCTTACCCACGCACCACAACATTCAGACCAACTCCAACCAACATTAAATACATAAACATCCCGACCTCTCAAAAAGCACACATATCTCGAACTTGTCCAACTCACATAGTCACAACAATACAGATAGATATACAGTGTGAACAATTCTCACCCTTCTTACATCAAAGATCAGTAATGATCAAAATTGATCATATAAATCGAAACTGTCGTTTAGGTCGATGGGTGCCGATCACCTGTTCTCTTGGCAGTATCATATCTATATTCCATTAGCCTACCACACTTTAGACAACAATATAGTCTCTGTGTAATGAGAGTCTCTCTGCTAATAATTATTAGCCAGCATCACCAATTCCATCATAGAACTTAGATACACTGCCCCTGCAGTTAGTAAATAAGCCAATTTTACTCAGCCTTTTCCACTCCAGATGGCATCATCTCAGGTTGTGGCTTAGTGTCTGGATCACTGTGCCTGATTATTGGGATTGAAAATGACACTTGTCTTGCCTTCAAGCTTATGCCCTAAGCCACCGGATTATGGTAGATTGAACTGAAAAATAGTCCGAGTATAAATCCATCACTGTGTTTGGACCGTCCATTACATAATGGGTTGATACTTCATTATTCTTGTAACAGCACTGTGTACAAGCCCAGTTAGTATATACAGAGAGCGGATAGAAAGTGGAGAATTACACGAAGATGATAATCAGCTGATGGTTATTAATAAGCTCAATAAATTATCTCAGGAAGCGGACGGTTACAAACTCACCCAACCATCAATGTTCAGTAAAGTGAGTACATGAGTGCTTCCAAGTCTTAGGTTACCAAGTTTCAAATTACCAAATGTCAAGTTATCAAGTCATAATTTACCAAGTCTCAGGTCAATAAGTCTCAAGTCTCTTGTAACCAAGCCTACCGTGTCTCCTTGCAGATTCACTCATATCATCTAATGATAGCCGTCACATGTCACGCATCAGCCTGCTATTACAATATTGATGCACCCGATCAAAGGAGATTCACCAAACATCATTCAAAACTCATTCCAAAATGTTTCTTTCCCCTGTGCATTTAGCACATTGGCCTTTTAGAACCATGATATGTTTCAGGGATGCTGGTACAATAGATGTCAACCTACTGATCTGAACAATCTAATTTACTGATTGTACCTGATACCTGTATCCGAACTAGATGATGTTCCATGGCAAACAGCTCATGGATATGATGTGCTAATCTGTACATCCGCAATAATGTCATCATCGTCTTTTGGTTGATGGGAGATGTTGTGGTTGGAACACTAGGCCAATGAGTTTCAAACCCGGCAAATACTCCTATCCCAAATCAAAATCCCACATTGAAGTATAAGGATTATGAACAATAGTGAGCTTTATACATATAATTATTTTAAGTTGTGTTTACACGTCATGATGTTATGTTTTGCAGTTATTTTCTCAAGATAAAGATGAGAAGGTGCCTAAAAGCTTTTACATCTATGGGGGAGTCGGTAAGTGATGTGGGATTTTATTTCCAGAGGTGTTCACTGTCATAAGTAAAAGCTTTTGATGTGCGATAAATACTGATGTGATAGTCTATCTACAGCTGCCTAAATGATATTAATTTATGTAATCTTTGCCTGTAGAGTTTCAGAATCACAATTTTTTGTGTAATATAGTCCTATCTACGAAACTATAACATGATATGTCTCACATTGACAGGCTCAGGGAAGACTATGCTCATGGATATGTTCTACTCCTCAGTGAATGCTCCTAATAAACAGCGAGTCCATTTCAACGCGTTCATGTTGGATGTTCACCAAAGTAAGTGATTTAAGTATTTGCTGCCCTAAATGATTGATATGGTTTGACTCATAAGTTTTGTCAGAGACATCTACTAGGTTAATAACTACCTTGTTGAGCTCGCCCCCAATCAGACAATATCAAAATATTGTTTATGGAACTAATTAATGTTTATTATCAGGGCAAGTTCTGTTCTGTTAGATAGTTGTGTTCCCCTTGACATAAAACAATATGGAGCACACAGCTCTTAAGATATGGGTTCATGGAGATCAGGTGTTTTACATACATTTATTGTCTGACTAACCACTAACTATTAAATGTTGTAGAGATACATGATGTTAAATCTAGAGTGCCGAAGCAAGTTAATGTAAGGAAATATGAATCGTTTGACCCAATTCCTCCAGTTGCTGATCTTATAGCCGAAGAGAGTTCTCTTATATGCTTCGATGAGTTTCAGGTGAGTTTATCATTTATAGTCATCACTTATAAAAAAGCACCGGACTTAGAAAACATCTCATCTAGCCAATCAGCATAGAGAGAAACATGCACTGTAATATCCAGATCAACGGAGCTCAACCAACAGTCCTAACTTCAGTTAATACCATAAGAAATAGACCTAAGCTTATGTGTGCTAGCAATTTTAACTTTTTTTTGTACCTACATGCTGCAGGTCTACGATCATGTAACCTTGTTTAATTTTGGCCAATTGACAATAGCGATTGATTTTCAGTTTTCTTCTGACGCTGCTAATTTAATTCTTATTGTTTTTAACATATCCCATAATTCTTTGCTCTGACAGGTGACAGACATAGCAGACGCCATGATACTGAAGCGATTATTCACAGAGTTATTTAGTAGAGGTATTATAGTAGTGGCTACATCTAATCGTCCTCCCGATGAGTTATACAAGAATGGCTTGCAGAGGTCTAACTTTCTACCGTTTATCGATATACTGAAGGTAGGAGACAGTAATATGCAGTGCTGTGGGTTTTAGTTTTATTTGTCTTAGAATGTGATTGACTCATATCTTTCAAAATTTAATAGTATTAGTTGCAGCAAAAGTTAAACATCCAAAAAGATAGTTATTACTTCACTATGAGGATATTAGGATTGACCACAGAAGCCGCTGACACACAATCCTCTACCCTCATACTTATATATCAGGTCATCCGGGCTATCAGAGCACCTCAGTACTGATCCTTTATATGTATCATATTTACAAATATCAGCAGCAGAAACAAACAGATTGATACTCTGGGACACACCGACAGTAGTCGGGTCAGCATCGTCCGACCACATACCACCTACCGTACCACAGCTGTAAGCTGGTACACACTTGGTAAGGAGCCTGCTTCCTGCCCCACCGCTAAATCTGAACCAGGGTCGACCCTGAGATATCAGAGATTTAGTGTCACAGTTAAATTCACGATCTTTGTTTGTTAGAAAGCTTCCGTTATGATCAAGTCTCCACGTCTCCGTGAAGTTGATCGCTGTCAGACACTCAGCAGGTTGTGAGATGATGTTCGATGTAGTAGTACTCGGCTCATCTGTTGTGGTTTGGATATCAGTGGTGACCTTAGTTTGACCTTTGAGACAGTCGATGAGCTGGTTCTGTAGCCTCTCTAGCTGCTGCCTGGAGGAGTTAGCAGTAGATGAGATGATTTCTCTTCTCGATCTGATCACCTGTTCTCCACACTCTGAGAGGATAACTTGTCTCAGTAATCTCATCCTCTCTGCATATCTCTCTATCTGACTTGACTCATCGTCTCCTCCTATGTAACACAATGTGTTAGCAGTCATCATGTCACGGTTAGACTTTTATTGTGATGTAACAGATGACCCAATAATGAACGATGGAATCCCGCTCACATTGTTTTGGATAAATTAGATAGGTTGACATATTAGGTACATTTGGCTTCTTTCTCACTATTTCGGCAAACTCTGCATATAAAGCAGTGGGCTTATCGTCAATATGGAGATTGTAGGGTGCTAGTGAAGTAAACTTTGGTATAGAATGGTTTGATAAGTTTTTTCACTTCCCTGTATCACATATGAGTACTGGGGCCGATATCTATGGTAGTACAGGTTAGATATAGACACTCACCATTAATGACATTAGCAGATGTGAAACAGTCAGATGTAAAATACACTATAAGAGCTAGACTAACACACAATAAATATACAGTGCGTCGCGACATGTCTGCTCAGTAATATCAACAACCACCACTCCACACAGCTCAGAGGCATCAAGTAATAGTTTGTTGCGCTGGCGCTAACTGACTTTTTGAAGATAAGAGCCAAGCCTTCGTCATAGAGTGATTGTTGTCAACGGCTACACCAGATAACATTATTGTTTCGGTGATTAGACAAAGCTTATGATGTGAGAGTATTTTACAATACCTCCCAGATAGTGATCCTTATTAGAACCATTTTAAATATCTTAAGATTCCTTTTAGGAAGAACTCGGCTTTTTACGCAGTCTAAGTATGTCTAAGGATGTTTCATGAAGTATTCTAATAAAATACATGAAATGATATCACAGACACTATCCCTGTCACGCAGTCCTATATTTACAATTAATTCTGATCGTATTTGCTATTTTTTATTGCAGAAGAAAGCTGACATTATAAATCTTGACTCAGGTAAAGATTACAGAATACTGGGCAGCTCCTCAGATCAGCTCTATTATCTGTGAGTTTCTGTATTATTGATGTATTCTTTAAAACTGTAGAAGGTATCCTGGGGGTGATTTCCATCAGAATGTGGATAAGTATCTGATAACTTAAACCTGTCTGCTACATGTCCACTATGTAGCCTGCATCAATGTTTCAGTTAGCTATGGCCAACTTGGTAATCCTTGTGAAAAAATTATAACTTTTAATAGAACATGACATTGAATTATGTGTCTGTGATTATTTATGTCTATTTACTGTACTCTGAAATTTAAACTCAAGACACACAATCACATAAATATATTTGGAAAGTGTGAGTAATTTGTTGAACCTATCCATCTTAGTATAGGAACTCAGTCTATAAGGGACTTGTCCGCTACTTTTCGGCCTTCAGCGAGGCGGATAAAATCTGGAATTGAAACAGGGATAAATGGCTGTCCAGTGTTTGTCCACACATCATCCACACGAGGCTGGACAAATAGCTGATAAGTCTCTCATTGCAGCTATTCCTGTGTCTAATCTAATTAGGAGAACAGCTACATGAATGTATACACCTCACATCAGTAAATACCGCGGTGCTGTACTCTCCTCTAACAATGTGTTAAGGTAACCGGCTCCTAACCTGGCCCGCACCTCTAAGAACTTAAATTTTTTTTTAATAGAACATAGATTCCATGTAGTATGTACACTAACTACAAATTTCAAATTGAGAATCTTTGTTTATTTTACAGAAGTACAGGGAATGGTGTGAACATACAGCTTGATAGTTTATTTAGTGAATTATCCTCTACAGAGAATCAAGGTATGTTATACAATCCTGTGATCTCATCAGCATTATCAAAGTTGATGACATCATAGTACTAAACAATCGCAGGGGTTGTTTCTGATATCACATGCTGCTCCCATGACATGGGCTTGTCTGTGACTACTTATCGCATTACACTGACCAATAAAATTCTGGTTTTCTGCAAAATCTGGAAGTATCATGAAACTCACGAGGTAATTCCGGACGGAAATGTGATATAAATGTCTCTCCTAGTATTATGGACTTGGAGTGGCAGAGCCATTTACGGTTGTTAGGCTCAGTTGTATAATTGATTGATAACGAAATCTGATATTTACTCTCACTCACTTAATTATATCAGCAATAATTATCTGTTGAGATATTTTATTTGTAGATCTGCCAGCTCCTGCCACGCTCAAATTTTTAGGACGTGAGCTTCGGCTGAAGAAGGCCTGCGGTCGAGTTCTCGATACAGAGTTCAGTGAAGTCTGTGAGCGGGTAAATATTAACTATGAGGTCAACCTGATCATCACATCATCTATATTATACAATAGTTACCCTCAAAACACACCCATATATACTCATAGTGTCATTAGGAGTCACAAGATGTCATATATGTTCTATTTGAGTCATGATATTTTAGAACTTGGTAGGTAAATCTCATGTACAAAATGGTTCCTCTTAACTAAATGGTTGTTTGAAAAGGTTGCGTCAACAAAACGCATCAGTTTCTGTTAGCCTTGAAATCATACATGTGAGGGTTTGTAAACGGGACTTTCGAGTTTTTCGTGACTGGTCTCCAATTGTTAATTAGCTATTTCCTTGCCTATCACAGGCTGGTTGACCCCTTACTCTACACACACATGTTATCACCTGAAGCAGATAACTGTTATATCTGTGTTTGTTAGACCTTTGGTATTTGTTTGTAGGCTCTTAGTGCTCGTGATTATATAGAGATATGTAAGAGATTTCACACAGTAATACTACGAGATGTTCCACATATGGGTCTGAACGCTATCAGCTCAGTCAGGAGATTCATTATACTCATAGATAACTTATATGATCATCAGGTGTGTCATAGTGCCCCAAATATTACCCAAATATTCACTCTGTAGACTTCTGCATACCTCTGTATACTATGAGTTTAACTTAAATATAACTTACTTACCCTTTTCTGGCTTTCAAAAATATTGTCTGGGGTCATCATTGGAGTTTCCAGACAACTGTTACTCCATATGCGCGTCCATATTACAAAAACAAGCACTGTTAGATGCTGCATTGTAACTCTAAGTTTTACATCACTAACCCAGCTGTGTGGTTCTTCTTGTTGACAGATGAGATTAATTATTTCGGCCGCTAGTCACCCCAAGCATTTATTTGAGCAGGATGTCGACCACAAAGTGAGATCATTAGAACAAGGGAATATTCTAATGGACGATCTTGGGCTGCATGAGGTGATTAATATGACTCCCATATCCTATAGTTTGGAAATATTTACCAAAAGGCCTGATGTAATTCAGTATATGTCATGATGGTTTCGATTAACTGTGCCTTTTGCAATAGAAGATATATTAAAATACTAACTAAGTGGTGAACCTCACTCTGCTTGCAGGATAGCCTTGTGATATAGTCTATCTCTGCAGCACAGCAGTGGTGGCGCTGCCTTCCATCAAGAAAGGCAACTCCCAGGGTTCAAGGTTATGAGATATCAAAGCCAGTGTTCCATTTAGGCCCAAATATTTCCAAATTATGGGTTTCCATTGTTTTCCCAATTTTGGTACTCAGACTAGGTGAATTAGTTCAAACCCTATGCTGCAGAGACGAACGTATGCCTCAACAGTTCGCACATGCGCAGACTGGGTGAACCTACTGAGGTTATAACTATCTGATGCCATCAATTTCCCAATCGTTTTATGAACCGTACTGGACTGTTCTACATAATCTACTAATTAATACACTTTACATCTTATATGTTAAGCACTAAATCACCGGCCCCCGCAGTCACACCTCAAACTCGACAGCTTCTGTAGTTTGCCTTATTTTCTTAATGTAGAAATCTGAGGATCAGAATTTATCTATATTTACTGGAGAAGAGGAGATATTCGCTATGGAGAGATGTATATCTCGGCTAACTGAGATGCAATCCCAACAGTACTGGGAGTTATCTACTCAAAAACATCTACACCAATCTCTCTCCAGCTGACACGGCACTGGCGAAGCTTTACTAGGAAATTATATTTATTGTTAGCCACCTTTTGCTACACCTTTTAATACAAAGTCCCACTATGTATGTTATATACAAATGAACTACTGCATTATGGTGCTCAAACATTTCAGGGGTTCATAGGGTAACCTTTTTACCTTCTCTGAAGGTAGGATATATTATACTAAGTGTTGTGATTTACATTAACTTTTGTGGCCTTTTTTAGAGTTTACAAAACTTTCCTCACAGTATGCTGCTGATTTTTTAAAGCTCCACATCATAGCCAGAGTGAATGGAATAAAACATAAGAGGATGTTTTCTACACTCACCTTGCTGTTGAGGAAATAGTCCCGTGGCAGCCTACCAAAAATGTGGCTAGAAACGCAACTTCACTTGCGAAATTGGATGGATAAATTCTAAGGGTGGATTCTAGGGTAGTCTTTTGAGGCGGTCGCAATGGTGATGATGTACCTTACACAAAGTTGCACAATAGGCGGCAAAGTGCCAAAAACGCTGCCGAAAATGGCCAAAATTGCTGTCTTTTTGAGACTTCAAAAGTCTGTCCTGTGCTCACCTTATGAGCTGGGCTACTCAAACTCTGCAATCAGATTCATACCTTAGTCAGTTTTTGGTAAAATCTCAGCATGATACCTCAAATATTGAGTGAATGACCAACCTTGAAGTGATAAAGTGAAAAACGCTGCCGACAAAAGGGAAAGTGATGAAAAAATGATGATATGGTTTCAAAACGTCCAAAATCTGAAAGAGCATGTCATAATTAGTGGATCTACAAGTTTCCATGGGTCTTCTATCACAAATAGCCGAGATGTGGCCAACAACGGTTGCAATACCCCCTTATATCACCTGTATATAACTATCATTGAAACAACACTACTCTCTCAATTTTGCAGACGCCTCGAAAACTGACTTAGAATGTTCGTATCGATCTGATTTTTTATGGTGATTTTGTATTGACTCCACCAATGACCAAAAAATTTTTTTCAGCACTACTCACCTTTTTGATGATGCTTGAAGGAGTTAAGTTTTGCTTTACATGCTATATAACTATAAAACGACACACTCATAGCATTAAAAACTGGTGTCATGCAATGGGAGGGTCATTACACAATCACCATAAAAAATCAGATCAATACGAACTTTCGAAGCCTGTTTTTTAGGCAGCAGCATAATTGAAAAAGTAGTTTCTCTTTAATGATAGTTATACACAGGTGATAAAAGGGGTATTGCAACCGTTGTTGGCCACATCTCAGCTTTTTATGATAGCAGACCCATGTAAAGTTGTAGGTCCACTAATTATGACATGCTCTTTCAGATTTTGGATGTTTTGAAAACATATCATCATTTTTTTATCACTTTCCCTTTTACCGGCAGCGTTTTTAGCAATTAGCGGCCTATTGTGCAACTTAGTGTAAGGTACATTGTTACCATTGCGATCAGCGTGAAAAACTGTACCAGAAACAACTGACAAACCTTATCCATCCAAAAGTGCAAATGGAAGTGACAAGATAGGCAGGGGCTGCCACCGGACTAAAATATTATTGTAGCATCGGTTTTACAGATGGCTTTTGATAATGAATATTGTACTAATCTAATGTTTCCATGAGCTCACACTTCGGCAAATGTGGGCATGTTTGAATCATCGTGCTCAGAGTGAAGGCATAGCTCACAGTGATCAGTGCTATCTGAAGAAACCTCAGCCATCTGGCTCTGCCTGAATGGCCAAATGGTAAGATCAAATGACAAATAACTGAGAGACCGTATGTTTTAGGTGTCAGTTCAAACTCTGACCATTGGAATGATAACAGGTATCTAGGTGAGCTGTGAGGTGACAACTCAGCATTGTCGAGATTGAACTTAAAATGCTCATGGAAAGGTAGTGTTTGTGCTTTTCTAATGGTGAGGTTATCAAAACATACGTGGATATTCTGAATAAGGTACATCAAATTTATGTTACTATATACACCTCGTAACATCATAAACTGAGACTGTCTACAGTTACGTAGACCCCTGCCTCAATTGGTGATGCTGCCTGTCTTTAAGAAAGGCAGCTCCATCATTGCTGTGTTGCAGAGATAATGCACGTCACAAAACAATCCTGCAGGCAGAATGTAATATTTTAGTTGGTTTTTTTTCACACACGGAACTGGTTTTGAATTTTGGATATAACATGATCTTATGGATTTTATGGTGTGATGAGTATCAACCTAGGGCCGGAAATCATTTGATTTTGAGAATTAAGTAATGTTTTTGGAGTTGTGCATTTATACAATAAAGAGGATCACTACAGACTCGTATGACATTGATGGTGAGTCAAACTTGCAATTTTCAATCGTGAATTTAAAAAAATTCATTACCTAAATCTAGTTGTTATGATTCCTAAAACCTAGATCTAAACCTAGAACAAGTTTGTGTCTCTGTAGCGGTGGAGGGATATTTTTAAAGCTGCAATCAAGGCCAAGGTGCTTTGATACCAGACTTCTACAATATCACTTCACTATCACAGGGGATGCTTGTTGATATCAGATAGAAGAATCTGTCAGATAATAACTACTAACTTCATCACGTGTATGTTCTTGTGTTCTGTAATGTTTTTACTTTTTAACAATTTCTGGTGAATTAAAATAAAAAATGTAACTTATCATAAAAAGTTTTTGCTGCTAATGCCCCCATTGTAAAATATTTTGCACAAAAAAAACCATGAATAGATATTTTGGAACTATTTAATTTTTCGACCGCGGCGAAATGCATGAAAGATAAATATATTCATAGCGAAGATTACAGAAAGGTCCCATAAATACAAAACCCTATCCAGAATATAGAATGAGCCGATGTAGGAAGTGTTGACTCTTTGGTGAAACTGCCATCAATACTGAATATAACCTTATGATGATGGAAGTGTCTGATTTAGTTGTTGTTTTTAATTTATTCTTTTCCATCATTGATCAAAAATGATTGTTTATCGAATAAACACAAAAGCTGCTGCTGTGGTGTAATCAGTTTAAAGCACACCACAGAAAGCACTTTTACACCACTCATTCCCTTCATATTTATAGATAAAGTCATGAGGCTGGTTAGAACACCTCATTGCTGTAGTATTCTTTGTATCATGTTTACAATTATAATCCCATGATATATAAACGTTAATCACCCTGTGCTGAGCAGGGGAGCTCGGCATCACCTCATCAGACCAGATTGCCCCTGCAGAACCACAACTGTAACCGGGAGGACAGGTGTTGAGTAGCCTGTTACCTGCCGCGTCAGAGAACCTAAACCACGGCCTGCCCTGAGCAATCATATCTCTTGTGTCACACTGATGGTATTCATCATTGGGCATTATGTTACTGCCACTGTGGTCTCTTCTCCAGTATCCAGTCAGATTGATGGCGTTCTGACACTCGACAGGAACGGTGAAGGTTTTGGTTGTTTTTGAAGGGGTACTTGTCATCGTTGTGGTTGATGGTGTTGTTGATGGTGTTGTTGACGGTGTGGTTGATGGTGTTGTTGACGGTGTGGTTGATGGTGTTGTTGATGGTGTTGTTGACGGTGTGGTTGATGGTGTTGTTGATGGTGTTGTTGACGGTGTGGTTGATGGTGTTGTTGATGGTGTTGTTGATGGTGTTGTTGATGGTGTTGTTGATGGTGTTGTTGATGGTGTGGAGGATGTGGGACGAATTCTGGTGATGTCAGTAAGGGCTTGCTGTTTGCGGCATTTGATGAGCATGTTCAGCATTTTCTCATAAAGTAATTTCTCCATTTCCAGTCTGGTTGTATCAATGTTAGAGGAGATCACTTCACGCCTCATTCTTTTCCCCTTTAGTCTACACTCTGAGCGGAGTATGTTGTGAAGCAGTTTGACTCGTTCTCTGTAGCGCTCAAGCTCCAGGTTATCTGATCCATGTAGAAGACTGTTAATATTCACTGCAAAGATGATATAAGATCACAGTAAGTATCAGTATATCTTGAGTTTGATTTTATTTAAATGGTTCTGAAATCAAAACAATGTCAGAGAAGCCATTAGTTGTTTAGAGTTGGCGGGTTGACGAGTTGGCAGCCTCCCTGGTTGCGCAACAGCGTAAACACACCAATTATGTCAAACCACCGAAACTTACAAAATGCACTGAGGGATCGATGAGATTGATTGAGATGCTCATCAGCACACAGGGGTGGCTTCATGCTGCTGGGGCCGGCCATGAGGAGGTTGTACTAGAGAAGGCCTCGAAACAGCGCTTGACTCATGGTTTCTAGCTGAAGACCTGTGTGTTGTGCAGTGGTACGCGCACCACTGTATGTTGTATCGATTAATAAACTGAGTTGGTCGAAATTTGAATATTTATTCAATTGAAATCTTTGCCTGTGGACAGTTGTAAAACTATAATGGTTTATTTAAATATTATTGTGCCACATATGCTGCTCCGGCTTGATTTTATCTTTTAAATGACCTTTACATTATGCGTCTTGAGAGAATACAGCGGTCGGCCAGGAGGACCATTTTACCAGACCTATGTTATGAAGTTTTTAAATCTACCCTTATTTAATAATTTTATTTTTGAACAGAGCAAGAGGCATTTTGTAAAAATAGCTGAGGACCAAACACACCCTCTTTTTTAGTCTGAGACCCCGAGACTTTTAATCGTATTATCAGAAATGATTGTAGATCATCTTCTCGCTGCAAAACTATTTTTGACCTAAACTATGTAGGTCCAAAAACATGCCAAATCCTTTATCCCTTTTTTTATGAATCATTTTAACTAGAACTGATAAGATCAGACACCACCGAAATGGAGCACCACTATTCGCATCAGTTGGACAGATCATAGCTTAGTTCATTCATGGTTCACTGGTCAGAGTGAACGTATATACGCTTCATTTGTCTGTACTCTTACCCTTACTCTGTGATATCGATGTGTCATAAGTAAAATATCTGATACAGTCTCATTATGAACATTGTAGCTGTAAGGTTACAGCTCCACACTAAAATTGAGACAGGCAGTGAATCTAGTTGAAATATGATCAATAGGCTACTGACCACACCAATCTTTCATTCCTGTTTCGCAGTTGATGTTTTGGCTCACAGCTATTTAATTAAAATGTTATTTTATTAATCTGGCTATTGTGATCTAGAATAAAATTCAGCTGAGTTTATTCCTTCACAAACTTGTAGTGTAAAAGAAACATACAAAAGTCACAACAACATCCCGTTCCATTCTAGATCTTTGTGACATGGCATAAAACTATCTTTCCTTCGGTAATAAAGCATGTAAAAACTCACAGTCGAAGTCATTGAGAAGTTTGACATGATTATTGTTATCCTCAGCTGCTGCTGCTATTGTGGCAGTAGGAGTTCCTATGAATAGCGTGACGCTAAAAACTATTACTAGAGGTACAAGGTAACCCATAATTCTAATAGTAATGTTACCACTATACCAACACAGTTATGTAGGGTACAGAATACCAATGAAAGTTTTAGAGAAGCTCAGCCAATATATGAAGGTGATGATAAAGTGATGATAAAGTGTTTGATCAACCCGGCTGAATAATCTTTCAGATCACATCTGATAATCAAATTTATCCTCCCATGAACTGTACCAGGATAAAACTGGTTGTCTCGATGCCAAATAAGGAATCTTTAAGATTAAAATGGTACTAAAACTTTGTTGTTCCTTTCCTTTGTCGCTGTTGTTTGGTCCGATCATTTTGTAGAAATTGACCGCTTACTAAATTAAATTAACTGCAAAAACAATATGTATCAGAGCAAAATTGTATGCAATGCCTCCTTCAATACTTTATTGTTTACCGCAAGTTCTAGCTCCTATTGTCATTAGTGACTAACACAATTTGGATGTGGAGGCAGGTCTTCTGCATTATCGATCTAATTACTATAGCCTATCCATAACAAGTCATATAACTAAATGCTGATTGTTTGTATGGGAGGAGGGGAATTGAGTAGAACTTTTTAGAGATGTTCGTTTTTCTCGTTCCCTATTCTCAACTAAATATATTTCGGATTTGAAAGTATAGCTTGCTACTGTTTAATAATATGGGATATTCAGTACGCTGACTAATTTCTTTATTAGTGATCAATTTACAGAATTGTGGAATAAATAGCAGACCTTAGCTGTTTTTCACTGTGAATTATTTTGATTATGAGTGATGATCCATTTTATCTGATTTTTGCCAGCAGTTCCATAGCTCATAATTCTTAGGAGAAGGTCATAATTTATCCTGGTCCTCCCCTTAGAACTATAATCTTTCATCTCTTATTTTTAGACAATAGCCACACAGGCTACAAGTTATTCTTATCTGATTTAGTGATGACATTGGTAAAAGCAAGCTGCAGCTGTTTGTATGAAACTTTCAGGGATGATATGAAATGAAATCTGTTGAGAAATGCTGTTAAATCTACAACTCATGTGTCATAAATTCAACAGAACGCCTACTTGTTATCAGCAAAAATAGCACACCTATCCTATATCCTGACCTATTTCAGAGAAGGTTTGTATCATCGACTGTTATGTTATTGCATTTTTTGCATCTATTTAATAACAGAGATGGAAGGTTGAGCCTTCCATTCTTTTCCTTTTCAAGCCCAGTTATAGTTATGCTATAAGTTTATCTTATCAGGTAAACTGACACCCTCGATAAATTCAAGCGTCAATTATTATCCTAAAAGTTCCTAAAGGTTGATATGGAAACTATCTGCTGCAAACTTCAACTGCTTCTGACAACATTGGGCCTTCAAAGCGATCTATAGTATTTAGATAGACGGATAGATTTAGATAGATAAAAACTCAGAGCATTGTACCCATAAACCTCAGTAGAGAAAGCGCATCGTATTTGGGTAGCTAATTAGCAAACATGGTGATATGGTGAAAGCTTTCTGCTTTTAACAAGCGTAATAGAAAATCTCCCTTTTCCAAACAAAGAGACTTAAAACAGTCTGGATTAAAAAAAGAACCAATCCATGTTGAAATTTTTTGTCATCAACCACCAATATAGAGCCAGAGAGGACGTTCAACGTTGGGCGGTTGGTGTACCAGTCGGAGATCCCAGTGTCGGCCCAGGAACTGGGGATTGAGTGTACTGGCAACCATGTGTATGTGAATGTCACTTTTCTTGTGTGTTTCTTCAGGTTTCCTTTGCCAGTTTGGCTTGAGGTTAGTCTCGACATCTGAGAGATAATCAGGCCATCCACAGTTGAGGAAGTGGGACCCGCCCCATTTTCCCAATGTCATTTCCCCATGTCATTTTCCCACCAAGCCTTTCTCCCACCTGGATGATTTCCCACTCTGCCATATTTCCACCTGGACGGTTACCCACCATTTTTCCACCTAGACATTTTCTCAACAAGTCATATACCCATCAGGCCATTTTCCCAACATGCCATTTTCCCTCCAAATTCATGTTTTTGACACTTTTCCACAAGCAATGAAGCTTACCTATGTGTAAATTGGTAAATTTAGTTGTTCAATTTACAAACTATATCAACAATCAACCAACAAACATTTCAAAGAAAATTAGGCTTCTTTTATGTATACAATCTTTTCCAAGACATATTGATAGTTATTGAAGCTACATCAATTATTTGCTTTGACCGTATCAACCATAAACATATGAAAACTCTTGACTGGAAACTTTTGGCTATTTGATACGGGCTCAGTGGTCTCCCCATAAGATACAATCATTGGCCAATAAACACTGAAATAAATACAGCCATTTACCCTCAGCACTTCCATCACTACTAAAAAAATGTAAAAAATACATATAACACAATATCACAAATATTTTGTTGGATGAGCCAGATCTAAGCACCAGCACCACCACCACCATCATCATTTTTCCCCTTAAAATTGTTCCTAGTAGTGACTGCACACAACCAGTCTGCTCAAACTGGATTGCCAATTTTATTGTCGCTTTACAAGGAAGAATAGATCTGCGCTGTAAATTTAGTATGAAAACTACAGATAGCTGTTGTTCCTGAGTACGTATGATGAATCTAGAGTATATGACAATAACTTGAAATTTTTATACTTCAGTACTGTAGTCAAAATCTAATGGCCTTTGCTGTGACCAAACTTAATTTTGCCGATTCCGGTAAGGTTCTTTGAGTTTATCAATGTGATATCGGCGTCAACAGTGAATGTCAATTGCTCCTTGACCCATTCACAGACACAGAAGTGTGAAAAAAGTAGTTATGCTACGAAATCTTTGGGCGTACAGATTGATAAGAACCTGAATTTTAATGCCCACACCGATGAAATTATAAGAAAATGTAGATCTAGACTATTTTTGATGAAGAAACTCAATACAGTAGACCTTAATGTTGAGGGATTGAAAATTTTTTATACCAGTAATGTCAGATCTGTGATTACCTATGGCGCCCCAGCTTGGTTCTGTTTTTTATCTGACACTAACAAACAGAGACTAGAGAATATGCAGAAATCATGCATCAATGCTATATTACCCGAGTTCAATTATGATGAGGCCCTAATAGCTCTCGATTTACCAAACCTAAATAAGTTTTTATTTGATATCTCTGAATGCCATTATAGTAAGATTTTGAATAATGTACACCATCCTCTGTATGACCGAATCATTTTTAACCACGGTAGATTGTCTTCGCACAGTGAAAAGGCAACATAGTTTTTTCAATTACTTTATGATGTTTCGGAACAGCAGTTTTATCTATTCACAATAATTTTTAAATGCCAAACAGCTCTCGAAGCATCCTGTTTTGTCGCATAATTGTGATAGAGGATGTAAAATAAACCTGATACCTAATACCTATTACAACAGGACACGTCATCATCTGAGAAAATGGAACTACATGTAATGATGAAACTACAGGAAAAGAATGGAAGCAGTGATTCTAATAATTTCCAAGACTGGAAAATAAATGCCGGCCAAACGATCACCAGCATTATTGCCTGACTCAGCCGAGAGTTGCGTGCTCATATGCATCACAACTGCTCACAAGCACAAACCTCCGTAGCCTGCAATAAATTTTTGTTGGTATGAGCTAAGGTTTAATATGAATAACGGCTATTAGTATAGAACCCAGCCTGAGCCACAAAATAACGCTTCTGAACCCTTTATTTAGACAGCCAGAGAAGTTTTTGAATAAATGAGCAGCAACAATCCCTTCTGTAATGACTAAAAAATCACTGTCAATTATACAGTCACATGCTTCCATCCTTTTTCCTCTGTAGTTTCATCATTACATGTAGTTCCATTTGCTCAGATGATGACGTGTTCTGGTTTGGTTTGGCTTATTATAACAATCATTGTATTAGCAAGTGATAGGATTGGATTGGTACACGAAAATTAACATTTTAAATTCTGCTGTGAGCTGACATGTAGTATGGAAAAAAGCTCTTTAAATGCTTTTCTGTCCTGCACTTTGGCGAGCAATAGATGGTATGTAGGCGAGAGGATACCTTTGCACAGTTGAAAACAACACAACTAAAAAGAGGATGGTCTTTATCGGACGCAATTTTGTTTAAAAAGTTTTAGACATCTCAGTAATCACTTTTTTTTTCACGCTGCTGTTTCTGTGTATAGGTAGGGGAAGCAATAGACATTCACTGTTGACGCCGTTATCACATTTATAAACTCAAAGAACCTTACCGGCATCGGCAAAATTCAGTTTTGCCAGGGTAAAGGCCATTAGATTTTGACTACAGTACTGAAGTATAATAATTTTAAGTTATTGTCACATACTCTAGATTCATCATATGTACTCAGGAACAACAGCTATCTGTAGTTTGCATACTCATTTAAGGTAATGTCAAAGACCGATCCGAATATCAACATATCATATACCGTTGGAAAGCTGCCGAGCTACTGAAAATGAATACCTGAACAAAAACTTGATTCGACGACGTTGTGTCATTTTAGGGAGGAAATGAGGCAGAAAACGCTCTTTTTGTCGATGCCGATTGAGCAGTCAAATTAATTGCAAGAAATTTCAAATCAGGTGGAATGCATACTTAGAGATTGCGTTCATCGTAAAATTTGATTTTCTTTGATATATGACTAGTCTAAATTGTCTTTTTACGTCACGCCATACAACGCATTTTTTTTGTGAAGCCGTGAAAATATGGGAAATTTCAATCATTAATTCACAACAGATCATAGGCTCGAATCAAAATTAATTAAGATTTTCTCTTAGAGTACTCTTCAAAAGTCATACACATTGACTTTCAAAAAATTAGCTTGCATATTGCAATGACAGTAGACTCTCGAATACGGCTAATATTTTCGCCACCTTTGCATAACGCCAAACATGCTGTCCAAATAACCATTATTGTGGCCAAACAAAGTTTTTTTGAAAGTTCTCACATACGAAGCCGCTTTCATTAACCATGGTGCACACAGGAAATGCCAACATAATTTTTCATTGCATCTTCATTTTTCTTGAATTTAACGCAAAAGAATGCCAAAAAACAGCTATTTTTAGGGACTTTTGAGGTCTTTGTAAGGACTTTTGAGGTGTTTTTTGGCATTCTTTTGCGTTAAATTCAAGAAAAATGAAGATGCAATGAAAAATTATGTTGGCATTTCTTGTGTGCACCATGGTTAATGAAAGCGGCTTCGTATGTGAGAACTTTCAAAACAACTAATTACGTCATGTCCGCTATTTAAGTGGGACAGTATTGAATGCTATTGGCCTGTCTAGGTAGTATATTAAGTCTATGGGTCTCCCTTATTCAGTGCATTTCTCATGACGCAACAATATGGTGCAATCCGCTGTATGAAAAATGGTGATTCAATTATTAAAAAGTTAAGGCTTTGCCAAGCATTTTACTGAGTTAATTGCATCTGATCATTCCAGCAGGCAGACATTTGACCCAATGATTGAAAACACCGATGATTGTTCTTCGTTGTTGTTGTTCTTTGCTATCAATGGAATCATAGTATGGTGAACTCAAAAGCCATCTCAGCAGTCACCACAAGTCAAGGGACACACAAGCAAGTTGCCTTGACCCTTGTGTATCATATAGCACATCAGATCATTTGATCTTTAGAATTGTTTACCAGTGATTCTATAGAACAAGTTTGTTTCCCTGTTGGAGGTGGAGGGGTATTCAAAAATTGTCAAACATAGACCTATCAGTAAAGTCAATGTTATCAAATCATTTTGTACCTTATACATATCGTTAAAATTGGTCAGGGACTAAAAACTGCAACATTCCTTCTGAAGCATTTTACTTGTCTGCGACTTCCTAATTTTTAAAACTGAATTAATAGAGAGCCAATAAAGTCCAGCTGCTAGTACTCATAATTTGCAATTCGCACCCTATATCCTAGCCAGGCCAAGATGGTAAAACCGTTAAAATTATATATGTATGTATATGTTTCTTAAAACTCTTATATATCATTGTATAATGCATCATTGGCAACTTTGCAAAACCTTATAATTTGATTAGGGAGCTAACTAATATTTGGGAAATTTTAGTTCAGCAAATGGGTGGAATTTCAAATCCAATGAAAGTTATCATCCGGTGGGCTAATCTCGGAGAGGCAGAGGGTGATGGGCCTTTAAACTTATCAGTTCTTTACCCTCATTTCATTTCAACTGCAATTGCTAAGCAACTTCTCTCCCACACCATTATTTAACCTCCATTTATACATGCATGCACAGATTGAAGCTATTGCGCCAAGGTGTCCCAAGTTTCTGAACAGTTGGGCGGACAGTCTGTATTGGTTGGGCATAAATGAATGGAAAAAAAGTTCTTGATTGGTGGTCAGAAAAATTATTGGCTGATGGTAATTGCATGAGTGGCATTGGTGGACGGACCCTTTCGTTTTTGGACAGGCTCTTTGGACGGGGACTTTGGACGGATGGACTTGGCTGGACTCTGTTCAGTCAATGCCAGAGAGACAATCTCTTTTGCAAGCAGAACAAATTGTCTGCCTGCTTAATGATTGGCGGACAAACACCGACCAACAGCACAGAATTAGTAATGGGCATGTAATTAATAGATGGGCGTGATCCGCATCACACCCATGCTACATCGATCCATGATGAAATTATACAACTTTGGATGTCGATTTCGATAAAAAGCTTGTGACCATAGATATTGTGATGGCAAAGTCTCGTTCCCGGCCTCGGTCTTGTGAGACTTGTCCCCTTGAGACAATGTCTTGTCTCTCCGAGACAGCCACTCTTGATAAATGTCGAGACATGTTCATTGTATTGCGAAGGCTATTTTGAATTCTGTGTGTATGACGCAGTGTATTGTTTTACTGATTTACTGGTAAACCTGTGGAAAGGTAAAGTGAATTAATTATATGTGTAAGAGAGAAAAACGAATGAGTATGCTACGAGAAATAGCTGGTGTGATGCTGACAAGCATCAAACAATGAAAAACTCTCTTGTTATAATTAATTCCTCAATTGAATGAACGGTTACGTCATTAACCAAAGGAAAAATGTACATGATTCTAAATAGTACATGAAGAAAAACTCACACATTATGAGCGGATATAATAGCGATCCAATATAATAATTATGAGCATAGGTGACCAGTCCTGTGTACATCAACTGTAAATAATAATTGATTATGAGGACATGTTTATACATTGACAAGTTGCACACTACACATGAAGGAATGAATGTAAGGGATAACAATTCAACAACATAAGAAATATGAGATTTGTGTTGTGCTGTGTGTATGCATGCACTGTAAAAAGAGTTGTAGAAAAATACACTTACAGGTTAACTGAGTGCTCTTAGCTGTGATGTAAACAGTATGCAAACTTGATGACTAGTGAATATTATGATTTCTGTCACAGATAGGTTTGGTCTGCGTGACAAGATAAGAGGACTGCATTCTATTGTTAGAAATGTCAGATCAAGGGCTTATGGTCCATTTATAGAGTATTTAAATTGTATTATCTGCTAAAAATAGCGATAGAAATGTCCCTTGCACAAACTACAACACCGTTTACCGACCGCTAACGCCAGCGCTATCTAACATCGTTACATTCATCATAAAAACTGTTTTATATTCCGGTTTTTGACATGGTTTTTGGGGTTTTTGAAACCAAAAAATCTAAAAACAGTGGACGATGCCAATAAAGTGGCGTGGCAGTTTTGAATTTTATCATCATTGATATAGGTCTCGTCGCGGTCTCGCCTCGAATTTTGTTGAGGTGTCGTCTTGTCTCGCCTAAATCTGAAAATTTGCCATTATAGATAGATTTGAATAACCCTATCTTCATCGACAGAAACTTTGAATGACTTTCTAAGACTGAGCATACAGTATTTTTCAAATTAATTAAATCTCAATGCCTGCCCCTTTAGTCATGACTGGCCACTGCAATAAAGATAATATGTCTCATTCTCTGATTAACTTCAGATCCTCTTCTTTAACTGTCATACTGTGACCTTATGACCTGACAGTGAATGTTCAGGTGAGTTTATATTGTGTTAGGGAAAGTTCTACAAAACATTGCCAGATTGTCACAGTTGAGATGATATCCAGGAGTCAGCATTGTTGTAATAAAGACATTTTATATGTTGACATGACTAATGAACAAAGTATGATTCATTTGACACCTTTTTAAACCACCAGTCTGACTAAATTGCCTGTAAAATTGTTTCAGAATGAGAAAATCGTCATTCACTTGCAAACAAAATCATTGCAATGCTTCAATAAAGTTTAAAGCACAGTGGCGTTGTGTCATGAGGATTGCACCGAATTAGGGAGGACGCTTTCAATCCGGCAGCTTTAAGTCTAGGGTATTTATATGTTAATGGAATCAGGGAGGGTGGTATCAGGGAAGGTGGGAGGGGGTATATCCCACCCTCGCTGGTGGTATCAACTTATATTTTTTGAAACCTTAGAATTGTTCCCCCTTGTACAAAGAAGGTACAACTACCTACAATGAAATGTCATTGTGATGACTAAAGAGTATGAAAATTTCATTGAAGAATCTGCGCTACTATATATGGGTGGCCATTTAATGTAGGCTAGACACAGGTGATGTCTGGTATTCTATAATTATAAACGAAAGACTGAGATTCTCTCAGCATACCAGCTATACACAGCTTGTATATGGTGCAATTCGGTTTCATGCTCTATGCACTTGCACTTTCGCACCGTGCTCGCTGTCTACCAGGCGCCCTCCGGATCTTCGCCACTTTTACTGGGTATTGGTATGGGTCTGCCAACTCTCCCCTCCGACTCACTCGTTGTCAGTGATATAGATATTGATTGAATACAGGATTATATTTCGACTCTGCTTCAAAAGACTGATACAGTTGATTGAAAACAAATGTTTCAATAATCTCACTCAATCCCCAACTAGAATATTTTAGTTCACATTTTCGTTTAAAATTCAGTTTGCCATACAAGATGTGCACCCTAAATTTTTGACATTTCAGTTCATAGCCTGTCTGTGCAGCTTTTGTTTACAAAATAATTTTGACAAAAGTTCCTCAGGGATGACCACAACTAAATCCACCTATGTGTTAAAACAAGGACTTGTACAGGAATGAGTTGTAATAAATTATGAGAAAACCTTCCAACTCCTTTTCAAAGCTTTATTCTAATGGTAACAACCTTACACTCTTTTTCAGAAGATAAAGGAACAACAAAACCTTTTATGACTTGACTCTAACCTGAATATTTGAATACCTGAAACAGAATTTCACCCTCATGATAGCTCGTGATAGCTCATGCACTAGGTCTTATTTGACCGCCCTATTTAATGGGCCCCCTTAAGCTCGGCTTGTGTGGGGTTGTACCCTATACCCTTGCTCGCTGTTGACGGCTACTATTTTTTCGAAGAGGCAGAGGGGGATCTTTATAATGCATGCAAGCACACAGTAGACCTCCTGTATTTATGGTCCTGATCTGAACAGACCATTCACCATCCATCCAACCATTCACCAAAACTTGATGGTTGACATATGTTATAGTTTTTTTATCCCCGTTTGATTTATGGATTGGGGTTCTCAAGTGATGGCCAGCCGATCGACCCAGTCATCATAACAGATGTAACACAACTCATACTTTTACTTCTGATCTGTATTCTGCTACTGTTTAATATACAATATATTTGCTCACACCAAACAAATATAGATTTCTAAGACATTTTATGTAAAAACACGCTGCTGATTTAATTTCCTAGATAAAGTTGAGCAATAGTTGTTGTACTGAAAACAGGAATCGCTGACCTTGCGCGACAAAGTACTAACGGAGGCTTTTGTCAAACTGACATGGTTGGCCTTTTGTGACATAATGTATATATATTACAGTGGGAAATTTCCATTCAAGTAGCTTTTTTTAACCATTTTGCATTTTGAATTTTGGTTTTGGTCCACGTACGAGGAACGATCTCAGGAAAAAAAAAGGTCCTCGCTCTAGTTATCTGGTTGTGCTTGGAAAATTTAATCAAAGACATGTGTCCTTGATAAGTATTGGTGTTGGTTTTTTGCAACTGTTTCCATACTTCAAGTTATTGAGCAGAACTCTGATGATTTAGATCAAGTTTGATCCATCTACCTGCTTTTGGAGTTGCCAGTAGAAAGGGGGGGGGGGGGAGGGCAACTTCAAACGCAGGCAAATGGATCATCATTAGGAGGTTTTTTTCATACATCATACCATCCTAGACAGGGTGCTTTTGAGAGTTCTGCCTTTATATCCTTTATAACGTCATTGCGTCATACTAATTTTCCATGTCCAATTGAATAAAACTCTTAGTGACAGATCAGACATCATAAGAGAGGAGTTACCCAGTTGGTTTACAGAGCTGAGAAATCACAGTAGCTCGCTGACACAAGTAGGGGCGGGCAACTCCAAAATGTCCGATATACGGTAAGGGTGTACTCTGAATTTCCCTGAACTTTTGGGGAACAGAAAATTCTTTAGGTTTGGAGTCATTTCAGCTGGTGAGTCCGAATGACACACAGTTATAACATTGACGTCTGAACAGAGTGATAAATTTATTAAGCAGTCGATAGTCAATTTCTTTTTGTCATGAATTCGGCTCTGATATTTTGGCTAAAGTGTTGTCAACAGAACTGTTGGGATGTATGTCATGCTTTACAGCTCAATTTAGTCAGGTCAGCATATATGCGGGTTTGAGTAGGGTATTCTTTACGTTCTTGAACCACATCTGAGCACCAGTCGGTGCGAACAGTCACTTAAGATATGAAGCCCTCACTCTTCATCTCTTCTAGCTGCTTTTTGACTATCG
Source organism: Membranipora membranacea (assembly GCA_914767715.1). Taxonomy (NCBI): domain Eukaryota; kingdom Metazoa; phylum Bryozoa; class Gymnolaemata; order Cheilostomatida; family Membraniporidae; genus Membranipora; species Membranipora membranacea. The sequence continues at coordinate 19,528,027 of OU612073.1, forward strand.
GTAGTTGCGGCTGTGACACCTTGTACGGTACGTGTAACATGTTACATCTTCCCTGGATACAGCTGGATTCTGTTCGGCTAAGTGACGTTGTCTAAACCTGAAGAAAGAGCTGAAAAACACAAGGTGAAACTTCACAGATTTATATCATTTGAATCAACATTGTGTACATATTTGGTATTACATTGTATGAGACCCAGAGAAACACAATGCGCCTTCATTTAATAAGTTAGTACTAAGATGATCAACAACGTAGAATTTCACATCAATTGTTTTATTGTCAACTCTGAGCTGCGCTTTTTTGAGACCTCCTACAGGTAAAAGCACACAACCTGCACCAAAGAGTTTCTTATCTGAAGGTTGTAGTTTAGTAAGCAGGACACAGACTCCTTTACCGAACAGTGTATATTAATAATGATGACTGCAAAGGCTAGAGTCAGTGTATCGGGATAGCATAGCGAAACGGGCATGCAAAATTATATCTCATTTATCGATCAGTATTTGTGTTCAATGGTCTATATTAAATAGATCGCAACACACAACCTGCCACGCACAACACACAGCTACTGATCAGCCATGCCAAATTGGTCATTTTGTTTGGCCAATGCACCCTTATGACAGAAAAAGTTGGGACTCATTTTCACATCTTGTTCAAAAATAAAAAGTATGATGGAAATTGTTTGGTCAATGCTGAATTTAGCTGACACGAGAAATGGCGCTGCGCAAAAGAATGGCTTCTACCGCAAAGAAGAGCAGAACAGCAGAATGACGTGTATTCAATGACAGCTGTACATATGACTGCTTGAGGGTACCAGTGCCAAACGGGATGTCATATTTAATGTGACACCGTTATCAAAGGTCAAAAACGCTACAATGCGAATTCATATTACTAAACAAAACATGCCAGCTCCTACAGTGACATGACAACAGATCTCTGAAAGTCTAGAGTGGAGACACTTCTAGCTGTTCGACAGCGACAGCAGAGTATGATACGTGCTCCAAACAACCTGAACAAGAGTGCAACACAAGCTGGTGTAAAAATATCATACCTTCTCAACGTGGCATGTTGTAGTACATTGTATCACTCACAAAATCGATTTAATGACTGAAATAGAAGAATTCAATACTGCTTGCAATAATGAATATTAGTTGAAAAATATGGAATACTGTGACTGTTTTTCCATACATGTATTATAGCAGCTACTGGGGTGAGGGATATTTATCAACATGTAAAAGTCAGGCATATTTTTAATTTTTTAAATTCTAGGAAGCCTTTTGATTAAATTGGTTGATTATAATAAGTTGTTATATCACTCGCCACATCACAAAGCATGGAAAGGCAAAATATTATTAGCCTTTGGGGCTAGGCCGCAATATCTGCACCAGGTTGTTCACGACCTTCAACATTTGCATGCTAAAGGAACGGCGCCCTAACCAACTGAGCCACCTCCTACTCCTTTATGGGTGGAGAAATGATGGATGGATGGTTGATGCAACAGAAGTGATTTGTGATGAGAAACATAAGACAGCATCTGTCTGTTACCAGAAGAAATGAGCAGCTTAGTGAGAATATCCAAAGTCAGTTGAATGACAGAGTAAAATATTTTGCTAATTTCAGCATTACACTTGACGAGTCTACAGACTTAGTCAACTCAGCTCAATGAGCCATCTTTGTCCGACGAGTAGACTTTGGTTTAAACATCACAGATGACCTCTTAGATTTATGCTCACTCAAACGAACCACCACGGGTCAGGATATACTTTATGCAGCTGTCAGTGCTATGAAGAGGAGGCAGATGAGTCTGGAGAAACTGATTTGACATTCATAGTTGATATGTTCAACCACCTCAATGAACTCTCAACAACAAACTACAAGGCGACAAACAGATTATTGCTGATATGGATCACCATGTTGGAGGATTTCATGGTAAATTACGAGTTTCGGAGAATCTCTTTGAAGAGACAATTGTCGATGAAGAGTGCTTCCCGACTCTAAGTAGAAGATCTGGCATTTCAGAGAGATGTGAGCGCTTTATTGAGAAGCTGAGAGCCCTCATAGAGAAGTTTGGGAAAAGGTTTGTTGATTTTAAGCATGTAACTTAAATTACTGCAAGCCTATGGTTTTAGAGTTAATGCATAAATAATATGATAAAACTAATTCTTCACACTAAGCATGTTCAGATACATCAATTTGAGAATTCTCATTGTGTGATATAACACCACTCCAAACACACACAGATACGAGTAAATATATTTATCTTATTCAATATCATGATTGTGACTTCATTTTCTCCATCAGACTGTATAACAATACCAATCCTCTCGAAACCTTGTTCGGCCAAATGGCATATAGCCCAAAAAAACTGGCCAAATCCAAGAAAAGTTTGGACATGCATGCTTTAGATCATGGATTATTACGTATTGGATTATTACGTATGTATTATTACGTATTGGTTATTACGTATTTCATGCTAGATAAGCTTTATAAATGTCAGTGCTGATAAATCGTTTGCTTAGGATCATAGGTGGCAGCGTGAGTTGACCATCAGTTTGTAGGGTACGGGTATTGTTATGTAGGGTACAGAATACAAATGGCAGTTTTTTAGATGACCAGCCAATATATGAAGGTGATGATAAGGTCGGGAAAGCAGATTTATGTGTTTGATCAACTGGGCTTAATTATCTTTCAGATCACATCTAATAATCAAATTTATCTTTCCGTGCATTGGGATGAAACTGCTTGTCTTTATGCCAAATAAACCTCATACTGCTTTTAATTTTCAGAAGATTAAACTGTAATAAGAACTTGTTTTTCATTTCTTTATGGCTTATGCGCTGCCAAAGATTGTTGTGGGAAGGTGTTAAGATGTTTTTATTATCCAAATATCAATCATCAACATTGCAGCTGGATGGTCATGCTGGCAGGGTATGCGACTTGATTAAGGGATGGTCAAGAATAATATAAGTAGTCAAATCATGTGAGCTGACTACATCTGGTTCATATTGAGATGAATGATAATAACGAAATATGGTATAGATATATTAGCTGGTTGGGAAAAGTTTGTGAAGGCATTGACTTTGAGTTATAAATGCAAAGTAATGCAGGATAATTTAGCCTTAGAGACTTTCTTGCTCTACGGGAGTTGGTGTTGGACAGCTGATGGGACATTATTTGTGAGGACATCCCACAAAATAAACCCTCTATTTGAGGCCTGCCGACAATGAACCATGATCAGGCAGAGATTTTTCAATAACGGAGAATGTAGCTTATTGAGATCATTGCTTACGGTCATCTTTCACTAAATTTATACATGTTACATGTCACATCCCATTGTCTAAACAAGATATTTTTGTCTTTTACAATTTTGTCAACTATGTTGTTTGTCTCTCAGAAATGTGTCAGCTTTTGCCAGAGCCAAGTGTCTAAGTTAGAGGATTAAATTTAAAATAAAACTTTGTGATGCATGCTATCCTGATTTTAACCTCTCACTACAAGTTATTGCGGACTAATAATCAGGTTTACAGGTGTGTGTGAAGCAGCACTACTGAACCTGTTTTTTGCTGAACTCTGGGTACACCATTGTTACCAGAAAAACAATACAGAAAGAATCGCAGTTTAAGCTAAGAGTCATACTTAGTTTCAAGCATGACTGCAAAATCTAAGCACCACACATAAAAAGCCATATGAAGATTCGTTGAGTTTAGTAAATTGTCAAACAATAACTTTATTGTGTCATAAAACTGAAAGATTTTAACCCTCCTCACTTTTACAATACTGAATAGCGTTTTATTGTATTACAAATATTTTTGACAGATAACATGTTTTTCATCTGAGCAGGGCTGGTCATCCCAGCTGACTTTCGTATCCTCCTTTCTCCATAAGCAAGCACACTGGTTATAAGTGTGACCAGAATCTGGCATTCCTCTTGCCCAGTGCCCATTAGTCATAGCTCGCTCAGCTGTGTTAGCGTCTTGCATCCAGTACCATGTAGATCCTTGCTTTCTCAATCCAATCCAGAAATCCCCAGAAACTGTTTAAAATAACAAGCATTCACAGTAATGAATATGACTATTAGATTTTGCAATTCTCAAATTGAACACTATTCAGCATTCTTAACCAAACGATTCCTGGTCTATTTAAACAAGTGCGGTCCTAACCAAATGCTAGAAATGACATTTGATTTTTGATTTAATGACTGAACCCAGAGGTATATCGAGGTGTGTCTCCCGGAGCGTGCACGGAGGAGCACCCAGGAGTGCACCAAGGAATTTACTCACGGGCATTCCCAGGGGTGTACCCATTATATTGATAATCAACTCACAGTGTTCTGTTGTTCTTAACCCGTTGACAAACACCATTTCATCTGCACCGTCAATGGTTACCAAATTCCCGCCATATTGTGCACATCTTGCTTGGGCATTGTTCCAGTTAAGGTGAACGGTCGGTAGAAGCTTTATACATTTTATTTTATTATCCTTTTGTCGAACGATGGATGACCAGCTGATATCACCACACTGTGAACTTGCTACAAAGAAATTGGAATAATTTGTTAAAAAGATCCATCATAACACCTTAATAAGGAAATATAGATTAATCTCGATCCAAATGTAGGCTCTTATATTATGAATACATCTAGGCTATCTCTTTCTTTCCTTTAATTTCCTATCTCACAACTGAAAAGGGGTGATACATATTCAACGGGTCGAAATTCCAACTGCCTACATACAACTATAATGGATTATTTGAAATACCTGCAGCTGCTGCAACAAGAGCTGCCACAAAGATGAACAAAGATATAAGATTCATGATGAGTAAATATCAACAACCAGAGTAGGAAGAACTTAGATAGATGAGTTCACTCTGATAACAACACTGTACCACTCTATATTTATACTGAATTTCTGGACAGGTCTCAGCCAATAAGCATAGAGAGGTTCCCAGTAATGGGCGGAGTTAAGTTTACCACTGATGAAGCCTATGCTGTTTAGTTAAATCCTAGGAATGCTGTAGTAAAATCATGTTTACTGACAATACTGTGAAAGTACAGACTGAGTGTTCTTCTCAAACTAAATGCCAGTTCATCCTTATTAACTACATGAAGATGAAGTACAGAAAATAAATTTCACTGTTTTCGTAGATAGTATTGTCTGTATCTTGATGGTACCACCGAATCTACCAGGGGGTTTTGAGACCACTGGTTTTATATCATATTCTGTATTCGTTTGAGTTGAATGTATCTGAATTCTGAACCATGGTAATAATCTTCCTGAGTTACCCGCAACTAGATACTTTGAAGAGGCAAAGAATTTTCTATGACATAAAAGGATTTGATCTCAAAATGGCAAAGCTTTCAAACCAATCTTATGACCTTGAAATTAGGTCATTGCGTGAAGATAATCAGGCTATCTGGTGACAAATTTGACTAGTTAATAAATGCCATTTTTCATATTTCAAATAAAATTCGAGGAAACAGTTAATTCATGGCTTATATTGACCTCATATTTATTAATCTATTTTAAACCTTCCTATGTGGAACTTAATACAAATTCTGCTGATACAGGATTTGGGTAATGGGGGGGGGGGGTCGGGGGGAGGAGGGAGGAGGGGTGGGTGCCGGCCCTGTGAGTATATCTAACCTAATTCATGGATTCCCTATGTTTTCTTACAATATCCCTGTGACCACCCTGTGACGAATAATGTCATGAGACTGAAGCACTCACTTGATTGTTTAGAAAACTTATTCTTCGGGAATCCCTCCTTCAGGGTAAAAGGTGGAGCTAACATTATCAAAAATACTATATACTTAAATATATTATGATATACCATCCTGTTAAACATATATCGGAGAGGAAATCTTCTATTATTGTTGGCTAAATAGTATCTGACTTGACTGCTGGGAAAACAGCTGACTGCTGGAAAGACAGGTGACTGCTGGAAAGACAGCTGACTATTGTAAAGACAGTTGACATTGTTGAAAGAAACCCAGGATGAGACCAGGGTCTAGAGCCAAAAGTCCCAAGCATCAACACACAGGGATGGCTTCATGCTGCTGGGGCCCGCCAAAGAGGTTGTAATAAAGAAGGCCTCGAAACAGAGCTTGACTCATGTTTTCTAGCTGAAGACCTGTGTGTTGTGCATTGGTACGCACACCGCTGTATGTTGTATCTGGCTTAGTACTTTATGATTAATCAAATTAAAGGTAACAGGTAACAGCCCTGATCAGTTACACACACGCAGGTTCAAAGATATGTCATCAGCATGAACCTGTACACCGTTCTGGGCTGTGTTGAGGCTCAAAGGTTGGATAGTTTAACTAATTAAATACTTGTACACACAGGTAACATCCCTGATCTGTCACACAACCTCCGGTTCAATCATGATCAAAATGAGTTCTGCCTTTGAAACACAGAAAGCTGGTGCTTATGGTGTCAACCACATCATGACCTAAATCTGTGACCTTAATGTGGATAAGGGTTATGATAGGAGGGTGAGTGAGACAACATATTTAGGTCATGAGACAATAGATTTAGGTCATGAGGTAGTTGACACTATCCACTGAGTTATTGTATTTCAAAGGTATAAAAAGGCTCTGATCATGATTGAACATGAGGTTAAAAAACTGATCAGGGCTGTTACTTGTGTGTACGGAGTTTAATTAGAATATAAATGGAGACTTTGATGCTCAAAAGCCCCAAATAATATTGCAGCTTTCCGTATTGCCGTACACCAAATGTGGTTTCTGTTGGGTACTCATTTCATTGTGCCTTATCAGTGACATTAATATTTTACATAGTAAGTGAATTGGGACCAATTTGGCAATTCCTTGTGCAGGTCACTTTTATGCGAATATTTATTATTATTTTATTAAGTAAACAAAATCACTTTAATGGATATACGGAACTTTTTGCTTACTACACTTGATTTTTACAATTCTGCTTTACTGTCTAAACAGGCATTGCTCAATGTTCTTGAGAAAAGAAATAGAGCCTAAATTGACAGCTTTGAAACTGAGAAATGTTGCTATGGGGAAAATTGAATAACAAAACTTGTCAGTTTCAACTGGCTGCAGTTGATCATTGTATCAGATAAACACCAAAAAGTCTTAAATTTTAAAAGAAAAAAAACATTCTATTATAACTCAAATTTAATAATATGATTTCATTGTATACCCAAGTTTTTGTCTTGGATTGAATAAAAGTTAGAATATTAGGATGGAAGTATTTTAGTAATAGAGGCACATATTCCTTTCTATGCTTGAAAGATGCCGAGCTACTGAGTTGAACAGATGAAACACCAATTCAATGACGTCGCAATTTTTCATCATAAAGAATAAAAAATCGATTGCATGATATTGAGGTTGAATTTATCCTACATCATCTTTTGGTTTAGAATAACATATGCTATTTAGCTTACATCAGGGATACAACATACATTGGTGGGCATACCAACACAGCGGTCTTCAGCTGTTTCTAGGCTTATCCCAGTGAATGATTCCTATAACTGCCCTTAAAAACATGCAGTCACCTCCGCTTGTTGATGATCATCTCATTCCTGCATTCCTGCATTCTCATTCCTGTTAATTTTCACAAAATCGGTATTGTGACCTTTCTAGTGTGTTATCGTTCTTGTATAGCTTCGGAGGCTGCCAAATTTTCATTGTTTCACTACAACAATAGCCGTTGGATACCCTTGCCCTTGGTAAAATCGAGTCATATAAAACTTTTTTAATCCAAATATTACTCCTCACACATATTTTACTGTATGAGACCTGATTTCACCTTGGAAAAGCTGATATCAAACAATGTCAATCCAATTCTAGTAAGAGCAGTACAAAGTTTCTTTACTGATCATCTGCAGCAAGTCGGATATCAAGACAAGGGTGGCGGGGTGGCAGGGCGGTGTAGTGGTGTGGCAGTGTGGCGGTGTGGCGGTGTGGCGGTGTGGCGGTGTGGCGGTGTGGCGGTGTGGCGGTGTGGCGGTGTGGCGGTGTGGCGGTGTGGCGGTGTGGCGGTGTGGCGGGGTGGCGGGGTGGCGGGGTGGCGGGTTGGCGGTGTGGTATTGTGGTGGTGTGGCGGTGTGGCAGTGTGGCGGTGTAGTGGGGTAGTGGTTAGGATTTGAGCTTCTCTATCTGAGAGTTGCACGTCTATCCATGCTGTTAATGGAGGTTGGCTCTTCATACATTACCCTAGCTTGCCACCCTGCCTTGTACAATGGTGTACATTAGATGTGATAAATCTTATTCTGTAAGCATATTGTCATTTGCCCCGAAAGATGCCTTAAACAGCAAATTAAGTTCATATTATAATTATATATTGCAACCTGTCCATCTACTGACAATGCAAGATGGGAGTGCCACAAGGGACAATAATGAGACCGATCTTGTGAAACATTTTTGTTAACAATCTTCGACCGCACCTAGACCACATACAATACACGGATGATACAACCAGCGACCTACATAACAGACTGGTGCGATGCAAATTCTATGCTCTTAAACAGCGCCGTATCAAATAGCATCACATTCAGCCTCCAGAAGGAAATAAAAGCTGATCCTCTCACCATACGAGATGCACCTGTCACAGAAACTGAGGTGGTAAAACTCTTAGGAGTTTATTTTGATCAGCGTATGAAGTCCTCACATCATGTTGATCAACTCTTTGAGAGAACACGACCAAGCATCCATGCCATCACTAAACTGAGAAAAGCTGGTGTAAAAGATGGTAGCTTAGCACAATCTATACAAAGCAAGGATACAATCTATCTTACGCTGCTCCCTGCTTGCTGGTTTCCATATCTGAGTAAACATGACAAGGAGAAGCTAGAAAACCATCAAAAGCTTTGTTTACGTGTCCTCAAACCCAGCTATGACAACTATGATGAGCTGCTATCCAGCCTCAAAATATAGGAGGATAGGCCTTATCTTTTCCTCCATATATAAGAAAGTTTGATGCACTGGAGACTTGAGTGAAAATAGAGTTTTTGGTACAAAAAAATATTGTTTTCTGCCCTTATAACGCTCTCCTTGTCTTGGCAATCAGTCCCAAGAAATGACAAATGACTAAGGTCAACTGAATAAGAAGTTGCCCTCCCTCAACCAGCTAAGGAAAACTTATTGGTAAGGAAAACTTAGAACTACTGTTCACAGCCAATGATAGGCTTTTATGTTATTCACTCTGATATCCGGTCAGCATGCCGGTATTGAAAGGAAAAAATCTGCTCAAATTCCCCTCCCACCTCCCTTCCACTAACCTATGTCGTACATTCCAACAATTCTAACAATTTCCTGGTGATGGTGTTCATTTGTTCGTCCATTCCCCACCAGATTTAACAACATCTAATATTATGGCAAGTACCCTGTCTGCCAAACAACATATACAGTGGCGTTGATCGTCACTTTCGGTTACAAATGCGTGAAGCGCCCCATATTTTTCCCCTAATATGTTACATTATAAGAAAGAAAAAATAATTGTCAAAAATGTGTTAAAATATAGAAATGAATAGAAATGAAAAATTAGATTGGAGCTCTCCACGAAAATCAGGCAAAAAAACATGCGAACTGAACCTGTACCTCGAGTTACACTATCTAAGATATGTAAAGAAGGTCAAACAAAACTCATCACACCAACTCATTGAATTCCATATCTGGAATAGCATCATTAGCTTTCTTTTGCAAAACAAAGGGCTTGCAAAAATAGCCAGTCCCTAGTAGCAATCTAGAAATGCCCTAATCATCGACACTGTAGGAGTATAATTACTGTTTGCAATTTTGTAAACAAGACAATTTCTCAGGCTAATTATTCATGCTACTAGGGACAGCCAATCAGATAACAGTCAGATGGGTCCCTGTGTTTAGTGTCCTAACTGTATAACGCTATGATACTATTTCCATTCTAAGAGAAGAATCTAATTCAGTGCACCAACTACAACACCAACTACAGCTCCACCGTCCCTGCCTGGATTATTATTAGCTACAGCATAACATTTTTTTTAACTTTTTCATACTGTTGTTCCAATAGAGTCCATTTTTATCACTGTAAAATATGATCTCATTTACCTTGTGCTCTGATCAGTTTCAAATAAAGTCGATATTATTATTATCATTATTTTAAAACCCTATGCGGACTAACAAAGTCTCAAGTATCTATGTTGGATCTGAGCTCAACGGCATCTTAAATATTAACTGATAGGCGCTTTCAGCTCAACACCTTAGATCAACTTCAAATCAGAATTTAAAATTTACATCATTTCAACAATATACCTGAATCCAACTCGGCATTTATGTATAGAATTGAATCTTTTAAAATTGTCAGATCTCGCCTTTTATTAAACTGATAGGCGCTTTTAGCTCAACACCTTAGATCTATTTCAAACCAGAATTTAAAATTTACATCATTTCAACAATATACCTTAATCCAACTCGGCATTTATGTATATAATTGAATCTTTTAACATTGTCAGATCTCGCCTTTTATATTTCCTCTGTTTTTTGCTATAAAATACTTCATGGTCTAAGCCCAAGCTATATAATCAATGATTTTTCATGCACTGGACATCGCTTTTGTTTTCATGATACCCACATCTTACATCCACCCAAAAACTTCTTTTTGATTCATATGACTACTTCTTTTAACAACCTTCATCAACATCTTCATTCATCAACAACTCTACGTACATTTAAATTTGCATTGTCAAAATATCTGTTTTCATTGAATTGAGTTTTATTCCCTTGATTTTATTTCGATTGTTTTCTTTTTGGTTTCTTTGCACATCAGGGAGAAAATCTTCGGATGATGGTTGTTGCAATAAAAAATGTATATATATATATATATATAACAAAAATCTCCAAAATCATAATATGCTTTATGACATGAAGTCATTTTAGAACCACCTATTTCTTAATGATAAACTCAATCTCTATCTCTTGAATCTTTTTGCAATTAACTTGACCTGCACATCCACTATAATAAGGGCATGACTTCAGTTGATTTAGATGTAATATCACATATACAAAGCTTGATCACTGCTATTTCTCTTTGTTTAATGCTTTTCATTATAGTCATAGTTATATCATAGTGTGATTGACACAGTACAAAATCTATTGCAGCATTTAGACCAATAATGTTAGTCAGCACAAACTACACACAAATAACAAAAGAAAAAGAAAAGTTAAATTTTATTGTTCTCATGTACTCCCTGTACAGTGAGGGAGAACTCCTGACCCCCATGTTGATCAAGTTGAGTCATTGTAGGCTATTGCAGGTGAGGAACCAAACTGATCAAGAACCATCTCAAAACCTATTTTGTTGTCAGATAATTTTAGAAGGTTAGTCATATAGAATAATGTTTGTATCATAAATATTGAATTTTTGATAACAACCACTTTATTGTGCTTCAAATATGAAAAATTTACATATTTCCCATTTACCAACACAACATGTTATGTCATATTATCATAGTTTTAATCACACAGTTTTTTGACACATATATCTATTTTTATTAGAGCAAGGCTGGTCATCCCAACCGACTCGGCTGTCTTTCTCGGCCCACATGCAGGCGCACTGGTTAGAGTTGTTACCAGAATCAGGCTGACCCGAATACCAATTAGTAACTCCGGAGTTTACAGAACGATCTACTACCCAGGCATTTTTCATCCAGAACCATGTACTTCCGCCGTTTTTTGCTCCTATCCAAAAGTCCCCATTAGCTGTTTAAAAAAGGGTACAAGCAGTCACATTGATGAATAAAATTCTTCCATTAACCATGTGATATTAACACAACTCTCTATTTTTGCAATTAAAAGCATGACTATGTTTGCGGTGGGTGTGGCTAGTCCTGTCGCTTTGCAACAATAACAGAATTACTTTTTCAATGATCTGGGTTTCTTTGGCACCTGATGGACTGGAAAATTGTAATATAAATTATTTTCATATTCCTTGAGATGATATTGGAATTTGAAAATACTAAAAATGTCTCTAGGAGTTAATTTTTAGTAAAGATATGAGATATAAGAATGAGATATCCCTGAATGAACTGCGAATCAAATTTGGCAGATAATAACAATAGAAGATAACTCATGGTAACAATTCCGCACACATTGGGGAGTGTGCCACCAGAGCAGGTAGCCAATCAGATTACTTCAGAATTCCGAGACTCAATTTTGCAGAGATCAGCTCATGCCTCATGCCCAGAGCTGAGCTTGTGCAGAATGAGACAAAATACAAATCATGCATCCTAAGCATCTAACCACAAATTAGTTTTCCATACCCTTCTAATGATTGTCATATTGATAACCACACAAGTTATGTCTCACCTGAGAATTTAAAAAGCATCAAAGTAGTTAATAATGTTCATCAGTTGTATCAATTGAGTGAGTAAAATGATTCTGTTAATCATCAACTCACGATAAAATGTTGCTCTCATTCCACTGACAAACACCAGCTCATCTCTACCCTCAAAGGTTACTAAATTTCCTCCATAATATGCACATGATGATTGGGCGTCTGACCAGGTTTTGGCCGTATTCTCTAAGAACACACATTTTGTCGTTCCTTTCTCAGTGTTGATCCATGATTGCCATTTGCTATTACCACATGGATTAACCACTGCAAATATAAAACAAGATGAAGGAAACCTAATACTGTAGTAGATTAAAGCTGATTAAACTCTTTTTTTAAAAGGCCAGCTACAGCCGCGAAAAAGTTCTCAATCTCACGAAAAAAAAATTACCAAACGCTACCAATTGATCAATCAACTGGACCATTCAGAGGATGAATGCACCTCTGTACATGGAACTCTTAACCACAGAACCTTAATGTAAAAAACTGAATACAATAAGTGGTGTGGACGGTGATCTCAAAAAGTATGAACAATATTAAGCAGTCTATAAAGGTTGCTTCTCACAAAATTGGTTATACATTTACACACACCTTGTGCTTCTGCTGCTGCAACAAGAGCTGCCACAGAGATCAAAAATATTATGACCTGCATGATGAGTAATTATCAAAAACCAGAGTAGGAAGAACTTAAACAGATGAGTTCACTCTGTTGATAACAACACTGTACCACTCTATATTTATACTGAATTTGTGGACAGGTCTCAGCCAATAAGCATAGAGAGGTTCACAAAATGATCGGTAGAGCCAATCAACAAAAATATTCATTGGTGGAGCAAACATAATAATTTATGAAGTACTATTGTTTGGTTCAGTCTTTGGGCTCAATCATGGTGACATTTACTTGTGTATTTCTGCATATGTAGGGGTAAAGCAAGAGAACAGAAACAAATTTGCTTTGTTATGATAAGGGATAACAGGTGGCAACAACATTTGTGGCAATCACCTAAGGCCAGGCAGCCTTCTGTGGAAAGTTATTAATGTGATAGAAACTCTGAATCACTAAGTTTGGCATACCAATACATTAGAGAGTTGTTAAATGATCATGATTTATCCAAATAGCTAACAATCACAATCATATATCATTCGGTCGCAGTCAATATAAAACTCAGAACTTTTGTCTGTTGTGACTGGCAGGCCGATATCAACTAGATGCTAACCATTTTGACCAGTTATCTAAAGCACAACATCCTTCTCTATTTACTTTGACTCCTTGACCGAACCCTACACAACATACCTTGATTACAGTCTATTAAAATTAACCTTCCTTATGACCATAGCGAATTAAAGAAAGTTATCATAATATTAAAAAAATCAGGCGCACCGAGATAACAGCTCTCATCATCGAAGAAGCTCTATGCTTGTGTGAGGCTGATTGAGGGCTGATGGCCGGGGGTCCCATCCCACCAGTGCATATTCTTTCAATCTAATTTCCTTGTAAATTTAAAAACTAAGCCTTTTGTTTAAACAACACCAGTGGTAGATTGGAACTAGCCCATGAGCAGATTAGTAAGCAGGTAACAGACTTTGTCAGAGACAGTGCCTATTAACAATGATGACTGTCAAAGCTAGGATCAGTGAATGGGGGTAGCACAGTGAAAAAAGCAAGATCATTCTTATTTCATTTATCGCTGACTATTTGTGTTCGATGGGTCACTGTCTGTATTAAAGATACAGGACAAACCTGCAATTCGCAACTCACAGTTACTGGGTGTTTGATGGCATAGTGTAAACACATAGAACACTTATTGATGACAAACTCGCCTCACATGATAATAACTCTTGGTTTATTTATTGACGTATCAAATGGAAACTTGCAGCGATCATCATCTGGTACTTACTTCAGAGGGTGAATCTAATATATTAATAAAACTGTTGAACACACAGGTGACAGCCCTGATCAGTGTCACAGCCTCCGGTTCAAAGATACATTGTCAACATGAACCTATTAATACCATCATTTGCTGTGTTAAGGTTCAAAGCCTTGATGGTTACACTGATTAAACATTGGTACACACAGGTAACATCCCTGATCTGTCACACCACCTCCGGTTCAATCATGCTATAAATATAGGAACCTTGTGCATGTAGTGTTAACATCCTCATGACCAAAATTTTTGTTTAGAGGGAGGGGAGTTGTAATCATAGTTCACAATGATTTCAAACTTATAGGCTAAATCATTATAGTTTTTTCAACTTTCTTTTGATCCACTGAAAATATTTACTGAGTGCAAATGAGAATTTTTTCGGTAACTGTAAATTGCTGAACAGACTGAACAGCTGAACAGAATTTCTCAGACTACAATTATTTGTTGTATTCTTCTCTGTGGCTGACTATCACTTCTCAAACATATTCCTCCCAGCCAAATGATTTAATGAGTCACTAAGTTCCTGTTGGCACCTAATATATTCGTTTTAGGGCAATTTCTGATATATATTATATGAACGTGGGGTACATATCTAACCAAGGAGTAAAATACTTACTCCTTGATCTAACCCTGAGCAGGCGTATGGCTATTCATGTAAGGTCGCTGGACAGTATTTCTCATCTTTGATTGGTCCACACGTTCAGAATCTGTTATAGCTGACCCTCGCAAGCTTTTGTCAAGCAGCGCTTGCCTGAGTTTTTGAAGGTTATTACTGGTACGTCAATCATGCGTAATGTAAAAGCTGCAAGATTCATAGCTTTATTTATATCCTGACACAAAGCTTTACACTGATTGCATATCTTCACAAATAGCCACACTATACATTTTACCACTGATCCGTAAATTCATATCAATTAGGGCAGGCAAATGAAGCAATCAAATCTGACCAAATCTGATGGTGTTTAGGAAACCAGAAACATTATTCAGCGCAATGCCATCCTTTCCTCTAGCCAGTCTTGACAAGCTTTGTTTGGGGAGGGGGGTTGGGGTTCCTTCCATCCATTCACTAAGTTTAATACCCAAAAACTTACTGTGGATTAAATAATAGAAAGAAACAAAGGCAATCGCAAACTTAATAATTATAAGTAAAGTGTCCAGCAGAATATAAGGAGTTGTCCAGGCTTGTGCAAAATTAGCCAATCATGTAATACTGTAATCAAAAATAGTAGTCTGAGACATTATGTTCAGCTGTTCAGCATGTCCAGCCTGTTCAGCAATTTACAGTTACCGGAACTTTTTAAGGATAAAACGTATTTGAAGGGGAGGATAGAACATACATGAGGTTAAGATTGAACCCCATTTACAGCATTTACTTGTTGCAGCTTTCCAAAAAAATATTGTGATGTCAGCAGTGATAGTAGTGAGATGTGATCAGTGCAGATCAGGTGGTATCAGGTTGTACAGATCAGTAGTGTTATGCATCCACAAGCCCATAGGTCCCCACAGTGTAAGAATCCATATAAGAATCCTTAGATATTACGACCAACAAAACACTCAAAAAATACTTGTATGGGAACCAGGTGAGGCACTAAGAGCAGTCTGACCTCTGGCCTTGTATCCATACAGGAGTTTGTAACACTGAAATTTATCAGCGAGTTTCTCATAATAATATCCAACCATAGTGCAGTCATGTACAATAAGGGAAGTTACAGTACAAACTACATGATAAGGAAGCAATGCTTTGAATTCCTGAACTTGCTCTGTTTTTTTTCTATTGCTTTTGGAACTACTGAATCACAGATCAATGAAAATGCATCAATTTGTGTTTATTTCTCACTCATTATACACATATGTATTGTCTTGTCTTCAATGGGGGGTAATACAACATGATTGTATTATTATAGTACAGGTACATGTACAGGTACCCTAGTACTCAGAGGCCCCAGAAGAATGAAGTCAAAAAGATCTGGAACCTTGACGCGTATTTTGGATTCCTGGATGACAGTTGGTTTATCCAGAGTGTAAGTGGTTTTTGGAAATTGTCTGATGCTATTTTATTTGGGACAATTGGTAAAGATAGTGAATATGGTCATCCAGGTTTTCACCACAACCAGGACATTCGGACTCATCCGCTTATCTTAATTTAGTCAGGTGAGACCTGGACTGTCCATGGCCTGTGATTTTTTTTTTGCATTTTACTTTATTTTGACCGATCAATGTCCATATCAGACAAATCATACCATGTCAACAAAAGAAAAAAGGATTAAAAAACGCATAAAAAGGCTCCTTGAGAAAAGTGATGTTCGACAATGATTATTAAGGGGTCGTCCATGTCCACGTCCATATTCAGGGTGAGCAAACATTCTTTAGTACACTTCTTTGTACTCTTTTGGGTTTGGAGCCATTTTGGATGCTTTTATGTTACAAGCCAATAGGAACTCAGTATGAATGGTATATATAATCATGAGGAAACAACACGGATCATCAAAAGCCTTTATCAACTGAGGCGTGTTTTTGAGGCTGCGGCTAGACATTGGTGTATTTGAGCAGCTGCCAAGGGGCCCCTATTTGTTCAAATGCAATAATAGTTTGAACAGATATGTGAAAGACTCTCGTGCACAACATGGTGTTGCGAATTTGTCTCGTATGGTGAACCCTGCCCATGGACCTTTAAAGGTATTGGAGGGATAGGGTCAGGACACATGGTGTCAAGTGAGGCACCAATGTTAGCAAGTTCATCAGCCTGCTCATTACCCTGGATACCTGTGTGTCCAGGCACCCATAAGAGGTCTAGATGGTTAGTTTGGGCCAGTTGGTTTATACTTTTGATACAGTCTAGTTTGGTCTTAATTCTTATTGTTGGATTTTAAAGGAGTTTTAGCGCGGACCTGCTATAAGATATAATGGAAAGCGTCTGACAATCATGTTGCAAGAGCATAGCAGCAGCAGTGGCTATTGCGAGCATTTCAGATTGAAAAAACAGTTGATTTAACAGTTTTTGTGAAATGGAAACATTATGGTTTTTATTTTGGAGATCAGCACCTTCATCCTTTACCTTGGTGAATATGCCCACTCCTACCCCAAGTTCATTGGATGACCCATCAGTGTCGGAGCATATAACATATTGGTTAGTGTCGACTGTTTCTTTAAGCCACTGTTGCTTTGCTGGGTATTAAAACTGACTTCATCACTTGGGAAGATCAGTTGTTTACTTTTGTAATAAGATCGATGAGTGGATGTACTGGTTGATTTTATGGTGACCTAGATTTGGTTGGGGTGTTATGCCTGTTAAGCTAAGGTCGGGGTAGTTTGAAAGGTTAAAGTTGCAGACATTAGGGCTGATTTATTTATTTTGGATATTTCAGTAATACCGCCTGTTTTGGTCATTGCCTCCCACCATAATGCCGTGAAGGAATAAAGGGTGGATAATGCTTTGCAAGACCCATAACAGTTGGGTTGGTCCGAGGCCCCATCTCATTCCTATTGCCCGCCTTCAAAACCAAAGAGAAAACAAGTCAATGTTATGTGTCGATATGTTTTTGGGTGATAGTATGATGATTTGCCTGGTTTCGGGATGAAGATTACCTTGGATTTTCGCCATATTTGAGGGAGGTAGGAAAATTCCAGACTTAACATATAATGTTGTTGTAACTACGGCATTATGTGTGTCAGGGCCCATCAGGGCCTGGAGCCTGGATTGGCTGAAAAAACTCAATAGCCCATTTTATTTCCATGGTTGAGAAAATTTAGTTTAAAAATGGGCCTGGTGGTCCATAGTGATATGATCTGTTAGTAAATGTGTCATGAGGATTGTGCTGATTGTGATTGCTTGGAAAGTGAGTAGCTAGTAGCACTTGGATTTTTTGCACAGGGCTACAAATGGGTGTCCCAGTGGAGTTTTTGACTCATCGTAAGGGGTGGGTGTTATTTTTACTTAAAAGTTTTTGGATCTTAGCTGATGCCTTCAGTATTTCTACAAAAATTCCGCCATGATTTGGTTTTGGTGTCTAAGATAGCTTCTTTATACTCACTGCGCAGACATCGGTAAGTTCCCGGGTTTTGGCCAGGTACTCTTTTTTGATTTTTGGAGCGCAGACCTGGTGTTGTGACGAATCTTTTTGAGGTCGTTGTTCCACCATGATTTGCAGCCTTTCCGCTTGCATATGTATATATATATATATATATATGCAATAGGCTATACTAATTAAACTAGGCTTTACTCGATCAAAGCTTTATCATCGGTACAACTCTGCCATGATCGCCCTAATAATTGATTATTAGTAAACACAGGTAACAGCCTTGATTTGACACACAACCTCCAGCTCAATCATGATTAAAATAGGTTCTGCTTTTGAATAAAAATCGCCTGGTGCAACTTCGATCATAATCAACTAAGTTCTTCCTTTTGCAATTTGATTATTGAGTGACACTCTGTGACATAAAAGAAATGATAACAGGTTATCATTGTTGGGTATAGAATGACATGATGAAAAGTACTATACCTTGACCCACCACACCATGTATGCATCCTGTATGTCATCTTAAGATGCAGAAACAAGGATAATAAGTGTGTCTAAGCTCAATTATTGTCGACTAACTTTAGGGAGTCCTGAGAATAATGTTGATAATGTTATTATTCAAAAGCCCTCTTAAAGCCAACCTTCTCTTATGAAGATAGCTGCCTTAGAGGTCAGATTGACGCAAACTCTTCATCAGCTTTGTCATCAATATGGTAAACTTATGGATTGGTATTTTACTGTTGGCCATAATTGAGGTGTTGAAACAGCCTCTATTCTACCACCCATATATCTATCTACCCTTGCTGAAAAACTGAAGTGAAAGCAAAAGTTTGTACACGCTATGTATAGTGCCAGTGTTTGAAGTGGAAAATATGAGGTAGGGGGATGCCAACCAGACCGGGGGTACAGGGGGCGGCCTAGGCCCTGTCCCCGGCCGCCGTAGCCCTGTGGTGATTACAAATGAAAAAGCATCAATTTTAGCCATATTTAAAAAACTCATATTGATGTACTCACCAGCTGGTGGCAGTAACCTGGGTTATGATATATGTCATGCATCCCCCTAGACAAAGTAGAAAGGAGGCCACCATCCCCATGCATCCCCCCTAAATTCTAACACTGGATAGAGCACATAGGGGATGTAAGAGGTTTAACGAATATACTTGATATATTATTTAAAATAAAATTTCTGTAACAAGAACTGTAAACTGTGATGCGCAGTGGCGACAAAACCTGCAATTCCTTATTGGTAAGCAGCAAACCATACGGCTAGAAAGCGGCTGTTGATGACTAAAGGTGAGTAAGCTCTGAGATATCAGAAAGCCCAATAATTTCTTTGCAGATGTGGGTAGAGATTGTGAGTTTGAAAATCATGAGCCTGTTATAAGCTCAGAGTCACCCACAATCAGCATCGGCCTTAATTATTCAGAGCCAAAATTGTGCGCTGACACTCAGTACTGCTGATAGTTTTCTGAGTTTGAATGTGATCCACTGACTTATATATATATAATTAACAGTACGTGTAAACAGCAATGATATCTCACAGAGAGGAAACATGAAGAGATTATTATCTCCCAGCCTGGGCAGGGATTCCAGGCCAATTTCACCGTTGTCTTACCTTGTAGAGATATTACAAGGATTCTTTGCCAATCTGTAAAAACATACCATTAAATTCATCTTCAAAGACTCCAAAATCCTTGACTCATGACTCTTTACAGCCCAGTGAATCGATTGGGGCAGTAAGTTCCTTGAGCCGTAATCTAATTATGCATGGATTTAATAAATGAGAATCTAGACATGTCTATCGTTTTCGTTCAACCTTCTCTAACTAAGACCACAGACTTCAAGCAGAATGTACATTTCAGGAATGTGAGATTTATTGAAGGCAAATCCAAATGTAGTAGAGAAAGATCTATCAGATGAGGATGATCTCTGTTTTGAGTTCATACCTGTTGCGCTAATAGAAAAGCATGGAGCCAGGGCAATAAAGTGAATAGGTAAAAATCCCATATATATGATGTTATAATATGGACATATTGAATGACTGATTAAGTTTTAAGTTTTAATGCGGAGATAGTTCGCCCCTGTAGAACCCATGGTATTCAAGCCTCGCCCTCTTACTACTCTTTATAGCTGAGAAGGACCTCTGGTATTTCTAGTCCCTTACCACAAGGACCTGGCTAGGATAAACGGTGTGTCTGTACCAATTCAAGAGCAACTGTTAGTGTTTGTGACCGACCTTTGACCTCTCAGATCACCAATCCCGACCATTAACCTTATGACCATTCCTGACTATTAATCAACATAGCTCCTATACCTTGTCCTGTTTGACTACATCTCTTCTTAAATAGATTCGATCTCGGTTTTGTAAAAATATCACCACCTTTTCGAAAAAACAAAATGTTAAGGAAAGCGGAATGGTCATCGTTTAATTCAGCAGTCAAACTAAATAACAGTGCAATGTTCCATTGTTATAATATTTGGGATGACACATGCTTGATCATCACTTATATCACTCAGGAATCCACATAGCGGTTGAAAAAATGCAAAACTGAAGCTTTGTGAGGCTTGCTGCTCTCGTTTTTACAGGTTATGAAATTAAATATAGTTTGGAAAACTGTAGGGGGTTAGCGGAGATCATTCACCCATTTAGTACCAACCAATCATAACCAGTATTCAAATTAAGGTCGCAGATTTAGGTCACAAGGGTCCTTGCCACTATATGTACCAGGTGACTGTTATTTCAAAGCTCAACTAGTATTGATCATGATTGCACCGGAGGTTGTGTGACAGTTCAGGACTTACTAATATTTAATTAGCATGTGTATCCAATCTTTGAACCTCAACACAGCCTAGGACCGTGTAATAGGTTCACACCAATAACATATCTTTAATCTAGTTAAAATTGCTGCGCATAAAACTATTGAAAAATATGATAACAATGATATATATTCTCATTCTATGCTGTCACAAACTAAGGACCTATTCTTTGGGAATGCTTGAAATAAATATATATTCTTATCGACCGGTCTCCATTGAGGTGAGATATCTTTGTAGATACTTTTCGCTCATGTCTATGGCAAGTACCCTGTCTGCCAAACAACATATACAGTGGCGTGATCGTCACTTTCGGTTACAAATGCGTGAAGCGCCCCATATTTTTTTCCCCTATAATATGTTACATTATAAGAAAGAAAAAATATATATTCTTATCGACCGGTCTCCATTGAGTTGAGATATCTTTGTAGATACTTTTCGCTCATGTCAGATTAAAAACACTAGGTTCAGGATATCCCTCTCAAGATGGTGTTATTACCAAGATCCTCACAGCAGTGCCCATTTGTTTCAGCTGAGAGTGTTGGTACATCTGCAGTGTCATTGTTGACTAGGGGAAGTTGTGGCAATGTCTTCTGAGCTATATACGAGATGATATGTTGATTCTGTTCAACACTCACCACCACTACTTTAACCAGCTAGTTTGTGTGTATATCTCAACAATCATGTTAGGTGCCACCATGTATGTGTGTGATGACTTTTAAGTGCGCAGACTTGTAAATGCGAGATAAAATCTTTTTCAAAAACCCTGCAATCCACTTACAAACTCGGTGACTTTATTGTGAGGTTTTACGGTTAGCAGCAGCAAACTTGAACCAGTCTTGATGCCAACTCAAAACAACAATAATGGTAAATATTTACCATTTGTTGTTGTTATCATGGAAACCATAATTAAAACACTGAAATGGGCAATCTAACCTTTGAAAGAGTCATAATCCTTCATCACGCTTCAAATTAGTGATAGAATTCTGACTATTATTATTGGGCAAAATAAAGCATTTCAATGACACAACCTCTGTGATAAATCTATTACTATGGCTAACAAAAAGGAAAACATGATTCAGGCATAATCTGCGTCTACATGATTCATTTTTGAAGTCACCCTCATTTATAAGTCTGGTGACTTTATTGTGAAGTTTTATGGTAAGAGATAATCTCCCTCATTATTTTTTTTTTGGATGATGGCGGATGTTTCTTATCAATAAACACATTTCTAAAGCAATGTAAGTAACATGTCAAACTACTGCACCAAGGCGCTCTCACACCTGCAGCGCAGTCATTGATCCATTTGTTTTGCCTGCCATAATTATTACATATTCAATAAAAATTAATCTCTCCACCTTCCCTGCTCCATCATCTCGTTGCCAAGAATTGTATGCGTATCCATATAACACACTAAACCATCAGCCAATCAAACAGGGAGGAGACAGAGGCGGTCCAATGACGTATCATCATATTTAGACTATAAAAGCTGAGCTTGCGGATCATAACAATCATTCTAAGCCATTCCACATCTCTGCAGTCTGTTGAAGTGTGAGTATTTATGTTTTGATTGCTACATAGCAGTGATCATAATGTTATTTACTATGTCAAACACAAAATATTAATTTTATTATTACTGCCTTGAATCCTGTTGTTCGAATTGGTATATTATTTGTATGAAGCATTGGTAAAAGATATGAAGATATTTTGTGTACTCATTTTGTTTTACATGCAGAGGTTATATTTATTTTGAAGGGTGATGATGTCTAGAATTCAAGAGATGCTTTTCTTTCTTGGAGCTATGGTGCTCATGTGCTCATCCAAAACAAGTAAGTTAAAAACACAACCACAAGACACAAACTTATCTAATCAAATTGAATGTGATAGTGCATGTAAGGATACTGAAAAATACTTTTCAATATATTAAAAATATTCTCACTGACATGCCCAACAGGATTTTGATTGAGATTAAATACACATGCAAATGGAATTTAACATGTGTTACACCCATCTTTTAGGGGGTGATACCAACGACATGCCCAATTAGAACTGATTTTTGTACTTCCTATGTTATCCAAATTATTAGAAAAACATAAAACCACACATTTAGGCCTGGATTTTAATGCTGAGATAAAATCCTTTCATTTTAGAAAGGCATTCGACTGTGTCAATCATCAGGATAGCTTTGAAAAAAGTCCGCAGTTTTGGCATAAGAGGCTTAGCTTATAATATCATTATGTCTTACCTGTCTCAGCACGAGCAATATGTGAAGGTCTATGAAAGTTTTTCTGAAATTTTACCATTTAGTATTGGAGTTCCTCAAGGATCCATTTTAGACCTTACACTATTCTTGATATTCATCAAGGGTCTCCGGAACTAACCAACAAATTCATCCTCATTTTCATATGCAGATGAGTATTTTTTTGTCAAAAACCTGAATATCTATTCTTTAGAGCAGCTGTGGGCAACCTGCGGCCTTATTGCCAGTGCGGCCTAATTGGTAATATTTTGCGGCCTAATTGTGGCCTTTTGTCTGTAAAGGTTTTAATTCCCGTTTTGTTATGTAGATATCCAAGTAAACATATCGCTCTGATATCACAAATTTTCATGTATGGTGGCCATTCTGGATTAGGCATATAGCTTCGCTTCCAAAGCTATTCTACACAAAAATATCATAACTATGCTGTTGCAAACTACTTTTCAAGTGCTTTATTTTCAAATTAACTCAGCACAGTGGCCTCTAGATGTTGAAATTACAAAGATCTATAATACTATAGTAATTATTATTTTTGCAAAACTGTCATTTCGAACAAGGAAGGCAGATTTGTATCAACATGTTACAAGAGTGTTGCTGCATTTTGGCTGAAGTGTTCAAGATTGCCTCTTATTTCATAAACATTTGCAAAAATTTCCCCCTTGCGGGAGGGTGCTACAGCACCCCTCATGTACCCACCCTGCCCTTTGCCATACACACGAAACACGGGGACATGTAGACATGTACGCAATCAAATCATGAGAAGCATGACACCACAGAAGCTCAGATAAACCAGTAATTCTGTTGAGGTTATGTTTCTTGCAACATTTTGCAGTTTACACGCCTAAATCTGTTATAGTTTATACAAAAGAATTGCAAAAATTGTTACCCCTGTTCAACTTTAAGCTTGACAGATATTCTGCGGCCTTTTGAGTTGAAACTCCGTAAAATGTGGCTTTTTTTATAAAAAGGTTGCCCACCCATGCTTTAGAGAGACCATGCAATAATGATATTGCCCTGATTTTATTTTGCACATCAGGGAGAACATTTTCGGATGATAGTAGATGCATAAAAAAATGTATATATATATAGTTTATTCACAAACGGTAACATGGTTTCCAAAGTTCTATGATGTTAGTTCAGGCTGCATCAGCAATGCAACTATTTTCACAGCCCATGGGATATCTGCACCCACCAGCCCTTGCCTACACACGCGAATGTCTTTCATTTTAGTTCAAAAGAGGAACGCCGTAAGTTGCCCTACGGAGCCAAGCGAGCACTTTCCGAACATCGATTATAGCTTGAAAGGGTACAACCTACTGGAAGGTTACCCTCTTGCTCAGGCTAGTGATCCCGGTTTCGAGAGAAAGATATTTGTCGCAAATTATTCTCAAGACATTCATAGTTCAGATTGCCGGTATGTACCTGTTATATGATTGTTAGAGCACCTGTGAGGGAAAAATCACAAGATCAGTTTTACCCTTATAACACAGTGTCTCACTCAAGTTTAAACATACGACCATAAACATTTGCACTTCATGCAGTGACAACAATGAATCACAGCAGATGAATTAAAATTGGTCTGAAAATTTAACACATTTCCAGTTGATGGAACTTGATGCCAATCTCAAACTTACTTCTCAAACAGTATTTTGTAATGTTTCACATAACACCATTTACTGAAACATGACTGTAAAAGAACAAGGCTGCCAATAACTACTATCTCAGCTCTGCCCCTTACTCCAAAATTGCTGCATTTCACTTTCAATCATGTTATTTATTTCTTTTGAATAGTTACCATATACCATTTGGATTTGATGCTGTAAAAGATCTTTCCTGCCGATTGTCCTTCACGTCACACACCATTGAGAGTTCAAAGGAGCTGAGAGATCAACTGAGCGTTTATGCCTCCGCGTCTGGTGGATATGGTGGTGTTGAGTTTTCTGCAAGTGCAGGCTATGATCAAGAATCTGAAACATTTGAGCAATCTAACTCAAAAAAAGTAGAGTCATCTGCAACATGTCAGTACTTTGTCACACAAATGGCCCTTCATGACAAACCAGATTTCAGTGATGATTTCAAAAAGACCCTCAATAACTTGAATCAAGAGATAAAGTCCTTTGGTAGAGTGAGTGAAAATTCTATAAATGCTCTTATTGATGCTTTTGGCACTCATTATGTAGACCATATGGTGTATGGTGCGAGACTAACTCGCATACATACAATGACCTCAGATGCTTTCAGTAGTATGGAGCAGTCAGGCATGAACATAGAGGCATCAGCTAGCTACTCAGGGGCAGTTAGTGTAGCAGCTACTGTAGGTATGACTCAAGAGCAGAAACAAGCAGCTAGTACATTTAATGAAAATGTACAAACCAAAATTTACGCCATGGGTAAACCTCCACCTGCAGACGGTGACCTAAACACCTGGGCTAGCGAGATCTCTGAATTTCCATCACCAATTAAATATCGATTAAAATCAATCGAGGATATTTTCAACCCTAAATTTTTCCCTGCTATAAAAACATATGTCACTAAACCAGAAATAGTTGTAACAGCGATTGAGGCAGGAAGGAATACCTACTGTCAGCATAACAAAATAACTAATGATCATGTATACTGTAAGGAGAGTGATATACCAGTTTATGCACCTCCCCCACCCCCTAAGGCTACATATGGTCACCTCACATGGGATATGTAAAAAGTTACCATTACTCTACATGGTTGCTGTAAAAGATTGAAACATAAGGAACGAAGGCCCATTTGTGTGTTATTGTTACAGACTTGATTTCCTGAGAATGTGTTTTTTGAATGTATTTTGTTTTGTCATCATTGTGATAAATTCTTATTGTTTGTATGAGAAAACCTTTTTCAGCAATGTAGAATATTATTTTGGTAACCAATAAATGGCTAAAGTCAGATTATACCTCTTACTTTTATTTCCCCAGGTTGGTTTGAAAATATTTTAGGCAGCCTAAAAGATTCTGTCGTTAAGCCTCTTCTTGAAAACCATAATTATGTTATAGCCTGCTATACCATTTTACTATATTTGCATTCCATGTTGCCTAGTTCTTCAAATCTCGTTGCCATAAACAAACATACGCATTTTGACTCACCAGCTTGCAGTTCTTGTTCGATGTCATTTGGAACAAAGTAGTTGTAGTTGGCACCACAACCAGGGCGTTTTGATTCATCACTTGTATTCAGTTTTCTAAATCCAGATATAAAATTTTAACAGCCGGTGTTTGTGTCAATTGTTTAGAAGTGATGTTGATGTGGGATTCGAAGGACACTTCAGAGAAAACTAGAAGACATTTTGGTTAAAATTTCAAATGAAATTATCGTATTAAACAATTAGGCATATTATGACTTGATTTAAAAAGTTTTTTGAGGATAAAAACAGCCTTTCCGGCCTTGTTTCTTCTTTGCTTTCCAACAGTGTACATAAAATCAATATATGCTGACTCCCGTATCTCTACCTTAAAAACAAAGTACTTCTAAGTTGTGGAATAATAATTAACATCAAGATCAACCCTACAAGACGAAGGGTTTCTAAGAATCACTTATTGTGTGGTCATAAATGATCTTAGACTTGAATGTGCTGTCAGAGCAATGCTTATGCAAATATGCAATGCTATCATAATGTTGTGCAAGCAAGTTATCAACACAATCAGCAGATGCCTACAAAAGCTAGATTATTAATTCTATACTTAAACTACTGCTGCCACTCTGCAACAAATTTGTGCTCATTGAGTTCTGTATAGCTCCAAGATAACTAATTGAGACTGTAATCTCAGAATTATCACCTAATTGGCAAATAACTGCACAAACTGATCTTAAAAATCAGGGTACGAAATTAACAAGCTAGGTGATCACGTCATATTTGTCCATTAGCAAGCCGGTCACTCCGGAAATCTACTTAGATTATTAATTTCATACTCTATTCTTAAAAAAACAGTTTGTTAGCCCATTAGGTGACAATGCTGAAATTACAAGCTCATAATATATATTTTGAGCTAAACAGAATTCAATAAGCACACATTTACCTGTGTGGCAGCAGTGGTTTAGCTGTAGTTCTTGAAAGCTTTCCATGCCTATGGTAGCAGACATCTGAGCTTCACTTTGAGATCAGAGTCGGTTCTTATCAAAAGATTGCCAGACAGGCTTGTTCACAATGCTCTGATCTATATATTGTTATAGAATGACCGCTGCTACAGATTGTGCAAGCATTCCTTCATGCAGTATTGACGTTAAATCTTAATTCAAGAACAGCAAAGATAATCAGCATGAGTCTAGCTCAATCATCCTAGTTATAGCAAGTACTCAACAATACACACCATCATCCTAATGAGCCTTCGCCAGCTGCACCTGCAGTTATGATCTCCTGTTTCACCAAAGGTAGCTGTTTAACAGGTTCACTCATAGCCAATAGCAACAATCAACAGCTCTCTAAGTTCTACCTTGGCATGTTTGGAACTGAAATGGGATTTTACGGACGGTCTTTTTAATGTGTACCATTTGGTTCCTGTAGGAATTTACATAGTTGCTACTTGTGGCCACCAAGGTAATATCATTAGCGTGTCGTAAATCCTTCATGGTGTATAAAAACATATGGTTACCTGAAATTAAGCCATAAATGGTTCACGGCATGTTTCTCTTCTGCACAATTTAATTATTTGAACGCCCCTTTTCGAGTAAATGAAGTGGTCATAAGCCGGTTTGCATTGTTGGTCAGACCATAATCGAATACGCTTATGGTTAAAGCATAAGCCTGATTTGGAGTTGTACTCTTACAATGATAGAAAAGACAACCTCTTATAATTCACTGAGTAATTGATCAATCAACAATTGTTTGATTACATCGCTATCACTACACTACAAGTATTTTTGGTACTCCAATACCCAAATAGTAGTTGCGTGACAAGGCTACTATTGTATATCGTACGCACACGCAATGGTCAACTACATTGAATTCCATATCTGGAATAGCATCATGAGCTTTCTTTTGCAAAACAAAGGGCTTGCAAAAATAGCCAGTCCCTAGTAGCAATCTAGAAATGCCCTAATCATCGACACTGTATGGGGTATAATTACTGTTTGCAATTTTGTAAACAAGACAATTTCTCAGGCTAATTATTCATGCTACTAGGGACAGCCAATCAGATAACAGTCAGATGGGTCCCTGTGTTTAGTGTCCTAACCGCATAACGCCATGATACTATTTCCATTCTAAGAGAAGAATCTAATTCAGTGGTCAACTATAACAAAGTGTAATATAAAGCGTAACAATGAGGAAATCTACTAGTGTGACTAATTTTTATATGTGATGTCGTTAGTCAGTTACTATAATTAACCTTGTCAAAAAATAGTCAACAGCCTTTACTGATGGAAAGCCACATAACATACATGTATTGGCACTGTGTATGTTCAATGCTTTAGCAGGTGATCTCCCAACTCCAACAATCAACTATAGCTCATATTTAATAAATGACAATAATTTGCCAACATTTGACTTTTTAGAGATTTCTAATGAGATAACTGAGTCTGTAATCAACTTTTCATCGGAAAGGAAAGCTACGGGCTATGATGGAATACCCATCAGCCTTATAAAAGAAAATAAAACCACACTTTCACCGATCTTAACCCACATGATTAACTTAATAGTGCGCACCTCGAAATTCCCGGATAGCCAAAAGATTGCCCGTGTAACACCACTTCACAAAAAAGGATCTAAGTCAGACACTAATAACTATAGGCCGATTTCATTTTAACAGCATTATTCAAACTTGTAGAAAAGACTTTAGCATCACAGCTGCGTTTCCACTTTGAAAATAACAGTATTTTTAGCGACAGCCAGTTTGGTTTCCGGGAAAACCGCAACACTTCATTAGCTATTTCACGCTTAATGGAGAAACTCTATAAGAATTTTAAC